>JAGVSL010000169.1:0-660800 GCA_022494535.1 Himalopsyche phryganea
AAATATTCATGTTAAATAGTTTCAGATATTCAAAAAAATTTAATACATAAAAAGTTAATTGCGTCCAAGTATTTGATAGATCGAATTGGCGTTTACTTGTTAGAAAGCTATTGTAATGAAGTAAAAACTGAAGAAGCTCATCTTATTCTGCCTAATCGTTAAAATTTCAATATTAATATTTACTTTAATGATTAATTAATACCATTTATGTTCCTGGACCAGCTCAAAGCGCAATTGCAGCATTGAACACTATATTTTTAAATAAAAGTTATGATGCTAGCTACGTAAAATGATAATACATTATCTATATCTTCTAAACCAGTATATATAACTAGGCTATTTTTTTTAAAAAAACAAAACACATCTTTTTTGTATTACTTGCATATTTCATACTGACTATGACGGTTTTTGCTCGTCGTGCGTGTTGTTAAATGAAGTTTCAGATTCAGTTGATAATGCTCGCGATGAGTGAAACCAATCCTGGACATTATAAAAATGTGAAAGCAGCACAACAAAAAAATGTGATTTATTTAAAAAAAAAATGCCGTCCATCAAGAATTGACAGTTAACACATAATAAGTTTAAACATAGTTCTTATGATGGCGTGAAGTCAAAATAGCTTTCAAAAAATTGATTAAATTTACTGTTTAACTGAACTATTTGTTATGTTTTACCTCAATATAAAAAAAAACGATGTCATATTTACTCTACCCTTTTTTGATCATTATTCGTTGGCCTTTGTTGGCTAGTGGTAAAAGCTTTGCCCTAGCGATTAGGTGGGTCCTAGTTAGGGCTTCCAAACCGGTTTAAACCGAAACCGGTTAACCGGTTTATTGGCTGTTTTGAAAAAAACCGAAAACCGGTTTATTTTCCTCGGTTAACCGGGGTTTCTAGAAATTTCTCTTTCCATATTAAATATAATAGGGTTTAATACGTCTATTCATATGTAGAGTTATCAGTTATTTAAAAATATAAATATTGTTCAATTATCTAGTTCCTGCAATATAAATGAGGTAAAATTATGAACAACAATCATTTTTTAAATCGATTTGACGTTACATACAAATTAATATCCAAAATTTGAAAGGATTCTCATATTATATTTTTGATGAGAATAAAACTAGTGTTACACAATAGCTCTTATTGAACTTACGACACATCTACGTTTATTATTTATTTTTCAGATGCAAATAAAATTTGGAAAACCCCTTGTAGGTACTATTATAAAAAAAATATATATATTTATAATCAATTTTTTTTCTAATTTTTCAAGATTACTTCTGATTTTTATTAGAAAGATCTGATTACTACCTAAGCTTGGTATTGTAAAAAAAATATTTATAACGAGGAATATAATATTGCTTATCTTATCTTATATTTCGCATTTTTTTACCATGTCCGCTTCCCAGTGTGGAGCATATGACCTTATAATGGAGTATCTCAACAGAAGTTTTATACGAAAACTGCTTGTTACTCAGTTGTTCAACCGCTCTTTTCGAAGATAGTAAGGATAGTAAGATAGGGCTAGGACAGGAGTAGCGCTCTCAGTACGCCACTTTTTTAGGATCGTACTGGTGAGAGAGAATTTTAGACACCACATACACCCATTCCTTCGAACAGAAATTGATTTATGGTACTCTCTGCTCAGGGGCTTAATCCCGAGACATCCTTAACCGTAGCCAACGACGTTACCAACTGCGCCACAGACGTCGACACCCATTACATCAACTTAAATATTTTTAGAAGGATTTTCGTTGTTAGATGTTTTTTAATGTTGAGTCAACATCTAACATAACTGCTACCCAATAAAAAATCGAGAAAGTTGTGTAAAAAAAGGTATAGTGATTTCTAAGCCAAACGGAATAGTGTGTTTTATTATCTATTGGGAAAATAAAAAGTTTAAATTAACAAACACATATCCATAAAGTCAACGGAAACACAAAAATTCAATTGTAAAGCATGTTTGTTGGTATTTCCGACAATAAGTGTCATAAATCATAAATCGTTTTCTTAGTAACCTTTACTTTAGACTTAATCTCTTGTAGTGCGAAAGGAACAATAATAATAATGTCTCACAAATATTCGTAGTTTAATGAAACACGAGATGCAAAGTGCATTAGAGTTTTTAAACAATAAAGAAAAAATGGTTTAAAATTGCGAAATAATGTTTTTGGAATATACAATCATAGTACCTATGATAAATATGATAATATACACATTAATAATTATTATGGTATCTGTTTAAATACTTATTTTTGGTTCTATATAATACACACACTACAATTATTGCGCCAAAGCTATATGCATACAGTAACAATTATATATAAATAAAACCATAATGTGGAGCATATGGACTCTTAATGGAGTTTATCGCAACATAAATTGTTTCTACGAAAATTCTTTATTAATCAGTTGCTCAGCCTCTCTTTTCGAAAAGAGCAGGAATACAAGGATAGGGCAGGACTAGTGGTTAGCTAATCGCTCCCGTTACATCTCCTTTTAAGAATTGGATATGCGGGAGGGAGTTTTAGACATAGGAGGCAAATCTATCAATAGATTTAAAAATCATTTTATGACCTCAACCGAAGCCAACGACGTTGACCACTCAATTCATATAAAATAATAAAGGTATTTATACATTCAATGAAAAAAAGTTTTGAATGAAAGTGACATTAATGATTTGATGTAAAGGCAAAATTTAAATTTTATGTCAGTTATTATTTGAGAGTAAATTAGTTTATTTTGTTTTTGTAATAATATACTATAAGTTACATAATAATGAAATAAAAATAATTTAGTTTATAAATTATCAAGATTACTAATTAATAAAATAATAGTATTTACTACATTTAAAACGTAACACATTACTTAATATTCATTCCTATTTAAGTATATAAAATTTTAGCATATTTTTATTTTTCTTTAAAATACAATACATACAAAATATGTATTCTTTGCTTTTACTCCGTGCGCAATTATCATGAATGCATTTGTCTTTTCTGCATTTGCATTGTGTGTATATGTTTCATCAATGCGTTAAAATAATAATTGAATTATTACCAATTGTATTTTGCGTCTGATTAAATATTTTGTTATGGTGCGTTGTATTTTGTATTTGTGTTGGTGTATATTTAATTCACTTGTATAATAATAATACAGGGGCTCCCAGCCTTTAAGTACATTATTATATCAATTATCAAAATATATTAAATATACTAAAAATTATTATATCATTCTCAAAGTCAGTATGATCTTTGGCATTGCATTTCATTGGCCAGTGCTTCATAATAAGAAGAGTTTGATGATATTCCTGTCAGTAAACAATCATAAAGATGCATCCAGTGTTTAGCAGAGCAGCCAGACAACATAAACATTTCGACTTATGCAGAAAAATGAGTTCGAATAACATTTTTATCGAATGAGTATTTTATAGTTTTTTTTTTTTTTAACTGCCCTAGGGTACTCAACGTTGTACCCACCACCACCCACTACGGCTTTACACTCTTACAGAGTGTATTCCGCAGCGTAACAACGTTTTTATAGTTGAGAAAATGAAATTGAAGTAATAAATAATCTGTCACGGTAATTCTACACCAATTTCTATAGAATTGCCGCGATAAATTTGTGAGCGCCGAGCGCACACAAACCGGTGAGCGGGCGCCATGTCCGCCGGCACGGGCTTGAGAATCTCTGGTACAATACATACCTATTAGTTCATATTAGTAAATTTTATGAAGAAAAATACCTTGTTTTTCAATCGTTACACTATTACATCATGGTACCAAAACTGGTTTTTGGAAAATAGTTGAAACGTATATTTCGGTTTAAACCGGTTAACCGGTTTTTTCGTCAGAAAAAAACCGAAAACCGGTTAGTCTTTTTGGGCGGTTAATTGGAAGCCCTAGTCCTAGTGCAAGCCTTTTCAATTAAAATTTGTGATCTTGGACATGAGTTATCAAAACAAAATTCTTATCGAGTTAATCTCGTATGATTTTACAATTTTAAAAATGTTTGCCGCATTGGTAAAATGTTTGCCGCAGTTGTAATTTCAGATATTTAAAAAAATATATAAAATTGTGAAAATCTTGGTGATATGCAAAACGATGGTTTCAGTATAGGCTACAAAATATTTCATCAAGTTTTTTCGGCGCCATCGTATATGTACGGCTTTTGTTTCAAGAACATATTCAATTATGAAACGTTATTGCGGTGTTATGATGAGCTTATCTTGTCTTATCAAAAGGGAGGCGCAGTGCGAGCGTGGACATGGCGCGATAACATAGATTAAGAACTCGGAAATTGTAATCGTGTTTATGGAAGGTCGATGGGAATATTGAGTGTTGTTTGTATCATGAACCGCTATTTTATCGTAAGGTTTACCAGTGTCAACAGTCAACGGTAAGGAATAAACCGTTTGACGTATATGCGTCGATTTTCAGTTGTATTTTCAAAATTTGGTACAAGCCAGCGAGAAAATTAATCTCATTTTTTCTTAAAACCATATTCGCTCACAATGTAAGCTTTTGTCAACGGAAGTTATTTTTATAAGAGCTGACTTCAATTCGGGTACTTTTAATCACTTTTAAGGTGTCGATTCTTGGTGGGAGGATATAACATTTTTAATATAAAACATAATTTGTTTGTAATACTTCCACTCAGCTGTTGATAATGCTCGTGATGAGCGAAATTGATCCTGATCATTATAAAAATGTGGAAATAGTACAAAATAAATTGTGTTATATTTTTAAAATATAATGCATTTCCACTAAAAATAGACAGTGAACACCTTAAAAGTGATTATAAATTACGTTTGTTTTACTAATATTTAAGAAACTGTAAAGATAAAAGGACTTTGTTAAGAAAACTGGTATTTAAAACATCTTTATACAGCCGTGTAATGGTATGGATACTATAAAAAGGATTAACAATATTATTTAACTTTATGTCTATAGGTTAAAACATAATTTTGTCTAAGATTTTTAACTCAGTAGTTGATAATGCTCGTGATTAGCGAAACCTATCCTGCTGATTATAGAAATGTGGAAGTCGTACAAAAAAATTATGTTTTATTGAAAAAAAATATCTTGATGTTGACTGTATTTCCAAGGGAGCTATCGGTAGTGCACAAGCGACGTGTTGGAGACCAGGCTCTTCTGGCTTGGCCGGATAGCAGATGAGCCAAAATGCATATACGGTGAAATTAAGAATGCTGATCACATCCAGTGGAATTTTTCTTTAATGCCAAACGAGTGGAAAGAGCTTCTGAAGTCGGTCCAACCAGCTGTTAGACCCACAGCCCATGCCATCTTTAGCAAATTTGCAGCGTTAAATAAAGATTATACGTAATTTTTTAAACTATTGACAATTGGCACTTAGTCTTAGGCAGCTGCTTCCGAAAAAATTCCATCCCAACTAAAATAATACGCTTCGAATTGTTTACGACACCGGACACTTCTGCTAACACCAGAAGTACGGCGGTGGGGAGTGCAAGGGTTGGAGACCATTGGAATAAATAAAATATAGCGATCACGAAACAAACTCATTGAAATACAGTCAAAGATTTTCTGCTAAAATAAAAATAAACTCACTTTTCCTTATACCTGAAATATTTATCGTAGAATATTGCTTTTGTGATCTTTGTATGCAAGCCATTGTGATCGTTGGGATTTGTCCAATAAACCGTATATTTACGAGCATAATATTGTATTCACAGAGAATAATTCTATCATAGATATCTATGAAATCGTTCAAGTTATTGTTGGCATTTAGATATCCGCATATTAAGTATACATATTTTGTAAGAATGAAGGTAAATCCAGTAAATGCATGAGTGATTGTGAAATAAAATGTATTTTGTGGAAAAAGATTACGTTATAAAAAATGTCGAACATTTTTTTTGAATATTTACGGAGAAATGGAAAAATACTTTATTGTTGAAAAATAAATATCTTCATTCCTTTGTATGTAACGTATTTTTATTGACGAGTAAAGTCATTTCTGTGTATTTAGCTGGAAATACACATATGAAAGGAATATACACGGACTTGGTCTGTACACTATATCTTTGAGTATAATTCAATTTTTGATCATTTTACGATAAGTAAAAAAAATATTCCATATAAGAACGTTTCAGTGGGAGTAAAAATGTAATACGTTACAGATGCTCTACAAAAATTATAGTAAATTTGTGTATCTTTTAGACTAATATATACAACAAATAAATGTCATGTAATTATTTTTATTTTATGGTCCCAATAGTATAAGTTTTCTCATTAAATAAATATTTGTATGGTCCTAAAAGTGATAACAATAGTACAAATGATAACTTTATGAAGAGTATAATCATTATTGCTGAAAAAACGACTTAAGAATTTAACTTTGTTTACGCTCTCCTGAAAAATATTCTTCTTGACTTATACTCATAAGTATAGACTTATACCACCGATCATAGATATAATCTAAGCCCACGCTGGAAATAAATTATCCAGGAAACTGAGACCCCACTTCGTAGACTTTACATAGTTTTGTATGTTAATATATATATTTTTAAATAATATCTACTCCAGATTTGGAACAAATTGTTGAGTTTATCTAAACAGATTTTTTCTACGAGATCTGCTTAGTTGTTCAATCTGTCGTTTTAGGTGAGAGTAAGATAAATGCATAGTGTGATAGATGGGAGAGAATTTCAGACATCCATGCCCTCGAACACAAATGCATAAATCGATTATTAAAAATCTATTTATGAAATTTTCCGTATTAGGGATCGAACCCGTGAGTACGATCGCAGAAGCCAATGACGTTGAACACTTGACTGATATAGATAAATATAGATAGAAATAAAAGGAACTTATTAAGCTGTCAAAATATTTATATATTTAAAGCTACTGCCTTATTTAATAGATGGGGTCTGGAGAGAACCACTTTCGTGAATGGTCTAAGTAATAATCCAAGTACCCAGGGTTATATTTTTAAATCGTTGTATTGAAACGCTTGGTATCAAATGTGGTCGGATAGCGTGGCTCGAGAAAATAACTTTGTCGGAGATAACTACATACAGTCAAAACCTTGCAAACGAACTTGCCGATGGTGTCTAGATTTTGGAAGTCAGATAATATTTACGGACCAGAGTAGTTTCGGTAAACTTTCCTGTAGTAATGATACAAGTGCGCATTTTGGAAACTTGTCCCAACGTTTGTAATGAACTCGAGAGTTCAGCTGAACAAAAGTTTGTCAATCGCTGAGAGGTGGTGCTCTGTGTTTTTCGCAATATCCAACGTTTCCTGTCCTATGTATCCATCAACGGATATTTTCGTACATATGTTTTGCAGCGAATTGATTAAATTAGCATTCATTTATTATATAGTGATATCAATTTGCGCTGTATAAAATATTCATCTACAATTAACAACGCGATATTACTTTAGAATAACAACACAAAGGAAAAATATTTAAATTTGACCAACGCAAAAACAATAATTTACGAATATTCTTTTAATAATAACTAACGCTGATAATGAATCCATAAATTAAAAATACCATATTGATAAAAATGTCGTTTTATAAAAAAAAATTAATTTGGTCTTCTTCCACATTTTTTATAATCCTTTCTAGGTCCTTAACATTTTAGTTGTAGAGTATTTAATTTCGTTTGTGGGTAAATGTCGGATCTGTATTGCAGTGGTCAACGTCGTTGACTACAGTTACTGATGTTTCGGGTTTAAGTCCCAATACGGACAGTTTCATAATCCATTTCTCAATCGATTACAATGGATGTCTGTTCGTAGGCACGAATGTTTGTAATGTCTAAAATTACCTCCCACCCATCCGTTTTTAAAAACAAGGTGTACCGAGAGCGATTGGCCAATCACTATTCCTGACCTAGCCCTATCCTTCTATTCCTACTCTCTTCGAAAAAGAGAGATTGAGCAAAAAATGTCTAATTTGTATGATAAATGCCTATATATCAATGCGATAGTTATTGATTCTATCGTTTTGTATGCCTTCTAATTATTAACACTCAATTTTAGATTTATATTTCATCAGTTAATAATGATCGTAATGAGCGAAACCAGTCATGATAAAAAAGTGCGTACAGTGAAAAACACCTGCCAAGTATAAAGTGTTTTTCAATGTAAGAAAAATAATGAAAACATTTAAACGTTCGTACAAACTCTCTCGTCGTACTTATATGAAACTAAAATAACACAATTCAACCCTTTCAAAGCAGATTCACTGATAGACACGACGACTTTCGGAAACTCCCGACAGAGTAAATATATACCTTCCAAAAACACTGCATGTAACATCCCCATCCAATATTATGGAATGCGAAATTGAAATTTCGAACAGTCCTCTTTTTGCTAAATACTGCTCAGGTAGATATCTACTTTACCCGCATAATTGGAAATACCCGTTGCATTTTAGCTGGTATTTTTACCTGAGTGGAAAGTTTATACAACGCTCTCAAACGATAGACGAGTAAACCGAGCGCGATGAAAATTTTACCAGGGAAAATACAGATATTTTGTCTGACAGAGATTTTCTTTTACTAGAGACATATGTAAACTATTTTAATTGTTAGTTCAAGAAGCATTTTGATAGAATATAAAAAATAATGTTATTTTTTAAATAAGCGCCTGTGATATACGTTTGTACACTTAATTTTAACAGAGCATTTTTTTAACCACATTCGCTCCCTACTCGGGCCATATTGCCATCACTCGGTTCTTCCAAGCCTCTCTTTCCCCAGCCAGTCTCTTTGCTTCATCCCAGGTCATCCCAGCGTACCGTAGTTCCACCGAATACGTTTTATGAATGGTCATCAGTGGCCTTTCAAGGCGACGGAATCAATCGGGTTGGTGGAAGAGACAGGCAGAATTCAAGCTCAACATATTCATGCACAGCACATGTGCAAGCCAGGTCCATCGTCATTTTTATTTTATTTTGGACGTAATAAAAGGCTGGTACGTTCACTCTCTTACCTCCGAGTTCCTGACAAAATCAAACCACCGTACATCTAGTATTCGCCGCAAACAACTGTTTTCAAAGCGCAGGATACGGTTAGCGTAAAGCTCACCGTCAGAGTGTACGTATTGAATAGGTGGCACTTGGATCTGACCGAATACAATTGTGAGTCCCAGACTTTCCGCATTAAGTTGATCGCATCAAATTGATAGTCAAAACAGATTTACTTACACCTTGTAATAAAGTGTATTAACTTATTATTATTGTTTCAAAAGTAAAACAAAATGATTAAAAATATGTTTTTTGCAATTATTTATCACATGGTAATTGCCAGATTTTATTCAGCCTATGAAACGTCAATCTACGAATACCCTGTGCTTTGGTGAGTTTTATTATCGTTTTATAACTGTACTGCTTTCAATTTTCTAAAATGATCGGTGCAAGCATTTTTAACCACTTATCAACTTTAGCGTTCTGCAAAATTCTAAATCTCAAATTATATGAATGAATTCCTATCAAGTTACATGTGGATACTGTAAATTCACAAATATATCGAGACATGACGACGAATTTACCTCAGATTCAATTTTACTCTCTGAAGCATCAACTGCAGTATTAATTGGCATTACTGCAAACCGTAATTCTCTTCGTATTTTGACAATTAGCCAAATACGTAAAATACCTTACAAGTATTTGATAGAAATTCTATCTCTGGTGGCATTTGTATCCACTGCTTTACAGCAACTGATGTGCTCAATTTATGTTAAGTAATTGAAAACAAATCAGCAGTTTATTTTTGTACATTCTAAACTATTATATTCTTTTAAGAGATCCGTATAAATTTAATTGTAGACTATTTATGTGTTATTTGTAAGTTATCTGTAAATACTTGTCCATAGTTCTTAAACCAATTGTTTTATATATCTGGTAAATATCAACACTACATTTTCGATAAAAAGCTTTTTTTTAATTTTTATTTCATCAGTTGATAATGCTCACGATGACTGAAACCGATCCCGAAAAAATATAAAAAATGTAGAAAGAGTATGAATAAAATTAAGATTATTTTTAAAATACAATGCCTTTCCATTAAGTATTTACACTTTAAAAGACACTACTGGAATTTCATATGGTTAAAATTGAACGATCAGGAATCCATAAATATATTGAAAGATCAATTTATGAAAACCGTTCGCACGTCTGTCGGGAATCGAACCTGAGGCATCCGTAATAGAAGCCAACGACGCAACCAACAGCGCCACGGACGCCGACTGTTAATAATACTGACATTCAAAACATGATTGTACAGCCGTGTAGTGGTATGGATATTATGAGAAGGATTAACAATCGTATATAACTTTATGTCTATGAGTTAAAGAATATTTTTATCTTTTTTGAAATTATTTTTTGCGAGGTAACGAGTTGAAATCGGCGGGGACATTGTGTATCTAAAAATTGGATGTCTGTAATTTTTTCATTATCTGTATCCACACTGGTAATGATAGACGGGTGATAGAAAGAGTGATTATCTAATAACTTGTCCTTTCCTAGTACAAACTTACTGATATTATTTCATCTGATAATAATTAACAATTAGTTATCGTCAAAAATAATTTCTGTTGAGATATTTTATTATGAGTCAATTTTATGTTCACTGGTAGCAGACATATTTGAAAATATATTGAGGAAAAAATTTAAGGTAGACAAATTTCTTTACAGGTATTTCAAATTAATAAGGGCCGTGCCATTGTGCTCCCTTACATTTAAAGCATCGTAAAAATAACGAATGAATCTGTAAGACGAAATAAGATACGCAGTATCTTATTAAAACACCTGTCTCCCTGGAATATCTTTTGACGAAATTTTAATAAGTACGACATTTTTACGAAAGACTTAATATTCAACATTCCGCTCGTTGACATGCCAACCTGAGATTTTATATTAATTTCGGACACGATCCTACGTAGGTCGATTATAGCGAGAGCAATAAGAGGTGAGTTATATTAGTTATCAATCAGTTGCGTAAGTTTATCTGGAAAAAAGCAAAATGCTAAGATTACAATTCATCATCTTGCTATTAAATATATATAATAATCGTTTGACACACCCTGGTTTTTGTTAAGTACAAGTTTCATTAGTGTCCAGAGCTGAAATCACCCAGCGGTAACGGCGATAATTCGCAGAATCGGCCCAAACTTGTTACCAAGCCGTTCAATGCCGCCGGGTACGCCCACTGGACGAGTCCATTTTTGACGGAAAGGGGTAGTTCCGACGATGCAGGCAGTTTTTTGAATTATATGTGTGGACAGTCGATTACGATCTGTCGAGCCGGCGAGCTGCGGCCTCGTCGCGGTGGAGGTGAAGATGTGAATTGTTTGTTTTGATTTGCATTGTACATTGTAAAATCGTTGTCGTGTCATTTGTATTATAACTTGAAGTAAATTCAGTTGCTAAGTAAATGTAAATGTAGAATCAATTTTATGTGTTAGGAATTATATAATTTGTGTAATGTAAACCACTGCATCATCGATGGAAAATAAATAAGTTTTGAACCGGATTTGAAATGGTGTTTGTCTGAGATCACAACCCTTCCAGGGCGTTGGATAACCAGCCGTTCGCCTCACTTCGATCCGGGGACTTCTCACATTGTGGAAATTCGTACTTTCAAATTGTTAAACAAAATTGAGTGCTAGTAAGTGAATGCTAATTCGATCAATAAACTGACGATAAAAATGTGTATATAATTTAAAAAAATAAAACACAATTCATTTCTACTACTTCCATATTTTTATAATAATCAGGAGCGGTTTTTATGTATAATTTGTTTGATAATCAGTAATTTCTTAGATCATGAACCGACTGTTTTATGTACCTTAATTTTTAACACTCAATTTTAATCAAAAAGGCCTATTATGTTTGTATTTTTATCAGTTGATAATGCTCGTTTTGAGCGAAACTGGTCCTGATCATTATTAACACGTGGAAGTAGTACAAATGAATTGTGTTTTATTTTTTAAAATATAATGTATTAGAAAGTACTTCTAAGAGTTCATTTTTTAGTAGTGGAAATCCCCATGTCAGCCGATTTAAAATGAGTGAAATAAGAGAAAATCTACAGTGTATGTCAAAATAATGTGTCGGAATATTTTACATCATGAAATGTCTATATTCACATAAGAAGTTCAGATATTGGGATTTAATAATACAAGAAGTCTTCAATGGGTGAATATCAGCTCTAGTACAAAAAGTCACCACAGTATTTAGCAACAGTAATGTGAAAGTTTTTTTCCATGTCCTCTCCCAATGTGGAACATATGGCCTCCTAATGGAGGTATTTTAACAGAATTTTTATACGAGAACTGCTTGTTACTCAGTTGTCCAACCTCTCTTTTTTCGAAGAGAGTAATGATAGAAGGATAGGGCTAGGACAGGATTAGTGGTTAGTTAATCACTCTCACTACGACCCGTTGGGATGGGATGGGTGGGAGGAAGGACTCTGACTACGAACAGGAATTCATAAATCGATTGAAAGGTCAATATATGAAGACCGTCCACACTGGGAATTGAACCCGCGACATTCGTAACCGTAGCCAGCGACGCTTCCAACTACGCCACGGGCGCCGTCAATGTGAAAGATAATGATGTATATTATTGTTGAGATATACACAATCGTCTGTACTGTACAATTGAAAAATATGACATAGGCACTTGTAGCATTAGGCCCGAGATATTATATACTATATATCATCGGGGTGCGGTGGATGTGTATCTACCGCTATCACAAAATCTCACTCAAGTATAAGTAAGTAAGATAAAAGAGAAAATGCCAGTATGCTCTTATATCTCACTTGAAGTCTTCACTTTTCATGTGGTTGAGCGAAAAAGAGAAAAATTTACAGCACGTGCCTGATATGAATATGTTTTTTTATTACTAAATTTGGAATTATTTTATTATGTTTACCTGTTCGCCGACAACATACCGATATTGAAATAGGATATTGAAATAGTGGCAAGATGAACATTTTACTTCCTTGGCTATAAAACCTAACTTAATAACTCCATGGCTAAGCCATAGCATAGAGAGAAGTACTGAAATTTCATCGATAATTTTCGAAAGAAGACAATACGTACCATATTTATTTCCAAATTAAATAATTATTTTTCATGTCTATCACTCAAATCAGGTAGAGTAAACTATAAAAAAAATGTGATTGAATTTTTTCAAATTGACAAAAAATATGTAAGGTATTTATGTAACTGGTATGTAACAGAAAAACTAAGAAGGTTTTCGTAAGGCTTTTATTTTTAATTTTAATAAAATTCAAATCGCGTTGAAGGAATCTTAGATATTTTTAATTAAAACATAAATTTATTTGGAGGTTGAGTTTTTACACAAAGAAAAAGGACGACTATTTTTAAAAACCTTGTTCACACTCAAAAATCAGCGTATTATGGACTTAAAAGAGAGAGCATTTAAACAGAATTTTTGGTTGAAGAAGTTTTGAGGGGCTTAAGATAGGAGGATGATGAACGGAAAGATTAGTAGCTATCTTAAGAAATAAAATACAATTTAAATCATATTGACAGTTCACACCTTAAAAATGACTGGAAAACTTCACACCTTTGTATACAAATCCGTTCATGGGTGTAAACTCTTGAAACGTGTTTGGAACGCTTTTAGAAAATATTAATATTTCGTAGTTGTAAACTTTATGAAATATATCATATTTTTTAATACAAGTTATTATGTCGTTTATGACAAAGTTTTAGTTAAAGACACCCATTTTTAAAAATAATGTCTGCTCCCAATGATTTTCATATGGCCTCATAAGAGAGTAAAAGTTTTTCCATGACAACCTTTTGTTACTCAGTTGCACAATCTTTTTTCCAAGAGAGTAGGTATAGAAAGATGAAGCTAGCACAAGAAGAAGTGGCTAGCTTATCGCTCTAGTTGCGTTCCGTTTTTAGGATTGAATGGGTGGGAGGGAATTTGAGACAAACCTTCCAACAGAAATTTGTAAATCGACGGAAAAATCAATTTATGAAACTGTCTGCACTGGTACTCGAATCCGTAAAATTTGTAACTGAAGCCAATGGCATTGACTAATGCACCACGGATGCAACAAAATGATATTAATTCGTTAGTTATTTATGTACGGTAAATAAAAGTCAATTATTTACATATTAATAAGTAGATTTTCTTAAAAATAGTGATAGTTGATCAATTTTAATACGTAATAAATAGTTTGTTTTCCGAATATCGAAAGAAAACGAGTAAACAAACTAAATGGTTATAAACCAGATGCACTAAGAATGGTAAAATAGTCCACACACAGTCAGAAGTGCGAAGATGAGCATAACTAATTATATCTATAAAATACAGAAGAGAATGATTATTAATTTGTTAACATTCCTCTGGGTGTCTATGGCTCTAAACCAGCGATGCCCAAATAAAATTGTTCGAAGAGTCAAATAAAAATTAATTGCGTTTGGTGGGCTGCAAATGCAGAATTATTTAACATTGTTGTCATATGATAATTGCGTGGAAACACAAAAGCGGCATTTGTGATAATACAACAGATGTAGATCTATGTAGAGGGGAAAAATGTGCATACATGAATACTTGTTAGTCTACCGAAAATCGCTTAAATAGTAATGTCTCCTGTGTGGCTCTTTCAAAAAACGAGCTCCAATTCAACAGTATCTTTATGAATAAACAAAAACCTAGCCATTAAATGTCGAGATATTGTATTGTATATATTTTTCATAATTAAAAATTATCTCGCAATAAATATTTTTTAAGGCGGTGCGATAACGTATTTTCATACTCAAGGCGGTGCCGAACACTAAAAATGTTAAGAAGCACTGCTCTAAACCATCAAAGCTATAGTGTTCATATGGCTAACGCAAACAATTATTTGTCTGACAGACATGTCATATGAGTAAAAGGCATTAGTTAACGCAGGCCAACAAGCGCATATGTCGGCTAGCCTGTTAATCTGCAAACACGGACGGCTAGTGAGAGAGTTCAAAATGGACACCGATTGATAAATTTAGCGCCACACCAGCTGTGGGCGAACTAACGATCCATCAGTTATGCCAAAGTCTGACATACTCTTTGAGTGACGAAGCGTTATTATTTTTTAAATTTACGTAAAAAAAATTGTCATAATTTTATCGTATCTCATATATATGCATATTTATAGCAGGAGTGGAGGACTTTCTCAAGTTGGAAGGCCGCGTTAAAACAACTTTTATTTGGTATATCTACTTATAACTGTATTTTGTTAATGAAAACAATGAACGATTTGTATTTAATTAAATTTGTGAGGGTCAAGAAAGCCTGTGTCTTAAAATATAGAGAATGAGATTTAAATGCTCGTTATAATGGTAAATAATATAAAAGTATTTATGAAACATAAAAACTGCATAATTGAAAAATTCCGATCTATATGAGTATATGTTTTTGCAAGATTATTTTAAATCTTGCAAAATCGTATTCTTCGATTATTTTTTAAAGAAAATGTTTAAAAACCACTTAAGTATTTGATAATTGGTAGAGTATACGCTTTATAACTTTGAAATCCAGTTCTATGGTCCGGTTTTAGGATACAGGATCACGGGATCTACAGGTTCCATACATACTAACACACTGACACGCTTTATGTATTATACACAACTTGCATCAGTGAAGTAAAAAGTGGAAAGTAACATTTGAAAAAAAGTATAAAACAAAAATTTATGTTTTCAATGTGCGTTTTTGAGGGATAAACATAATAAATGGTAAAGATATTAGTTTCACTGTATATATAGTAGGAATAACAATTATTTTTTATTTTTAAAACTTTGCAAAAATAATCATATAAAAGATTATTTATCCTTAAAACTTCAGTCAAATATCAATATCAGGTATAAGGATTCCAAAATGTACCAATGTTTCATCTTATTACTCTCTCAAAGAAAAGAGCTGTTGAGTGACTAAATAACAAGCAGATATCGTAGAATTACATCTACTGATATCCATTAGGAGTTTAAATGCTCCAAATGAGTTAAGTACATGGATAAAAAATCTTCAACCTTTGATTACAAATAAATATTATTTTGCTTCTTATATACGAATAAATAAAAACATTGACTCAACGTGTACAAAAAATGATAGGCGAAAAAAACCAATTTATGTTAAAAAACAAACAAACGTCTTAGCATATAAATCTTTGTTCATCTTTTGCAAATGTACCAAGAGACTTATACGGTATACAGAGGGTGAAATAGGTACCCGAATAAAACACGTTACGGGGTGTGGGAGATGTGATTAAAGGGCAGTTCGCAGAAGCGCGTCGGAACTAATGAGGCAGAAAGGGTTTTCGTGTAGTCTACGCTGCTGGTACTCAATTATTGATTGGATACAGTACCTTTTGCCTCCCGTCCCGTCCAAAACCAAAGTTGAGTGCTAAAATATCGTCGACATTTGGACAGCTTTGAGAAGTCATTGTTTAATATGTATAATGTGTGGAAAAAGTACGATTTTTTAACATAATGATTTTTTTTGTAAACGAAGATTAAATACAAAAACAAAAACACTAACGAGACACTAATAAATTAAATTCATTGTTTTAAGATAAACAGAGGAACACAAATACACACAAATATAATACATACGATATTTTGTTCCACCATGTCCGTAGCCAATGTTACAACTAAGATCCACCAATTGCAATTTCAATAGTAAATTTTCATTGAGTTCCTTTATTATGTTTTCATTCCTAATCAAATATTGTGGTTACGCATATAAACTGTTTTACTATGTATAGCCAGTATAACCGTACGCGTCATAGATGACGGTATTGAAATTGAAATACTGAATGCCTAAAGTAGCTAGTACATCAGACCTGTGTGTACATTGCAAAACATTTTATTTTATATACACCACGAACGCATACGTCATGTGAAAAATTTCATACCTGCGTGTGATATGTGATAACAATAAAACATCTACAGAGCGGTCTGGGCTCTGGTCTGGGTCTGGGTCTGGGTCTGGGACATATAGAAGATTAAATGAATAATAAATGTTAAAAATTCATTACAATATTGAAATTAAACACCCCGTTTTACGAACTTTTATTCAAATGTCTTTTACTTAGTATGCTGTTTTATGCACTTAGTTGATTTTAGTTGTAAGCTGTTTTTTAGTTGTAAGTAGTGATAAGACTAGTTAGCACAAGACTAGTGGTTAGGTTAGGTTAGGTTAGGTTCACAACACCTCGTTTTGTTGGGCGGGAGAAAGTTTTAGACATCACAGAATTCCATAAATCGATTGAAAAATCCATTTTTGAAACTCTACGTACAGAAATTAGTGCCTGTGAGCACCGCAAACGAAAACAATGAACTAGATCACTTGAAAACTGACCCGGTTAAAAAATATACACAAGGAATGTAACATTAAAAGTCGGAAATTAAATTCGAAATCTTCTGGATTCTAATTCTTCTAATGCTTCTATTGTTATTTGTCATACGGAATCGAAGTTTTAAATAAAAGTTGAAACTGAAGCGATTTATAAAATCGACGGCGGCCCTTCACAAAAAAACACTAAAATGGAGATGAAATATATTATTTTTCACTTCTTCTATTCATCTATAGGAATGAAAAAAAACCGCCATTAAAATAGAGAAGCACGGCGTAGAAAGCGGGGTGTCACGTCGTAGCTATTAACTCAATATTTTTTATCGCGTTTTCTCTTCGAGGTGTAATTTCCTACAACGCGTAGTGACGTTAAAAATTATACCCCATCCGCAATTTACATTCGGAATGAAAAACAACGTCAGAAAAATTGGAGGGAAATTTGAAATCAAATAATAAGTAACGAACTCAGAATTTTAGATATAGTAATATTTAAATTTAGAAAGATGTCATATACCATTATCACAGACACTTTGTATAAAAGCAACCATGTTGTTTGTTGATTTTGTCATGTAATAGCTATCAATATTAAACATACTTAACTATTAAATGTTTTACGATGACTAACAATAATTTATTATTAACAGTCAGCTTAAAAATTTGAAGAAACATGAGAAAGAAAGGTAGTTTTAACAGAAGAAAAGAAATAAATTTAATTTATGAATAATTTATTTGATATTGATCGATGAAATTTTGTAGCGTTTTTAAAAGTATATCGACTGTGTTTTGGCCAATTGATGCAATTCTTAAAACATACGAAAATGAGTTAATGATTAAATTTCATTTTAAATATATTTATATATAGGAATTTAAAATAACTTCCTAAATCAATTAAAACATTAATGTATAAAACTATGAATCTGATAGGATTCAAGTACTAGATAAATACAGGTAAGGACAGAAACACTTGAACCTTTGATATAGCGAGCGAATCTGTGAATGTTACGCATATGAATAAATAATGTTTTTTTAAGTGAAAGATTTAAAAAAATGAGTTAAAAAAACCCGTCAATTTAACGCTATTAGCACTAGGTACTGTTAACAGTCTGATCCAATGCATTATTCTATGACATTTCGTACATTCGAATATAACTGCTTTACAGAACATAAAAATAGACAGGAATTGTAATAGCTTTTTCCGAACACATTTTATATCCTATTACCTAACCTTCAATGAATATAAAATACTGTAGGAATCACATTAAACAAAAGATTTTATAGTCGATGAAAAATGACGTTCATTCAAGTGTCAATAGAAAAAGACATTATTTTTTGTGATATTTAAGTTAACATTTAGAAGCTCTGATACTTTATATTTACAGATAATGGAATACTATAAAAAAGTTAATAATTAATGCAAATTGAATTTCGAAATACAATGTGCTTTTCTAGACTATCATAAAATATGGTATTTTAAAAAATAAAATACAATTTATTTGTTCTACTTCCACATATTTATAATGATCAGGACCGGTTTCGCTCATCACGAGCATTATCAACTGATAAAAATACAAACATAACAGGCTTATTTATATAAAATTGATTGTAAAAAAGAAGGTATATAAAACTGATGGTTCATGAACTGAGACAAGAAAATACTGATTAGCAAACAAATTATACATAAATCAAATGAAAGAGTCTACAATTAAAATGTTATGGAGCTCTTGCAAATCATTAAATACTAATCTGAAATCACAAATATAGCTACATTAAAAGTCCATTTAGCTGAACGAAATTTTTAATGACGTTACCAATATAATATACAATAATGAATCAGGGAAATTGTAAGAAAAAAATAGTAAACCATTTAAAAATAATCAAATATTGAGTATGTAATTAATATGAATAATAAACAGCCATCTTATGTGGAAGTAGTACAAATGAATTGTGTTTTATTTTTTAAAATATAATGTCTTTCCACCATGAATTGACAGTTAACACCTTAAAAGTGATAAAATATGTTATTTTTTTCTAATAAAACACAATTTGTTTTGTGCTACTTCAACATATTTATAATTATGAGAACCGCTTTCACTTATCATCAAATTGACAGTTAACACTGTAAAAGTAAATGGAAAATTTATGTATTTTATTTCATATATGTGTATGAATCTACAACATCATAGTGCACACTGGACTACTGCTTAAAATTATTAAGGGTTAGTTTAAAGAAGGGAAGGGACTGCTATAGTGATGGTGTTAAACTTTTTATTTAACCTTTAACCACCCAGCGGTGCAGTACGGGATCGTTGATACTGACACATTTTACGATCAGAATACAATGCTTTATGATGAAAGAATTCCAAATATAAATATTTACTTACATAAATAGTGATTTTGAGATACCGAATCATAATTCTATTTTCGCATTCAATAAATAGTTTTGTCATAATAAGTAATGTAAACTGCGTTTCGGGGTCGTCGATATTAACATGCTAGAAGTATAAAGATGGTCCATATAGAAACTAATGTTTTAAAAATTGGCATACGAAAAAAAATATTTAATCTTCGTGTAATTTCATAATTTGATTCACTATTTTTTAGTAATTTTACAGTTTTGAATTTAATTTTGGTGTAATTTTTATAGTTTTAATTTATTCTTTAACTTCAACTTAAAATTACATGAATTGTGAAAAATAGTGAATAAAGCTTTTATAAAATTTAAACAAACCTTTTGTTTGATAATGCTTTTTTATTTACCCAAATGAATTGACTTGTTTTAGAGATATATTTATTTTAATGATAGCTTAGGGTCACACAATAATTGCGCAAAAAATGCTTGAGGCGGATAAAGGTTAAAAATAGCGGTACATAAGATAATATGTGTGAAGTGCAAAATAGTAAAACGTTTAAAACCGCTTGAACATTTTTTCTTCATTTGAAGACTTCAGTATATACTTTGTATAAACAGTCTTCCATTATTAAAGACAAATAAATACGTTCACAGTTTGAAGTGTGTATGTACTTTAAATGCTATTATAGTGCTTCAGTATTTTTTAACACAGTTTAAAATTTAGTTGCACAACCAAGCTCTTCGTATAGGGTAAGAAAAGAAGGATGGATTTAGAAAAATACTCGTACACTGTCAGTAATTGGCTCTCTTGGCGGTTAGTTTTCTGGGGTTTATAAGGGGAAGATGGAGAGGTATCAAGACATTCATAGATACAAGTCCATTGAAAATTTAATGTATGAAGCTTTCCATTTCAGGACTCGAGTGCATGCCCCTGCTTTTAATTGAACGAATGTCAAACAGCGTTCACCAATTGAGTTAAAAGTAAAACACGTATTTCAAAGTCTATCAGATAAAATAAAGTATGAATCAAATCATTGTACAAACAGAGATGCTACAAGACATTATTTCATTAAGTGAATGCCGACTATTGCATTGAACTTATTTTTTTTATTTACAAGCATTTAGAGATTATTTATATTAGATGTTGTTACGTACGTTTAATATGCACCGAACAATTTTAATAGAATTATTGTTTTATGATTACATATTTGAGGTTTATTGCGACATCTAAAAACGTCGCAATTTTTAATTTCGAATCCAACAGTTACCACCGAATTTTGCGCAGCGTACATCTAAGTAAACATAAAAGATGGATCACAAGCGAGTTCATCACTAAACCTTCATCCTCAAATTAACCCTAAGGCTACGTTGGGGTTACCTACATATAGGAATAACAAATAGAGGTGAATACATTAATGAATCCTTTAATCAACCTACTTGTTAATAATAAAGTAAAAAGCAAATTATAAATTCCGCAGTCATATTCAGCAAATTCTAAAATACTCTTCTACCTGCAAAGAATTTCGTCATTCGCTGTGCAATAGTTTAAAATTAGTCTTTTTATTAGGTATATCTTTTTTGGTTTTATAGATCTTACCCATTAATTGTGATGATAGACTACAGACTAGTTTTGTTCACATATATATATTATTAAGTGAAGGAAGAAAAGCAATCATAATATCACTACGAAAATATGAATTATTTTAATATACAGGTGTCGCAAAAAATGTATTCACACATTGACAGTTGAATTCCTAAAAGTAGAGAGAACGAATACCTAAACAATAGTCATGTCTTATTCTTCCATCTCTACTCTCTTCGAAAAAAACAGGTTGAGCAACGGTTTCCACATCAAACTGTAAGTCTTATTGATAGCTATATGAAACAATATAGATATGGAAAGAAATATCATAGATAGATCTTTATTTTATAGAAAACAATATTTACTTAGCCATCAGTTTGCATACCTCTACTTTTCGATCTTCTTAGATCATATTCTCTTTCTATGAGGAATCTCTCTCAAACCTTTATATCAGAAATATCTCATAAGATGGCAGTGCCACTGGTTCAAGCGTTTACCGGAAGTGTCTCAGGAGCACTTTCCCAAGACCAAAGTGTGCATAAATAATAAAGGCGGTGAAAAAAAGGACATTAAATAATGGGATATAGAATAGAGTTTCGATTTTTTACTACGACTTCATTTATTACTACTGCATAGCTCTACTTATATATATAAATAATAAAAATAAAAACAATAAATATTCAGAAGTTAAATTAGTATAGTCACTTAACCGTCCTAATTACACAGTGAGAACAATCGTTTCATTGAAATTCGACAAACAAATAATCCAAAATGAAAAGCTGATAAATTTGACTTAAAAGTTATAATGACTTAAAATTTAAGCCCGAATAAAAGGAGTAAGAGAGCGGAACATAATAATAATATCTTCAAAAGAATTCAAGCTAAAAGAGCAAATAGCATATTATAATATTAATTCATTAGGGCTTTTAATATTTCCAACTTAACGAATCTTACACGTGAATTTATTTCAAAAGATGAATTTTTAATAATAATTATATTAATTACTTTGAAAAAAAATACAGATTAATATGTTTAAGACTTCAACGTTTAGAATATTGTACAATATTTTTTAGTGTACGTGCTTAAAATATTTTTTAATCTATATTTAAAAAAGCAGTTTATTATAAATCAACTGTCTTGAGTTATGAATGCAGTACGACATATTTCAGGATGGTCTGTCATCTGATAAAACAAGCTCAGCTATATTACATGTATTTTTTACATAATTTAAAGAAATCAATATGAATTAAGTGAATTCCGTTCACAGCCATTAGTGGAAATCTTCTTCTATATAAAAATCAATGTTTTGTTTGTTCGTATCTTTTACACTGCCATACCGTTCATCCGATTCCGATAAAACTTTGTCACATTATTGCTTGCACTTGCACAAAGATTATAGGCATAGTACAATCAACTTAAAGTAGTTGTTATTATCTATCTATATATATATAAAAATGAAGATTTGTTTGTTTTTCCCATGCATTCCTTTACCATTCATCCGATTTCGGTCAAACTTTGGCGAGTTGTTGTGCGCACACCCGTATAGGTTTCTAAAGAAAAAAATTAAAATAAAAAAAAAAGAATCAAATACGTACAACTAATGACATCTCTGAACTAGACGACGATATTCATAGCACATGTGAAATAAATTATTAGAAATATTGTTGGCCGTGCTAGACCTGAAAATGACCGGCTCGGTCATGGTAATTTTATGAAATATCGGCGCGTGCAGACCTCTAATCCAAAAGCATTTCAATAAACAGAATTAAAACACAAACCTCTTTCTTTAAGTGGCGTTGCAACGCATGCCGGGTACTCACTAGTAAACCATAAAAAAGAGTTACTAATACATACATCGAATTTCTAAATGATTAACGAACATTATACATTTATTTTTTTATATATAGTGGTTAATGTATTTAAATAGAGAGACTTAAATTTCATGATTGTCGTAAAAATAGATTATCTAAAATCAGGGTTTATTAACTTAACACCTTCTGCCATTATAAACAAACATTTACAAAACAAAATAGCTTAATGTTGCCGAAAATTTGTCGTATCCAATTTATATTAAAGCTTAAAAATAATCTTTAGAAGAATAAGTTCAAATGATTACATTTGTTTATTAAATTCTATTGTTTTTGAAACCATAAATAAGCTACACCAAAAAGTAAAAACTGTAAAAAAAAATTGAAGACGCGTAACTGGTTCAAGCCAGTTCACAGACAATAGGGAACTACTCCTTAGTAGTGAATTTTAGAGTTCCATGGGGGAATTGCTGTTTTTTATTAAAGTATTCCAATATTACTAATATGCATACATAGAAAGCACTTTTTAGGTAGAATTAGGCTGTCTTGCGGAAGGCAAAATTATATTCTATATATTGGTGAAAGAAGGAATTGAGCAAAAAAGGTAGGGAGCCCCTAGTTAAAGCAGTCTGAGGTGTTCAAAAATAGCAATAACACTCTTGTATTAAACAATTATTCGCAAGAACTAACAAGGAGTTATTTTAAACATCAAGAAGTATTATTACTGAAAAAAATTGAATAAAAATGTATATTATATTTCAATAATACCCGTATATTCTACTTAACTTTATTTATATCAATAGATTATTCTAACTACTTTTAAACAGATGAGAGGGAAACCTAAAAATAATAAAGTAAGGTTCACAAGAGCTCCTGTGCTAATTCGACCAGTGTAATCGGCTTATATGGTCAACGGTTTCCGATTCATGGGCCACAGATTCCCACAAAACGAATGTTTAAACTGCTTACGTATCTCAATGGAACCCTTTTACGGATAATGAGTGGGGCGGCAAATAAACAACATTAATTATGACCTTGATATTGTTGTTTCTTTAATTAAACGAAAAAGAAATAAGGGTTGCCAAATTTTTTTAATAATGCTAACATATAAATATATTGGTTTTAAAACCGTCTGGATTGTGACTAGGGGATCCCATCTCGAATATAAGAATATTCAGTATCCAAATCTATTCGGCCCTTTTATAACCATTCGACATTCGAATATTTGCGCAACTATTGTTATAAGTTTTAGTGTAATATTTTACAAAATCGGCGAAAGATCACTTCACAATTGTTCCGGATTTCAAGAAGAATTCATAAAGATAAAGTTGTAAATAAGGATAAAGAATGAGAATGGAAAGAATTTTTAGTTAGCTAATAGCTCTCTCTACACCCTACACTATAAATGATTAACTTAATTAGTATATTATTATGTTATAAAGTTAAAAATTTATACATATTTTGGATAAATATAAATAATATACCGTGGAAAACGAGTGTTCGCATTTTGTCATTTATAAATAAAAAAATTACCTTCCCAAAAATACATTTTATATTTTATGGCCTACTACAGTTCATAAGTTAAGTTCAAATTAAAATCGGTACTTTTTTACTGATGTTTTACATATCGACTGTGTTTTGACTAATTGATGTAACCCTCAAAAAATACGAAAATGATTTATTGATTGAATTTCATTTTAAAAACGAAAAAGCAGGTTTTGGCCAAATGTTGAAAAATAAATTGACCACTATTTGGAAGGTACACATAATTTTACATTGGTTTTAGGTTTAAAAGTTCTCACCCGGCAACTTGATGTAAGCCACTATATATTGACACTCTCTGCGTGTAATATCGTATCTATAAACATGACCATTTACAGGAGTGCATTTCAAAGATTCATAACGCAACTCACCATATATTTTCAATAAAAACAGTTTTCATAATTTAAGCCATCGACTGAGGGTGCCCGATGGAATTTCAATATTAAATTTGAATTGTTGAGATTTTGTACATATTCATGTATTTCGTCACTAATGACCTGGGTTTCACCTTTCGGCATCTTCAGGGATTCGTCAGTTTGAGTTCATTTGGGTACTCGGATGCCTGAAGATGCCGAAATGCGAAATCAAAAAAAAATCAAAAAACAGTGTTTACTCTCTCCTGAACAATTTGAATTTTGAAGGCTACATCAATTGGCCAAAACACCATCGAATAACCAAAGCTCATACCTCTCGTAAAGTATAATTGTATTTTTAATATAATTTAAGACATCGAATGAGGGTGCTTAATGGAATTTCAATATCAAATTTGAATTATTGAGATTTTGTCAAAATACATGAAAATGTACAAAATCTCAATAATTTGTATTTTTAATATAATCATATTAAATTGCCACTTTAACTATATGAAAAGTGCAATAACTCTACAATTTGATAACTTTATGCTTTCCGGCTTGTGAAAAAACATAAATTTTGACGAAATTACTTTAACAGATGTAAAAAAAATACGCGAGTTTCGGATAACGGCATTGAAAGCCGTTCGGAAATAGTAAATTTCTATATAAATTAGTAATCGATACGGCATAGAGAAGCACGTCTCGGATAATTAATTGCCAATTAGGATTGGATGCTGAAATCTCTACCTTAAGGGGGAAATGAAGCAAGCTCTGTCTATTGAATGCGATTGATTTTTCTATAAATAAACTCGCAGAATACATTTAAAAGAAAAACAAACTACAAATAAATAAATTGTAAATTTATAACGCCAGCAAGTTAGGTATAATTGTTTCTATATGTTTTTTTTAATCTAAAAATATTCTGTAAGACATCGCAACATCAATTGTTTTACGACAACTGTTTGTTATTACGGCGATCGAATCGAAATCGAATTTTTGTTTCGCTGTTGCATACGCTGAAAAAAACATTTTTTTATGGCAGGTTGCGCCAACTGCAGCCCGTAATCCATTTGCCACTTGCAAAGTATGTATGGACGTGAAAAATACTTTTCAAGAATAAATAATCAAAATAGAGTATAGTAAGAAGTCAATAAAAATGTAATGTGATTTACTTAGTAATTTTGAATTGTGGCAAATAAATATTCTGTAAAATTACCAACATATACAATTTTTACAATAGTATTATGTATTTAGTAGCGATTCTCCACTTTTTATAGTTGAATATAACGATATATTTTTTTTTATTCGAGACATTCTATTGGGTATCGCACCGAAGATAAAATTACCTCAATCTTAAAGTACATTTACCTTATATCAAATATTATATGACATTAACTAACTCTAAAGTAGTCACGACGTAAAGCAGTTAAAAGCGTACCTAAAAAACAGGTGTCAACTAAATGATATAGAGGTTTGAAAATTTGACTATTTCCATGAAAGTAAAAGTGCAATAATGTAAACAAATACTCTGAAAGGTTTTTTCGACGTTTCATAAGATTTATGCAACCGTAAACGATTAACGATTTTCTCGAAATGAGGAAAAAACCATACTGTAACATTTTAATATAAATATGTATTACAATATTACTAAAGAGTTTTAATACAACGAATTACCATTTAATTTAAATTATCGGAGCAGAAGGACTATTTTATAATCATAGTGAACCTTGAAAAAAAATTTAATCTTTCTCATATATTTATTTATGACTCTTTTTAATAAAATTATGTCTGTACAAAAAGATTCAATTTTATTTTGTTTCCATAATAGCTTTGTTCAGAATTTCGCTGTTGAGATTGTTTACTCAATTAGTGAATGTATAATATTATTTCCAATGTAATGTTGAATAATATTCAATATAAATTGATCAAAATTACTGCAAATATTATTGTTCTGAGTAACTTCATTTTGATTGGGAATGTGTATTAATTTCCCCTAGCAACGCTGGGATGTTACCATAGTGACCAAGATAGCTTAGTAGGGTCTAAGCACGGGGTATTACAATACAAAACTCGTGTACCAATTGTTAAATTAAATTGATAATAATACTGGTTGTCCAAGGTTGATGATTTCAAATAATACCTATTTATAATAAATCGAAGCATTTGGGTCAGTGGATTTTTTGATAAAGTAAATAATATAAAGTTAATTATATAAGAAATGCTTTTTCAACGAATGTTAGATTAAAAATATTATTTACTAAATTCGGCGTTCGTGGCGCAGTTGATGGCGTCGTGGGCTACGGTTGCGGATGTCTCGGGTTCAATTCTCGATGCGAACAGTTTTCATAGATTCATATTTCAATCGATTTATGGATTTCTGTCCGTCCTCTGAGTGGTTGTGTTGCCAAAAAACTCCCTCCTCACCCACCCATTCCATCCTCACAGGGCGTAGTGAGAGCGATTAACTAACCACTAGTCCTGTCCTAGCCCTATCTTTCTATCCCTACTTTCTTCGATAAAAAGAAGTTGAGCAACTGAGTAATAAACAGTTCTCGTAGAAAAAAAAATCTGTTGAGATACCTCAATAACTATAATATATCAGATAGAATTAATATATCTTTTTGTACCGTATTCGCTGTGATTCTCTGTTACCCACTAATTGCCTTGCTTCCTCCCATGACATGCCAGCACCCTTCAGTTCAGCTGAGTACATCCTATGGATAGAACCCGACGGTCATTCAGTAAGCGGCAACTCTCCGGAGACATTTACAGCATGTGACCCGGCCAGTTCCAATGTCTCTCCATGACCACTGACGTAGCAGGGCATTGCTTGCAACGTTTTCTAATCTCCGTGTTCCTTATGAAGTCAAACCATCTCACTCTTAATATCTGACTTGAGCATCTATTCTCGAAGCTCGGTATACGGTTTTTCTGAATCAGTAAAACAGTACTGGTAGAATGTAAGCATTGAACAAACATTGGGACACACATTTTCAGAGAGTCCGCATTGAATTAAATGTGGCTCCAGATATTTCAAAGCGAATAACTATTTAGTTCTTTCTTTCTACTGAAAATTAATCTGTAACACAGAGATGTCTTTTTATAATTTATCGATATCTGACAAGTATGACATAACCAAAAGAAAAAAACTAGCGTTTTTTTAAAATAAGAATTAATTTAAGCCGTATATCGTTAAGTTAGTGAGGAGATATGCGAGTTATATATTTCGGTGACTGTTTTTATGAATAACTTTATGTACGGCTGAATTCTTTACCCAACCCCTGGAAAATCAGTGTTTTACTATAAAATAAAATTAGGATCATTCTTTTAGATGAGACTCCATGATTTTAGAATACAGAATGTTCTTGAAAAACCAGGTAATGGTATTATCCTATAGATATGGTCTAAAAAAATGATGTTCTTCGACTCTTAAACGATATAATAAATTAAAAAATGAAGTTTTCGCCGATCACTTTTTAAATCTCATTCCATGGCTTTATAAACACGTAAAGCATTCGTGGATTCTATGGAAACTGAATTAGTTTTCATCAAAATGGAATACCACATGACCAGAACAAGCTCACTTCAGTTAACGAGACTTTTTAAAGTTAACTATACAAATTATTATTTCTCATGTTTCACTTTAAATATTGTTTCTACAGCTGAGATAGTTCTGGTTTCTAGTGTTTCATTGGGATACTACATGCGGTTTAAAATCACTTTAGTGCTTTAAGGAGGAGCTTTAAGTTCTTTCGTTTCTGGGAAAGACGCGGGAATAAATCCCTGAGCTTTTACTATAATTGCGACTGTTTCCCGTTGTAAATAATCTCGAGCGGGGAATATTTTCACATTATCTAAGGACGTTGCAAATAGTCTATCGTTTGGCTCATAGTACAAATTGTTTTACCTCTTATACAAGTGCCGTTAGTAATTCCTTTTACAATACTGATGTGAATTGAACTAAAAAAATACAGAGCAGCGGGAAATTAGTTTGAGCCGTAATTAATGAAAGAATTTGTAAAAATCCATATCAAAGTTTTCACATTTAAGTCATTGTATATTTAATTATCTTTTTAAGAATGTCCGCTGCTAATGAAGAAAATAAAGAATTGGCATACAGAGTTTCCACGAAATATGTTTAATGAAAACTAATCGTAAGTTAATCTTTCAAACTAAATTTTCAGATACAGTCACGATAAAAAAAGATATCAAAATATCCAATGATTTGATTTGTTTATACACATAAAAAACTCCTGATCATTTGAGAAGACCCCGGATCGAAAAGAGGCGAGCGGCTGGTTATCCGGAGTCCTGGAAGGCTGATCAGACAAACACCATTTCAGATCCGGTTAAAAACTTATTTATTTTCCATTCAAGATGCAGTGGTTTAATATTACACAAATATATAAATCTTAACACATAAAATTGATTCTACATTTACATTTACTTAGCAACTGAATTTACTTTAAGTTATAATACAAATAACACAACGAATTTAAATTAAATCCAACGCAAATCAAAACACAAAAACAAACAGTTCACATGTCCTCCGCTGCCACGAGACCGCAGCTCGTCCCACTCGGCGGATCGTAATCGACTGTCTACAAAAATTCAAAAACTCCGTGCAAAGTTGAGCTACCCTTTTCCGTAAAATGGACTCGTCCAGCGGCCGAAGCCGGGGGCTCTTTTAAAGCCTGACAACAAGAAGGAGCGTATTCTGCGAAATATTGCTGTTTGCCGCAGGCCGATTTCAGTTCAGGACACTAATGACACATACTTATGAAAAACCAGGGTGTGTCACATTGTAAAAAAATGTGGAAGTAATTCAAAACAAAATATGTTTTATTTATTAAAATAAAATGATTTTTCACCAAGGGTTTGAGCTATAAATTTAATAATTCTTTCAAACATCTATGCATTAGGTTTCTATCCAAAAATTCGAACCCTTGACTGCACAATCTAGAAAAGCAAAAGCCCGCTAATCTGCAGCGACTTAACATAGAATTGTCTCTGAGCGTGCATCTTTAATCTTTTATCCATATCACCATATTACCACGATAAGAGAAAAAAAAATATTCATCAACATTATCGATATTTCAAAATGTAGTTTCTTGGAAATATTAACTACTGTTACATAAATAGGTATGGAAATAATTGCTAGGATTTAGTTTTATATTGTATAAGTTGTTGGATTTTTCCAATATTTCTGATGGTTAATTTTTCTTTAGCGAATAAAAAGCGACTTTTTTTATACAACGTATTTTTCATCGAAGTGTTGTAATGACCCACACATTAATGCCTTTTTAAAAACATTTACAATCATGACCGCATGTAATTGCAAAGATTAACAGAGTTTTAAATTGTTTATGCGACTAATTTCCCAATTAAGATTGGACATGGTTAATAACAAATCAATATTAAAAATAAATTCCAGGTACCGTCAATATAGTCCTTGAACTAAGTGATGTACAATTTACTAACTGTCTGTTTGAATTTATCCGTACACTTGAATGCCTATAGAAGAAACCCGATTCGTTAGTGAAAAAACGTATGAAAGCGTACAAAATATGAATGATTCAAATTCGTAAATATGTAATTCGTTTTAAAATACCTGGTCGAGTTTGAGAAGCTCCTCTGGAGTGTCAGGCAGTTGTCCCAGGGTAAGCGGAGGGCTGATGTTCACCTCTTTTCCAAGGGATCTGACGACTTCTTCGCGGTTATATCGGTCAGCGAACACGCATGATGCTGGTATAAGTCCGTGGACCGTGTAGGAGATTGCACGGACAAGTATCCTGCGGAGAAAATGGATTACTAAATTGAAAAACATATTAATGATTGAATTTTCACAATCGATACTCGCAATAGACTAATTACCTGAAAGTCTAATAACCTAATACCTGATAGTCTACTTAGTCTAACAGTTAATCAGTTTATCAGTGTTTATATCTTACCCCTCCCCGAGTCCAGTGCAAAAGAATAAAACCCACCTTTATTTTTAATGTAAAAATTAGAATTATTGTCTTCCTATGAAATAGATAACCTTGCAATTTGGTTAGTCTGAAGATGCTTCTTAAAGAGGCGAAACGCGTCACGTTAGTAAACACGTGTAATAACTAAGTTGTCAATTTTAATTTTATATTAAAACACTTCCACAAAGTTACAGCCGAATCTATAAAAATATCATGTGTTTTTCATTTACTGAGGTTTAATACTCTTTTCGGTCATAACAAAATTGTCTTCGACAACGCAACTACCTAGGTTGTTTTAATTAATTAATTTATTGTGAGTTTAAAAAATTAACATGCATGGCATTACAGCTGTCGCCAATGCGCCATGCATTTCACAAACATAATAACAGTAACAATAATAAAACAATACTACTAATGAAAATAAAAACATTTTTTTTTTATTTAACCAAATCATCACATTGCACCCAACACTAGTTAGTTTTCAAATAAAACTTTGTATAATTGGCAAACCTGATAATGAATTCATTAGCCAGGCGAATAATTACACTTGTGAAATTGTAACACTAAAATTCCATAACAATGATGTGAAATTTATTGTTTGAACACGGCGAAACATTCTAAATTATTCATGTAATTCCTAACTAAAACAAATTATTTATTTGAATAGTTTTGAGTATTAATTGTGGTGTGCACTTTAGTAGTTAATGTTGTTGTGATATCGTAAAGGGTGCTTGTGGTTTCAACATTAAGTATCCTGTGATGGTTAATTGAAAGGTTGCAATTATTGAGACCAACTAATCGAGTGAACAATGAAAAAAGATATACAGTATTCATTGTGCTTTAAACTATTGAATCAGAAATTATTGTTTTTTAGTCATCCAATTTCCCTATTCACAGATGGATATGATGGAACAATCAAGTCAGGTAAGATAAGACTAGATATGTTGTTTATTGGCTCATCATTTTCTATATTTCAAATTTTCAGAATCGAAAAGGGTTGAAAGCAAAAAACACATTCTTACTTTACGATACAAATCAATAGATCAATGCAAGTGCCCATACGAAGGTTCAAATGATTTTCCATGCAACTAGGTGTATTGAAAAGTCACTTGACTAAGACAAGAGAAACTAGTTAATAAAAGTTCATGGTATTAAGATGACTCAATTTATAAATGAATGCATTGCTAAGTAGCAAAGATCATAATTATACTTCTGTTCTGCCTTAAATTTATTATATTGCGGCCAAAACGGCAATAGATTTTTTTATTAAAATATTTATAACAATCAAACACAACTGAACAAAATACTGTACTGTAAGTCAATATGACTTAAAGTATCTAGTATACAATAGGTTTAACATGTGTTTAAAGGAGCAAAGACGAGTATGCGAAATGCATTATTTTTGATGGAATATCAGTAGCATCGGATATATTATAGCTCGAATAACGATTTTGAAGTGGTATCTTAGAGAGATTAAACAAACTAATAGCTGCCCTGTAGCCCGCTGGATTGATGAAATAATCAGGTTCACAACACAAATGAACAAAAAGATGGCGAAATATTAGAGAGATTTTCAACCAGCAGTGGAATTAAAGCCAAACACTATAAAATGAAGCATACAATTTACATTTAAAAATAGATTTATCACTCATTCGTTGTGTTTATAAGTGTGACTAGTTTTTCATATATTTGCAAATCATTTTCAGACTAGAAATCCATAAGAAATATCGACGGTGTTTTTTCCAATTGATGTAACCTTCAAAATTGAGTTTGCAGGTATGGGATTATACGTAGGGAGTGTCTGTATTAAAGTGGCTTACATGAAGTAGCCGGGCCAGAATTTTTAAACCTAAAACCAATATAAAATGATATTTCCCTTCCAAAAAGTGATCAATTTGTTCTTATAATTTACATCATTTATGCCGAGACCTGCTCTGTCGTTTTTAAAATGAGATCCAACAGAATTATAATTATAGATAGAAGATAAAGAAAGACATTTTATAATTTTTGCAAAACTAAATAGTTTATCTAAGGCCAACTCAATCGATAAAATTAATAATTTTTTCTTGAAATATGAACTTATTTAATAAATATTAAATACAATCGTTATTTGGCTAAAGCGATAGTCTAGAATATTATCTTTAATTTTTCCATATTAATCGATACCTAAAAAATACTTTTGTAACTTAATTACGGTTTCAAATTTGGATTATTGAGATTTACAAAATCTCAATAATCCAAATTTGATATTGAAATTCCATCAAGCACCCTCAGTCGATGTCTTAAATTATACTTAAATTAATTACGGTTGATTTAATTTCAGTACGTTCTTCGGAAAAGCGTCTTCGGACATGTCGTCGATGCAAATTAAATAATGATTTCAAAATTCCCTACTGCAAGCGGATGGAAGTCGTGAGATGGAATTAGACGTCCTTTTAGGCTATCAACGACGTGCAATGGTGCTCAGACTTGAAGTGCCTACCTGTTAACTTCATGAACGCCGCTAGCTGCTTAACAGTGCACCGGCAATTAGCACGTACAGGGTTAAATTCATGATTGACTAGATCAGCGATCCTTGGGACTGAGGATGCAACTCAAGAAAGGATGGCAAAGATCCGATAAATAAAATATTAAGACGATAATAAATAATATTTTTAGTTATTTTAAAAAAAAGTTACCAACTGTCACAAATCACGCAATACAGAAAAAATAAATTGTTGATGCCTCATTTTAAATGTCACAGTTAATCTTTTTTTAGTAAATTGTATTTTTATTGACTTATCTAAAAATATATTTATGTATTTATTTATTAAAATATTTAATCTCTTTTTTAAGATTATTATTTATTCGTTTATTCTCTTTTTTCATTGGTTTAAATATCAAAGTGTTTAGTTGTACAAAATTTTATTAGGCAGTTGATAGCTATTTCGACTTAACGCCATCGTCAGAACTATACTTATGCTTATTTTAGCTTAGCTATATACACTGTTTAAAAGAGATAGACAATATTATCTCACGTACTCAAACATCATTACGTTTATTTAAAATTTAATTATTTAACGTACTCATTTTGTTTGAGCTTGCGTGATTTTATTAATTAATCGTTAAAATAAATGTTTTTATTCTAGCTTCTTTTCCAAAAGCACAATGATTAAGTTAAATAAATAAATTTTAAATAAATGTTATGATGTTTGAGTACGTGAGATGATATTGTCTATCTCTTCTAAGCAGTGTATATAGCTAAGCTAAAATAAGTTTAAGTATAGTTCTGATGATGATCTTAAGCCAAAATAGCTATCAAATACATTACAAAATTTTGTATAACTAAATACTTTGATATTTTACCCTATATCACTTTTCGGGTAAAATATTAATATTATTTTCGTTGTTCCATGAATTTACTATCAAATTACAATTTTTAAGTACGTCGAAATATAAGATGTAAAATGATAATGTTTGACGGAGTTATCTAAATTTAAATTCTTATATTTATGGCAATATTGAAAGCATCTACTCTTTGTTTACTAGCTTTGTGGTTGTAATATTTTATTAAAATTGATGTAACCCAGAAGTGAACCGCTTAACCTGTTCGTTGGATTAAACTTAGAGAGATTTGCAAAGTACATACACAGTAAAAAGTGTACTGAATCCAAGTAAAACAACCGTGGGCGTCCACCGGTTGCGTGGGCTTTACCAAGTTTGCCGTCTAAGTGACCCTACGCACCGGAAAGGTTACTTCGCATTTTTATTCGTAGATTCTAACTAATGCCATTTATAATTACATGATACAACATCGTGAAGTGAAAAGATTTGTTGTTTTTAATTTTTTCATTTTCACGTTTAATTCAAATTAAATATATTTTTTTTAAATACGAATATGGATGTAAATAAAAAAAATGTAGAAGGTATTACTCAGTATTTATTTAAACAGTAGGGTCAGCTTTGCCCAGTCAGTGGGTATTATAAATGTAATTAAAATTAAATTAAACAATAGCATATTTAAATAATTACTATAGGTTGTCTTCGACTGACGACCAACATACGCTCCTGAGCTTTTATCGTAAGTGAAATCGATCGTAAGTCAAATTCCATACAAAATATTAAAATTAATAGTAATTCGTTCGGTTAGGCGTCACTTTCATTTGTGGAAACAAAGCAGCTGCAACCAAAAATGGTACGGATACATTCGCACCAGAGTGCATTTTATTGGAAGAAAATGCATCCACGTCCTTGAATTCCTATAGAAGCAAAAAGTATGCCAGGATTCAAGGCATCCAAGTATAGTACTATACTTTTATTGGGTGGAAATATTACTGGCTATAAATTGAAACCATGAATGATCTATCACTCTAAGCACCCAAGAACTTTCAAAGGAATCAATGCTGATATGTTACTATTAAATTACCGCTCAAACAAAAAATGATGGTTGATACAATATATTTTCGAATATTGGTTTTTAGAATTTATTTGTTGAAGTAAAAGAGTAACGTAATCGGAAAGGAATTTCAATGCAATTCTTGCAGACATAACTTTATTCCAACCACTTGTTTCACAAGGCAAATAATAAGACAACGTGTTTACAACGTTTCATTATCTGTTATATTTATTAAAAATAGAGGATCGGCGGGCCAATTTGAGATAATATTTTGACTGTCGTCTGACAGCTGCAAAAGGTAAAAATTTAATGTATATCAGTTGCATGTCGTGGATTTCTCTCTTTCTTGCTCAATTACATGTCAAGTGAAGGGTACGATAGAGATACAAAGGCATATCTTATCTTATAAAGGCACATCTTATATCCTACCTGCTAATCCACAGGTTAGGTTGTATGATAGAGATAAACCTACAGCATTCCAATGGTACATATGTATATTTATATAAATAAATATTCAAATTTGAAATTGCTGTTACTGATCTTTCTTCCCACATGCAAACTGTAGGACTGTTAGAAGTAACATAAATCCCAGAAGCGCATATATTATAATACAATCACCAAAATTTGTGAATTAAGTGTTGAATAGCTATCATCCAGAAGTACATTGGCAACAGCTGTTGATGATGACTTATTCGAGACCGAATAATCAAAGTGATCACCAATGAGCAGTCTTCATATTATTTTGCAAAATAAATATGCAATTTATTTTTACGCTATCAATTAATTTAATGAAAATTTGTATCATCACAGCGTTGCTACAATAAATTTTGAATTGTTTATTCCTCTTCTTTTTAACCCTTCCATACTCATGGTGTAACAATGGAAATTAAACCTTTAAATTATCTGTGATATAGGTCTTGCAAAAAATTGAAAATGTTGCTATTTGTAAATAAAATGTTCTACGTATAATTAAAAATGCATTATAGTTTACGCCTTCTTTGTATAATTAATCATAATTTGAAAACCTCGTCGATTTTTCCATCGCAAAATACAAAACTATAGTATTAAGTATTGTTTAGTGTAATAACAATCCGAGATACATGACAGTACCCAGTGCAATCGTTTTGTTTCAAACGTCACCGAAACACGTCTCGAGATTGTTCTGCTATGTAGAATTTCAATCCTTGCGCCTCTCGATAATTTCACATAGTTTGATATGTATTTCAGGTTTTACAAACAAAATATTACGTAAAATAATTGCTTAAAACTACATAAAACCATATTTCACTTTTTGAAATTGTCATTTCTTTCTATAAATGCGTTTATATGATAGAACCAGCAAGTTAACGAAATGTGACTGCATTAGTTCAAAAGGATTTTTTTAGTATAAAAACGGGACGGTTAAGAACTGTTTCAAATCCAGTCTAATTCCTCCCGTTTCTCAGTTCCAAGAATACTGTATCTACATCAGTATAGTGTATATGTTTCAAGACCCACATGTCAGCTGTAATATAATCTTTCCGTAATGGGGTGTTCTCCATATTTTCAAAATGGCATGCCCAGAAGAGTAAAAGTATTGGCTAGCTTGCTAAGTACAATGCTCTTTAGTTCATTTATCAAAAATCTATCGATATTATGAACTAAAGCATATTTCCGAATTTTTACTAATTATAAATATTCTCGGAAAATACTTTGCGTAACTGTAATACAATGTTTGAAATAAAACCATTATTTGCAAATTAAGTCTAGCAGAATATTACTCTCAGAAGTAGACTAGAGGATGTGTATTTTTAGAGTTGTTGAATATTGAATGCCGTAGCTCTTTCACATACTCTACGATTTAGGCGTAGACCCTTTCGTCTCTTACAAATAAACACTACTTTAATATGGTTGAATTTGGTTAACGCATACGTTTGCAAAGGAGTGTATTTATTTTGTTTTAATGAAATACCATTTGTCAAATATTTTATAAAACGTATTAACATGGCGATTATATGGTTTGATTATTTCAAAAATTATAAATCAAGGTTCATCAGGTATTTATTATTCATTACAAATATTGTTCAATAGAAATTTAATTAACAGAAATTTTTAAATATCATGTTTTCTTGTCAGTGTAGTAATGTCTCAAATATGAAATAATTGGAGACTGCTTATTATCAGAAAAACAGAATTGTTTGGATTTCGAGTATTTTAATTGTACCGACACAAAAGTAATCGCAGTATCGCACTTTGATATGGCGTCCGTCCACGATTTTTTTCAGACTATGTCACGTGTTTCTTTGATATGGAACATACTTAACAGATTTTTTTGAAAATGGCGTTAAGAGTGATGTTTTCATTAAAAAATATTTTTTCTCTAGACATAAATTTCTGTGGCTTATTATGCTACCTCTGACAGACAAAAATACTGCACGACAATAGACAATAGTATTTGAATCATTACAATTTTGTTTACTTCCATAAGATTTGTCACTAATGTCTCAGGGTTCACTTTTCGGCATTTTTAGACACAGTTCCAGAATCTTTATAGAGCACAAAATTGGAAGGATTCAAATTAGATATTAAAGATGCATCTAATATTATCAGTCAATGTCTTAAAATAGACAATAAATTTAAGTAGGCTTTGTCAAAAAATGTAAATTAAGAAAAGATAAAAATGTGATATTTAATATTGAAAAAACTTCAGAGTGAATATATTATAAAATATATCACAGAATTAACACGCGCTTAAATGTGGATTTGAAGAGTTTTCTTATAGTATTGCAGTAAGATAGAATTTAGATGCACCATCTTAAAATATTCAACACAAAACGAAGATCTAAGAAACTCTAAGATATTCTGTACAAAACCGACAGCTTGCGGTTGCACATTAACGATGTAATACTATTATTCCGTTATACGATCATCACTCGACAGTTCAAATAGTGTTTCCGTGCTAACAAACGTAGGAAGAGAATAATCGCTTTAATATGCAGTTTATGCGCCGTGAGGTTGTTTGAAATCGAGTTTTGCTGTATCTATCTAACAATGCCGAGTTATAACTTTGCCATATTATCACGAAACGGTTAACGTAGTTTATTTAATATTATAGATACAGTTTCATGGTAAAATAAACTAGCAACTGAATAGTTATGATATATCAGGAATATTATTATCAGTGATAACATTTACATACGCTGCAAGAATATTATATTAAATTCCCTAAGGTACTAAACATTGTATTAACTACCACCCGATACGGATTCAGTTGTTTCCTGCAGGGTGTAACTCCACATAATTTTATTAGTGTTTTAATTTCTTGTCACGAATTTGTGTCGAAGTTTTTTTGCATCCACTATTTTTGTTAAATGAAAGTAAAATAATAAGACGTCGTGAAATAATTCAATATCTCGTAATTTTGGTTTCAGATACAACCAAGCATCAGATACAGCATGACATTTTTTATTGTTTGTTGTTAATACCAAAGTGATCGGCATCCTGAATCGTATTGGTGTATTTAAATTTCGTACTATGGATGTACCAATTTAACTTGGGGCTAGTTTGGGCGCCAACGCTGCGTTAGAAATGTTGCCATACTCAACCAGAACTAAGATTTTCAATTAAATTCAAAAACTGATATTTTATTGACGGTTATTAAAAGTAGACATATATATTTATTTTGCATAAAATAGCAGTTGGAGAAATTAGTTCTAGACTGAAAATTCTAGTTCCAAATTATGCGGCTGCCAAGTAATGTTGGTAATACTATACCTATTTAAGGTTTCATATTAAAATACGGTTTTTTGTCATATCTGATTCTTTTTCGGAACAAAATATGTTATCATAATATGTGCATCTTATTATGATCATTTTATGATCACCACGTGGTGCAGTAAGGATTATTTTTTTCTCAAAAACCTCCTCTTACCCTCCCAAATCAAGTCAGCAGGCCAATTAGCATCACACAGTGTATTGTTTGGGATAGTTATAAATGTCTTTTAAAAAGACAGAATCCTACCGGCTTGAAGAAAGTTATGAGATTTAAGCTCCCATGATGTTTGCACAGTACGTGTCCAAGCTCGGTAATCACCGCTAAATTATACGCTTTACAGCTAATTAAACTACGCATAAATCGATGCCACGATAAGAAATGATAATATCTTAAAAGTACTGAAATATGATTCAGTTTGATGTGAGTTGATGAAGTATTTTCTCACAGTATACGGTGAGTGCGCCTCTAAAGAAGTACTGTAACCGTACCATATACGGTCTTAGCGTTCCACGTGTTAAAGTTATATTTAGTCCACTATATTATCTCCGTATCCCCGATAAAATCAATCCACTTAACAATAAAATAGTTTTATATTAAATGTAGACAGATTTTGCTTAATATAAACATGATGAATTATTTATGGATACAGTTACATTTGATAAATGTCAGTAAAACAGATGCAGTAGTGGATTAAAGAACTAATATAACACCCTGATTTTCATTTAAAGAAACACAACGCTCTTTTTATAATACACTGTTGTTGATAAATATATCGCGATTGCTGGGTTGAGCAATCCTGGTATATATTTATATATAAATACCATATATATATATACATATCAGTATATATATATATAGATATATTTATATATATATATCAGTACTTGCAGCGGAGCTTTCTACGTTGGATACTTCTATATTTCGAGGCTTAGAGAATGGCTTATTTATGGTAAGCAAATTTTATTTTATAGATTGAACGTTGGGGTTAACCGATATCAAATGGCCTGGCTCTTTACCCTCACAAATGGTAATCAGTATTTGTTAAACAGACATTTCGACACAATAAAATATTCAAAAGTCGAAATGATAAAACCGTTACAATAATAAAAGAAAATTGGTTCACTCTCGTTTCATGCATAATGCATAAAACACATTTGAAAGCAATCCGATCCCTTAGCGAAGCATAAAATACAAAATCATGACTGGCGGAAATCTTCCCGACATTGCTGGCAATCGTAAAAGATGGATCAAAATTATACAGTGTTTTTTTTTCACCAAACCAAGTGCAAATGTATATCTTTAATTTTATCTCATTAAAATTGAAAAAATAAATGTAAGCATGGTTGTATCTTAAGTATCGCTTTTAAATTAATTTCATTTTACGTTGGATATTATATAATACTAATATTTTTACCCGGCTTCACCTAAGATAGAGGTCGCTTACATATGGTCATTAAGACACTAAGGTTAGTTAATGTAGAATTTTTTGATAGTTGAAAATATCACCGTGGACCGTACTTCTTGTACATCCTACAAAATATAGTCGATCAATTAAAAATAATGTTAAAAGTTGAAAATAGTAATAGATAAAAATTTCCTCACCTTCACTCTTGATGAGTGCCTCGTTGTAGATGCCATATATTCAAGATTCAAGGCAACGTGAGGATTTTCTCAACCGATTAGACCGATTCCAGATGCACATCAAGATGTACGAATTTACCATGCTAAGTTTTACATCCAATTCCATCGACGGTTCGGAGATCTTTGAAACGTGTTGGACTTTGTGCAACAACATTCGTAGGTAAAACAATTCAAGTTTCTGAAATGCACAGTGTAGACACAGCATTCAACATTGATGTGGGCATAAAACATCTTCGGAAGCAAAGGATTGCAAGAAATGATCCACCGGTCATCAATACCAACATTATTAGATTTCATTTTCATTTTATCAGTTGAGTGTAAAATTACCAATATTATATGATGAACTGTATCGGTATCATTTATAATTGCACCTTTCAAAAGGATATATTCATCGACACGCAACTTCTTTTGGTTAATTTTTGATAAATAATAACAATCTCTTACAAATTTTACGAATCAAGCACAAACGCTTATTATTTTTTGAAATTTACAGCACTTTTATAGTTGCTAGGCGACATGGTGCTAAGACGTTGAAAGCCACGGAACATTCGGTATGGAGCCGTTGCTAGGCGATCTTCCTCGGCTTTTGTTGATTTTTTTTATCCCGAATCGTAAGCGTCAAAAATACATCGTTTTCAGTTTTGGGTTAAATGTTAAAAGTTGAGAGTTGAAAGTTGAAAATAGCACAAACTGTGTGGGTGAGTGAAAGACATGAAAATATCACCATTCTACCGCAAATTGATTGAAAACTCTATGTATGAAATTATCTTTCCACGGATTCGAAGTTTTGAATTTTTGAATATATGGATAACCCCAACGAACAAAGTAATAATAACTCATTTACAAACATTTGCATGATAGCGATATAAATATAATTTAATAAAAATTGTAAGATCACTGGTAATTCCATAAGAAGTTGGAAAGCGGCAATTCGCCACTCTGTAAATGTGGTGTTTACAAAATAAGGATTAAGGCGATTCTCGAAATTTTAACTCAGACATCAGTGTGGATCTCAGACGTATAATATCTTACCTCGTAAATAATATTTGTCGTATTTGTATCTTCTATATAAACGTTAGACACTGTTTACTGTCTGTCAGTTCGAGTCCATTCGTGTGCTCGAATGCCTGAAGATGCCGAAAGGTGAAACCCGGGTCGTTAGTGACAAAATACATGGAAGTGTACAAAATCTCAATAATCCAAATTTGATATTGAAATTCCATCAAGCACCCTCAGTCGATGTCTTAAATTATATCTTAAATTATATTATAGTTAAGAAATATTCTTGATTACATACGCGATTATCGTTATTTAATTAGCTCAAACAGTTAAACGTATTTCGTGTTAATATTAGATAATAATTTCTCGTAACATTTTATTTGATGTTGTCAAATAGAATTTGGAAAGGATTTTCAAATGTCAACGCAAATGTCAGAAACAAAGTTTTCCCGCCGTTTGAATGAAGGATATGGCATGGAACATATCAAGATTACTAACCCGGAAGGATGTCTGTGACATTAACTTGATTTGATTGTAATAATAATGCGTCTTCAGCTGCTTTGCAGGATATTCATTTATAAAAGCAAATCTAAAATATGAACAAGATCTTGTGAAAAGAATAAAAGTGATTACAGTAAGCTGTCGATAGTTGCTAAAATGATTGAAAGATGTCGATTTTAGATCGCGAATCAAGAAAATTTGAATACATATCGTACATACAGATGAAAGAAACCAGGCGTAAAATAGTAAAATGCTCAAATTTGAATTATTGAGGTTTTGTACACTTCCATGTATTTTGTCACTAACGACCCGGGTTTCGCCTTTAGGCATCTTCAGGTATTTGAGCGCACAAATAGACTCGAATTGACATACAGTAAACAGTGTCTAACGTTTATATAGAAGATACAAATACGACAAATATTATTTACGAGATAAAATATTATAAATCTAGGATCTACAATGATGAGTTAAAATTTCGAGAATCGCCTTAATCCTTATTTTGTAAACAACGCATTAACAGAGTGGCGAATTGCCGCTTTCCAACTTATATTAGAATTAACAGTAATTACCAGATTACCGGGTCGTTAGTGACAAAATACATGGAAGTGTACAAAATCTCAATAATTCAAATTTGATATCGACATTCCATCAAGCCTCACCTCAGTCGATGTCTTAAATTATAATAAAATGTTAGATAGAACCGCTTAAACATTTGCAGTCAATTATGGAACTTTTCATATTGTATTCACATTTTTGATTTTATTTTTTGATATTTATAAGTAGAGGTGTGTTATGTTGAACAAATTCAGAAAAAGGTTACGTCAGATAGTTTGTTAGTCCATTTTCGTGAAAAATGTATGTACTAAGTGAGTTTCTTTTATATATCAATGATATACACAATATATAGATATGTTCTATTTAGAATATATTTTTTGACGAAATTGATACAATTCAATTGATTTTTTTCTAAATACATAAATATTATAAAGAAATTAAAAACTTCCACACTAAACTGTTTTATAAAATCACACTCTAAAATGCATTGAACACATATACAATTTTGATTTTGAAGACATTACAGCAATTAGAAATAACAATATTTTAATGATCAGGACCGGTTTCGCTCATCGCGAGCATTATCAACTGATAAAAATATAAACATAACAGGCTTATTAATATAAAATTGAAAGTAAAAATAAAGGTATATAAAACTGATGGTTCATGATCAGTTTTATATACCTTCATTTTTACTTTCAATTTTATATAAATAAGCCTGTTATGTTTGTATTTTTATCAGTTGATAATGCTCGTGATGAGCGAAACCGGTCCTGATCATTATAAATATGTGGAAGTAGTACAAATGAATTGTGTTTTATTTTTTTTAAATATAATGTCTTTCCACCAAGAATTGACAGTTAACACCTTAAAAGTGAACAATATTTTTGATGGATTCAACTGTAACTTTGTGTTAATTCTTTTATTAACATAAAATTACAATTCATTACTGTGCTGGTTGGGTTACTAATTGTGGCACGTAATTCACCTCTTTGAGAAGTATTTTCAGAATGACGAGGCGAAACACGTGTCACAACTAAAAAAAAAACTAGTGGAATAGTTTCTGTATGACTGCACTTAAATCAAATTATACGAATGCCAGTCGTTAGAGAATAAAAGTACTTAAAACAAATGTCAAAGTTACTGTAAAATGATTTTGAAATAATAATAACAATACCAATCAAAGTATATGACTTCAGTTTGGGTATTAAAAAATAAAGAAAGCAGGTTGATTTTGAAATAAATTGCCGCATTGAAAATGAAAACATAATATTAAAACTCCAAAGAATATCACTTAACCAAAACGTTCATGCCTGCCGTTGCCTTTTGTTAGGGGTACAAAAAAAATACCGCAATGTCAAGATAATTAATTATGGTACACGCAAGTGCTAATTACTAGGGGCTGCTTAAATATTACACCAAAAGTTTGGGCCTCCGCTCTAATATTCTGTCCCAAACAGCTTTCGCAAAGCGTCGGACAAGGAAAACCAAATTGGCGAAAAAATTAAAATGCTATTTAACATGGCGGCAAACCTTAAGCGCAATTAAGTGAAAAAATATTTATCATTTTAAAAATTCAATGGAAAAATTAGAAGTAAGATTACAATATAAAAAAAAAAGCTCCGTTATACGATTTCTTGGAGAATTTTTAGAAAATTAAGACGCATAAATTTGATGAATGGCATACTTAATAAATTTTTTAAATCTACATCTTTTAGTCGCAGAAAAGAATGCAGAAAATATTAGATATATATGGCAAACTCGTTACTTCTACGAATCGATTTACTATATTATTCTACAGTTGTTACATATTATACGTATTTATGGCTTGTTTTTTAACGATAAATGTGTGCCCGTTCTATAGCCGAGTAATCAGCGGTTTTGGGCGTACCGGTGGTGACGAGTTTGAATTCCCAAACGAACACTCTTATACATCGATTTTTTAGTCAATATATGGACTTAAATTCAAGTGCATGGATGTCAACTATTTTAAGACTGAAATGCACCTAAAGTGCGGAGAGCAAAAACTAACTTGTAGTTCTTCTGTCATTACCCTCTTCTTGACGTAGAGGTGACCTCTATTGACACTGTTCTGTCATAAAAGCTTAGTCAATTTGCTCCACTAGATGTTGTCATGGTTGAAAATAATTGTTTACAAAATAATAATAATATTTAACCAACAATTTTTCACATTTGGTAATAAAATTTTTCCATGTCTAGTAAGCACTGATTTTTTTCAAATAGTTTTTGAAATAGCAAGTGAGCTGATTAAAAAAGCATGCTGAATTTTAACGAACGTGTCGTTAGTAGTTTTTTGATTATTTTCAAAAAAAAACCTTTTTGTTTTTAACTACGAAATTTCAAGTTTGGAATTTTTGCAGAAATAATTCCCGGAAACTTTTAGCGCATTGCAAACATTTTGTTCGGTAAAATATGGCTTAAATAAACGTAGTATGGGTATTGATAAAAATCCCCAAATTAATCAAAACACCATTTCGGTAAAAGTACGACTGGTTCCAATGAAAAAAATTTCAAGCTTTATGAAAGCTTTTAGTGTTTCAAATGTATTAGTCAAAAGATTACTCTAATAATGAAAGCCTTTTTTGGTACATTTGAAAATATATTTGAATAATATTGGAAAACGTAAACATAAAATTTTCTTTTCATTGACATACAAAATAATGTAAATGCATTTTGATCAAAGGTTTTTTAAATGCGGCCTTATTTTATCACAGATAAATAAGACATTAATGAAAACCTTTCCCACACTCCTATATCAGCCGCTCAAGCATTTATAAATATGTTTAATAATAGAAATTTACTTAATGATCTGGCAAACATTAAGGAATCTCTAATTAAGGTATTTTATTAATTATCCCTTGACTTTTTATTTTTAATACGCTTGAATAAATCCGCATTGATGGTTACGACATTTTTGACATAAAGAACCTGAAGTTGATATTAATAGACTTATTAGTAGTATACTATACAACAGAACACACCAAACTGCGGTGTGTGGTCACTGATCTACTTTATATGTCCTTATGACGTGAAGACATGGACTCTAAAAGTAAAAAAAAAAACGGTTAAACACATCGTAAATGTGGTGTTGGAAAAGAAAGATCCTAATACTATGGACTACCGAAAGCACAAAAGTGCCTATACTTAACGAGTTACAAGTTCAAGATAGACTCTTGGTCTTATATACAAGACGGGTACTCGGCTTTTTTGTGCTTTCGCATAGCTTTTAAGCCTACTGACAATTTTGAGAAGCTCGTCGTCATAGGAAAAGTCGAAAGCAAAACGGGACGCGGAAGGACCCCGACTTGCTCGAGTGACCGGTTAAAGGACACCACGGGCCTCTCCTTACCAATGACTTTCAGAGTAGTGGAGTGCAGGATTGTCCAGAGAAACGTAGTTATTCCGAGAACTGGAGGTAGCGACCCCTGCCAATGAAGAAAACGATTAAAAAGAGTCAAAATAATACACAGAGCCAGTGTTTTGCGTAGCCAGTAGTAATCGTCTGATAAAACTAAGCCTGGTATTTAAATACAATGAGGATTATCTGCTATAAATATGTTGTATTTATTTTATAAAATACTAGATTTTTTGATAAAAAGTCTTCATCAATTTTAATTAACAAGTTTAAAAACTTTATCTTAGATAAATTTTCAAAGGAATCTTTTTAAGATCGATCATCTGTTTATGTTTATTCTTCGTTAGAGTGAGTAATTTCTCATTCATTGATTGATACTCTGTTGGAATCGCACGATAGAAAATGTTTGACATATTGCGGTTTCCCTGCGGACACGTCTGCGAGAGTTGGAACTGGAAACTTATCACTTTCGCTCTCGAGTCCCTTGGGCACATTACCGACATTAGCGTTATTTTGCAACACACCACAAAACTGCCTGGCGTTTCCGTTTTTTATCTGAAACTTTGATAAAACACCGAAGCTCACAAATCTACAGTATGACGCAGAAGCGATTTTTTAATGAATACCGGTAGACAAAATATTCCAACTATGTTTTCCTCCTTGTGGGTGGTTTCAAAATCAATTTTTTGCGCATTGGGGAGCGCTGTTGAAATCCAAGTGTGCGATCTGTTAATATTTATAATACCGGCGCGATAGTTTCTTTGTGTCAGTATATCCGTATTATTTTGCATTAAAATCGTTTCACGATAAATTGAACTTTATTTCGAGAATAAAAATAACGGAACTTACGATATAGATTATTTTCTTCAGCCATATTCTCTTTGATGTAGAGCGTAATATAAACTTCTAAGATTTGTCCTATTTCATTTTGTATATAATCGTTGTAAACTGTCCCACTGGTGTGCTCGAATACCGTAAGATGCCGAAAGGCGAAACCCGGGTCGTTAGTGACAAAATATATGGAAATGTACAAAATCTCAATAACTCAAATTTGATGTTGAAATTCCACCAAGCACCCTCAGTCGATGTCTTAAATTATTCTAATAGAGCATCTTAACAGAAATTGTTTAATATAGATAAAGTTTTAATTTATTCTTTCAACCTATCTATTTTTAGAGGGCAAGAATACAAAATGCACACAAGCTGGGCGATACCAGTTGTTTGTTTAAAAAATATAATTTTTTTTATGTTACCACTTTCTATCAAAATTAACGTTCAATATTATTAAATTTATAAATAAAATACAGTTTTATATATTGTTTATGACACAAATACTGTTAGTGACAAAACGAATGAGTTAAAAATTGTCATTAAATAATCTTTAAAAATGTTACAGTGTAAATAATTATTACTAATATCAGTTTTTACCATGACCGCTCCCAATGTGGAGCATATGGCTTCCTAATGAAGGTATTTCAACAGAAGTTTTTCTTCAATAACGGCTTGTTACGCAATTATTAAACCTTACTTTTTTAAAGAGTGTAGAGATAGAAGAATAGGGCTAGGACAGGATTAGTGGTTAACTAATTGCTCTCGCTTCGCCCCGTTTTTAAGATCAGATGGGTGGTAGGGGATTTCAAGACATCACAAATATCCAACGAACAGAAATCCATAAATCGATTAAAAAATCAATTAATGAAATTTTTCTTATCGGGGCTTGAATCCGAGACTTCCTTAACCGGAGCAACGACGTCGACCAATGCACCACGGATCCGACTAATATCATAGGGGATTTAAAACGCGCGTTAAAAAGATTGAAATTAAAGAAAAAAAACTTAAAACCCAACACGTCCATTTCCAGAAAGAGAGATAACTGCTTAACATTTCCAATAATCCAATTTAGTGCGACAGGAAATAATAAGTATTATAAATAAAAAATGTATTTTATATCTGAAGTATTGTTTAATTCATAGAACATCCTGTACGCCATGTTGGTCCATTTACGCAACGTATCGTATCGCCTCATAGTGGTACCGTATCGTATTGCTTACGTATAATATAATGTGTGATATATGATTTCGAATATTTGCCAAAACAGTTTTCTTTGGAATAGTCCATATTTGTACAACGCATTGTTGATTCAAATACAGTACAGCTGGAATAAATAATATCAAACGTAGTATATTTATTATAACTTTAGGAATAGTGTTTATAATTTTTATAATTACAGAGATTACTTTAAGAATTACTTTAAGATTACTTTAAGAAGCACGGCAAGTGTAATACTATTGATGCCTAATTGTCTGTATAGTTATGCGTGTCTGTGCTTCCTTTCAGTATTGCCATTCGTATTGATTAGAACCCTACAAAGCCACATTGAATAGACTAGTTATATGACAATGGTTTGTAACAAACTGCGCTAACTACGAATTGCATAATCATCGACAAAAGTTTTGGGAGTGAAGTTTTTTGTCACTCAACAAATTTTCATTCTTTGTATTGCTGATATATTGCAGCTCCAGTAAAATACAGTTAGAAATCTAAATTTATGATTAGAAATCTGAATCTGAAGTTTTTTTATACGTTTCAGTAAATAAAAACTATTGTTTGTTTTATGGAAAAAATTTGATACCTTTACTATTAGGACATCCAATCGCGGACATTTTTTCTGATCCCAAAGGCAGGTTTTTATTTTTGAAATTGTCAATTTTTTTTGTAAATAGATAATATGTACCCAGATAAACCGTGTAAATAAAGCCACGGAAAAAAATGCAAAAATGTCCATACAACATAAAAATAAAACCCAGTGAAAAGAGATTTGCAGTTCATACAAAATAAGAGGATAGGTAGATATGTTCCTAAAATCGCATAAACGAACATAATTTTTAGGTATACAATGATTTTATTTATTTGCTATCAGAATATAAAATAATACAACAAAATAATAATTATGAACACGTGCAATCACATAAAAAATGTTTGTAAAATATGTAGGTACCTTCATAATTATGTAAAAAGTATTTCCAAGCAGAATATTCATATTTAATTGCGCGTTTATTTTCTTTAGCATTTGAAGACTTGTTAAAGTTAAATGACAAAAGCTTCACACGTGCACATCTAAAAATATAATGTTAGTCAACTGTTTTTTTAAAATATATAGTGATAGCAAAAAAACAATAAATTGTCTATCGCTGTCTACAGGAGGCACGAAATATGAGCTAAAGAGAGAGCACTATCCATTTATTATTGTAATATAATATATGAATGGAAAATATTTAGGTACTCGGCCGCCGAAAACGGTTGGTATAGTTCATAGGATAATAATTTGCATTTCATATTTTATAGTTCATCGGATAAGAGTTCGCATTTTAGCATAAATTGCTTTTTACTATTTTAAAAGCGAATCCCAAAATCCCGGTATTGGTATTTAATTAATTTCGGGGATACGGGATTGATTAATTGTTCGGGATCCCCAGATTTCAGGATCGGAAGCCCTATTTACCACTTAGATGGAAGATGTTTTTACTATTGATTTTGCCGTTTTTGAAATGTGATAAAATAAATTGAGTGGTATTCTTTGACTCAATTTATTCAAGATATAAACATGTAGGGTAAGAATAAATACGAACGACAACACAGACTAGCTGCCAACACTGATAAGCGGTGGAGATACAGGCAGAACGCGGCACAACTTACACCAAGACGGGCGACTAGACAACAACAATTTCCCACTGGCCGTCAACCACGGTAGGCCGGCGGCAGATCTATTCTTAAATTAAATTTGGTTTATAATTAAGAACGATAAAGATGTTCTTTCTAATTAACCAATAAACTCAATCCCAGTTGGATACACTGGCATTGAATTTATTGGTTTGTGCGTATGATTTCAATGATATGCTGAAGGGTTTAAATATTTTTTTCGTTGGCTTTTGTCAGGTTTTGCAAGTTATCTATCGTTACACACAGTCTAGATATTATATGAAAAAAAAATAGAGCTTATAGTATACGTACTGGATTTTACGGTTTTTGTTTACAGATGGCTCAATTATATTCGAAAAAGACTATTAAAAATTGGTTTTAGAAAAATACATAATTATCGTCACTTAAAGAAGACGAATCTGCGTTCAATGAATTAAGTTCATTAAATCAATTTAATGTTCCTCGTTTATCTCAAATTAATTAATCAATGTTGTAGAGGTTATTTATTGCAGACGTTGTGCTAATGATGCGTGAAAAAAATATTTCCATTAATGAGTTTTTTTTGAGAACCGAAATTATAAAGCAGGGATGGCAAAATTTCAAATAAGACTAAGGATTGCAAAACCAGGTGAATATATCAATACCGGTATTAAAGATAGATTAAAATGAGCAAAATAACTGCGTGTTGGGATTGCAATATCGAACGAATATATCGATTCCGGAAGCATTCGAAGCTTATTTTCATGTACAACTTTAGCTGATTGTACAAATCTTTGAATTAAAATAATGTTAAAACGGCTAGTTATTTTTTTTTTTTTGATATTGTTCAGATACAAATGAGGTGGATTTAGCTTAATTTAAAATACCAAAATGTCGGTATTTTTATTGATTGAATTGGCATTTACTTGGTAGAACTCCATTATAATAGGATATAATAACAAAGTATTTAGCTGTACAAAGTATTTTGGCGTGACGCCATCGTCAGAACTTATTATTTACAATAAGTTTGATAAACGATGGCGTCAAGCCGAAATACCTAACAGAATTTTGTAGAGCTAAATACTTTGTTATTTTATCCTATTATCGGTGTTTCTACGTTAAAAAAACCAGTATTTTGGTATTGAAAACAGTCGAAATACCGAGTTACTAGTTTTGGTAATTCTGGTATTGTAATCCCTAGTTGTGATCGTATGTTGCTGTCGTTTTAAATGAAAAATAATTAAATGTCTTTTTAAAAAGTATTTTATATAAATAAGGATGACTTTGATTGAACCTCACAAAAAAAACCCACATTCAATCTATTTTATATAATTATTCAAATTATTTTCACTAAAATTTGAAATACGCCTAAAATGAAAAAAATGTTTGATGTTGATACAAATAAGACACAATCTTTAGTACATAGTATTATTAATGAAGGAGGCATTGTTAGTTACCCTAATTATGTTAAATTCGAGAATAAAATGTAGATTGATACAACAGCCGAAGGAAAAAGCTTCGGCAACGAACGAAAAGTTCCCTGGACCCCTGTCCCAAGCGACAAAACCAATTAGTTAACGTTTCACTATACGGGGATATAGCGCATATGTATATATTACACGAACTCAGATATCTAGTAACCCGGCAGGCAATTGCACGGTGCTTTTTTCGCTGAGCCCGGGCCAAGGCTGGGGATGCTGCGGTTATGTGAAAAATATCCAAGGGAACAGAAATCCATAAATCGATTAAAAAATCAAAATAAAATTTTTTCTTATGGGGTTTGAACCCGGGGAAAATTTCCCTTAACCCGGGACCCGACTTGTCGACCAATGCACCACGGATCCGACTATCATAGGGGATTTAAAACGCGCGTTAAAAGATTGAAATTAAAGAAAAAACTTAAAACCCAACACGTCCATTTCCAGAGAGATAACTGCTTAACATTTCCAATAATCCAATTTAGTGCGACAGGAAATAATAAGTATTATAAATAAAAATGTATTTTATACCCTAAGTATTTTTTTAATTCATAGAACATCCTGTACGCCATGTTGGTCCATTTACGCAACGTATCGTATCGCCTCATAGTGGTACCGTATCGTATTGCTTACGTATAATATAAAATTGTGATTTTGGGATTTCGAATATTTGCCAAAACAGTTTTCTTTTGGAATAGTCCATATTTGCGCCAACGCATTGGGTTGATTCAAATACAGTACAGCTGGAATAAATAATATCAAACGTAGTATATTTAAAATTATAACTTTAGGGAATAGTGTTTATAATTTTTATAATTACAGAGATTACTTTAAGAATTACTTTAAGATTACTTTAAGAAGCTACGGCAAAGTGTAATACTATTGATGCCAAATTTTTGTCTGTATATTAAAAAGTTTCCCTTTAAATATTGCCATTCGTATTGATTAAAAACCCCACAAAGCCACATTGAATAATTAGTTATATGACAATGGTTTGTAAAAAACCGCGCTAACTACGAATTTTGCATAATCATCGACAAAATTTTTGGGAGTGAAGTTTTTGTCACTCCAACAAATTTTCATTTTTGTATTGCTGATATATTGCAGCTCCAGAAAAATACAGTTAGAAATCTAAATTTATGATTAAAAATCAAAATATGAAGTTTTTTTATACGTTTCAGTAAATAAAAACTATTGTTTGTTTTATGGAAAAAATTTGATACCTTTACTATTGGGACACCCAAACCGCGGACATTTTTTCTGACCCAAAAGGGGCGGGTTTTTTTTTTTGAAATTGTCAATTTTTTTTTGTAAATAGATAATATGTACCCAGATAAACCAAAATAAAGCCAGGGAAAAAAATGAAAAAATGTCCATACAACATAAAAATAAAACCCAGTAAAAAGAGATTTGCAGTTCATACAAAATAAGAGGATAGGTAGATATGTTTAAAATCGCATAAACGAACATAATTTTTAGGTATACAATGATTTTATTTATTTGCTATCAGAATAAAAAAATAATACAACAAAATAAAAATTATAAAACATTTTAACCCACATAAAAATGTTTGAAAAAAATATTTTTGGGTACCTTCTTAAATTATGAAAAAAAGTTTTCCCAAGCAGAATATTCATATTTAATTGCGCGTTTATTTTCTTTAGCATTAGAAGACTTTTTAAAAGTTAAATGACAAAAGCTTCACACGTGCACATCTAAAAATTTTAATGTTAGTCAACTGTTTTTTTAAAATATATAGTTTTGACAAAAACAATAAAGGTTCATCGTTGTCTACAGGAGGCACAAAATTTGAGCTAAAGGGGGCACTATCCATTTTTTTGTAATATAAAAATTTTGAATGGAAAATTTTTAAAGGTACTCGGCCGCCGAAAACGGTTGGTATAGTTCATGGGATAATAATTTGCATTTCATATTTTATAGTTCATCGGATAAGGGTTCGCATTTTAGCATAAATTTTTTTACTTTTTTTAAAACGAACCCCAAAAATCCCGGTTTTTATTTAATTTTTTGGGGGGATCCCGGGTTTTGATTAATTGTTCGGGACCCCCAGATTTGGGATCGGAAGCCCTATTTTAAAACCACTTAGATGGGAAGATGTTTTTAAAATTTTTGATTTTGCCGTTTTTGAAATGTGATAAAATAAATTGAGTGGTATTCTTTTGACTCTTTTATTAAGATATAAACATGTAGGGTAAAGAATAAATACGAACGACAACACAGACTACTCCCAAACACTGATAAGCGGGGGGAGATACAGGCAAAAACCGGCACCCCCAAAAGACGGGCGACTGGGAAAACAAAAATTTTCCACGGGGCGTAAACCACGGTAGGCCGGCGGCGGACCCTATTCTTTTAAATTTTGGGGGAAATAATTAAGAACGATAAAAAAAGTTTTTTTCCTAATTAAAAACCCCCAATCCCAGTTGGATACACTTTGGCATTGAATTTATTATTTTGTGCTAGGGTTTTTCAATGATATGCTGAAGGGTTTAAATATTATTTTTCGTTGGCTTTTGTCAGGTTTTGCAAGTTATCTATCGTTACACAGTCTAGATATTATATGAAAAAAAAATAGAAGCATAGTATACGTACTGGATTTTACGGTTTTGTTTACAGATGGCTCAATTATATTCGAAAAGACTATTAAAAATTGGTTTAGAAAAATACATAATTATCGTCACTTAAAGAAGACGAATCTGCGTTCAATGAATTAAGTTCATTAAATCAATTTAAAGTTCCTCGTTTATCTCAAATTAATTAATCAATGTTGTAGAGGTTATTTATTGCAGACGTTGTGCTAATGATGCGTGAAAAAATATTTCCATTAATGAGTTTTTTGAGAACCGAAGTTATAAAGCAGGGATGGCAAAATTTCAAATAAGACTAAGGATTGCAAAACCAGGTGAATATGTCAATACCGGTATTAAAGATAGATTAAAATGAGCAAAATAACTGCGTGTTGGAATTGCAATATCGAACGAATATATCGATTCCGGAAGCATTCGAAGCTTATTTTCATGTACGACTTTAGCTGATTGTATAAATTCTTTGAATTAAAATAATGTTAGAACGGCTAGGTTTTTTTTTTTTTTGATATTGTTCAGATACAAATGAGGTGGATTTAGCTTAATTTAAAATACCAAAATGTCGGTATTTTTATTGATTGAATTGGCATTTACTTGGTAGAACTCCATTATAATAGGATATAATAACAAAGTATTTAGCTGTACAAAGTATTTTGGCGTGATGCCATCGTCAGAACTTTTTATTTACAATAAGTTTGATAAACGATGGCGTCAAGCCGAAATACCTAACAGAATTTTGTAGAGCTAAATACTTTGTTATTTTATCCTATTATCGGTGTTTCTACGTTAAAAAAACCAGTATTTTGGTATTGAAAACAGTCGAAATACCGAGTTACTAGTTTTGGTAATTCTGGTATTGTAATTAGGGCTTCCAATTAACCGCCCAAAAAGACTAACCGGTTTTCGGTTTTTTTCTGACGAAAAAACCGGTTAACCGGTTTAAACCGAAATATACGTTTTAACTATTTTCCAAAAACCAGTTTTGGTACTATGATGTAATAGTGTAACGATTGAAAAACAAGGTATTTTTCTTCATAAAATTTACTTTTAATATGAACTAATAGGTATGTATTATACCAGAGATTCTCAAGCCCGTGCCGGCGGACATGGCGCCCGCTCACCGATTTGTGTGCGCTCGGCGCTCACAAATTTATCGCGGCAATTCTATAGAAATCGGTGTAGAATTACCGTGACAGATTATTTATTACTTCAATTTCATTTTCTCAACATTATAAAATACTCATTTGATAAAAATGTTATTCGAACTCATTTGTCTGCATAAGTCGAAATGTTTATGTTGACTGGCTGCTCTGCTAAACACTGGATGCATCTTTATGATTGTTTACTGACAGGAATATCATCAAGCTCTCCTTATTATGAAGCACTGGCCAATGAAATGCAATGCCAAAGATCATACTGACTTTGAGAATGATATAATAATTTTTAGTATATTTAATAAATTTTGATAATTGATATATAATAATGTACTTAAAGGCTGGGAGCCCCTGTATTATTATTATACAAGTGAATTAAATATACACCAACACACATACAAAATACAACGTACCATAACAAAATATTTAATCAGACGCAAAATACAATTGGTAATGTAATTCAATTATTATGTTAACGCATTGATGAAACATATACACAATGCAAATGCAGAAAGACAAATGAATTCATGATAATTGCGCACGGAGTAAAAAAGAATACATATTTGTATGTATTGCATTTTAAAAGAAAAATAAAAATATGCTAAAAATTTTATATACTTAAATAGGAATGAATATTAAATAATGTGTTACGTTTTTCAATGTAGTAAATACTATTATTTTATTAATAAGTAATCTTGATAATTTATAGTCTAAATTATTTTTATTTCACATTATTATGGCAAGTATATTATTACAAAAACAAAATAAACTAACTACATCAAATCGTATGTCACTTTCATTCAAAACTTTTTTTTTCATTGAATGTATAAATAGCTATATTATTTATATGAATTGAGTGGTCAACGTCGTTGGCTTCGGTTGAGGTCATAAAATGATTTTAAATCTATTGATAGATTTCTATTCGAAAATACAGTTGCCTCCTATGTCTAAAAACTCCCTCCCGCATATCCAATTCTTAAAGGAGATGTAACGGGAGCGATTAGCTAACCACTAGTCCTGCCCTATCCTTGTATTCCTGCTCTTTTCGAAAAGAGAGGCTGAGCAACTGATTAATAAAGAATTTTCGTAGAAACAATTTATGTTGCGATAAACTCCATTAAGAGTCCATATGCTCCACATTATGGTTTTATTTATATATAATTGTTACTGTATGCATATAGCTTTGGCGCAATAATTGTAGTGTGTGTATTATAGAACCAAAAGAAATAAGTATTTAAACAGATACCATAATAATTATTAATGTGTATATTATCATATTTATCATAGGTACTATGATTGTATATTCCAAGAAAATTATTTCGCAATTTTAAACCATTTTCTTTATTGTTTAAAAACTCTAATGCACTTTGCATCTCGTGTTTCATTAAACTACGAATATTTGTGAGACATTATTATTATTGTTCCTTTCGCACTACAAGAGATTAAGTCTAAAGTAAAGGTTACTAAGAAAAACGATTTATGACAAACGATTTATGATTTATGACACTTATTGTTTGGAAATACCAACAAACATGCTTTACAATTGAATTTTTGTGTTTCCGTTGACTTTATGGATGTGTGTTTGTATATTTAAACTTTTTTATTTTCCCAATAGATAATAAAACACACTATCCCGTTTGGCTTAGAAATCACTATACCTTTTTTTACACAACTTTCTCGATTTTTTTTTTAAGGGTAGCAGTTATGTTAGATGTTGACTCAACATTAAAAACATCTAACAACGAAAAATCCTTCTAAAAATATTTAAGGATTGTAATGGGTGTCGACGTCTGTGGCGCAGTTGGTAACGTCGTTGGCTACGGTTACGGATGTCTCGGGATTAAGCCCCCTGAGCAGAGAGTACCTTAAATCAATTTCTGTTCGAAGGAATGGGTGTATGTGGTGTCTAAAATTCTCTCTCACCAGTACGATCCTAAAAAAAAAGTGGCGTACTGAGAGCGCTACCCTGTCCTAGCCCCATCTTACTATCCTTACTATCTTCTAAAAGAGAGGTTGAACAACTGAGTAACAAGCAGTTTTCGTATAAAACTTCTGTTGAGATACTCCATTATAAGGTCATATGCTCCACACTGGGAAGCGGACATCGTAAAAAAAAAAATGCGAAATATAAGATAAGATAAGCAATATTATATTCCTCGTTATAAATATTTTTTTACAATACCAAGCTTAGGTAGTAATCAGATCTTTCTAATAAAAATCAGAAGTAATCGTGAAAAATTAGAAAAAAATTGATTATAAATATATATATATATTTTTATAATAGTACCTACAAGGGGTTTTCCAAATTTTATTTGCATCTGAAAAATAAATAATAAACGTAGATGTGTCGTAAGTTCAATAAGAGCTATTGTGTAACACTAGTTTTATTCTCATCGAAAATATAATATGAGAATCCTTTCAAATTTTGGATATTAATTTGTATGTAACGTCAAATCAATTTAAACAATGATTGTTGTTCATAATTTTACCTTATTTATATTGCAGGAACTAGATAATTGAACAATATTTATATTTTTAAATAACTGATAACTCTACATATGAATAGACGTATTAAACCCTATTATATTTAATATGGAAAGAGAAATTTCTAGAAACCCCGGTTAACCGAGGAAAATAAACCGGTTTTCGGTTTTTTTCAAAACAGCCAATAAACTGGTTAACCGGTTTCGGTTTAAACCGGTTTGGAAGCCCTAATTGTAATCCCTAGTTGTGATCGTATGTTGCTGTTGTTTTAAATGAAAAATAATTAAATGTCTTTTTAAAAAGTATTTTATATAAATAAGGATGACTTTGATTGAACCTCACAAAAAAAACCCACATTCAATCTATTTTATATAATTATTCAAATTATTTTCACAAAAATTTGAAATACGCCTAAAATGAAAAAAATGTTTGATGTTGATACAAATAAGACACAATCTTTAGTACATAGTATTATTAATGAAGGAGGCATTGTTAGTTACCCTAATTATGTTAAATTCGAGAATAAGTACCGCATTTTTGAAGTCATTGAATTATAACTTTTGTTTAAATTATTTGAACATTTTCTCAGTAAAAAAATGTAGATTGATACAACAGCCGAAGGAAAAAGCTTCGGCAACGAACGAAAGTTCCTGGACCCTGTCCCAAGCGACAAAACCAATTAGTTAACGTTTCACTATACGGGGATATAGCGCATATGTATATATTACACGAACTCAGATATCTAGTAACCACCCGGCAAGGCAACTGTCGCACGGTGCTTTATTTACGTCTTGTAGCCCGGTCCAAGTATGCTAGGGGATGCTGCGGTTAGTCGTAGAAATACTATCCCAGGCCGAACAACATATGCGTTAATATTGTAGAAAGGGTGCGATAAATCATGGCGGGTTTCTGTATTATTATATTAAACAAACATGCAAGATGGGTCGCGCCGGACAAAAACAGTCATTGTTTTTTGTGCATGTAACAGTGGCGAATAAAGGCTGCAAATGTTTACAATATCGAATTTATTATAAAGCTTTGACTGGTTATCAAAATGGATATAGATTAAGAAAATATTGAAGATAATTTAGTTGATAACTATTTTGTTATCACATCATCACAGGAATTATCTTTTATAACATAGTTTCAGCGACAACGTGGTGTCAAAACCATTGTCAAGTTTTTGATTTAACCTATAATAGAGTTAAAATCAGAAAATATGCATAACTTTATCTAGATTTGTTCAACTAGATTTTCAATTTATTTTGTAAATAGGTAATTTTAACCATTACAACGCTAGCCGTTTTCGCACAAATTTATTATCAATCAATTGATCTGTTAAAACGCTCGCTATGGCTAAAAATAGATCCATTTCAACAGTAAAAAATAAAGAACTGTGTGAAATATATATTGGTTATCCCAAATACATCACGAAGTAAACTAAACTCGTCACATTCTCGCTATAGTAAATCGAAGAAAATGAAGAAGCTGACAAATATATAATATGGCCAGTTTTCACATACACCGCCAATGCGCACACAAGCAAGCGCATAGCCGCATAATTATGTGTAATACATAGAGCTGACGATTAACGCTGCGTATCGGCAGTTCAAAGCTGAAATTCAAAGCCCTTTTCAAAAATATATTGCCTTGTGTTCTACTTGAAATTTTCATAACCAGTTGCTTAACTTCTCTACATAAAGGTTTGAACTATTTTTTAATGCTTATATCCACAAGTAATTCCTTCTAGTCTGGTCGGAGGTACGAGACAAAGTCTTGGACATGTAAATATGTCCAGCGCGTTCATCGGGTTAAAATAGAGAAAATATAGGCTAAGTATTATTTATTTAACGGTGCAATGTAATCGCAAACCTCACGTAAAATCGGGGATTACAGTGTATGGAAAAAATATAACGTTTTAATTAATTTAAATAAATATCAGCTGGAGCAAGTCAGGAGAAGTGATTCAATCTCCAGGTAGGAACCGGTTGTCGTCCTTTGTTAGCTGAGCGTAATTATTTTGTCAGCCCCGAGTGCAGCTCTGTCCCACACGTCACATCACAATCGCCCCTCCTCCCAATTAGCGGATTGCATTTCAACTCGAAACTGTTGATAGTTACATTGAAGAGTACTTGTATGGTAATTATAATATCCATATATTGTGTAATTAGCCAATAAGTGCAAAGTGCAAATAAATGTTAATTATTGTTGAACAATTATTACATAAATTAACTATGTTTTACATTCCTTAACCCAGTGGTCGGTAAACTTATTCGCCAGAGAGCCAAGTATGTACATTACAACGATTAAAAAAAATCGAGAGCCAAATCTGTTTATTAATTTAGCAAACATTTTAGACCTTCATTAAATTACAGGTGCACTGAATAAAAATTGATTTAATACTTATTACAATTAAGATTTTATTTATTGTTAAAAAATAATATGAAAGTAAGGTATCCATAAATATAAATCATGACAATGACTGACAAACACTTAAGGTGCGAACAATGTCCGTGCATCTTCTTGGGAAGTTTGAGTATGTCAGGTTTGCATGTTGTTGTTTTTAATTTTAGGCGCGATTCCAGGTTCTCATCAATAAGACGACTTCTCAGTTTACTCTTGGTAAAATTCATGCTTGAAAAAGATTGTTCGCATGAGTATGTAGAAACAAAAAGGGAAAAAACAGCAAACGCGAGTTTTTTTAGCTGATCATAAGAGTCAGGAATACTATTCCAGAAGTTGAACATGATCATGTCTTCCTTCTCCAGGTCTTTCAAAGCAGATCACTTGTGTTGTGAACTAAGTTCACATTTGTTCTTCTGCAATATTAAAAAATCAACAGAAAGACGTCAAAATTTAAAGCTCCATAATTCCTTGTTTTTTAATGTTTAAAATGGTTGTTTTGAAATAGTTTTTGTCAGCATTTTAAATAGCAGCACTTAGCTAGCTTACATGCGGGAAAGGGATATAGAGACTCAGTCTATACGCATCCTAGCACTAGATTTAGCCAGGAAACTAGGAGCCCGCCTCGCGGACTCTACATAATAGTTTCAGCAGGAAAGTAGAGGCAGAAAAAAAATAGTTTTTGTCAAAAGAGGAATTATTTTCTTGGCGATGCTTCAGCACACTCGGAAAGAGCCGCACTTAAGGGGTCAAAGAGCCTCACTTTGCCGACCACTTCCTTAACCGATCAAAAAATAATTTAGTCATTGCACTCCAACAAGTCAAAACATTGTTTCTAAATTGATTATAGGTACGTATTTATGCAATGGATTTTGTGAAATAAGTGAAAAGTTGTAAAGAAATGATTTAAATAAATGCTGAAGAGCTTGAATACGTTTATGCAAAGAAAAGAAAAAGAAACATTACTTTGTATCAAAGTCATAAATAAATTGAAAAATCATTTTGTATAAGTATTCAATTGCTTCACATTATGCACATAATTTCAACACATAAGATGTAAGATAAAATATTATTCATGTTAATAAAATATCTAAATTTTATCTCTCATTTATACGGGCTTATTTATAAAGCTTAACGCATCTGCATGCTAATGAAAGAATTATGAAATGTAAATATAACTGCTATGCATATATGAGTAACAATAAAACAAATTATGTTGCACATTAATTCATATTTTCACCACCAGGTGCTACTCAATACGTTTGCTTAACTTAAGCATATTCATATGACATTAGTGTTATCATGGAATTATAACAGAATCTTTTTCCATGGACTGGGCCAATCTTAGATCGATGGGAAAACTTACCCAAATTGATGGTACTTAATCCACAGCTATTTTCTGATCCGAACCAGTGAGGCAGTGTTTTTAAGTGATGCTCTTGTGTTTTAAGTATTTTTTAGATGTCTGGCCATACTTTAAATTATTGTGAAACGAGTCATTTTAATATAACTGTCTTCGATTTGAACTAATGTAGTGTCTTTTCACTCAAAATAATTGACACTTGACCATCTTATTGAGACAGAATAACAAATGCGAAAAAAAATCGTACAAATATAGTATGGTTTCTTAGTAACAATGAATTGCTGATGGTGATAAAATCAGAATTTATTTCTCATACTGTGACACAAAAATGCAAAAACACACTTAAGCCTGCCAATGGAACTTATTTTATGACATTTTTATAACTCAAATCTATACGTTTTTATTTTTCAATTCTTATGTCGTAAATGTGGGTTTTTTGTGGATACGTAAAGGCAATATGAATTGAACTGGGAGAAAGTTGGCTGATAAATATACAACAAACAAATATGTAAAAAAAAGCTTCTATTGTTCTAGTAAGCGAACATGGTTTTGCTTTCAGGGAAAAAGCTCAAAAAGTCTTTCTGTAAACTGATCAAAATTTGTAGGTGCCAAAGATGAAATAAAAATAAATCTTTCGAAAAGAAAGCTGGTATCTGACACGTATCAACTTAATTTAATAAATTATATCACAAGTTTTTCCTAAAAATAACTTGAACTTTATACTACAAAATGGTCGCTTATCTTGTAACCAGTATAATACACATTACATATAGTTCGATGATAAACGTACTGGTATCAAATCCTGAGATATGATGTAAATATATCGATGGCCTAGTTCCATAGCGAGACAACTAGAAATTGGTGGTTTTGAGATATGGGCGATCAAAAGTGATGGCTTATTATTTATATTACTTTTTTATTCAAATAAGTGGTCAATAGTTTATAGTTTTTGGAATAAAGGTTGTTTCTTTATGGAACGCCACGATTCATAAAAATATATTTTTAAAATACAATATTTCGATATGTATGTATATAGAACTGAGAAGTTATTTAATTTTACTGATTTCCATAAGTAAATATTTACCTTTTGAGAGAAAACCTGTACAATTTACAAGCTGTACTTTTGTTAAACTGTAGAATAGCGGTGTTCAAATATAATGGCTAACTTAACTCAAAACATCAAATTTTCCTATGGAACTGGGTCATCGATATGTAGTATAGACCATACCAGCTTTTAATGTAAAGCATTTTGAATATTAATGAAGCATGTCAGCAGAGAGTGTGAAACGAGAACTGACTGTAACTCAGTTCAAAAAGTTGTATCTTAGCTCTGTTTTCAAAGATGGAAAGCGATGGAAATAAATGTTTGAAAATGTGTATTTGACGATTATAATTTTTGAGTAAGATGAGAACAAAAGAGAGTTTATTAACCTGTTACGGAGCCGGTATATATACAATTTAAAAAATAGTAATCATCGTAATAAGTCTATGCTTTTATCAATACTTTTAAGCATTTTTAAAAAGTCATAGTTATCAGATAGTTAAAAGTTAAGTATTGTTATTACAAAGACCGATTTAAGAAGCTTTTATGAAAGTAGTGTTAAGTTACGAATTTTTACTGACATTAAAAAAATGATTAATAATTTTGTCATGAATATTTATAGAACTATGTTATGACTTCGACAAGAATGATTTATTCGAGATTTTAATGTTGCATAATATTGTCTGTATTAATAAATTTTTAGCCTCCAAGAGCATACTTAACTGTTATTTGATATTTCTATGATCGAGCATCATTAGTACGCCAAGCATGTCTGCGGTTTGTTTCATGCTAAGGTTATTCTGTAGGAAAACAATGATTTAACAATATTATGTGGAGAATAAAAGATTATAATTATTTTAAGCGACGAAAAGTTTGTAAAATCATAAATAAAACAGAGAATTGTTGAATTAGCCATTTTGATTGAACGGGAAATCCATTACATGTAAAAAATAAATTTGAACAATATTACTTTTACAAGGCAACAGTACACTATTTCCCTTTTTGCATTAAAAGTTATAAGTATAAGTCCAACATAAATAGAAAATCATACGAGATGAGATGAGTCACTCCATATCAAATAAAGAAGAAGAGACATCACAAACACTCATGTCCAAGAACACAAATTTAAATTTGATACTAAAGCTACCGGTACTTGAACCCAGACCCACCTAATTGCTAGAGCAAAGCTCTTACCACTAACTAGACTACAGACGCCGACGGTTTTTCTTAATCGAATACAAAAGAACAATTTTATAAAAATGATAGGAATACATTGGAATAATTATATACTCAATTTATTTTAGAAATTGTTTTATCTATGGTATGCGATTACCTGCATAACTGCATAATATGTTTAAAATCATTTTGCTGTGATTCATAAATCAATCACGGCAGTTTGAAAATGTATGTCCCAAATTAGCCACAATTGTATTGAGATTGTTTAGACCAGTGGCTCCCAAACTTATTATGCCCATGGACCTCTTCTTGAAGCGAAAACCTGACCACGAGCCTCCAAGTAAAATAACTCTACATAACTGCATAATAGAAAAAATATAAATTTAATTTTGATGTATTGAATGGCAAATGGTGATGTAGAAACCAAATATAAATAAAACGTTTTGATATTTAAAGTATGATGAGGCACTAAATCCACGTTCTACTGAATAGGAATACGGGAAAGCAATCAATAGCCTCTGTGCAGTGATCCATAATGCAGGATATAAAATTGATAACTGTTTTTGTAACCAGAATTTGTGGTATCTTTATTCAAACATTGTTAACCAATCCTCACTTGTGGGTAATTCAATAAATTGCTCATGTATTATTATGGATTCATCTTAATTTGTGGGTCTGCTAGAAAAAGAGTCCAAAATCCAACAAATCACTACCAACTTATGTATTGCTATTTGTTTCATTATTTTTGTCATGTATTTTTGTCGGCGTCCGTGGTTCAGTTGGTAGCGTCGCTGGCTACGGTTACGGATGTCTCGGGTACAATTCTCGATGCGGACGGTTTTTATAGATCGATCTTTTAATCGTTTTATGGATTTATGTTCGTAGTCTGAGTCCTTCCTCCCACCCATCCCATCCTCGCGAGGGGTAGCGAGAGCGATTAGCTAACCACTAGTCCCGTCCTAGCCCTATCCTTCTATCCCTACTCTCTTCGAAAAGAGAGGTTGAAGCAACTGAGTAACAAGCAGTTCTCGTAGAAAATTTCTGTTAAAATACCTTCATTATGAAATCATATGCTCCACATTGGGAGCGAACGTGAAAAAAAAAATTTTACTTCCATAATAATGAAAATGTGTCGCAAATATTTTTTTATATTACACCTTTAGCAGACCCCCTGACCTTGTCTACACACCCCCAAATTATTTTTAATTTGCCACAGACTCCCTCAGTGGTCGCAAGGACCCCTGGGGGCCCGTATAATTTTGTTGCAAAAACTTGTATGTCAAATTTAGCTCTCAAAAATACGTCACCCTATTTTCAATTCTGTGAATATAGAAGTCAAGCTTGATTGCTGCTAATCTGTGCGTCAAGCTTTGGTGTACAAATAAAGCATTCAATAATCAAATCTACAAATTTACGAATCTTAAATTCCTTATTGCTAATTTAAGTTTAGACCGAATAAGAAAGTTAGCTTGGTTTATTGTATCTACAAATATTTCGTGGACCATAATTATAAATAATAATACATTAAAGCTGGCAGCTTCAATATTAGATTCAAAATATTATATTAACTTTTTCACTCCTGAGTTTGTTGAGTTAATTGAAACAATTGCCGGTAATGATTGCAATTCTATAATTAATAGACATATGTATTGGACAATTCACAGAGAGAAGTATTTTTACGAATGTCAGGCGAGAAAATGTAGTATATTATAGTAAATAGTGATTGAGATAATATATGAAGGGTTGTGCTCTCCATATCATTTATTTTCGCTGGGATTTGACCCTTCACAAATAATTACTAATGTGAGTAGTGAATCCTTAACCGCTCCTCACCACTAATAGAAATAGAATCTCCATTACCACACTTAATTTCAAGTCTAATTTTATATGGCTTTTTAATGAAGTGATTTAAATGAAGCGTTACACAATAATTAGAATAAATAGCGTGTTTTAAATATATGTATGCATTTTTTTAATTATTATAATTTAAAAAAACATTTTTTCATGATCATTTTCAATTCGCGATGAGTTTTATCATCAATTGAAAATGATCATTGGTCGAAACTAAAAAAAATAATAATTGTGTACAGCAAATTTCATTTAATTTTAATTAATAATATAAAGTCTTGTACCACGTATTGACAGTTAACATGATTAAAGCAGGTACATAATTTATAATTATAAATGAAGGGGTATTTTGTGGTATCATATGTAACGTCACTCATGTTATTTCTTATTTTCTCTATGAAGTACAGCCCGTTTTAAGTGTTTTTATTTTTAATAGATTGGTAATTTTCGGATATATATTTTGAGTCGCACAACTATATTGTATAAGTATAACCGTATCCGTTATAGATGACGGTTTTAAAATTGAAATACTGAATGTATAAAGTAGCTACTACGTCGGAACTGAGTGTCCATTGCATAACATTTTATTATACACCACGAATGCTTAAGTCATGAAAAAATTTCATACCTACATGTGATATGTGAGAATAATAAAAAGCTTCCACAGAGTAGTCTAGTTAAGTGGTATTATATATAAAATTATAACTACAAAAACGCTTTCATTATTTTTTACATTTCAGTAATTGTTTATTCCAGGTTTCTATGATAACATCAAAATGTCAAATAATGTAACCTAAAGACATGTGCACTGGGATGCGGCTATGGGTAATAAGAATTTAATATTGATGTCCGGTGATCGCATAGGTAGCAGTGACGGGCATCTATTATTAAATTATAGTTTTAATTAAAATAAATTAATATAATCATAAAGCTTATTTTATAGAGTGGACTGAATTTGTACTTTATATTCAATGTGTTTTGTCGTTCAAATATTAAGTTATACGATAATCACCGAGCATAATGCTCTGCAGTTTACATGAATCGTAATATTGCCTCGATGCACTTGGTCAACAAGCTTAATACATGTACGAAAGCTCTGCCACTACAATCCGAAAAGCGAGGCATCTGTCTTAGACGTAACTATGAGGTGATACAACACAATCATATTTTGAGTGAAATTTGAATTGTTGACATTTTGTATATTTCTACTCGAACTGACGTCAGTTTGAGTTCATAAAATTTTTTATTTCTATTTATGGTTATTTTCAATTGATTAATTTTAACTTACAAGGAGAACCAACCCCTGTGATCCAGTGTTTAGAGCTTAGCTTACCAAGTTCAATATTACATTGACTGTGGAAAAGTAAAAATAGGTTATCCATACAAAAAATTTTGTGTGTAAAAATATTTAGAACAGATGGGGGAAATGTCCTTTTGCCTTTTTACGGTCGATACTAATATATATATATTTATATAATAATGCATTGACACATTCTGTGTGAGTTATACACATTTTTGTCTGGGTTACGTCTTTTTTCCTTTCTACAGTCGATATGTTTATGTTTGCAATTCTAAATTAAAAAAAAAAAACAATAATCTTGAGTTACTTCTCCACTTAATATTTTCCTTCACCTTTCTCAAGTTATTTGAAAATTTCATACAATGTCAAATATGTATATATTTTATAAAATTTATTCAAAACATAGCAAATATCTATATATTGACATAACTGTTGTTATAAGATTATAGTTTTTAAAATATTTTTTTAATTATTTCACGAAAATTGAATATTAAAAAAAGTATTAATAATTCAAAGCATTTTTCCAATTGTTTTAATCATTTATTTACGCCAGTGTATTCTATTTCTTCTGCATTACAATCAATAACAATAGCGTAATTATAAAACAAATTTTTTCTTGGGTTGAATATTTTAATCGTGGTTGTGGAGTGATGTCTTATTGTATGGTTTATAAATCCTGATCTAAATGGTGTATTATTTACCTCTTCCTTATAACTGAAGATGATCAATGGAATTAAACTATTTCCGGTATCATTGAATATGAACACATTAAATCAAACATGATATTCGCGTTAATTGAACAAAGGAGTGATGCACATATATAATGTATGCCTTTAGGAATATTTGATTTGCCATAAGTCAGACGTCACACCATAACGACTGTTTAATATGCATTGCTTGTCATTGGTAAACAATATATTGGTTTTGGAATTTGTGTATACATTGCGATGATATTGGATTGAGTTCTAGTAGGCATTCCAAATGTTTGCTAAATAATATACTCAAATATAGATTATTAAGATATTAAAATACACTTAGCAAAATACTTGCGCAAACAATTAAAAAACCGTTAGAAGATTAAGCTAAGAAATGATTAGTTAATTGATAGATCTAGCTGCACTACGCCATATTCTTCGGATTGGATTAGTTCGAAGAAATCTTGACATCACAAACATAGAACACATGTATCAGTATATTTATAAAATAATCAACGGTTGAAAGTGTCCGAGTGTGAATTTGAAATACTGAAAATAACAGAGATGAGCGCCCATGAGTTTTGACCACTTGGATATAAGAATAAATTATCGGTATAGTGGCAGAAGGCGTTAATTAAAAACCTAGTTTTGAGATAATCAACGTTTAATAATATCATGAAATTTAAGTTTATATATTTACACACCTTAACTATTATTTATTATTTAAAAAAACACAATTCATTTGTACTACTTCCACGTGTTTGTAATGATCAAGGCCGGTTTCGCTCATCACGAGCAGCGAACCCAGTCCTGATCATTATAAACATGTGGAAGTAGTATAAATGAATTGCGTTTTATTTTTTAAAGTATAATGTCTTTCCACAAAGAATTGACAGTTAACACATTAAAAGGTATTATTTATTAAACTAATCGCTCAATTGAGATTACTTAATCATTTAGAAATTCGATTTGATTAGTAGTAATTCTTTTTTATAGTATTATTAATTATAGCTTTTCTTCAAATAACGTAAAAAATACACGGAATATGGCTGAACTTATTTTTTTAGAGGGTAGAACTTCCTAAAGTCTATCATACTGCGTTCGATTTTTGACTTATCGCTTTCTGCCACTATGCCGACGATATATTAAGAGTATGCTGACATAACGCATTAAGTCAGTTTTCGATGATTTTCTGTTTTGAATGTCAAAATGTATGAAAAATTAAACGCTCTACTTACTGATAAAACGCATGAAGTCATAGGATATAATTTTAAGCTTTGAACAAAAATAGTATTTAGTGATAATGCTATTTCTTTACCATGGAAAAAAGCATGATATAACTATAACTCTTGATGCCAAATGTTTTGATTTGTATGCGAAAAAGGTTATTCTTTTATTTCTCAGAACGTATTTTTATGACTAAATGCCTTTTACCTTCATATTTGAATTGTAGTGCACAAAATTAGTAAGTTTATATGAACCAAGCTCGGAATTAACCATTCACGACTAGACTGCCTTGCTTTGTTTCCGAGTGATGATTTAGTACCTGTATATTGTTAAACTATCGGAAAACATCAAAGCACAAGTTTGACGTAGGAAGTTGAATGATGTACATATCAATTAATCGCATTTCGCCAAAGGCATGTAAACATATCTGCCAATAATAATTACAAAGCGTTTCCACATGTATTTTTTCGCACAAAACCTTTGTTGGAAATCAAAGCAGTAATTGGAATTTCAGATTATTTAATATGCATTTACGAAATAGAATATTGAAATGTTTGCACTGCTTTTGTGGCGTTTGCATTTATTTACATGGAATTGCGAACTAAATTTGCTTTGTGAAAAAAGAGACCATAGTATTTTAAATATTAAAGACTGATGCAAACATGAATAATGTTAAAATATTTTAATACACTGTGATTTTTGGGCACGTATTGTTTAATTTTATGAAAAATATTATTCAAATAAGAATACATGTTATTTTGAATCTCGCATTGCATGTAAATGGTAAAACTAAAACACATCTAGGTAAAAATATAACTTTTGGGAGACAAATAATATTGTATTCGACTACTCCGTAACAGATCAAAAACGTAAAGACCAAAGATTTTTATAACAATAACACATTCTATTTTTTCATTTGCATTCAAAGCAGTTACAAATTTCGAAGGTAGATTTTCTTTTCAATTACAAAAATAATCAAAAAAATGTTGGCCTCAGTTGGAAAATAGTGTATGTCGTAAACCAACCTTTTAATTAAATAATTAAATTAATCAAAATCATATTTAATTAATATAAAACCATGGCAAAATATTTAAAATATGTGCCCCAGTGCCCCAGTAAACGAAAAACTCACTAGGGTAAAATTGTTTGGAATAGTAATGCTGACCCTGTATAGATTATTAATTATCATAATCATTTTCATATTATTGGAAGGAAACAAGGTTTTTTACATGATTAAGTTTTTCAATATTTTTTAGTTCTGCTAATAAGGAAATTACAATAAGCATTATTACGTTAAAAATGTTATTTCTGGTGACTGATTGTCCAGTTCATTAGTCAGACAACTCCAAAAGCGGAAAATTTGAGTTAAGTCTACTGTAATATGTAAAAGTTTACGCTCTATCTGATTCAGTACTCAGATAACCCAAAAATGCCACCAACTATTTGATAAACGAATACAAAAATAATGATAGCAAAACAAATTTCTAATACACTTTTATCTTTTATTTGTAGAAATAGTCTATTAAAATAAATAAAAAGAATACCATTGTAAGAAAACGTTTAATTACATCAAATTAACCTTAGGATATTCTCGATGAATCAACTCAATCTTGCATTTATGCAGTTATATGTAAAACTCTGACGATGGTGTGAAGATAAATAATATTCTTTTAAATTAAACAAAATGTTTTGTTTTCTGGTTCGGTAAAAGCATATTTCTAATTTGGATTATTGAGATTTTGTACACTTCCATGTATTTTGTCACTAACGACCCGGGTTTCGCCTTTCGGCATCTTCAGGCATTCCAGCACACGAATGGACTCAAACTGACAAACAGTAAACAGTGTCTAACGTTTATATAAAAGATACAAATACGACAAATATTATTTACGAGGTAAGATATCATACGTCTGAGAGCCACACTGATACCTGAGTTAAAAACGGAGAATTAGGAAGGTTCAGCTGCTCATTAAACAACCGATATTAAACCATAAATTTTGACAAACAACACGATATTTTAACACTAATTTACTGTAGAGTTCAGTCAATCTTACTGTACTAGCAATATTGATATAATTTAAGACATCGACTGAGGGTGCTCATTCGTGTGCTCGAATGCCTGAAGATGCCGAAAGACGAAACCCGGGTGGTTAGTGACAAAATAGATGGACGTGTACAAAATCTCAATAATCCAAATTTTATATTGAAATTCCATCAAGCACCCTCAGTCGATGTCTTAAATTATAGCATATTTCTAAATCTAATTTGTTAAATACTTGTTTATAAAATTCATAAAACTCAGGTACAAATGAATAATATTTGATTTATGGTGATCATTTGTATATTGCTTCTCTTATTATCTCAATATGGGTTATTTGGGAATGTCTGATTGATGAACTGGACGATCGATATTCAATACTCTGTCCAATTTAAGTCTTTTGATGAAAAACAACTAGTATTTCAGAGGCTTTTTCAATAAGACCAATTATGGTGACAGTATGATCTTCGGAATAGTATAATGTTATGTTGAAAATAATGGCTCCAGAAGTACGTAAAGTAAAATAATAGGCAGTAAACAGCAGAGTTGTGTTCACGGCTGACATTTAGAAACAATACACAATACACATCGAGAACGAATGCCACGAGAAAACTGATATGATCATGCATATAATTGAAAATGACATGAAAGGTAACTGACTAGCCTGATATCTACCCGTGTTAAAAAGCTGCCTTTTCATTGATGTGAGTAAGAACGTATTGTTTATGGTAAAATAAAGACAATGATTGTTTGACTCTTGTAATGAATAACGCAATTCTATTTTTGATGGATTCAGCGATTGATTTGTTGAATTTGTTTTTCATTAAATAAAATGATATTGAATTTCATTTAATTGGTAAAACTCTAGAATAAGGTAGAAATAGTAAAATACGAAAGAAAATAGCATCAAGTCAACGTTACAACTATGCTTAAGAGGATAATGTTAACATGTTTTATATAATAAATTTGAAGATAAAGAGGTTACACTTAAATTAAAAATATTTAATATAATAACTTCAGTTCAAGTTGTTGTAAGAATAATCAAATAAAAAAAATATATTGAATTAAGAGTTAAAACATATTAATTTACATGTTGTTATAAGGTGTATTGAAATGAATTATTGTTTCAAAAGTAGTGATACATGGAATTTTTTCAAAAGTAAAACAAAATATGATTAAAAATATTTTTTCTGCAAATATTTATCACATGGTAATTGCCAGATTTTATGTCACGTATGAAACGTTAACCTACGTGGAATGGTTAATTTAGGCACTAACCGACGGCGTGCTTTCAATGAGTATCAGCAACAGAGGGCCATGTATTGCGATGTACTCCTTCACGGGCTCGGTAAATTTAATCGCGGGTATTTTACAAGCAGCGTAGTTTCGTAGCTCTGTAGAAGCGTAGCAGCGTAGAAAGCGAGTATTTACATGCAATCACTACATCAATGATTATTGCTGTTGGATTTCACTTTCGCTATCAATAATTCATTTGATGCATTCAATTAACACGTATTATATATCAGATTGTAAAGATAAAGACTTAAATTTTTCTACAACAATGCTTGTCAAATGAAAATATGAGTTTATTTAATACTTCACGGAAACTTACAATAAACTGAATTAAGAATAGTAATTTTAACCAGGTATCTTTGTTCGAGCGGTGAGCCTCAACATTTCTTAACAAAGTTGATCATATACACCCATTTTCACACCGGTTTTTTTTATTTAAAAAAAAATACTTCTGATGATACTTGCTGGCTGTAAAAAACCGGTTTTAAATATTTTCTGTATAATACATACAAAACATTTGTTTTCATTGGAAAAGTTTATTTTTAAGGATAAGCAGTGATCTATATCACATGATTTATTAATTAAATTCACTTTTACTAGATAGAAATCCATTATGATAGGGTAAAAACATTATAGTATTTAGCTCTACAAGAATCGCGTGAATTAGTTGACAGCTATATTAGCATCACGCCATCGATGTCTTGGCGATGGAGTGAACCCACATTTTTATCACTCAATTTATATAACTCTTGCAGAACTAAATACTTTAATATCAGATAAAGTTTTTACACCTTAGCCCATATTGTTTCTTATACCACTTTCATTTGATTAGCTTAAACTCTTATCTTTGCCTTATACTGTTCATTTATACAAGGATCAATGTATTCACAAATTGTCTTTAATACATTTATGATTAGTCTTTGAATTATTTACCAATTTAAATAAAAGTACAAAAATATCCAACCAATCAAAAATGCAGTATGTTGGAATAATACTGTAATGGTTTGTGACGAAATTGAGTTCGTTTGTTTTTGTATTTGATTGGAACATTAGCTAAAATTTTAATGGTTGAAATTTCAACAACAGTTCTGCTAACATAACATACGCGATTTCAAATCACGTGCCAACGCAATGGCACAAACAGGTGTTGCCAGCAACCATCTACGAATAATGCATAGCAATAATAATAACACTGTAATAACAATACACGATTGCGGAGGATTTATCGCAAGTATTTTTACTACGCATCGCGTAAATCCACGATTTTATGCAACGAAAAATAAATTCTCCGCCGCGCATTTTTTGTGACAATCCATAAATCTCTGAATGTCGTCAGGAAAGACAAGAAAAGGGTTCACGCCCTGCGCTCGTGCTGTATCGTATTTTTCGGGTGTGTTTTTATTTGAATATGTTTACCATTGTGATTTATTTTGTCTACGTCATTTGAAAGTTTTATTTTTTCCAAAGCTGTACTGATTCAAAACAAGAGTGAAGAGCATGAATGCGATGTTTTTGGTACAGCATAATCAATCAATTGTAAGTCGAAAACAATGAATGATGTAGTTTTCTTACACGACTGCATGCTCTTGGCGGAAACTTGGGTATTGGACGTGTAGAAATAATGTATTGCTAACATTCCTAGAAAACAATTACTACTAGATTAGGTTTTTACCATATCCACTCACTCGTAAAGCATAATACATATATCGATGGCCTAATGTTGAAATCCCGTAAGCGACTTTTTACAAATTTTACAGAAGGCTAAAAAAACTGAATATTTACATTAATATATGAATAAGATTTTTTTTTCTTCTAAGTATTAAATTGCTAGTAGGGTACTTGTTAATCATTATATAATACCAGATACAGATTTATAACATTAGGCCATCGATATACAAAATTGATTAGTCAGGGATTCGCTTCTTTTACTCCTTTTTAATTTAGATAAACAAGGTTTATATTGCATATTTAATTCAATTAATAACGTACATTACAAGTATCTCAGCAAGTAACCTACATTAAAGTTTCGGCGTTCGTGGCGCAGTTGGTAACGTCGTCGGCTACGGTGATGGATGTGGGTTCAATTTTCGGTGCGGACAGTTTCATAAATTGATCTTTCAATCGATTTATGGACTTTTGTTTGTAGTTATGAATGGTCGTGATGTCTAAAACTCCCTCCCACCATCCAATCTTTAAAAAACGGGGCGTAGCGAGAGCCATTAGCTAACCACTAGTCCCATCCTAGCCCTATCCCTCTATCTCTACTCAAGTTCTCATAAAAAATTTCTGAGATACCTCCATTATGAGGCCATATGCTCTACGTTGGGAGAGGACATGGTAAAAACAAAGTATCTCAGTAATTATGTTTGTCCTAGAACATTGGCGATAACCATAGGAATGGCTAAAGGAATCAGTGAATTATCACAACAAGGCAATAATAGGGGACCACTAGTAGAAAAATTCAATGTGCAAAAATATTTAATGTTTTGGAAGCTGATGAATTAAATCACTTTAATGGTGTAGATTATGAATTGTCGGTGGAAAGACATAACTAGTTATAAAATTAAAACACAAATTTATTTACTATGTAATCAGTTTCGGTTTTAATCAAAGAATGAGAGTTTTCAACTGAGATGTTCAGTCACTGAACAAAACCCGAGACAAATGCAATGATTACTTTTAGCTGTCAATTCTTGGTGGAAAGGCATTGTGTTAAAAAAAAAAGTTTTGTACTACTTCCACATATTTGCAATGTTCAAGACAGGTATTGCTCATGACGAGCATTATCAACTGATGATAATGCTAGTGATGAGAGCAATTATAAACATGTGGAAGTAGTACAAACAAGTTGTGTTTATTTTTAAAATAAAATGCAATATTATTGGAATACAAACTAAAAGTCGTGTTTTAATATTAATTATTCATAAAAAAGACATTCAATACTTTACGATTGTAAGTAAGTAATGTAAGTGTATTTATTCGCTAATTAAACAATTGATATTTTTGCATATTCAAGAAATTTACTGAATAAATTTATAGTTGTCGTGGCGTCTGAATAAAGTTTATTTATAAAAAAACTACTTTCCGGTGTGAATATTAATATTTTCAAATTTGGATTATTGAGATTTTGTACACTTCCATGTATTTTGTCACTAACGACCCGGGTTTCGCCTTTCGGCATCTTCAGGCATTCGAGCACACGAATGGACTCGAACTGAGAGACAGTAAACAGTGTCTAACGTTTATATAGAAGATACAAATGCGACAAATATTATTTACGAGGTAAGATATTATACGTCTGAGAGCCACACTGATACCTGAGTTAAAATTTCGGGAATCTCCCTAATCCTTATTTTGTAAACACCATATTAACAAAGTGGGAATTGCCGCTTTTCAAATTCTTTTAGAAATACCAGTGATTTTACAATTATAATAGTATTGTGGGTTTTGACGGGATGTAATTCGACGAATGGGTGAATATATACAATCATTCCACATTTAGTGACATCTGTTAAGTGTTGGATATAATAGCGGAGAATTAGGTAGGTTCAGCTGCTCTTCAAAATTGGCAAGGAATTTAACTGGGCTCTATTAATTTCCAAAATTTCTTGATAAAATAATTTATGATCCCCCATGTTTTTATGCAACAGTTTAACCCCATCATCCGCATTAAACGTATGGTTCTCCATTAGCAAGTGATTTGCGAATGTCAAAGTTTCTTTTTTTAATCTAAAGGCAGCTAAATGTTCTGATACCCTTATATCTAATGTACGTGTGGTTTTACCCACATAGAAATGTTGGCAATCATTGCATTGTAATTTATAAATACCAGATTTGTTCTTAAAGTTTACTCTATCTTTATTGTCAGAACGCCAGTCTAACACTATCAGCGAGTTGTTTTTTAATTTTAAAGCTTGTGCAACCTAAATAACTAATTCTATGCCAGATTCTAGTCCATTCGTGTGCTCGAATGCCTGAAGATGCCGAAAGGCGAAACCCGGGTCGTTAGTGACAAAATACATGGAAGTGTACAAAATTTCAATAATCCAAATTTGATATTGAAATTCCATCAAGCACCCTCAGTCGATGTCTTAAATTATTAATATTTTCATTTGTATGACACCAAATGAATAGAAAAATAAGCACACCGTTTAGCGTATTAATTAAAATAGATTTTCACTATTTTCAGTTTACATAAAAGTTTCAAGAGGTAAGTGTTTTTGATTGCATATATTTGTGCTCAATATAATAAGGAAAATAATACCAGCAACATTATAGTTAGATGATGTATTTCCAAAAACAAGACAAGTCAGAATTTTCCTAATAAATAATAAAATACTGAAAGCAACACGTGAAAACTGGCTGACTTTGATTTGAGATGTTATCCTGAGTCGTCAATGTCTCGACTCGGCCAAGTGAGACTCTCGTTGTTCCCGGGCGCCGCAGCCTTCGAGTTAGGTATGTCAGGCTATGATGGGGGTGGCCTCAGCTGTCAATAAAACCTTAGACAGCCGGCAATATGTAGGTATATTTACGCCCGGAAAAATAACGCTTTCAATTTCGATATAAATAAGAGTAAGTTTGTAAGCGAGAGCTTTTACATTACTGCCAAAATAAAATTGATAACGTTACTATTATATTTCTTATACGTTGTTTACTATTGAAGCAAAGCCGATATACTTTTTAAAGTAAATTTAAATATTTTACAACAATCAGTGATCATCACTAAATCCGGATCTGACGTATATTAACGCATTTGAGAAGCACGTGTAAGAAGTAAGAGTTTCTTATTAAAATAATTAGCACACTTTTGTAGCCGGGGAGAAATGAAAATATCACAAAACTGTAGGAATACGATTTCAAAGCTGTTGATTGACGTGATTAAGCAGTAGAGACGGATGCTGTTGATGATGACGATTGATGCTATCCGGAGTTCAGCCGGCGGGTTGACGACAGGTATCACGATGGGACGGTTGTTGAGTCGCGGACGACGGTCGATACAAAAACCTCTCATTTGTCATTTGCTTGTCTATTTATACTGTGTTCGTGGTCCAGTTTCGACACACATTGATGGTCGTTGACCTCTCACGCGGTGTCAGCAGAATGAAGGATATCAGTCAAATATTATTGCAAGCATTCCGTAATTTGCAACGTCGTGTCTTGTCATAGGTATATTATTTGCCAATAAATAATGCTTACCGATAAACATAATTTTCGATGCAGGCGAGTATTCATATTTCGAAACCTGCAGCGTCAGATCTCGCCATATATATTATATGACAGATTTCATACGAAAAATTCAAGCCCTTGACAACGCTACCGATAATGAACATTGACTATTTGTGATACGATGTACAATAATTCTAATCATTTGAACACACAACAGGTCTTCGTTAGGGAAATACATTTAAGTGTGGGGAAATAAATGAGAATCTTTAAAGAAACGAATACTTAGTAATTAATAATTTGAATAAGAAAGTTTGGTGTCCTCCTCTGTAATGAGTTAAATAATAATCAGTTACCGATTATTATAATACTATAATATTGATATTTTTTATACATAATAATATATTACGTCTGAAAAACATAAAACTTGTCATACTTAGCTAAACCCTTCCGTATTCATGGTTTACACACAAAATTTGTCGTAAAATAATTAATACTAATACTGTATAGAACTGTATTTCACTTCTTGAAATTGTGATTTTGCGTTTATAAATGCGTTTATATGACAAAACCCACACGGTAACGATATGAGACTGCATGAGATCCGAAGAGATTTTTTAGCATGAAAAGGGAAAGGCTTACTTTACAAATATTAAATAATATAAATGGACTAAATAAAGTAACATTATTAATGCTATATTTGATAACAGACACCCACCAATTAACCTAAAATATGTTGACGCATAGGAAATGAATACAATATAGGTTAAATATTCTCAATTTAGATTTGGTTTATTTTGTCATGTCATTGAATTGTATGTAAAGTACGTCATTATTGTATGGGAGGTATTCACGAAATTAATAAGTTTTAGTTATTTGGTTAACCGCAGATAAAAATCGCATGTTGTGTGTAAGGAAGATTGATAATAGCTATTTGATGACGCGTTGGATATTTATAAAATTACGTTACCGTTTGATTCGTATGAGTTCTACTCACGATAATTATTCATTATTTTATACATATAATATAACAGGATTTCCGAAAGGGTCATGGTGATATTTTTTTCCTATCAAACAATAGAACTATGCTTAGTTTACGGTCCTTTTTAAAGATTTTATAACTACTATAACATGGATATCATGAACTTCCCGTATGTAGTGTACAATAATAAATTTTTAAGTGTTAGCTGCCCATTATTGGTGGAGAGCCACTATATTTATAAAAATAGAACACATTTTTTGTGATCAGCTGATAATACCCGTTATGAGCGAAACCGGTCCTAATCATTGTAAAAATGTGGAATTATTTTATATTTTTATGAATATGTGGTGAATCATCAATATAGACGATGCAAATTCGGCATAATAATTATACAGGTTAACGCTGATGCAAATGCAGTCAGAAAATTCAAGCGATTATCGATATAGACGACGCCAATTTTGCATACGTGATGATAAAAGTAAACGCCTTGAAAAAGCAAGCTATGACAGAAAACGATATGGCCGACGACTGTATAAATGGACAACCATCGGAATGGGCCGATATTTTGTCGGCACACCCCGAACTGAAGACATCTCTCCGGATCCACAAAGTGTTTACTTTAGATACTATCATTTAGCTAAAGTTATATCTCATTAATTATACAAAAAAGTCATACTAATGATCAAGTAACGGCTTTAAATAGGAAAAGCAATTAAGAAAAAACGAGTGTAATTTAAGTAGATATTCAGTTTGTTAGAATTAATGTAATTTACTTTTTTACATGTCTAAAAAGTATAAACAATAGTGCCTCGATGACGATTTATGAAATTTAAATTTTCTGGAAGGTTTTTTAAAGTCTCTCTATTTTAGTATTTTATGAATTTTTTTGAAAGGTTGGTCTCTTTGCTAATATAAATACTATGTACGCTTGACAGGTCATTGGGTGACGGTGATTTTAAGTGTAATGTATTGCACAAACAACAACAACGAAAATAATATAGTAGAGAAGAATAAAGAAAAGTAGTAAAAACAGCAAAATCACAATGCAAAATCAAACGTAAAAGGAAAAAGAGAATGAATAGTTCAATCAGTGGAAAATAAGGATGCTATGACATAATTTTCAGATATTTCTTGATAGAAAAGAATTCTATATTCTTAAACTATTCTTATCAAAGCTTCTAGGAAGCTCAATGTTATTATTTGATTCTTGAAACTGCTTACAACTACTAACTTCTACTTACGAATGGCAGTACACAACGTGTGTAATACTGCTTTTAAAACGATACGCGGATGTGTAGAAATATACAATTAAAATGCATCTGAGCGCATTCGTTAGGTGGAAATTATTTGCTAAGCGAATAGACCAGCCACTGACCATGGAACAAATTTGCTGTGTGTATAAATTAGAAACCAATTACGGCTACAACAATGTTCTGTGAAGTACTCGCTGGCAAAGTGCAAGTTAAATAATTTAAATTGTGGGCTTAGATACAGTTGGCTGCATTTAATTATACACAGGTATTATATTTTAGAAATAAAATACAAACTTAAAATTTTTGCAAAGTTTAATATTGGTTGTTTACTTAATATTCGATCACTTTTATGTGAAGTTTACTATGACGTTTACATAAGTTAAGCAAAATTTACTAAAATTATGATTATTAAATAATATGATATGCGTTTTAAAGAAAATGTGACGCCCGAATCATGTGATTTATTATGAGGGCGAAAATATTATACTGAAAAATTTGTTGTACATTAATTTATGAAATTGTAAATTTTATAAAATGCGAGATTTCCTTCTTTATGATTATTCTATCTCATATCTTCCATCTGAACCACATTTATTTAAACTTATACAGGTATGTTACAGCATGGAAGAAAAGTATTTTCCTTCTACATACTGAAAACGGCCACAGTAAACGTGCCAACTCTCATATGTATGGAGATTTTGTATTAAAGAAATTTTATATGTGAACAGACATTTAAAGTCTTCATTTGAATTACATTTGCTTCACGTGAGATATCAGCTTTACATTTTAAGTTAGCGTTATTTGATATAAAATATTAAGAACTATTTTCCATCGCCTTCGTTTCATTCAATTGTTATTTTATAATATGGTAGTTCACTACCTTTATATTGCAAATGGTAAATAAATAACGCAACTTCCTTTGTAGAATTAAAAGTCTATCACTAGGACAGATAAATATAAACTGTAGGTGACATAATAGATAATTCAATACTAAGTAAATTTACCGACAAACTACTATATTTCTTACATCTATTTTTCTGAACAAAACTGACAAATATTCAAAAGGTTTACATATTTGAAATTGTAATGCGCGAAAAGATATGGTTTTCCAAAAACACATAGACAATGATGGAAATTTCATGAATCGAGAAAACACTCAAAAATAGAGGCAACAAAACGCAAATGTAAAATTCAGATGTCTTTTGCATCCCACGAGAATCAAATAAAAAGGGGCTTAAAACACGAGCGAGGGGAAAAGCATGCACGTGACAAAGGTATCTCGATTCAACTGATATAACTTTTGTTCAGCTTTTCAAAGGCAGAGTTGTTTTGTTTGTTTTTAGTTACTTGCGAATATGTCACGCAACTATAACACAACAAGTTTTTCCAGCTTGATACACCTATCGTTTGTTTGTGGATTTGGGTTGACTTTGGAAACTTGTTCAATTATTGAGATCAATTCAATGTAGCACAAATAGGGGCGTCGGAAATATATTGCCCGCGGAACATTGTACTCTATTCAAAATAAAAGAATGATAAATGATGTATTGGATTCTAAAATCAAATTTTATTGGTAAATCATATTTGTTATACATGAAACTGTAGATTTACGAAACGTAATACTTGAGGAAAAGTTTTGTTTTGTGCGAGAGTATAAGTCGCGTCAGCAACGAAGCAAAATTGACAAATAATAAGTATTCATCAAACAAATAGTACAACTGAGCAACGAATAGCAAAAAGGACACAAGTGAAAGATAAAGAAAAAGTACTTCATTCTGTCACCACTGGTTGAACTGGAAACATCTCTTCTGACTGCATAATTGTTATCATTTGTACCGACTGCTTAATCGCATCACGCATTCAAGATTGGAAATATATTTCTATGCTAATGTAATAGAACATTTCCAAAAGATTTCTAATGCTTGTAGTTGAATTCCATTTACATCGAAGAAAAAGACTGTACAATTTTTTATCCAATTTTTTACAATTCAATGTTTTTATTTTTAGTCAGTGGAATCAAAGTTTTCGTTAAATTATTTTCTATTTGCATTGATCTTTAAATTTGCCGAGTCCAGTAATATTCTAATATAAAAGAGATAAATAACGAGTTTTTGTATTTATCTCGCGATGAGTGAAAACAGTCCTGATCGTAGAATAAAATTGTGAAATTAGTATAAAGAAATTGTATTAGAACAATAAATAATGCGTTTTCATCAATATTTGACAGCTAATAATGTTTGATTTAATATTTGACTCTTAAAGCAACGAATCAATAAAAATTTAGGTTCTCCAGATTCCTGCTTAGAATTTCACGAATGATTAGTTATTTTAGGTTTATTGATGTTTGATTAAAAATTTTACCATATTAATAAGTTGACAATAGGATCTTCTAACGAACAAACTACATTTGTATTGCTATTGCCTATAACTATGTAGAAAACTTGGTGAATAATAAATCTTAAATCTGCATATATAAAAATGAAGATTTGTTTGTTTGTTTGTCTTCTATGCATTCCTTTAACATTCATTCGATTTCGATCAAACTTTGGTGAGTTGTTGTGCACACACCCGTGAAGGTTTCTGAAGAAAAAAAATTAAAATCTAAAAACCAAATTTTTTTTTAAAAAAAAGTGTCAAATACGTACAACTATCGACATCTCTAGACCAGACGGAAAAACAGAAAACATTGTGCATCCAAAATTAAGGTCTGTACCTTCGGCCCTTTATCGGCGGGTAAAGACAATTCAGATCCGGGCCGAAGCTGAAGATGACGGGTTTGGACGGGGTAATTTTCCATGCAGATCTCTTATCCAAAAGAAATTCAATAAACAGAATTAAAACACAAATCCTTTCTTTCTTTGAGTGGCATTGCAACGCATACCGAGTAATCATTAGTTAAATAATAAAACTCCAGTAAATAATTTCAGCGTTACAGTGTTTCAGCATTCAATATAGATGACTGAAATATATTATTATTTAAAATTTATAGTCGCGTAATGTGTGACATAGGATGATAAGGCAACTGTGTAAGTTTTTATTTTTACCTTGTGTGTAGAACCAACCATCTGTAAAGCATAATTTTTAAAACGAATGACTCACCTGAACTGATCCCTCGAATTCAGAGTCTCCTGTTTGATACTGAGAATGACAGGTCCAAGATCTTCATCGTTGGTGAAATAGTTCCAGTGCTCTGTACCATAAAAGTAGCGTTCGTAAGTCTCTTGCTCTACTGACGTGAGTTCAAATCCCGCGGATGACTCCCACTGCTGCTCGATGGTGGTCTTCTGTCTTGGTGGACTTTCGTCTTCGGTGTCTTCTTCGCACAGATCACTGTCTCGGCGACGACCTGTTTCAAAACACAATAAAATTTTAAAAACATATTTATCAATTTAATTATTAAAAACAACAAGTCGGGTCCGTGGTGTAGTAGGCAACGACGTCACCGGCATCGGTCACGGATGTCTCGAGTTCAAACCCCTCTATGGACAGTTTCATAAATTAATTTTCCAAACGATTTATGGACTTTTGTTTCGTAGACACGGATGTTTTTGATATCTAGAATTCCCTCCCACCCATCTGATCATAAATTAGGGCTAACCACTAGTGCTGTCTTAACTCTATATTTTATCCCTATTCTCTTAAAAAAAGAGAGGTTGAGCAACTGAGTAACAAGAAGTAAAATAATTTCTGTTGATATACCTGCATTAGGATTCCATATACTTCACGTTAGGAGCGGATATGGTAAAAAAGGAAAGGAAAACAATTGTTTATGATATTTATCTCACTTACAGTTTTCTACTTCCACAGGTTTTAATTTGTTCAAAAAAATCAAATGTTATAAATATAATATGTTGACTACATTTAAAACCTGAAAAAGTTAAGCAATATAAAGAAGAAAATTTACCTGAAGAATACATAGTCACAAATAATACATTTTTAAGTCTTGATATAATTATTCAACATTTAACTGTCCCGCCAGTAATTATTGTCTAAAGAAAGTTAAAAAAGTTTTTTTCCGCAAATTTGTGATAGAATGTATAGTATACTAATATGCGAATCCTTACAAACAGTATTTGTGAAGGGTTTTTCTTATTCTATTCCCACAACCCAACAGTCTTTCATCAACATTACGTAGTTAGAATAATCGCAGAAAAAGGGTATTAAGGTAGTCTGTACCTTTGAAATAAATAAACAGGAAACTGCGAATAATGTCAGCAGGTATATATTTCTTTTTGTAAAAGGAAAACATTAATACACTTCATTGATACCAATGCAAATATAGATAGAAGAAAACAATTGTTGACTATTAAAACTGTAAAAGCTACTGATGTCGTTCTATAATTTATTTAAACCTCTTGCAATCTCACCATGTACTTCATACTTCATACGGCAAAAATATTGACAACTATCACGCATAATGCTTTCTCAACGATGCCATGTTGTCGAAATCGGTAATTTTAAAATTAAAATGTCTTACAAAGCTAAATAATTTTTCAAGTTTAGCCTTATTCCGTTTATTTATAATATAAAACATATTTGATAATGAAATTTCAAAGTGTTTAACGCAATCAGAAGAACATAATCAATATATATCCTCACCCTAATATGTTAATTTATTCATTTTATCCACGATAAAGAATATATTAAATACAGAAGAATTCTAAGAATTTTACGGAATCAGAATAAACTAATTCACAGTAAACTCCTCTCTTTATATTTCGATTTATGATTTCTATAATATCTATGATATAAAACATAATAAATTCAAAAGTGTTATACGTTTTCAACAGAATCAGAAGAAGATAGCTCACATTCAAGTACGAATCGCAATATTGAGAGAGATTCGTTGAAGTGCCACACTAACTAGATTCTAGTGATTCATTTAGTATGTGATTAACAAGTAGTAATCTAAGATGAATCACGTGAAATGGACAATTAGTTAACTAACTAAGCGAATACTTGGGTATTCCTTCCAATTGGTATGCAATGCACAAATCTTGTGGGTGCTAATGACGGGTCATGGGAATTAATAGAGTGTCAAGATGGTTCAAATGGAAAGATATCGCTTGACTTAAATTGTACATGAGTAACAATGTTATAACGATGTTACATGAATTATTTAAATTTAGCATTTAAGTTGATGTGATTCATTTTTTAAAGAGACCACTTTATTTAGTACAATTTTGTATTTATATAATACAATAACTATTGTCGATCTCGACATATTTGTCACGTTAGTGTAAATAATTGTCAATTCATGAGAAAAATGTATAAAATCTATAATACGACATAGCAGAAAATACATGTCTGTTACAAGAACTTCTCCTAAACTATGAACAATAGTGACGTGAAATTTGTCAATCTCGCTGCGATTTCTATGTCAGCAATTTTCAACTTAAAACATTATTAATTATATATTGATTGACAATATTTTGTGAGACTTATTTTCAATTTCAACATTCAACTTTCAACATTATTATCAATTAATGGACTATATTTATTGAGTGTTACATGAAACGTATACAGTCCATCGTGATATCTACAAATTTCAACATAAATATTAATTGTAGGATGACATTATTATTTCGTTACATGAAGCACGACCCACGGTGATGTTTTAAAATTTCAACTTTTAACTTATATTTTTGAACTTTGAACATTATTATTAGTTAATGAACTATATATTAGGGTGTTATATAAAGTACGGTTCTCGCTGATACTTTCAACTTTCAGCAATAGCTTGCACCAAGTTATCCCCACAATATCCTTTATCCCGGGCGAAACCGGGGAATATATACTATAGTATTACCAAAATTACTTGGCCGCCGATGAGTTCGAAACTAGAATTGTCAGTCTAGAATAAATTTATTCAATTGTTATGTTATGCGAAATAAATATCTTGCCGACTTTTAATAACCGTCGCTAAAATATTAGTTTTGGAATTTATTGAAATTTCAGTTCTGGTTCAGTATAGAAACATTCCTAATGTGACGGTGGCATCCTCAATAGCGGTAAAGTTAAACTGGCACATCTATAGTGTATTTATAAACATGAATGACAATTTATTGTTCTTATTCCGCGATTCTGTATTATGACCAAAATTATTTTTTTGATTAAAAACACTCTACTGCAAAATTATTCTATTTTATTGAAAACGGTTCCATGTTTTATTAAAAAAATATGGAACAGGTGCTGTAGATAATATTTTATTTTATCGAAATAATTTAAAAAAAAATAGCACACCGAACACACGGTTATAAGGTCAAAATAATATACTTGTTATATTATAAACACACCCTCCCACCAGATGAGTGTTATCGGTCAACAATCCCTTAAAAGTATGCTTCTCAGATTATCGAAACACGTGTCACTCGCATAGTATTAGTGTTTGAAAAATAATTAATATTGTTGTCTTATAAAACGTTAAAGAGTAGTGATTTTTTTTATTAACTAAGAATCCCTATACAAGATTCTTTTAGGACTAAATATATTAATTGTATACCCTATTATAATGGAGTTCTACTATTTAAATTATATCAGTACATTTCATCATTCTAAATTGGATTAGATGAATAATGTTTTTCCATATCATATATTGCGTTCGATGAAATATCACGTATCACAATAAAAAAACGACATAAATTTTAATGAAAAATTTACCTCTTCGCTCATCCCTATCCATTTCTCTCCCGGATTCATGTTCAGACTCGCTCTCATCCCAGATTGTATCAGTGGTTATTTTTTGACGGGAACACTCGATCCAATATCCTGGCGTCGGGATCAGATTATGCGGGAATTCCTCGCAGAATTCATCTGTAAACAATATGAAAAAGTGCATGTTTTAGTATTTTGCACAAGCGAAAAAGAGAACTTGGTGTTGATAATTTTTGTCTGTGAAACAATTATGTGTATTTGTTTTCTACTACATGAGCGTAACTAAACTCTATCTGGATAAATAAACAAAAATATAAATAAATATCTATAAGTTTTGTCAATATTGTCTCTAGTAAGAACACGTATGAACTGTCCACAGTTCAAACAAGTAATTTTAAATAACTCTTCTTATGCTTATATAATCTATTGACTAAATAATATCTTTATCTTATATACAAACGATATAAACTATTAACTAACCATCAGTTAGAGTTCATTTGTGTATTAAAATGCCTGAAAATGCCGAAAGCCAAAACCCGGGACGTTAGTGACAAAATAAATGGACACGTACAAAATTTGAACAATTCGAATTTGATATTGAAATTCCGTCAAGCGCCCTCAGTCGAAATCTTAAATTAAACTATTTACTTAGTGTTGGTTCTAGTTTATCTATGCAATTGAATGCCTGATGATGTTGAATGGTGTAACCTAGGTCGTAACTGATAAAACTTTTGGTTGAATGAAGATCTAATTTTATTTACGCGACAATAAATGCAATAGTTTTGTACAAATAATGTGTAACACATCTAGTCATTATTTGATAACATAGTATGTCATTCTCCCTATTTTTATATCCATTTTATAATAATTCATTCATAATTAATTAATGGAAGAAACGTTTCTTATTTATGTTTCTCGCAGTATATTTATGAAATAATTATCTAGATTTTATCGACTACAATTTTTGACAATTATTTTTAAAGTTTAGTTAGAACTTATTTCAAACTAAAAATGATAATAATATAATGCAAAATGAAAATGCTTCTTCAGATGTTTATGATATTGAAAATAAATGATCTTAATTACGTATTGAAAGTTATTTTATGTATTAAAAGAATATAAATAAAGATGCCAAAAAAAACAAAAGAAAAAACATTATCATCGTGACTTATATTCAAACTTTCATTTTAAAAGAAAGTATTTAAAAAGTCTAGACTTCATAATGAACGGCAACTTTTTTCAAGTGTAAAGAATCAAAATGTTGTGTGAATATTTTTCAAAAAGGTTTCCTTGCGACAAAGATACTATATTAATATATAATATAGCAAAAACCCTCGCTAAAAATATATTAGGGTATGTACTTAGCGAATTACCTTTTTGCCTAAGTGCCTAACTCCCTAAAGGTATTAAAAATCCATGGATTATATAAAGATTAATGTGCCTTTGCAAGTAGCTTTTGGGCAAATGGTCCAGAATTATATAACTGTCAACTCGATCCATATCAAGATAAATTATTAACAAGAAAGTCAGGAAGAAATATCCTTCCGTCCAATAATAATACAAATCATATCTAATGGGAATTATCCTAGGTATTTCATATAATAAAATAATCGCCGATAATAAATTAAACATGATGCTTACCATGGTAAAAAAATGCTATGTCTATATATTAAATTTTTTAAATTTGAATTTGAAATTTCGTACATTTATATGTATTTTGTCACATTCGGTATCTTCAAGCAATCGAGTACACGAATGAACTCAAACTTACAGATTAGTTAATAGTTTAAATCGTTTATATATAAAATAAGGAAAAATATTTTCAATAAGTGTATTAACTAGATTCATACTTGAATGAATTTTAATACCAATTTGATAATTATAAATTTTGACCTTAATTAGGGAAACAATCGCATTAACAATTACGAACTCATAGGTCTTAAGCAATTCTGTGTCTAAATATTTTGCCGAAATACAATTAACTGTGATATTATTGTGTATGCCTACATTTCAGAATAATTACTTCACGTCTAATTAAAATCTCGTTTTTTACAATTTCATTAACTTGACTTTTTTCTCATTTTCTTGAAGATGTTTTCGTTATTTTTTGTACCTACCAAGCTTAAAATAAATGAAGGTATTATTTAACTCGAAGGCACGCTAATTGCCAGAAATATTTCAATGCGAAATATAAATAAGCTTTTTTTGTGCGTTGGCTAAATCCTTAAATAATACAAAGGGTTTTAATACTCTAAGAGGTAAAAACCCAGCGAATTTGAGAGTCCTCAGAATTAAATTCACTCAAAAGAATTGGCCAAGACAATATGACAGAGCTCGAAAGAAACTTATGGTAAAAAAATGTTTTTGACGTTCAGCATGAATAAAAGGAGCAAACAAAAAAAAACTCTTGATTTTCGGACAATTCAATGTTCTTATAGGGAATTCGTATTTATTCCCCTTTTGGGATTTTCTGCTGAAAAAATAAGTCGTAAGATATAAGAAATAAAAATGCTCGGAGGCGCTTTTTGTATTTATCGAGAAGATAGTTATTAGTTCAATTGATTTAAATTAGTTTGGGGAGTTTTTTCATTAAATATAATCCGTTGGCATGTATTCTAAAAGAAAATACTTTTTTTTAGATTGTCAGACCTTCTTCTTTGTTTTCTTATACTACTATAATTTTATCCTCATCTTATTGCCGGATTCACAGCACCTCAACGATAAATATATTATAATCAATCGGCCATCAATAATTTTTCCCGTTGGTTATTTAATCCAGATTTCTTTAGATTCATATAATACTTTACACATATAGTATTTCATGTGGTCAATGAATTGAAATAACGACGCCAGTAGCCAAGTGGTCAAAGTCGTGCTGTTAATTACTATTGTAAATTTTCAACTAAGTCTTGTTCTAAGCCCATACTTCTATCCTTAATCTCATTAATTTACGTTATTAGATTGAATAATAAGCAGATGTAGCGATACATGACGCTGCAGAATACTCGAATGTACTAAACATTATGCTTGCCATTTTTGTCAGCATTATTGACGAGGCATACATAATTAATTGGCAAATACAATTTTACTTGACGGATTTTTAGCACGGATTCTGGTGAACACTCTGAAAAAGTCATGATGATTAAAGTAAGACACAAACACAACGCGACAGTATAAATGAACAAAAAAGGAAGATCCGGATTTATTCTGTAATCGCCCACCGAACCAACTATGAACTGAATCATCGGAATTATCATCAGCATCCGTTTTACTGGTCAATCGCGTCACGCATTCAACATCATAGAATTATAATCCTAAATCCTAGTTATTGTATAACAAATTATGATATGACAAACTCAATTTATTCTACATAGAGAGCGAATGTAGTTTCAAAAATATCTCTGTCGCAGAACTAAGCTTGAATAAACCACTATACGGTATAGGAAAAGAAAGAGAGATTTGTTGCTCGAAGCAAAAATGTATACAGGTTTGCTACCTTTATGATGCATAAGAATGACTGAAATGCCACCTGTTAAAAAGAGACAATGAAAGAGAAATTCAAAGCATGATGGTCACACAAAATGCACAGAAAACTTTAAAATAAATTAAAATATGAATCTCTTTTAATTTAAGTAAATACATATTTTTAAATAATGTTTCATATGGTACTGATAGACATGTTTATAATAATCAGAATCATAATCTACATCGACATTATTTTTTGTTTTACCTGTCTGAATGTTATTTTTTATGATAGTGACAAATCATGACGTATCACTTCACAATGCAATGTGATCCATCATAATTAAATTTATATCTTGGTTAAAAATATGAAAAAATGATCCGGAAAAAACGCACCAAAAGAAATTATGCATAATATAAACAGCACGAAAGTAATTTGATTAAAACTTCTACAAGTTAATGTCCACTCAAACTATATTAGCCATCCAGTAATAAAGTTAATGCTCCATTAAAAATTGAAATATTATTGGTCGACTGTATAAAAATAAAATAAAAGGTATGTATTTAGTTTGAAAAGAACTTTGAACCGTATTGTGGAATTAAATATGGTGGTTTTTTTACCGTATTTTATAAAATATGGAGTTTTAATAGAGTTTTAGGGTCAAACGCCAATTAAATCAATATATAAATTGTAAACAAAACCTTTATTTTATAATTGAGTTGTATTTGTCATAATAGAAAAGGCTATTTACAATTAATAATTTTTCACACCCATTTTTTTTTTATTAATTAAATGATTTGTCTTATATCGAAAACCACGTTAATTTATTTAATTAGTGTGTAAATTATGCAAATGCAATTAAGCATATAAAAAAGAAATTATAAATAAATTGAAAAAAAAAAAAAAACAGAAACCAGTCTCATAATTTTAAATGTTCACTATATCTATTTAAACACGATTCCTGAAACGTTTCTTTTGCAAAAAGAAAATTAGATTTACGCAGGCTGCATAAAATCAAACACAATTGACCTAATTTGAAGCAAACAATGCAATTAGAGAGATGGTCAAAATTACACTTCCTGTTGGTTGATTTCATTGCTGAATACATACTTACATATTTGCTGTCGAAATACTCCAATAAAGCTGGTATTTTGTCTTCTTGATGATATTGCTTCCAACCACTCACTGTAGGTTGAACACCAAACAGGACTTAAACCAAAGCTTGGTGTTCCAACTTAGAGTGGGCGGGCAGTGCGTTGCGGTGATGCACTTAAAGACTTGGCGATCTGTTGCACTTAGCGTGTTGTTTGATGAAGTTGGGAGGTATGTATTTTAGTTTGTTGAATTGTATTATGAGGTTAGTTTCAGCTTTGGCAATATGATGCATAAATACCTTTAATTAAAACCGAAATAGTTAATGTTTATACTTATTTTTAGGCCATAAATTACAGATTTTGGATTGAAGCGATTTTCTCAGAAAAGTCAAGGTAGACGATAATTTATACTTTTTATGACAACATTGCAACCAAAAAACAATATTTGGAAATATTGAAAAACCGTTTAATAAGTAAGAACATGGTTTATACACACTTTTATATATACCCATATACACCCACATAAACATTATAAGAGTTGCTTTTATTTACTATACGGCCCATGGGGATATTATATGCAAGACGACTTTAGGTCATTTTAGCATTTCCACGGTGGTCAATTGTTGTTATAATTTTTTTTTTTTTGATCTCCCTTATGTTTGAAGATTTTGAAGGTTTTCTTTACACTGTGTCTTTTATGGATGATTTTGTTCCTATTTTAGCATTTCAACAGTGGTTTATTTCTTTCATCTCCCTTATCTTTCAAGATTTTGAAGGTTTTCTTTTCACTTTTATTAAGTGTCTTTTATGTCAACTTTTCTTGTCATTTCAGCATTTCAACAGCGGTTTATTTCTTTTATCTGCCTTATCTTTCAAGATTTTGATGGTTTTCGTCTCACTTTTATAAATGTCTTTTATGGATGATTTTGTTCGGATTTCAGCATTTCAACAGTGGTTTATTTCTTTCACCTCCCTTATCTTTCAAGATTTTGAAGGTTTTCTTTTCCCTGTGTCTTTTATGGATGATTTTGTTCCTATTTTAGCATTTCAACAGTGGTCATTTCTTGTTATAATCCTTTTGTTTTAAGATTTTGAAGGTTTTCTTTTATTAAGTGTCTTTTATGTCGACCTTTCTTGTCATTTCAGCATTTCAACAGTGGTTTATTTCTTTCATCTCCCTTATCTTTCAAGATTTACGAGATTTTATACACTTGATTTAATGATCATGACAATTTTACACAAAGTTATATAAAAGTGGAACAGTTAAATCTTTTTTTGATATTATCAAACAAAAATAATACATCGACTGCAGAATGGAAAAAAAACGTACACTGCATATTATATATATAATATCGACTTCAGAACTTTATAAAGACAAAAGGACGTATCCCTCCGTTTTTTCAAAATATTTTGTTTCGATATACGTTTTGAGTGTGCTACACACAACATTTTTTGCATGTGGGTTACGTCCTTTTGTCTTTCCACAGTTAATATGTATATTATATTTCATTTGAAGCTCCGTAAATTTACTTTTAGAAGTAAGGTAAATGTACTGGTAGCTAACCCTTTTCAATAAAAGTGCCCAAAATAAGAAAAGTGTAAGCGGGATTCTCTAAATTTTTGAGTTCAGACAAGTGAAACCATCTTTTGTCGGATTGAGGACCTAATACATCACCATATATTTCATTCGGTTGTCAAAGCGGCCATTTGAAAACAACACCTTATGCATTAAGTATTTTATTTCGAATGAAAGGAGAATTTTTTTAATTTAAGACATCGACTGAGGGTGCTTGATGAAATTTCAATATCAAATTTGGATTATTGAGATTTAACTCAGGTATCAGTGTGGCTCTCAGACGTATAATATCTTACCTCGTAAATAATATTTGTCGTATTTGTATCTTCTATATAAACGTTAGACACCGTTTACTGTCTGTCAGTTCGAGTCCATTCGTGTACTCGAATGCCTGAAGATGCCGAAAGGCGAAACCCGGGTCGTTAGTGATAAAATACATGGAAGTGTACAAAATCTCAATAATCCAAATTTGAAAGGAGAATTGTTAAAGATATCAGTGAATGTAAGTATAAGCTTCTTGATTCAACCAAGAGTGGTCTTAATGAAAGCTCTGATGAAAGGTTTACACGAAACTCTATGATTAGGCATGGCCAACCACTGGAACTTTCAATTTTTATAGATGTTCAACTACTGACACAAAAACATGGTTGTTAAAAATTGAAAAAAAAATGTTTGTAACAGACCCTTTTCTAATTCCTTTCTTATCATATTAATTAAGATATTTGATCAATTATGAAAACACTTGCTTTGTCATCATTCGGTCTAATGCTAAATGTTATTTTTGTTGAATTTTTCTCTTAAACGGTCAACCACTGGTACGTTTACCTTTTGCATAAATAATTATTTTAAACCAAACCCTTTGTTTTGTTGAATGCAATTATTATACCCTACCAAAGATTCAGTAACATAGGACGACTGTGGCTTATCATAGTCCTAAGAAGTAATATTGACGAAAATAAATGTTGGAAAACCTGTTATAAATGGAAATCTTTTATAAACGTGTTTTGTCACCTTTTGAATAGTGTATGTGTTATGAAAATGTTGCAGGGGTTCCAAGCCACTTGGTTACAATAAAAAAAGGAAGTCACGACTTCGGAAAAGGTTGCCATTCTGTGCCCTAAAATCTATAGATCAGGCCTGGAAAAACTACAGCCTGGCTTGTCCTTTTGTGAGGCCCGCGAGCTATAATCGTATTTATGAAAAAAAAAAATACTTTTTTTGTCCTTTGATGCCTTTTTTTAAATACGTAATTATAACGCATTGAAAAATTTGTCGACTTGTGTATTGTTTTATTATCTATCGTTTTGTTTATATTAAACTAGCGAGTACCCGTAATGCGTTGCAATGCCACTCAATGAAAGAAAATGTTTGTGTTTAATTTTGTTTATTGAAATAGTTTTGAAAATACGCATATTGTTTTCCGTCTTTACACGAACAAATCAGAAGTTTTTCTGACGCTTGAGTAAGTCACATACAGCGGTCCATGCTGAAGTACGGATTTTGCATATTTAGTCCACAAACTTATAGTGATAGTCCCTTTGCTTTGTTGACAGTCATTGCAAATGTAAGTCGCAGCGGAAACCACAGATGTTTGAATTCGATTGGCATATCTGTCGAAATCATTGGGATGCGTGACAACAGTACCTCTTCTTCTTTAAACTTTCCATTTAAGACAGGCAATTGCAATTTAACAATTAACACCACATGTTATGTCACACATGAACTGAAATGTCACTGATTGTACCTAATTGATTCATTTTTTAATTTTATTTTTTTAGATTTTTTCCAGAAACCTTTGAATGTGTACTCACAGCAACTCACCAAAGTTTCATCGTAATTGGATAAACGGTATAGGAATGCATATGGGACAAACAAACAAACATCGATTTATATATATATATAAGACCTACTGTAAGTTAATTGTATTATGACATAACCTTTGCGCAAGTGCAAGCAATAGCTTGACAAAGTATTATCAAAATCGGATGAACGGTATAACAGTGCATAAGATACAAACAAACAAGCATTGATTTTTATATAGAAGATAAGGACTAGACATTGCGAGTGAGGTGGACAAAGCTAGCGTGTGAACAACACATTGTATAACAATTTATTATTAACGATGGATGATTTAAAAATAACTAATCTTGTTTATTAAGGAGTCAAATATAATAAATGTTGAAATATATAAAAAGTTCAATTATCAGAGAATCACTTATAAATTATGTAAAAAATCAATTTACATGATATTAAAAAAAATGCATTTTAATTGTGACCCGTTATACATTTTGAATTCCTAATGTTGCCCCTTCCCCATAAAGTTTGCACAGGCCTGCTATAGATAAACCTCGCGTAATATTCTCGCTTAGAAAAAATAAAATTAATAACCGTTGTTATGATAAATATATATTCCAAACGTTTGCTGCAACACTGTAGCAATGGTCATAAATCAGCTTTTCTCTACATGTATACCCCAAGAGAAAATTTCTAACAGAGGTGTGCTTACTAAAATACGATATAAATCAAATAAGTTTTTTTTTTCTTTTCGGTTCAATCGTCATCTCGAGTGTTTCTGTTGGAATATAATATTGACTGGTTGAACATATAAAAACTATTATATTATAGCAATGCAATTTATAGAATATATTCTGTTGACTAGTATTCAGCCATTAAAAATAATAATAAAAGCTTTAAAAAACGTACGTATTTATAATATTTACGATTTTTTCGTCAATAGAGTAAATCAATAACAGTTCGCTACAATTGTAAATAAAATTTTTTTCGTTGGTAATGAAAGTACAGAAAAACCTCGAAACGACGTACGGAAAAATGTTTAAGTGTATTGTTATTGGTATTCATAGAGTATCCCAAGAGTTACAGCTCGTGAAGCGATATACATGTGATCACATTTCTGGGCAGTTTAAACGCGTGCTGACCGATAATTTGCAGCCTGCTGTCTATTTAGATTTTGTTATGTGGTTAAATACAGGAATGTCAATAATGAACAGGTTGACACTCCCTACGTGCATTTTGCATTTTCGTTATACTGAAGTATATACTTTACCGTTTTTTCGTAAAGTATAAACACATAACTAACCACTTTACGAAAGTCTTTACCTAAAATTCAATGTCGTATTTGTAACATTTGAAAAACTATAAACTTTTTAGCAAAACTTTATATAAAATAAGAAAACAGTTTTAAAATAATAGCACTGTCCCAATTTTGAAGAAGATAGATGCAGCCGTTACATTGCAACTGTGTTTTGAATGTTTCTGACGCTCTCCTGTGTAATGCCATGTTTGCAAATGCGGGATTATGCTTAAGGGGTGTCGAAATAATAAACAGAACTTCAAGTTATCCTCGAAAGTAAAATAATAATGTTTCTAAACATTTGATAGTAATTTCACTAAATAATAATAGTTAAATAAGTAAAACACTAATAATAAACCAATCGCATAGTAAATAACTGAAAGAAACATTTCTGTAAATAGAAAATTCTCGAACCTTAGCATTATATCGATGGCATCTTTTGTTGTTGTAAATATACATGTATTATGTAAATATTATTAGTATCTTATATTTAGGTGTGGCCTTTCAGCATCAGCACATGTAATATGTAATGTTATGTTTGATTTACGATTTTATAAAGTTTTAGCGTCGGTTGAAATTGTAAAAAATGCAATATTTATAAGTGGGTTGCCGTAAGGCACCTGCAGACGTCAAGGTGAGAGCGATCACACGTGATTGATCGTAATCAAAGTGTCACATTCTACTTACGAAGCAAGCTCCAAAACATTTTACCCGAGAAACTCTATGCTAGCCTAATACATTTTAACAGAACTTTGTTTATATAGGAACGAAAAACCCTATTTTTCCTTTATTTTGAAAGGATTTATTTTTATTTATTTAAAGGAATATTTATAGAAACTCTTTCGAAAATATTCTACAAAAGGATTCAATAAATTGTATTTGAACGAATAAATTTCTGTTTGAATATAAATATATAACAATAAAAGTGAAAGCAACTGTATAATATATATAACAGTATGTCTAAGATGATAATATTAGTATACATGAAGTACCTTAATTCAAGATTGAGGCTATATCTTCAGAAAAACAAACATGGTACAGTTTTCTATAGTGCAGTATGATTCCATTGCATACACGTTTAGTATTTTTGTAACGGATTCTCTTCAGTCACTAAACAAACGTTCATAGAAGACGAAACTCTGTACGCTGGTCCTCTGAGTCAACACAATCAAGCAAATTATCTTTCATAGTGTTTTCTTGTCCTGTTACCTACACTACAAGAATGCATTCGAGAAGGAGCTGCTGTGCTAGTTGTGAATAATGATAAACATGAAGTCGAGTTTTCGTATTCTTCTATTTCAATAGTTTTCTATTCGGAGCGTACCGAATTTTGAATGTTTACCTTTTCGACGTGACGATATTTCTTTGGGTTTGCATTGAAACGTGTACAGCTTTGTTTTATAGATTTTCAGTTAATAGTTATTTATACCATTTCCGCTGTATTCCCTTTGTAATATCTGTGGTTGTTCTTAGACCATAATCACTTTATATACAGAGGTTTACACGACTCACAAGATTTCCTGTCACACGCTAATCGATTTGTTTCCTTCAATGACATATCTGGAATTCAGCACCACTGAGTACATCTTACGGATAGTATTCAACGGTCGTCCAGGACGCCAGAATCCCACTTTTCGGAAGAAGGAGCAAGCAGGACTGAGGCTCTCCGGAGGTATTCACAGGATGTGTCAAAGTCAGATCTCACAGACCTTTACAAGATCACTGACGTAGCAATTTGTAAGTTACGTACAAGTGTCACATTTTACGATGACAGAAAAAATTCATAACTCCAAAGTATGAAAACTTAATTTGCAAATATTTGGCAGTTGCTCCACGATATGTCCTGATTGGTTTTTGTTTGATAGCATTTATTACGATTTAATATTATCTTATAAGAATGATATGATGTTTTTGCTTACCAGAGCAGGCCTGGGGCGGCAGAGGGAATATGAGGGTCGTGCTGCTTTTCCGCCTGGCGACGGCACAGCCCAGTGACTGCGGCTTGAAGCTCCGCAGCTGCTGCATGAAGTCACTGCACTCCATCAGGGCAACGTCTGCAAAGTGCAGATCGCACAAGATGGCGTTCTTGAAGCGGCGAGCACGCTTCTGCAGATTTTAGAAACAAATTAGTTAGGGTTAAATTGCATGGGTGTCTCCGTGATGTCTAAGATTCTCTCCCACCCATCCGATTAAAAAAACGGGAACTATCAATACTGATAACTTTCTTTTCCTATTTCTACTTCGACAAAAACGAGTGGCCTAACAACTCAGTAAAAAGCAGTTCTGTTGAGCTTCATTAGAAAGTCTATATTATGTACCATATTGAGGACACACATGTTTAAAACAATGAATATTAAATAATCCTTATAAAACCAAATACTGCTTTTTCTGTATCATATCTATAATAATGGATTTCTGAAAATTATATGCCAAATTAATCGATCAACTATGGTTGTTTAAATAACTTCTCAATATTAATAGGGAACTTATATTGTTTTTTGAGAGTGACACTTTTAACCTGTTACCAACTTGAATTTATGGCGAACGTATGTTTGATTTTGAATAGATAACTTGAATTTATCGTGAGGTGATCACAATCACACAGAGCTTTCAAGTTTGCCTCCGGGAAAGCTTTGCGAAGTGTAAAGCAAACTTTAACAATTCTGTAGATTTTCGTTTGCTCACGTCCAAGCCAATTGCTTTTTGTGACCGTGTATGTGTACTGTTTGGGTAAAACGTTTTTCTTATACATATTTGAGGATATTACTTGATTGCCTAAGAATGTGAACGGTGGATTTCATTATTATTTAAAAAAAGACTCCATTGCACCAGATATTTTGAAATTTTAGTTCATATAAGACGAGATTTTTTTAATCACTTGAGATCAACTCGAGGAAAAAAAATCTCAAACCGATACTCATAATCTTGCTTTCAACAGATAGAGTATACGCTGCATATCTTGGCACTTTTTACTATACCGATACGCTATCTGTATACTATACAGTGCGTATCAGTGTATTAGTATGTATGTATCAGTATAGATCCTAGAGCCGTGTATGGATCCCGTGATCGTAAATCCTTGAGCCGGAGCGCAAAGTTATATGGTGTGTACTCTACAAGATTTGTATTTGCATTTTAGATTAACTTGGTGGTGTTTTCGTTTTACATGTATGATAAAATGTTAACCTATGTTGTCTGGTAGTAAGATCTTTACCCTAGCAATCAGGAAGTTTTGAGTACAGGCAAAGTTAATTATGTCTATATGAAATTTTTTCAAATTAAAATTAGAGATGTTGAGCACGCGAGTTCGAGTGATTTATTACGTTGACAAAACATATTTCGCATTATAGCTAATAACAACCAAGAGGCCAGGTGTTTTGATTTTTTCAATTCACATGAGATAAACTCATTTATAAAATTCACCATAAAAACCTATACCCAAGGTGTTAAATGTGAAATAAAAAAAATATCTACATGTAATATTGAGATTGCCAGGATTTGAATCCAAGACCATCTGATTGCTATGGAAATAATCTACGTGCTTCACAACAAATAGCGAGTTAAATATAATATTTTCATCTCTAGTGACTTAAAAAAATTCTCATCAAGTGTATGTATCTCATGCCATTTAAACATTTCAAAATATCTGGTGCATTGGCAATGATTACATGTCTGTACAGCCAAATATTTTTATTTCAATAAATAATGTATTAAATTTTTTTATAGTTCCATAATATGTTTTCTTTCATCTCTACAGCAAAGATTTTTCATATCAAAAATAATACCTCATAAAAAGTAACGAATAGTTCACGAGCTAAAAGCAACACGTTCCCTTTTTATCTGTGTGGCCGCGGGCTGAGGGAGGTCGATCACACAGTTTGACAAAATCCTCGTTCGACTAAGCCTGGTGGGCTGATCCCCTGAGGATTAATGGGTTTGTTCAGAAGTATCAGAAGGATCAATGTTGATAATTTTCCCTTTGGAAGAGAACCAGTGGAAAATTGGTCGGAAAATACGCAATCTCTGAAAGGGTAGATGAGATTTATCATCTTCAATTAAATGAAGATTTAAAAAATGATACTCGGTAAACGTTTTTTTATTTCAATTATTGGTTATTAGATTGGTTGATGACACAGAATTGACGATTAGACAATTTTTAAGTAATTATGAAGGGGATTTAATTATTTATGTTATTATTAACAAGTAATGAATATTTGAAAAAACCTTCTTTGTACTAAACTCGAGAAATAAATTGTCCAAACACTTAAATGTAAACCACCAAGTCATGGTCAGATTTTCCTGAGATGCTCCCAGTTAAAGAAAAAAATACAGTTTACGTTAGCTACGCTACTAGATAATGCTGTATAAAATCAACAAATATGAAAGCAGTGGTGGAGTAAATTTTGCGATTTGAATACACAATTTTATTAAATTTATTTGGTTTACCTGATTTGGGCCAGACAGATTCAAACCGCAGGAGTTGCAGCGCAGGCATTCCTCGTGGTAATGGTTATTGTCATACAATGGTGAAGGTTCTACAAAATAAAATAAAACACATACATTAAATATCGAGTTGTGAATATTATCATAGAATCCTTAAATATTTGAAACACGCCAACTATACATAGTTAATTATTTCAAATTGGTACTTTGCTACGTCAATGGTTGTGTGAATAGCTGTGACCCTACGAAGAATAGTACTTTTTAATATTATTTTAACTTTATTCACTTCCAATGTGGCGCATATATACTCCGAATAGAGTTTATCTCAAGAGATTTTTTCTATGAGAAATAATTGCCACTGCTCAACTGAAAAGAATAAGGATATAATGATAGGAATATGGACACGACTTGAGGTAAGCTAATTGTTCCCACTTTGTCCCCTTTTTATTGATCGGTGGGAGAGAATTTTAAACGTTACAGAAAACCATAAATCGACTGAAAAGTCATGTCAAGTAGCAGTGCCACGATTTTTAATTTCATATTAAAATACATTTTTACTGATAACGAATATTTATTTAATTCAAATTTGGATTATTGAGATTTTGTACACTTCCATGTATTTTGTCACTAACGACCCGGGTTTCGCCTTTCGGCATCTTCAGGCATTCGAGCACACGAATGAAGATGCCGAAAGGCGAAACCCGGGTCGTTAGTGACAAAATACATGGAAGTGTACAAAATCTCAATAATCCAAATTTGATATTGAAATTTCATCAAGCACCCTCAGTCAATGTCTTAAATTAAAGAATATTTATTTGTTGCTATTCAAGTATTATATAAATTAAAGCTTTGCCATTAGAAGAGTGAGTGCTTTTTTACTTTTTACAATATTTTAGTAATAAGAAGTCAGAGACAACAAATAAAACTTCACTGAAAAAAAAACGTTCAATGATCTAATTTAATATTGGTGTTGTAGATTATTTGTTATTATAATACAATTTAACTGCAATAAACGTATATTTTAAATGCATTTGTATTCAAATGTGACAGTGCTGTACATCTTTATCATTCTGCAACGGAACAAACCAACAGTGGATAGCTACTAACAACAATTCCATTCAAAATTGTTCATATACATTTGTCATCTGAAGCTTCTTTGCAAGTAATTTCTTCAATATTATCTCGGTTAAGAAATTTACCAGTCTATCTTCTTATCAGTTGAGTAATAGTATTTTGATATTGTTACGGCCGTATCTATTTTTTTTACGCTTACAATGACTGTTTTATTATGTGGGCTATAAATAATATAATATAATCAATTCTTCTCTATTATTTCAAGTAAAATATAATTTTTATCCAGTTTTGACAAAATGAAATTTGGTTTTTGATTAATTTACTAGTCATTAAATTTATCGTTTATTTATTTATAGAGTATAAACTCACAATTCATATAAAACAAAAAAAAAACTTGTTGTTTTTGTTTCAAAGATTATGCAAAAATATTGAATGATTTTTTACACAATATATTAATTCTGTAACACTGTCGTAAAAATGTTCAACAAAAAAATTCTTCTATCACTAATTTAAATTTTAAATATTATTTTTGAATATAATAGCAGACCCTCTTTATTATAAATAAGCGTAAAGGATTTTACTCTAATGGCCAATTTATCAAATTCTATGCCTATCTGAACATATTATTTTCTAAAGGAGAGAAATTGTATCAATGTCTATATTGAGTTCATACAATATATCTTTCTTTTATTCGTAATTATACCTTCATCCACATCACAACAGCAGGGGGAAAAATGAACACAGTTTAATGGGACTGATTTTATTTTTGAATTAAATGCTGTTCTTTTGTGTGTTTCATTCGATAAAAATAAAAACAAGAAATTTTAAAATATTTTAGAATTACTTTCAATCCTCACCACATACAATCTATAATAATTAATGTCTGTTAGATTTATCTGCTAAAGAAAAAAAATAGTACAATGCGAACTATTGGCTGGTCGCATGTCAGTCACTCAGCTTCTGATATCTTATGTATAATAGCCCGTACCGTTCTGTAGGTGTAGATCTAGACGTTTATTATTATCACATACACATGTATGTATGAAATTTTCTCATGACTTTATCGTCCGCTGTGTATATAAACAATACACACAGTTTCGACGTGACGCAAATTCCGAGGCAAACAAACAACAATCAGTCCATCAGCTACTTTATAAATTCAGTATTTCAATATTGTCATCTATGACAGGCGTTCCCATTAGTCCTTTAATAAACGCTTACAATTAAATGCACTTTTGTTTAGATCATATTCACTTTCATAAAAATAGTTTTCACTTATAAAAAAAACATTCCACAAAAAATATTTTTTTTCACTAAAAATAAAGTGATCCCACGTAATAAAATATATTTTAACATTGAAGAAATATATTACACTTACGAAAAAATATTTTCACATCGATAAAATAGTTTTCACTCAATATCAATCGATAGTTGAACGAAGCTGTAATGAACTGTCACTTATTTTTCTACTCTATATTAAGCCGCTTTTATTGTCTTTGCTCAGCGCATTAGAATACATTACGCAAAACAAACCGGACCAACCCTAACATAACCTACTACAACTTAACTCACTTTGTTAAAAGAATCCGTGACTAAGTGGAAACTTTTAAAATCAAAGTATGAGTGTACTAATTTAATACTATATAATCTAAAGTGAAGTTCAAGTGTAGCAAGGGAATACTGTGTAGCACAAAGTGCAATTTTTTCTAACCCTTTAATAAAGATAAGCATAGAAATATGGAGGTAGATAAGCACTATCTGGGAGTTATCTATATTTTAGTATTGAATCAGAGGAAAATGAGAAGAAACAGAAAAAAATATTATTGTATTGTCAAAACATAATATGCTCATATAATCTCATTCTAAAGGCGACAGAGCAGGCCTCGACCAAATGATGTAAATTAGAAGAATAAATTGACCACTTTTTGAAATAGGAACAAACCCGGCCACTTGACGTAAGTCACTATTATATCGACACTACCTACATATAATCCCGTATATTCAAATATGATAATTTACAGAAGTGCATTTCAAATATTCATAAAGAAACTCAGCGTATAATGTTTTTGATGAAAACACTTTTTACTCTCTCCTGAACAATTTCAATTATGATCAATTAGCCAAAACACCGTTGATATTTAATAAATAATAACTTAAATTTTGAACGATAAAGAAAATTTTATGATGATTTTAACGGATATAATTCAAAGAGGGAATATGTGCGAATAAGAAAAGAATTAATTATAAGAGAGGATTACAACTAAATCAAAGATATTGTGTGGTTTTTTGATGCATTTAATTACAATATTCTCTATGAGTGTGCCTAGTAATTCATATGTACAAATTTGTAATCTATTTCAGCATCATATTATTTAACGTCAAAGTAATAACTATTAGTCTTGAAATTTTCGTAAGTTACTATCGTATTTTGATTTAGATCATTTATAAAACGATGGTTTAACATTTTTAAATAAGCTTTCGTAAAAATATATTTCTCAGCTGAGTTAATTTTGAATATTGAAATTGTTTGCTCGTGAAATATTGAATTAGATTCAGCAGACCAAATTTTATCAATATTTTGCAGGAAAAAATTAGGTAAAAGCAAAACTTTCGTAAAAATGGTTTAAAAAATTCTATAAACGGAAGAACGCCACTAAAAGCCTCTCATTAATTAACCGGAAGTTTATGAAAGTATAAAACTAAAGTAAAACGGTATAAAAATAATGAACTTAACTTTCGAATTGATAATTTATCTACATAAAAGTTGTTTTCTTTTTTTAAATTGGGGTTGAATTTTTTAGAAATATTTTTTAATACCTTGAGCGATTTTTTATGTATAAAATTATTTATTATTCTGAAATGAAAACTTCTATTGATACGTGGTTTTTCGAATATAAAATAAAGTAAACATTTATTTAATATATAAAAATCAACGTGGGTTTGTCCGTATTTTATGCACTGCCATTTCGTTCATCCGATTCCGATAAAACTTTGTCAAGTTATTGCCTGCACTTGCGCGAAGGATATAAGCATAGTACAATTAGGCCTGGCCCGGCTCGAGCCCAACTCTCATATATAAATAATTAAAATCAAATTCTTACGAATAGCGACATCTCGGAAAACCTTCTGATTTATTCGTATACGCACTAGACAAAAAAAATATTAATTGTCCAAAAGCACTTCAATAAAAAGAATTAAAACACAAAGACTTTTTTTCTTTGAGTGGCATTGCATGCCGGGTACTCTATAAAATCTTTTTTAAATGATCGATTAAGCATACAATTGTAGGATATATGGCACTGAAAATTACGAAAAATGATACTCGCCTGTAGCAAAACATGCTCGTCATTTTCGTCAGCATTACTGACTAAGCATAATTGATTTTCAAATATTATTCGATATTCTGGAGTTGCTGTGTAACAGGTGAACACTCACCAAAGAAACTCATGACGATTAAAAGTATGTCGGCACGACAGTGTAAATAAACAAAGAAGGAGAAACTGGTTTCATTCTGTACCGACCGCCGAACGTAATTCTGTAAACGCCACCGAACGTGAGTGCTGTCGTCACCCGCCGAACGAACTGTGAGCTGCATCATCGTCATCATCACCATCACCCATCCTACTGCTTAATCGTGTCATACATTCAACATATTCATCTAAACAATGATAAACGAGTGATATCCAAACAGCTGTTCTGAAGAGGTCATTCAAATTTTACGCAAATATTTTATAAAAAAAAGCATTGGTTATCTTTAAAAATGAATGCCTTTAAATGAGCAATGCTATAGTTAAGTACATCAATTTAAATGTAGGGAGTTCGATGTTTTTAATTCATAACTGTTTTATTCTTTTGTGAAACGTTAAATGAACGTGTTTATCGGAATAAAATTGAATGAATTTGAACATGAAGACTATTGACTAATTTAACAAACGTGACCGTTGAATTATTGTTTTTTTTTTTAATTAAAAAAACCGTAATATCTAACGCTATTAAAAAAGTCTACAGCTTATGTTTACTAATCTTTGCTAAATTGCTTACTTGTAGTTTTTTTTATTAAAATATATACACACATGTCGAATCAAGTGCAGTATTTTTATATTTCTGTTATTAAGATTGCTGCCACTGATATAATGAATCTTTAAAATAAAATTACAAACTATTACCAGATGTCAGTATTGGCTCAATATGCTCTATGCAAACGATGTGCAGATACCGAGAAAAATGTGTGTGCTTTGAAATAAAAATTCACTCAAACTTCGAACGCTCACACACTCTATCTTTGCGCATACGGTTAAAGAGAGATATAGAGTCTGTGTGGTGCGTTTTAGATAGAAAATATATATTTGACTATACAGACAAAATACTGCCATAGTTGAGTAGTTGTAATACTCTATAGCTTTTGTACTTATGATGATCCAATTTCAAGGGTTCGATTCTTTAATATTTTATTTCTTTAATTCATACAACTTATAGAAAACAATTGACCTATAGAAACTCTGAAAACTTTGGCAGTTGGTATAATAGTAACCAGTAGCTAGAAAATAAATTGTGAGAATTGGTTGAATATGAAAACTTAAAGAAATAGTTGAAGGTTTATTTAAGTATGAAAGATTTTTGGTATATATTTCAATAAATATCTCAAAATATCACAGATGTTGTCAATACAAAAATGTCGAAGTTGCAATGCTGTCTGAAACGGTATGCAAGTATTCCGCGGAGAATTTGAGCCCCGGATAACAACACGGAAAGCACGTATATCACTACTGAAAAATCTAATACGCCATATGTATTGGTGATGTCGTGGCAGGTAAAAATCTGCGTGATATAGTTTATGAAAAAATCGTGCTTTAAGTCAGTTGGAGCATACCAAAACAGAAGTATTGCATACACATACTTTATTACAATTAGAAATCATTTATTATATAATATTTGTTAACTGGACATAACCTATAATGTGTGCGATACAATGTACAGTGAAAATCAATCGTAACAACTTCAACTATAAAAATATGGTCGTTGAAACCATGCTATAAATTATTACATTAACTAATCCATGACATCGTACATGAGCATACACTTTGCTTGTAGTCTTTTGGTTGCATCAACTAAATCAACTGCTGTTTTAAGTTCTGATTAAAACTGAAGAATAAGAAAAAACATCTCGGGTAAAATTTATTGCTTGTCGTTTAAATTAGAATTTTTACTATACATATCGATAAAAGTGTGTTATTTAATTGCAATTTAGTATAAATTATGAGGGAGATCAAGTTTCTTTGAAATTACTGTAACACTGCCACTTGTGTTTAAATATCGCGTGACTGTAATAATATCAACTCACTCCGAGCACATAAAAAGCATACAATGTCATGCGTGTTTTGACCAGCATTACAAAACGATTAACGAAAAAGCACTATACTTCCAAAAATATAGTGACAAGTTTTTGTTTGCGGTTTTTTATTTCTGATCTTAAATAAATGAGTCTCATTTAAGGTAGATATGACGTTAATTTAGTGCATTTGAAAGAAAATGGGAAGGCGAGTTTTAAATAGGTGATTAATACTACAAATAACGAAAAAGAGTTTTGTAAAATATGGTGTTTTTTTAATACACTTGAGTCTCGTATAACACGGTCATATGGTTCCACAAAAACGTCGTGTTATACAAATCCATGTTATACGAGGTTTGAAGTCCATACAAAATTAGGGTATGCGTTTCAAAAATATATCGAAGTTTGTTAATGATCTTTATTTTTTTTAATAAACATTTGAAAAAATATACATTTACATATGTATTGAAAAAAACTTACAATTCTATATGTTCGACTTTTTTCGGTTCGGTTCCAGATCAGTTGTGAGGTTTCATTATGGGACGACTCTAGTATTTTTGTATTTAGGCTTTAAAAATAAGCGATTGTTTGCTTTTAGCGGGGCAATCTTTACGTATTTCGTCACAAGGGGCCAAGGTCAGCTATAATTCCTTCTTCTAGTTTGAAAACTTCTTTTAAATAAAAAAATGCTGAAACCGTGTTATATAAAGTGTGTTATAAAAAAATATGTCACAATTTATCAACCAGGCTCTAACAAAGCGTGTCTTTTAAAAAACCGTCTTATACGATACCCAAATGTAGTTGTAGCATAATATAAAGTACTCGATACAATATTGTCCTTAAATTATGAGTTCAAAAAAAGGTGGGCTAAAATAGATGGTAAATTTATGCATTTTATAACAAATCGCAACAGAACAATTCTATGTCAGCTAGTTGCCTCACGTAAGAAATTCGATTGACAATATTTCTTAAACCCATTGCTCACTTATCGTTTCACAAATAGAACGCATATTTTAATTGATATTTTATCCTGGTCTCAATTAAAAATATAGTAAATTATTCATTACGAAGTAGAGACGTGTAATGTCCATTTAATATGGCTTAATTAAAATAAAACTTCATTACTTGGGGAACATAATAGTTATAATATACAGCAGTGTGTTTTTAATGTAAACACATCAAAAATAAATATTGTTACAGTGGCATAGAAACTAAAAAAAAACTTTATATGGGACGCAAAGAGCTAGTGTTTAAAACAACACACATAATTTTCCGGTATATTTAAATCCCTTTGTATTTTTCTTTTGACGAGATTTTTTGCATAGTCTTAAGGCATACCGGAGCGGAAAATTACAGCTTTTTGGGTGATTAAATAGCGAGTATATATACATATATGACTTTTGTATACTTTAACGCAGTGGTATGACTCTTGTATATTTCGTCGTACTCAATTGTGCGGTTGAGGGTTCCAAGCCCTACATGGCCACTTCATTTTTTGATGATTTATGAATCTGCATTCAAAAATACAAATACTATAATCGTACTATATTTAGCTTACTCTTTATTCTATCCTTATGTTTTCACTGTCTCTGATGTAAACTAATCGATTATGGGTTACAATATTAAGCACAGATCTTAACTGATAGTGAGTGGTAATACAATACACATTTCTTAATCAGTAGTGAGGATTCAAATTCATAAATACAAAAACACTTACATAATATATTGAATTATGCATGTGTTTTGAAAAATTATAATGTATTTGATATTTTAATCTCTTCTCACTAACTAACTCCCTTTCTTAATCATTCCAAAGAAAACGATAAGACAATATTTAAAGTTTCCCTAGCCTATCCTATATTTCTAACATTCTTCAAAGATATAAATTGAGTAGGGTTGCCAACAGGTCTCTTTTTAAGAGAACATGTTCTCTTTTTTAACACAAATCCTTTGTTCTCTATCTTTTTTTATATTATACACAGAATATCCTCTTTTTCGATAAAGAAATAAAAGAAAATAAGAAACATTTGCACCAAATTAGCTGTGTAGATAAATAAAACAACAGAGATGAGGAAATTGAGAATAAGAATGAAGATGATTAAATTAAACAATTGATTTTTAAGCGCACTTTTCATGTGCATAACCATTAATATGTACATATCTAAGTGCCGGTTATTATGAAAGTGGAGTAAGTCATATAATATTTCGTTTGAAATAATTTGAATTTTGCGTAAATTTGTTTTAAAAAATATTTTGATACTACGTAAAAATATGTCTATACATTATGATTCTTAGCATTATAGATATAATCTTTCCTGTATTGGTGGAATTTTACGATTATCTTTTAAAATAATGGTATTTTTGGTACCGTAAATGATTTATTCCACTTTAATAATAACCGGCACAATTATAAAGAAAATTGTACATTTTTTTTGTTAAATGTTCTCTTCTTTGTCCATAACACTTGACAACCCTAAGATTGAGTGACTGACTTACGAACAGTTTTCTTTAAACAAATTTTATCAGGGTGTGGCATTAAGAGTTCGTGTTCTCCTATTATAGTAAAATTAATGTTTAATAATTAATACAGTAAGAAAAAATTGAATTTGTTTGTGTATTATTTTTTAATATGTATAAGAAGATTATCTAATGCAGGGAGTAAAAAAAGGGTACAACATAAAAGACTTAATGATTTTTAATGTCCGTAGACTCGGCTGTTTTTTCGGTGCTCGGACTTCATTGTTTGCTTTTAATATGCTGAGATTCGAAAGTGGGCATAAAACGTGGGGCCATTTGGATGTGTTTTGCAGATGATAACGCATAAAAAAACATGCCGGCTCATAAAAGGACCGAATGGTATTTACCTTTTCCCGCCTTCTCCGGCCAAAGGGTGCATTGTCGTAAAAAAATACGTTTTCTAAAAAACAATGTTACGTAGAGACACAATACTGTTTCCCTACCCTGACTTATTCGCCACAATGGCTTATGAAAAATAATATATAAATAAATTAGATGGCGTTCGTTTAGTTTTTTTTTTTACCGCAATCGTAGCAATAAAAGATACGACAAATTTGGACCATGATTGATATTTATTTTATTTTTGTACATATTGTTTTTGTATTAAAAAAGAAATACCAGCAGTTTTCGTAAAGTAAAATGAAGTTTTAAGTAGTTGAAGTAAAGCTTGTGTTCATAAATTATTTTTTTTATGAACACAATTCATAAATTTACTCACTCAAAAAAAATAATAATTTCTTGATGTCACCGAAAAACAAATCGATTAGATACTATAAATTTCTACTTCAGTTACTTATTTCGTAGTACAAAAAACGATTAACTTGACATAAATAGTAGAGTAGAAGACTATAAAAATAATGGTTATATAACTTCAGTAAACGAATTAATTGTAATTTCTATAATTAAATATTTCAACAGCATTTTTCGTTTTGGATTTCAATGTAAAAACAATTGGTTAACCAATAGCATATATGTGTTGTCTGGTATCAAAAGTGGTCAAATCCCTTTTTATAGAAGATGAGTATCCGGCATGGTTTGCAATGTCACTCAAAGAAAAAAAGTGTTGAACTGCTTTAGGACACACAATATTTTTTGTTTCTGTCTGGTGCGTACACAAATAAATCAGAAGGGTTTCCGCGATGTCGCTATTGGTACGAATTCGATTCTTTATTTAATTTTTTTTTAGATTCCAGAGAATCATTTTCATATATTATAAGATCTACTGTAAGTTAAAAATTAAAAAGTTGAAAGTTGGGCTCGGGCTGGGACTGACCTGATTGTACTGTGTCTATGTCCTTTGTGCAAGTGCAAGCAGTAACTTGACAAAGTTTTATCGGAATCGGATAAATGGTATGGCAGTGCATAAGATACGAACAAACCCACATTGATTTTTATATTTTGATGAGATAGATAGAAAAAGCGTTCTAAGAGAAGTTCCATATTTGTATTTGTCGACATTTTAAGTAAAGCAAACTATTATTTTCACGTGAAATCAGTTAATATTAGGTAATTTTTGTATTATAAATGATTTAATTTTGGATTTGACCACTTTTGAAAAAAATAGCAAGGATTTTTTTACCTTTGATACAAAGTTTTCACTCACCCTCTACAGGTTGTCAGCCATTACTGTTGGTTATTTTATACTTTGATTAATGTTGGATGTGTTCATGTTTGTTGAATTATTTCTGTAGATGGTATACCAGAGTTTTATACTGCATACTCAGTTGAAAAAAAGGTAAACATAAATTTGGCCAATTATGATACCAGACAGAACATATATACAAATTCCAGCATTTATGAACTAACCTTTTTCATGTCGTGTTTCAATTACATCTGTGAAATATGTATTTTTTAACATCGTTATTTTGTGTAAAACTATCGACATAAAGGTATATATATATATTCGTCCGGTGTTGGAATTCCAATGAGATATAATTATTTATTTTTAGTCTATTAATACTGGTAAAGACACTTTCGATACAAGTATTTAATATGAAATATCGGTAGTATTGCAATTACTAGATTCATGGTATCGTCATGATAATAGCCGAATCTTGGCTCTAGAACACACTTGTCTCAAATATTGCGGACATGGTTTGTAATTAAAACCATGAAATTATTATATAAATAGATCTAAGTATGTACTTCATATAATATATTTATGTAAGCATTTAATAAATTCAAATTTAAAACCATTGTATTTAATATAAATTCTTCTCTTATCATGAACCAAGATCATATTAATATGCATACTCGTTTTATATAATAAATTTCATAAGACGTGAGTCATTTAATGATTGTTTTATCAAATTTATTCCAGACCAACTCTTGTGTGTTCTAATAGATTAAGAATTATCTTGGCAGTGTTTTTTTTTGTCAGTAAAAATCCTGGAAACATTATTGTGTTAAACCACGTTCCCAAGAATGTGGTTTGTGATTATTAACGTTTATTAACCACGTATAATCTGCATTTTAACATGATTGAATAGGCGCACATTTAATTTTTTAAGCAACTTCACAAATGAATGAAATTATATTTAACTGGTTCAACTTTTTTGGTCGCATTAATGGAATCTGGGTTGCGCGTTGTAAAATTAAGTCAATTATTCTTGAAATAACGATATTTTTGAGGGCATACAATAATTACTGTATTTTGTGATTACGTCAAGTACATATCTTCGTTGTTCAGTAAGAAGACAATAACTGAAAAATACAAGTTTAGAGTTATTAGACTTTGAAGATTGTTATATGTTTGAAATGCCATACGTTTTTATTTTGTTTGTTATTAGAAAACTATTTTTATAGTAAAAATATAATCTATAAAAATAATTGTATTCTTTCATACGGTAGTGTTTGAAATAAGGAACATTTTGGTACAATTAACTCAATATGTCATTTTTTTCGATTTAGTGTTTTTTTCCAGAACACCGACGATGTAAGTGGTACCATACTGTTTTTATGCCGTTCAGATTGGTCGGATGACACCAACGGACTTTATTACACTTATACTTCTATAATGGAGAACTAAAAAATTTAAATTATTCATTCATGAATAAAATATTGTTTATTTGTCTTGAGATTTTGAAATATAAATAATTTTAACATACCTCAAAGTATATCGTCGTTGTTCTGGAAGAAGACACTAACTAGAAAATACTAGTTTTGAGCAATTGGGCGTTTGTACATAACTGTTTTTAAGTGAAAGTATAAATTTATAAAAATAAGTGTGTTCTGTCATACGGTAGAGTTTAAAATATGAAACATTTTGGTATACCTAACTCAATATGTATTTTTTTGTTTTTAGTGTTTTCTTCCAGAACAGCGACGACAAAGTAAATTAAAAGTATACAGTTCCACACAAAATATGTAATTAATTTGAAAGCTTCCGAATAATGCCGAAAATTCGTAACGTAATAGTGTTTAAATAAAAGCCGATTTATTTGATATTTTTTTTGCCAACTACGCTTGCTTTGCTTGAGTACTTGATGATATATCAATTACGGTGTTTCCCAACTTTTCTACACCTGTGAACGGGTAAAAAATAATAAAATAATAATAACAATCGGATTTTAAAAGTTATTGTATAACGGAACAAAATTTTGATGGACCATCGGTTGGGAAAACTGCTCTATCGGACAGTTATTATTGTGATTAGGAGAGGAGCATTGCATATTTTACAGCGCTTGATAATTGTATAATAAGACTATAAAACGTAACCAGCACAATTTAAATAACATTAACAATCACCACATCCTTTTATTATATGCTATCTTCCGCAGAAACGGTTCAGACTTTGCTAGTGTTCTTATCGCTTATGACAAACAATTATTGTTTAAAATGAATTAGCACAGAGCGGTTCAGAAAAATCTACGTTGTAAAAAATTGGTATCGCAAAAATGTTTTATTTTTTTCTACATCCTCTCCCTATTTCTATCAGTTATATACAAACATGTTTGTATATAACTGATAGAAATAGGGAGAGGATGTAGAAAAAAATAATACATTTTTGCGATACCAATTTTACACATATATATATATATACAAATTTGATTGTTAATGTTCTTTTTCCGATAGATTTTACGGTAGCCTTATAGACATTTACTATATATTCCACTAGTTGAGTTACTTTATGTGCATCTTTGAGAAACATTTACAGACTTACTAAACTTGTTTAATGCCAAATTATGAGTTTAAAATTAAACCAGACCCATATTGTCCATGTGGCGATAAAAATCAAGATTCTGATCATATTCTTTCTTAGTGCCCACTTATGTCCATTGAAGGAGATATTCTGTATTTGTCCTGCAGAACAAATCACGATGTTCTTATTGGACATCCAGATCTGGTTTCTTCCCCAAAGAACTTTTATCAGCTCAAAATATTTGCGGCCTCCTTTGGAGAAAAAGGTTACCTTTCCTGTCCCTCACCATTTAATCCATAATTATTACCTCAACATAGCCATTTTGTATATCTAAATGAATTTTTATTTAACGACTTTAATATATTATATACTCATCATATTACTTTAATTGTTATATTAACATTCCTTATTGTCACTTTTTATTGTAAATATTTATTATAGACTTAATGTATCGTTGAGAAGACATGATCTTCGGTGTGATACAATCAAGTTTATCGTACAAAAAAAAAGACTTACTAAGCTGTTAAAAAATCATTTCTTAAGTTAAACATTTGGATAATTAGACCGGAAGGGAAAATTAATCATTATATTTGAAACATTCATTTGGTGTACACTTTGACATCGTATGTATATTACTAGAGAGGTAAAATATAATTTTTTCTTAACTGTTAAAATGGTGGTTTTTCGATTTTTTATGGAATCAATAATGAAATTGCAACGAAAGTTATATGGAAAAAATATAATACTCAGTTAAATAAAGAGTTTGAAAATCAAAGAATATAAATTAACGGATAGTCTTTTTTTGTACTGAAACCATAACGAAATTTAATGTGATAAGAACAAACGGAATTCGCACTAGTCTAGGCGTCAGATATGTTTCAATCACTTTAACTAAGCAAATGATCCGAGCTCTACACTATAAACCACTATGAGAATATAACTAATATTGCCACCGGCTTAAGTCAAAACATAATAATTGAAACTTTTTTAAACGAACAGTTGCTTTGGGAATCAATGAATGGTAAATCAGCATTAATTTAAAAATGGACACTGAAAAGCATTCAGTCAACTATTATAAAAAAAATTTAATCTTTTTTTTATATAAACATGTTGACAAAACAATATCAATTGTTAAATAATTAAAAAAGTTAATACATTAGATCGGGAAGGCAACGCTTTTTGTGAAAAATGTATCACCGAGAAATATATTGCAACATTAATTGAATACGAGGACTATTTATTGCGGCACGTTAACGGACTTGTAATATATCATAGAAAAAAATATATACCTTGTAGTTGTAAACAAATATTGGCAAGACGATAGTCGAGCATTTCACGACATTAATAAGTAAATTAGTATGTGAAATTTACAATTTAAAAAGACAATAATAATGTTGCGATAAAAAATCCACTGATATAACTAAGAATTTTTTACGATGACATCGTATTGATTCACGGTACACAAATGAGTAAACATAATATTTGCAATAATTATTATTTTTGTATTTAATAATTTTATAAAATTTTTGTGCAAGGTGTACAAGCAAAGTCATCAATCAGGATATACCGAAGGCGCGGAAATAAAAAGGTCACCGTTTTTATTCATTCATATGTTTTAATGTTATATTTATTTTTATTTCTCAATAATGATATGGATCGAAATAAATTTATAATAAATAAATGACAAACGCTGATATTAGACGTGCAAACATATTGTTTGCGATTTCGCAATATCCTGCCACATTTCGTTTCATTATACTTTAAACATATTACGCATTCAAACTATTTTATATATTGTATATATATCTTTAGGAATATATGTCCAATACTTTTATGCTTGACGCAATTAAACAGGTGGTATGGATGATGATGATGACAGTTATACAGTTCATAGGAAATATGTCTAGTTCAACGGCGTGCGACAGAATTTAAGTTCAGCAGGCGATTACAGAATGAATCCGATCCTTCCTTCTTTGTTAATATATACTGTCGTAGAATGTATGTGTCCTACTTAAGTCATCGTGACTTGAATTTTTAGAGCGTTCACAATCCATGTCTTATATCGATCACCGCTTGATTTTTCTGACTGCATTTTAAAGTGCGTTAAAAAATAAAATATTTTTTTCCAATTAACCTCGTCTATATTGCAAACGAATATTGACAAGCATAATGTTTCGTAAGGATGCAGCGTCATGTATCGCTACATATATTTAATGATAATACGGAAAAACATACTATGTGTTGCGATACGGAAAAGCACTAGAAATTTTATTGGAATAAAAAACCAGTATCACTAAACTTTTGCTGTTCTTCTTTCATTGATCTTGTTTAGATGTAATTTTGAATACTTTGTTAATTGGCTTATTTCTACTAAACAGTTGGTTATTAAAGAAGTAAGTTGATTCATATGCATTAATAAAATTGTTTTATGATATTTGAGGCCCCGTTGTTGGTTTCACAAATACTCATAGTCGATTCAAGAAATACTGTATATCATTTTACTGTTTTTTGCCAAAATGCAATGATTTATGTTTAAGTTTCAGCCATAACAAGAACAATATTTTTGTAGATTGTGATGAAATTAAAAATTTTAATGCAGTTTAAAGATAGAATCAAGTTTTTTAGTTAACTTTAATGTGATGATTCAATCCATATTTCAAGATCAATTTTGAATACATGTTAAGCAAAAATTAAATCGAATTCAAGTATTTATTATTAGTAAGGGATATGACATTTATTTCGAATATCGTGTTCTAGGAAAACGTTCATACAAACAAATATTTTTTCATAATGTAACACAAGGATTATGGAGCCATGGCAAAAAGTTAATAATAAATGAATTAACGAAAGGTTGTCGCACATGCCCCGTGCTGTTCAAGGATTATTATTATGAGTTGGATGGAAATGACTGGAATAATTCCAAGTGTTTTCTTTATTAAGTCTTTCGTTTAATATTCCTCTCGCATTGGAAGGCATTTGATTTATTTCTTCATTCAGCTCATTTTAATATGCATCCCGAGGCTTATGTTTCTTTTATAACTTATTGTAAATATAATATAAAGCCACGTATTTCATTAGAAATATAATTGCGTTTGGTATTATTTTATATCAAAAAAGAAAATACCACACATATAAAAGTTTATATATAGAGCATAAAGAATATATCGAGGGCGTAAAATCAAACAACGTAATCGACGAAAACGGGTTGTGTCTTTTGATAAAGTAATTTTACATATCAATCTTTTCTTTTTAAATTATAAGTTAACTACGTAAAGATGCCCTTTTTAATAAAAAATTAAATAGTGTTGTTTGACATTCCGCCCTTGATGTGAGGCGTTAAAAAGCAAAACACCGCTATATTTATATAAATATAAAATATATTTATATAAAATACATTTTTTACTTTCAAGCTGAAATTATCAGGTTTACCGTCATATTGTGTTTCTAATTGACAAAAAATAAGCGCATTTTTAATAGCCAGTCAACTACTAATTGCAATAATTGTATGCGAAATAAAATTTGATTTAATTATCATGTGATTTACATGACACAAGAATTTGAACATTTTTTGTATGCTTTTGTCGGGTTTTGCAAGTTATGTATCGTAACATATTTTTGGCATATTAAGTTATTTTTTCCTTTGAAAAAATGTGGAATTTATTGATCAGTTTTGGATTTTAGACTCCTCATGTTAATGTTTGTGTGTTTACCTGTCGCCTAAAAAAACTTTCAAATAGTTTACTCTAGAGTCACAAATTATCATTTTGCCTGATTTATTTTTTCACTTCACTACGTCCCTCACTTATCAGTTTTTCATTAACTTTCATAAATATTATAATAACGAGCGATACTCAAACCATCTATCTTTCTATCCCTACTCTCTTCGAAAAATAATGATTGAGCAACTGAAAGAAAAGCAGTCTTTCACAAAAATCTCATGGAATATCTCCATTAAGAGTCCATATTCTCCACTTTAGGAGCAGAGATAATTAAAAAATATAATAAAATGAGGTAACAATAAATCACATAACAATTTGTATTTCAGTTACTGTTTAACTAAACGTGACATGTGTTTTATTTCTTTGATAAGTCAGTTTATCATAGTCATAGGTATAGAAAATCAAATAGTAGAGGGGGACCGGTCGTTAGGAACCGGTACAGGGGGAACAGGGGTAAAGTATTACGAGTCAAATTAAATAATATTGTTAGTAAAATAAATATAGTAAGAGTGAGTGTCACTTCCTATTTAAAGCATTGTAAACTCCTTTTAAGACTATCATGCCCAAGAGATTAGAAAAGAAAATCAGGATAAAAAAACATATTTTTCAATTCTATTCCTGTTGTCAAATAATATGTTATTCATTATACGCTTTTGATATTGAATATGTTTTTACGCTGACACGAAATCCTTTGTAGATGTCATTAGTTTGCAGTGTTTTCCTGTACAAACCACCACACAAAGTAAATGTAATAATTTCGCGGTAAAAATTAATGTCTACTCGCAGGAATTTGGCTTTCGAGGAAAATATGCATTTAACATTAAAAACGACGTATAGTACACAATATTGAATGGTTTGTTTCTCTATTTTTTGGTATTGTTATCTGTGATAAGGTGGGATATTATTAGAATTTTCTGAACGATATGTTATTTGGTAAATACCCAAAATATATATTTTCGATGGATTCGACGGTAGCTTTGGGGAATTTATTTTCAATATAAAATTAAAATTGTTAATTAATTATTCTACTGCGTTGTAAATGTACCACGTGTTTCTCTGAAGTTAGTCTGAAGATGCCTCTTAAAGAAGTGAAACACGTGTCATATTTAGTAACTAAGTCTGTGAAATAACTGAGTTTTCAACTTTAGTTTTAAACCCATTTAATTTTGATACATACTTTTAAGAAATCTTGCACAATTTGTACAATTATTATTCTAAATTATATTAAAATATAGCACACATACAAATAAGCATAAGCATTGATTCTGCGAATACATTTTTCAATGCAGTTTATTTAATTTTCCCTTAATGCACAAATCATTCAGAAAATTAATAAATCTATTTTTTTTATAAACATGAAGCGGCAGATTGTGTCTTCTATTTATTAATAAAATAACAAAAGAAAACTAATATAAAATAGTCTGAAAAAGCATTTTGGGAGGGATGATAAGAAATATTTTTAACTATGCACATTCTTTTATTTTATTAATATACATATGAATCATTTAGTACGAAAAACCAGTATCGAACAGTTCAATTAGTTTCCGAACATAAAAAACATTGCATTTTTTTTGTCAAATATAAGTGACATAGGATTACAAACGAAAGTCTAAGTTTAGTACATTTTTTAAACTTTCAAAGAGACTTTCACCTGCAATAACCAGTACGAAAATGAACAGAAAAATAAAGTAATTAATGTGGTTTTAAAAACTTGATTATTGATAACAATATATTATTGAACAAATTGCCTCTGTAAGTTTCGTTTTCAGAATTTCTTTTTATCGAGGAAAAAATAAATAAAATATAGATTTTGCTTATTTCATAGAGATATTTACAAAAAATATTATGGATGCTTGTATGTGTGTAACATTATGATGGGATACGTGTTTTAAAAATAAGATTTTCAAGCGAAAAACAAAATAGTATGTACACACAATTCTGATAACGAAATGCTTGCTTTTATAGAAAATTTTCTCAAGGAATAACAATATACTGTGAACGTGATTTATACGAACCATTTGTAAGCAGGTGAGCGTAGTGTGTTGATACAAAGTAAGACGAGCTTTCCCTTTTCTAGCGGGAGCTTTTCAAACGATCCGCTACGCAGAGCCACTGAGCTATAACACAGCCTCCGAATAATGAACTTTATTATTCAACACCATTTTTCTTGACTCTTTCAACTCTTTTGTTGAAAAACACATTTACCAAATGAAAAGTAATAACGTTTAATGCTTAGCAGAAGTATAAAAGTTTTCAAAAATAGGGATCGAGTTTTTGATTAATTAATTATCTATTTTTATTAATAATACACTGATTTTAATACCGTTAGTATTGTTTGTTTTTAATATTCACTTAAACTATGCATTAAAAATACTGTACAAAAAACGCTACGTTTAAAATTAATGTTTCGTTTAATATAGAATGAAAACCTTGTCATTTTGTAAGTAAGTCGTTTTACCTTGGACCATTTTGTGATATTATTTAAAAACAATTTTACATGATTGTTTATATTTTTGTTAAATAATATTTTTAACGTAATTATCTACAGAAGAGTCAATGTCAACAATATTTCCATGGAAATTCATTTTTTCAGCAATATAATGTCACGTTTTTTTACACGCAGGTGATACCGTGCACCTTGAAAAATATCATTTCATCACACAATGTACAGCCTTCTCCCTTATCACTAAGGCTAATTTCCCACGACGCTCGCACTTTTGCCCCGCATTCGTTCAGACAGACGTGCAATCATACCAAGGATCAAAACGTTAAAAAAAACTTATCACACTGAGGTAAACAAACATGGCTTTTCCTCCTTGCAACAGATGACAGCGAGGCGACTCCCACTCACAGGAATAAATCCTTTCGTATCGCAGCCGACGTTATCGCGCGACTACCGATTCTGAAATTATCGGGGCGAAAATGGGCGCCTTATTACACAGGAGCACTGCCTTTAACTGACATTGCAACAAGTGCTCTGGGAGTGTGTCTCTTCCTTGGTTTTTCACTCACTTTAAATGAACTTATTTTAGATGCCTAACATCCTGGCTAATACGGACGTGGTCACATGTAAATTTCCACCGTCGGCAGCAGCACACGCGGCGCACAAGCGGGACATAAACATCTAGCTGTCATTCTCTACGAAAATTGGTCGGTAATGTAGGACTCTGACTTTGCCGACTGGTACGTATCGCTTTCGCCCCACCCTCCGCGCGGTCGATATGAAACTCGGAGCGAACCATTTTCGTTGCGTTCTAATCTTATTATTTTATTTCATTTTTGCCGATACACATCGCGTATATATCTTTTATCCTTATCAAAAAACCAGGCATATTAAATTTAGCGCTGATAAAAAGATGTCAAATATCAAACATAGACATATAAAAGTTAAACTAAATATTAACTAAACGTACACATTGATATAATTATCTTTATAAATTTTGAATGTTATAAATATTGACGCACTGTTTCTGAATAAAATTGACTTTGTTGATATTATTTCAGTGATTTAACAGAGCTTTAAAAGCGTTACATGTAAGTTTAACGTAGGTAAAGTTTGTATCAAAAGAGAGGTAAATAATATTTTTCCACCGCCAAGAGGTGGCGCCTCTAGATCGGAAAAGTGTTTATTTTTCCTTTGAATATTGCAAAAGTTTGAACGAATATTGGGCCACATTATCTGCTAAGTGAAAGTTGGTTATATAATATATAAGCACACTTTTTTACTATGTATATTTTGTTTCTTAACTATAAACATAACAAAATTTACTATAATCATCACAGATTTATTTAATATTCATTATTCTAGCAACTATTTTTACAACTAAGTTATCTCAAATATGTGTACTGCGTGAATAGAATACTCGTTCATTTTTATATAAAAAATATAGCAATTTGAATAAAAAATAAAATTTAAAAATCACGGTATTCTTAAAGTCGAAAGAAAGAGATTTTGAAGTGTGTATGGTGGAGCCATCAAAATAACGTAAAATACCAGTAAAATAACGCAAAGTATTCAATTTAAATTTATGTTAAAAATATTCGTTTATGCGGTTGCCATTAATTCATCGAAAGTAGAACATACTTTTCAAAAAATTAAACGACTCTTTATTCATAGAAAGTATTTAAACACACACTAAAATCATAAAATTACCCAATTACGAACTTTCTTCTTAGAACTTAAAAGAGTCACATGCACACGTTTTCTTGGATCCTAATTTATATATTTATATTTAAATCAATTTTAGCTACTTTTCCAAAATACGGTTTGTAATTAATATTTGCTAAATATCTAATTTTATTTTAGTTTTTGTATTTTTCCCGAATTGTTTTAATTTGTATCTCTGCATTTTTATTACTTATTAGTTGTATAAAAAACCTCTTTGTTCTTTCCTTGAGTGTATTAGGATGGATGCGACTTAAAATATTACTTGAAAGAAATTATGGTTGGTGATTTGAACCCTGTATCGCAGTATACATTGACAGAGTATTCTCTTACGATGGACAATTCAAACGAGAAGTATATTATATAAATTCGAAATTAAGCATCTAGACAAAAGTTGTCCTACGAAACTGGTTTGTAAATAAAAAGTTTAACTTCATTTTTTCTGGATAGAAGACTAAAGTAATGATAAAATTAATATTATATAGCTATTTCTCATTCAGGATCGGATAGGGAAGCTGGTTAAGAATGAACATATAACAGTCCTCCATGTTTTTGAACACAATTGATTGAACAACCGGTGTGCATTCGAATCCATGATCACGCACTTATGTAGGATAAAGCCCAAAAGCATTCATAGACCTCTCGACTACCAAAATTTTTATTATAATTTTATATTTGGATAGATTCTAAAAACATAAGTGTGAAAAACATGTAACACTTTTCTTTATGCTTTAAATTAATGTAAAAGTTAGAAACTCCAATAACAGTTATCATCAATTTTAATTTATTTTGTAAAGCATTGTGTCGGAGAAGCAATAATTCTTGATAGCATTAAACTTTGACGGACGTTTTTGGCATCGTTAGATATAATTATAATATAAAAAGCCTTCACAACTGGCTTTCGCAAAATCGTGAGAGGTTCATTAAAAATTATTTTACATTAAATTTATCAAACTTTATACATATATGTATATAAATTTTAATATTCTTTTTTTGTATAGTTTTTTAATGACGTTGGATGGCAACTAAAGTTGAACAACAACAACCGAGAAAAAATACATTAAATGAGTAAAAAATATTTTATTAAAAAAATTTTGAATTTTTCAGATTTTCTACATTTCCACGTATTTTCTCAGTTCGGGTCCATTCGTGTACTCGAATGCATGAAGATGCCGAAAGGCGAAACCCGGGTCGCTAATGACAAAATATATGGGAATGTACAAAATCTCAACAACCCTCAGTTGATGTCTTGAATTATCTTAAATTTTATTAAAACATTTTTATGTCGCAAAGAATACATTAATTCACCAAAATTATTTTCCGAAATTTATTCAAAGCGAAATTGAAATGAGAAATCAAGCAGTTTTGTAAATCCCCACTATTCCCTAAAATTCATGGAGTAAAAACTGTGAACACAATGGTTTAAAGTATCATTTTTGTTTTTCTTTCATATCATTTCTTTCAATGATATATTTATATTGAACTTAAAAATTCATTTTTAAATCTCGTGTTGATAATAATATTTTTTCAAGTCAGTAATGAACAGCCTGATATTTAACAAAATATAAACGTTGAGACTAGGCGAAGTTTTTTGAGTTCTTTGGTATAAATAAACTCTTAATAGTTAGAATAGAGACAAAGACTATACGACGAGCTGTTCACTTTGTAATAGAGCCTTCATATTTCAAAGTCAAATATTGTAATCAAAATGGTCCGTTTTAGGTAGCTTGGATAGGCAGGTTGAGTCTCGCATATCCGGAAAGTCCGAAAGTTTTCTTTGAAAAGAAATGATAAGCCTTAAATAAGATGGATGGATAGTGTTTGGATATGAATCGACTCTGCTTTAAATATGGCTATAATATAACAGATACTTAAATAAGCCAATAACCTCGCTGGTTTCTGGCGTAGACAAAAAGAATAATACACTTTATCTTTAAAATACTTTGTGATTGATTGGATTTTATTTAATGAGATCGTGTGCTGCGTCATGGAAAAGTTTACTGATATTTCGCAAATCATGAAGTTGAGCGCCTCAATAAATCTTATTGTGTAAGATACCCAGCGAAATTGTATCGTTTATACGGTTTTTCAGCTAAAAAGTTTTTTCAGGCCTGCATTACAATCCACATTTCAAATAAGAAATAGGCCCAATTCTCTAAGTAAAATATTCATCATTTGGAAAGCACTTGAAATCGTCGTCTAACATAATCATTAAACAAGTTTGAATAAAAAAATAGTATTGTTTCACCCAATAAAACAAAATTGTCAAATGTACTTATATCTTATCAGTTGCTTGTTAAAAAATTCAAAACCCCGAAAGTACACTTTCATATGAGGACGTTAACAGCAAAGACACCACTGTCCTTAAAAGGTCGAAAATTACATAATATGAATGTACAAATATTCTACATATTCTTGTGTTTGTATACAACTTACCAAATCAATTGCAATATTCCAAGAAAACTGTGAAAAATGAATTTATAAAATGAGTTCACATCAAAATATATTGCAATGACATTACCGTAGTATTGGTTTTATTTGATTTCTCACGATATGACTTTGATGGACAGTGGCGTTTTTGCTTTTAACCTCTTCATATGTTTGGTGAATGGGTTTGACGTCAAGGCATTGATGTACATTTAAGGGCATCTTGAAGAACAGTTCTGATTATAATAAACAATAGTTAAATTAGTGATTTTTTTTGTTTATGTTCAAAAAATCATTTAACTAGTAATTGATAGTTAACTTTATGTAGGCGAGGTCTATTAGAAGCTTTATCGCTTGATGGCGTAGAAACTAAATACTTACGATCACACGTAAATAAAGCTTCTAAAAATTATTCGGTGTTTTAGTATTTGTAAAGATAGTTAATAATCAGTCTTTGTAAATTAAGATTCGAATCTATTACAATCAAAGATTGAGAGTAGACAAATACCGTTCTTTTGCTATCCATTTGGGTAAAGATATCATTTTTGTAAAAAAGTTGGCGTAAAATTTTTGAAAAATTGTTTTCGCATTATTTTGTAAAAAAAAAGAAAATTGATAATATTTAAATATTGAAGGCACCAAAAACATTATATTTGTAGTAAGCTTTATTCATTTTATGCACATTTATTTCATTTTCAGATTGCATTAGAAAGAAGGAATATAAAACAATTTTTTCGACATTTTCTCCTCTAGCACAAATCCCTTTGTCAAAAGTACACAAAATATATATTATGCGAAATTTTCCATAGATGTAGAGATACAAAGAGTGACGCAATAAATTGTTTCGCATCGTCTATTTTCATTCGTATGGATATTATCGCGTCAGCAAATATGACAGAAGATACTTACATCTTTTCCATTTCTTACTTGTACCTTTCACTCATCTGAAGACAGAATATCAATTACATTTCGGAGAAAAGTGTTTTATTTTTACGAGAAACAGATACTCTACAATCAAAAAAATATTGACAAATGTAAATGTACACACAAAGAAAAACGTCGTATAAAATACACAATATTTATTGTATATACCCAAGGATATGGGTAAAATTGCGACCTGATACAGGTTAGGAAAGCAATATTTTAAATAAAATGTATTGTCACTAAACTGGCAGAAGTTGGCAGGTAACAAATTGATAGTTCTGAGCTTCTAAGCAAACAGCAAATGAAAATTTGAACGTCTAAGATAAAGTCCCTAGTCTCTAGCCACTAGCATAAATAATTACATCGAATATTTACTGACAAAAGACATTTAACCTTAAAAACCATAAAAGTTCTGCGATAATCATTAAAAGCATTTTTTTATACTCATTTTAGCATTTTTAGCACTTTCTTTCCCAAGAAGAATTTATTGTTTGAATTTTAGAAAGATTTTTTGTACAATAATATAATGAATACATCATCAGATTTGGTATCCATGAGTTATAGTCATGCATTCTCCCAGAATCAAAAAATAGCACTATGACTTAAAACTGTTTATTTAAAAGCCTATTCTGTGACTTCATGCGTTTCAGTACGTATAGTGTTAAATTGGATACATTTTGACATTTAAAACAGAAAACCATTAAAATAATATACACGTATAGCCACAATATTTACCGATTTAATAAACAAGTTACAGTTTAATTAATAAGTGAAATCAACAAAGCAAGATTTTATTGAAAAAAAAATTCAACAGGAAGGATCCGTGTTAAGCGAGGGTTAAGTAATATAATACATGTATATACTCGTCCACGTCTATCAAACTATATCCAACTCGATTTTGTTACAATGTTAATTCAATTAAAAGTTTTCATTTGGAAAGTAGTAAAGTTACTCTTAACTAGGTCGATTGGATTTGAGACAGATTGCTTTCAGACCGACAAACAATATTATTAATAAAACTTTTTAAATCAAAAATGTTCCCCTGATTTATTCTTATGTAAGGTGCACTGAGAGATTGAATAAAAATGTACGTTTACTATTAATTTATTAGTTGAGTTCCAAATTGATCATGTGCAACCAAATATCCACAATGTTAGTCAAACCTTTCTACTTGAAATTTTATAAAACTGTAATGAAAGCAACGAAATTGGTGTTTATGTCTGAATTTACGAAGATTTTCTTTTGTTTTTGGGCGAAAAAGTTTATGAAAGTATTTTTGTTTTGCAAATCGTTTATTTAATATTTTATTTTTATTCCCATAATACAACTTAACTAACTAGGCTGCATTGGTAATGTAATACACAGTCAGTGATGTTTCCGTGTACAATTTAGTACATTCTAAACAGTTTAATTCAAAAACGAGCTACAAAAAGAACAATTAATTGGATACTTTAATTTTCCCGATTCTTTCCTTCCGTCATTTTTTAAATCTGAAGATGGCTTTTGATTCACTGAGTTGAGTGACAAGCGGTTCTCATTTAAAATCTGTCTATGGGATTGAATATGCTCATCATGAGGAACAGCCATGCTAAAAAGAAAAAAGTTTTTCCTGAAAAAATCGTAAAGAAAGAACGATGGTGTGTCTTATGTAAAAGAAATCGTTATTTTAAATTTATTATTAGTGATTTGGTTTTTGGCAAAACAAAAATATGGCTTTACTTCTAATCCTCGGCATATCGTTATATAGCATAGTTTTACCATACTATAATATGTAGTTAATATTATTAACCTTATTATTGTAGGGAGAGGTGTGAATATTGTTTATCGTGACGCGATGAAAAGCGGAGCATCACGCAGCGCCAATTTGGGATTTGAATAATACATCTGTTCAGGATACCCGTGAAAATTTATCCCATAAGGCCACCACACTAGTGATGTCAACGCCAACAATGTAAGTGATAGCAAACTATGAACGCATTTTCGTAAGAAGAGAAAAATTGTTTTTATTTTAGTTGTGAATCACACATTTCGTTGGTGACTGTTTTTATAATGATACTTATTCAATTACGGTTTTTTATATTCATTTCGAAATTACATTTGTTTGTAGTAATTCTAAGCTAGTCGATGTATTGAAAATAAACCTGGCAAGCTAATTACAAATCAACGTTTGAGAGGGAAATTAAAGTCATAAGAACTCGCCCATACTTTTCGATGCATTTTATACAATAAAATATTAAAATGATTTAGTTGTTAAAGTTTTACAGTTAAAAACCAAATGAAATACATTTGTAACAGTAATGTTCCTCATCTTTAATTTTTATTGGACGTTTTCAAGATAAACGCACATAGTTATTAAAAAAATTTGCTTCTTAATTAAATACATATTTTATTATAAATCGATTTGAAGCAAGTATGTAGACACAAACTTTTAATTTTAATAGCTAAAATATCATGGTCATGGAAATAATATTATTTTAAACCATGCACTTTTATCTAATTGGGTAGTGTTACGTCTTAAATGTATAATTGTTGAGAATTTCGCGTTTTGTCGAATGTAAGATTTACCAGTAATGTTTTTATAAACTTTTGATGCTTATAAAAACATCAAACGAAAGAAAAATAGTTATGATTTAAATTGAATACTATTTTAATTTTTTAATCTTTGTTGATCTAATGTAAATAATTATTGAGTTTCATACCAATAAATATGTAAATTTTTAAAAAAAATATCCATGCTTTGTTTGTTAGAAAGCAGATATTAGGCATTTATTATCTGACCAGTAACGTAGAATATTTCTCGTAAGGATTTTGTAAAATTTTCTTATTTGTAACATTTTATTATACCGAAATAATATAGCGGTTCACAATCACTACACCAGAATTTTCCCTATGGAAAAGCTAATTGTTTACGTCTATAATACCTATCACCGAAATTTGGTATTCAGCTGCCTGATAATGGAAGCAGTTTCTATAGAAAATCTTTTGGGCTATTATTATAGTTATTATTTTAAAACAATTTTACCTTATGATTTTGTTGTAGAGTATTTTTCTACTTTTAGTTAAGGATATTTAGTTGATTTAAATCGTCAAGAAGCTTAGCTTGTTTCTTAAGTTTTAATAAGTTTACAGTAAAACAGAATAGGTAGGTCAAATAATTTAATTAAATTCTTGTTTTGACCATTCGTAAGTTCAATTAAAATGTAGGTATAACTAAAAACAACGTTTGAAGCTTTCATTATAATATTGATGCATATAAAGATTATAAAAATTCTCCAATAAAATAAATGAAAAAACGGTTACAAGTAAACCTGTAAATGAATCTATGAATTTGTTTCTGATATAAGACATATAATTGGACTAAATTTGATGAAACCATCTGTAAAATTCCATATTTTATTTTGTCAAGTAAAATATGCTATTTAGTTCATTAAACTCTGTCAGAAAAACTGCCATAAATTAATTACCGAGATATCAAGTACAATACTCATCAAAGCAGAAGGCACAAGGCATGATTAATTTTCCGTTCCACTGAACAAGGAGGTAGAGAGGAAAATCTTGGGAAATCATCTTGATACTGTTTGTGAAGCGAATAGCCAGTAGCGTGTCTATGAGGTGGGTAGAATTTTCAGTAATTTATTTTCCAAGATAACCTTATTATGAATATGGATAATTGAACGTAATAAATAAGAGCAAAAAATTGGCATTTTATAAAGAGTTATAAACAGAGAATTATATACAACATGTGACACATAGTTGAATACAGTTATGCCGAACGCCACACAAACCACTAACAGAATATAAGGGTGGGTTGGCTGTCCGAAATATTAATGTAAATAATTAAATGCAGAAACAACTCAAATGACTGTGGCTTTTTTGTAGTGTGCCAAATAAATTTGTTAATTTGGTGAATTATTAAATTTTTGTAATGCGTTTATAGATTTTTTTATATGCAAGCAGGTGGGCTGTTTAATGCAAAAGGTAGAGCTAAAATGTTAAACATAATAACTTTTTACTAAAATGACGACTTCCTACATCCTGCTTAAGAAGTTCATTTATAAGTAATACTTGTCATACAAATTATTTTCAAATGAAATTAACATAGTTTTTTGTAGCTCGTAGTGTAAATTTGTTCGCCAACATATTGGTAACGTCTCAGTTGATGTAAATAATATTGATAATAATATTTTATGCCTAAAAATCCGCTACATAAAAAAGACACCACAAGTAATGAGGGTTTGTTTAAATATTTATACAATACTATATAATTTGAAGACGGTGTGAAAAATGAAATAATTTGTTTTATGTACAGTATTTAATCAAATATTATTCTTATTGTTGATAAGGGTGCATTACGTTGCTAAATGGAAGTTTGGATCAAAGGTATCAAGTCAATTAACTGTGACAATTTGGATTGATTCTAACTAGAAACGAATGCAATGGTAAGTGAGAATAATTCTTATTTGTTTCGTTTGTTTTTTATGTTATTAAATATCAGTAAATAATTTCAATAATTAGTTTAAAATTCTTGTGATGAATGAAACTCGTCCTGATCATTCTGTTTTATTTTTAACCATATCCGCTCCCAATGTTTGAGTATACAAAACATGGCACAATGAAGGTGTTTTAACAGTTTGTTAATCAGTTGATCAACCTTTTTTTTTCGAAGAGAGTAGGGATAAAAAGAAGTGAGCTATTAGCTATCGGATCGGCCATGACAATATATAACATACCAACATAGAATAAAGCGCCACATAGGTACTGAACATTTGTATTTTGTACAGTTGGAAAAGAGTCATACCGAACATAATGTAGGAAAATAATTTATGTTAAATATACGTGATTAGAACGGCATTATTAGACACTGTAAAAGTACTGATATCTGCAATACACTCCAATTATGGAGGGATCAGGGCATCCAATCCCGGACCATTTTTATAGTCCCGGGATTTAGGGATTCACAATCTTTTAATCCCGGGATCTCAAGATCATTTAGCGTAATAATGTTGAAAATTGAATATTCTTTATTACTGCTTCAATTTGAATGAATGTATCATTTTATGTTTTTTTACATGGGAATGGTTTTTTTATTAATTGCGAATCAGACTTATTTATTGAAAATATTTTATTTATAGGTGATATTGATTTTTTTATAAAATAATGGAAAAATAAATAATAAAATGTATTACAGTTATCAAATTATTATCACAGTTATTAAAACGCAAATTAGAAATTATTGATTTACTACACTTTTCTTCGGGATATGAAATATGTTTATGTTATATGTTTTTATTATATTATCCGATATCATGACTTTTACCCACGCCAATGGGCTTGGATGAAAGGAAGACTGTCACAAAACGGAGAGGAGCCTACTCGACCAAGTACATTGCGTAATAATTAGTCTCACGGGGACAAGGGAATCCTTTTTTCTTGATAAATGACCATCACCAGGTTTATTATTGTACTTTTTCTCGCTACATTAATACCCACTAGTAGGCCATTTGCCCGCCTTGGATTCGTTAGTCTTCCGCAGGTATAAAAAATATTTTAAGACAATGTTACAAAGACTACTCGCTACATATTTTTTTGTGAAAATCGTACCGAGATACTTTTTTGTATAATTAATCTTAATTTTGATTCTTCAGTAGAGTTGGACCACTCTTAACGGAGTGTTTAAATAGATAGACCAAAAACTATTTTTAAATAAAGTAACATAAAATAAGATATAGAGATGGGGCATATTAAAACTGTACGGAATCTCAACCAAGATTATCGCCATCGTCAAATGCATGCACGAGGGCAGTAAATGCTGTGTTAGAATCGTTGACGTAACGACAGAATGGTTTGGGGTCTCAACCAGTGTCAGCCAGGGCTGTGTTCTAGCTCCGTTCCTCTTTATAATAATCTTCGACTTAATCCTGAGGAAGTGAATTCCACCCGACCAAGGTGTAGCCGTTGCCCCCAATCTGAGGCTATGCGACCTCGAGTATGCTGACGACGCTGTCATATTTGACAAATCTGTCGAGGATATTTAGGAAACAGTGGACAGGCTGCAGAGCAACTCGTATCGCATTGATCTCAAAGTCAATGCGAGTAAAGTAAAACCAATGTGCTCTGCAACAGTTTCTGGCAAGACCCAGACTACCCTCTGACGAGCGCGGGGCAAGACATCGAGAGAATCGACGACTTCAGGTACTTGGGGGTACACATATTGGGAGATGGCAATCCGCGTAAAGAGCTCGCAATCCGATAAGAAATAGCTGGAACAACTTTTAACTCAATGCGGAAAGTCTGGGACTCACGGTTGTACTCGGTCAGAACCAAATGCCACTTATTCAACGCATGCATCCTGACGGTGTTGCTTTACGATTGGGAGTCATGGCACCTCACCAAGGCACAGGGTAACCGTATACTGTACTTTGAAAACAGATGTTTGCGGCGAATACTAGGGGTACGGTGGTTTGATTTTGTCAGGAGCTCGGAGGTAAGAGAGCTGACGGAACAGCCTCTTATTACGTCAAAAATAAAAAAGGGACGATGGACCTGGCTTGGACACGTGCTGCGGATGCCCCAGGGGAGTCTGACTCCTGCCTGTCTCTTCTATCTACCAGATGGATTCCGTCGCCCTGCAAGGCCACTGATGACAATCCATAGAATGAATTCCGTGGAGCTACGGGACGCTGGGATGACCTGGGAGGAAGCGAGGGGACTAGCGGGGGACAAGGAAGCTTGGAGGAACCGCGTGATGCCTATATGCTCCGAATAGGGAGCGGATATGGTTAAAAAATAATAAAATAGGTATTTTGAATGTTTTATTTTAAATTGGAAGTCATACGCTCAAATAATGATATGGTAAATGTTAAATGAGCTTTATCATAGCAACCTTAAGGTTAAGCTACAAGCAGTGCCATAAAAAAATCGTAATTTAAGCGTAGTCTCAGTCTCTACCAACAAATTGTGTGGCGGTTGTACGTCGATCGATTCTCGACTCTTTTCGTTTCTTGTTGAATATAACATATATTTGGAAAGATTTCTCTAATTTTATTCTGTGATTTTTTTTGCATTATCATTACGTAATTCACAATTCATCGAAAACCGCTATATTTATATTATGCAAGTAAAATTTATGTTAAATCGACGCAATAAATTTTATCGTAAAGTCGTCATAATATCGAGTGAATTGCACAATGTGTGGTAGAATAGACTTATTAGAATCGTAATTTATCGCAAGAAACACATTTTGAATTGTTGATTAATTACAATCATTGATTACGATTTGGATTCGTAGTTATATTCTTTTAATGAGAGTAAATATCTTTATTCATCTTACCATTCAACATATTACATTTATCTATGTACCCACTATTTCATAAATATTATTACAATGTGTTGAAATTCATCGTAATTAAGTAAAATATGTGATAATCTTAAATAATTATCTATATATATAAAAATGAATGTCTGTTTGTTGGTTTGTTGGTGTGTCCGGATCTTATAGGCTCCTAAACTACTCAACCGATTGCGACGAAACTTTCAGGAAGCACTTATTGTGATCATGCCGGGAAATCTATATATATATATATAAATGAATGTCTGTTTGTTGGTTTGTTGGTTTGTCCGGATCTTATAGGCTCCTAAACTACTCAACCGATCGCGACGAAACTTTCAGGAAGGACTTATTGTGATGATGCCGGGAAATATTATATAAAATAAATGTTTGTTTGTCCTTTACGCGTTCCTTTATCATTCATACAATTTCGATGAAACTTCGGTGAGTTGTTGTGCACACACCCGTGAAGGGTTCTGAAGAAAAAAAAATTGAAAATCTAAAATTGAAAAAAAGAATCAAATACGTACATACAGCGACATCTAGAAAAACCCTGATTTATTCGTGTACGCACCAGACGAAAAACAAAAATATTGTGTTATATCAAGTGTGATATTGAAACTCGGGTTCGGGTCGTGCCAGACCTGAAGATGATGGGCTCGAACCGGGCAAGTATACGAAATTTCGGCCTGTGCAGACCTCTAATCCAAAAGCAGTTCAATAAACAGAATTAAAACACAAAACCTTTCTTTCTTTGAGTGGCATTGCAATGCATGCCGGATACTCACTAGTATCTTATATAATAACAGATACATTGCTTCATCGATTTCATGACTTCAAAGTAAATGTAGTTTAACATTTACCTGGAAAAATACCCATTGAACGGTCGTACAGCATAGCTTGCAAATACAGTACACCCCCCAATAACACGATTGTGGAAAACTCGTTTTTCTTTAAAATTTGCAATTGCTCCTTGATTACAGGTTAAAATACTCCAGTGCCGCATGCGTATGCTCTGATTTTCTATAAATATGGTAGCACCAATAGAGATACACCTTCGAGATAGTCCCCCCTATCTTTCGTGTTATCGGGGAATCTACTATATAAGGGGATTTGACTAGTCTTCGACAAACGATGACACGCACGATAGACGACCTATCCCCATTTTGGAGACTGTAAAGATATGCGAAGTGGCAAGTTGTAATCGAGTTAATCTAAATACAATCTGTTTGTCGAATTTGAGTTTCAATGTAAAGAACGGTTAAGAACATCACAAATACCATGGCGTTTTATTTACAATTTTTAATCACGATACGATTTTCTGTCCTGCAAAGTCAACTAAAAACGAAATCCATGTTACCACACAAAATAAATTTCGTTGAAATTTGAATTGTTGAGATTTTGTACATTTCCATATTGTATTTTGTCACTAACGACCCAGGTTTCACCTTCCGGCATTTTCAGGCATTCGAGTTCACGAATGGACTCAAACAGCTGGATAGATGCGCAATAGTGAGTTAATACACACAAACTAAACAGCGTCAATAATAACATCACATCACGGATATTATAAAAATGGTAAACGATTGATGTTTTGGGATTTTTGCGTCCAACGGGCTTACGTGTTCTATTAAGTCACATTAAAATCTCAATGTCGGCTCCATGCTGCAGTGGCCAGCGTCGTTGCCTACAGTTAAGGATGTCTCGGGTTCAAGTCCCGGTGCGGACAGTTTCGTTAATTGATTTTTCAATCGATTTTTTGTACTCACGATTGTTTGTGATGTCTAAAAAATTCCCTCTCACCCATCCAATCCTAAAAACGGGCATAGCGAGAGCGATTAGCTAACCACTACTTCTCTTCTAGCCCTATCCTTCTATCCCTACTCTCTTCGAAAAAGTGAGGTTGAGAAACTGAGTGACAAGCAGTTTTCGCACCTCTATTAGGAGACCATATGCTCCACACTGGGAGAGGATATGGTAAAAAAATCTCAATTTAGGCAAAAAAAGGAGTTAAAGATTTCTACTTAAACTTCAACGTTTGAATTTGTAATGTTTTCATTAATTCTCACTTTTGATAATGAAGCATATATACGACCCTTAATCCACTAAATCTCGTCCCCTATCCCTATCCTTGTGTTATAATCCTCAAATAAAAAGAGAGTTTGAGTGATAACTAAATAACAACACGTTCTCATGAGATGAAGTCTCTTGATATGCTCCTTATTGGGAGCGGAGATAGTTTTAAGAGAACTTTAAAAATGATTTCTTTTTATAGGTATACAATAGATTTAAGCAATTCATTACTTATGCCTCATTAATCTTTTCTAAATTCAATTTTAATTGCACGTATTGAATAATCTATATTAAAAATAACTTTATGCTAAATATTTCATTGAATGGGATACGATATAAAAAATCTGCGTATAGCTTTGATGTATAAATTGCTACAAAAGTTTGCCGTGAAACTTTTTGAGAGGGCGGTAATATTAAGTTTACGCATCCATCTAAGTCAGCGGTCTTCAACCGGCGTTCCGCGAAGATACTCATAATTTAAAAATGTATTAGCTAAAGTTAAAACAATTAAACATTATATGAAAATTCATAATTTAGTTATTTCACTGGCTGTGTTACTAAATGTAACGAATTTCACTTCTTTAAAAAGCATATTCAGACTAACTTTATAGCTAGAGAATTTATTTCTAATGCAAACAATGTTTCTAATTCTGAGTACGTTTGGTTTGTTTCATTGTAATTGAAGTGGGGAGGGAGTAATACACAAACAGTAATAGTACCAATTATCATTACACTGCTAATTACAAAAATAATAAGTAGTGTTTGGAGGTAAAAATCGCAAGGGAAACAAATTTAATAGTGGTGAGCAACTTATCCTATTAAAAATATTTTCGATTAATAATCGTTTACTGTTCTTAATTTTCATCCATATGAGAAAGACAATAACTTCCAAATTTCAATTTTATCAAACAAAATGTTATGATTTTTAAAGATATTTATTAATAGTATATATTATCATGACTTGCTGAGCCATATAAGCTAAGCATATTATAATACAACAGAATAATAATAAATATAAACTTTGAATGTTTGAACGAACTCAGCTAATTTTCAGTCAATGACCTCATGGATAGAACAAAAGAAGTAAAGGGTAAAACATACACCAACCATCGAGCGAAGAATTTTCAACATAACGTTAAAGCCTTTTTAAAAAAACTGTGATGTGTATGTTTTTTCTGTGAGATGATAATAAGCAGTTACATTGATTCATAGAACCGTATAAAACAAATTTATGAAAAAAAAATGTTTGGATAGAACTCCAGGCTACTGCTAACTGCCTCATTGAACAATATATGACTCTGAAACCAACGTATATGGCAGAATGTGGCTAATACAACATTTTCCAATCAAAAGGTCATTTTCGGCCAAAATTTCAGTTAGAAAATTTTCAAAGTAAGGTAACGATATGTCATTGTCAGCCAAAAAGCCAAGTGTTCAAAGCTCTTGCGCGTTTGTTTACGTTAGTTTCTGTATTTATAATAGAGATCAAATCCCTGAAAAGGTATTGATGAATCCGATGTCTACATTATCTCTAATCTGATTCTGAAAACGGGGCGTCCATAAGCAATAGCTTTTAATTATTTCCTATCTCCATCCTTCTTTACTTTCAGCAGAAAAGGGAAGTTAAGTAAATGACTTATTGTAAAACAGCTTCTGTTTGTATGGTCCATTTGAAGCTCAAAATTTTCTCTACATTGGGAGCTGACATGGAATATATAATATATGTTTTTGTTCACTCTCCAATGTGAATCACATAGACTCGTAATGGAGGTATCTCAACAAAAGGTTTTTCTATGAGATCTCAGTTGTTAAAACTTTTTTTTCCAAGAGAGTAGGGACTTAAAAGAAGTTCTATGACAGGACTAGTGTTAAACTGATCGTCGTCACTACGCCCCGCTTTTAGGATCGGATTGGTGGAAGGGAATCTTTGACATTACAAAAATCCATACCTTCAAACAGAAATCTTTTAACCGGTTGAAGAAATAATTTACGAAACTGTCCGAACTGAAACTCGAAGTCAACAACCCTGGCCACTTGACTACGAACCCGGAAAACATGATATTCAACGATTATATTATAATATGGCGAAATATATTTTTTGATATTTGTTGTTATAGTATTACCAAAATTACTTGGCCGCCGCCGAATTTCGAACTAAAATTATCAGTCTAGAATAAATTCCTCACGTTACTATTTTATGCAAAATAAATATGTGTGTCTACTTTTAATAACCGTCGCTAAAATATCAGTTTTTTGATTTATTACAATTTCAGTTCTGGTTGAGTATGGAAACATTTCTTACGCGAAGTTGGCGCTCTCAATACCGGCAAAGTTAAATTGGTACATCTATAGCTTTCGGACGATAATGTTTTCGGAAGACCGTAAATTATTTTTATTATCAAAATCGGTCCTTGACTTCAAAAATGTTTATAACCACTGTTTTAACTTGTAATCTTATTAAAACTCAATTTTGGTGAAACCTTGTAATGTAATTAGTTAGTACCAAGATTTCTTTTCATACTATTCGAGTAAGGAAAAATCTCAATGAAGATTATTGAAAGATGATTTGAAAATTTTAAATGAATAATATTCTCAATTAACGTAATTAATTGAATGTCTTCTTTTCAAGTAACGTTTTTGAAAGGCTGCGTTTGGTTATCAATGAGGTTTGAAAGATTGAGTCTACAAAAGAGGAAAATTTACATCAGAATCAAAATATAAGTTACTTGGCTAAAAAATAAATGGAACCAACATCTCGATATGCTTGCTAAATAAAATCGTTCATTTATTCATAATTAAATAACGGAAATTGATGGGAATGAAATTGCTAAAGATTTTGCAACAGTGACATCTATCGATGAGAAAAAATAGTATACTGACAAAACTTGAATTATTTTGTTAATTTTTTTTTTAAATATGACAGCTGATAGCCAATGCGCCAAATATTTTGAAAATTGTATAATCATACCAGATAAACTCGATGAAAATTTTTATGATTTACTCAAGTACAAGATTACAAATGCAAATTGGAAAAAACGAAATTTGATATTAACCTTGCTGCGACTTATGCCTGATCGCTAGGGCAAAGTTCTTACCACTAGACCACAAAGGCCGATTATATTGAATGAGGGTTAGCTTCAGTTGTTCGCGGTATTATACACTGTCTGTGTTAACAGGGGTGTTGAACGAGTGCTGACTGGTGGTACTGCCACCTGATGTATACTATTATTGGTTTATAATAAATGTATAAATTACCTGCACCCAGCAGATCATAAATATTAAATAAATATTATTATAAAAATAAACGAAAATGTACGACATTTACTAAATTGGTATGAATTATTTTTATTTTGCTGCCATTCAACATTTCCCGATAAAGAATTTTGAAAGAGCAATTATTTATTGTTAAAAAAAATCTTTTTGGTTGAGCTATTCTTTTCTTTGAATTATTACATTGTATTCAAAAAAAAATAACTTTCTTGTAGAAAGTTCCCATTATTAAATGTAAATATCTGCACACAAATGATAAATGTGAAAAACTTGTTAGATAGTAAAATAACTCACCAGTCTGAGTGCTGGAATCGAAAAACGTGCTGGTGGTTTCTACAGTCATGGTCCCAATGGTACCATCGGTGATTTGCGCGCAGGAGTCCCTTCTTCCCCGGTACCTTCCACTGTCATCACTTTGAGAACTTTGTCTTCGGAAATTCCTACACCTGATCATTTCTTCTGTAGTGCTTTGTCTTCTAAACCCTCTTGCTATTAATATTTCTTCCGTAGTCGATTGTCGCCTGATAGCGGGCCTGCTAGTCTCTTGTGGAGGAGGTACAACTGGCCGATTGCATGGGCTTGGATCCCGGCTCGAATTACAACTGCTCGATTCTGGAGATCGCGGTTGGCCAGGTATTGGTGTTCGATTTCCACCGGCTATAGAAGTTGACTGTCTCCTAAGTCTTCCGCGTCTATTGCGACCAACTGGACTTAAATCTCTTTCTGTGCTTCTATCTGGGCTTAAATGACTTCTTGACTCCCGCCGGCTACGAGATGCGGAATCCGGGCTTAAACTGTCACGTCTAGCTTTTCTTCCAGATTCATCTACGTCAGGGCTCAAAGTTGGTTGGCTACCTCTTCTTCCCCATGTTCCTGGAGGTAAGCAGCTTTCGTCGTATGTAGTAGACTGTCTTTGGAGACGGCTCATCTTGCTAGATCGATCCGGACTGGCGTGCGATCTAGAATCCCGGCGATTTAATCTATGACCACACTGAGTAGTGGAATCTCGCCTACTTGACAGTAACGGATGTGGCCTAGTAGGAGTAGTTGCTTGTGTTGAAGGCACCGTCGGTGACGTCGGAGGAGGTGTCACACTCGACATTATTATCGTAGGAGGAGGAAGCGCTTGGCAACTGCTGTCGCTTGTTGCCACTTTGGTAGGTGCGTGTACTGTCACAACAGTAATGTTCGGCGTCGTACCAGAATGCAAATTGACAGATGGCATTAAACTGGATTGCACATTCACTGATGGTACATTGCTTCCATGCAATGATATAGTTGGGGCTGTTTGAATAGAAAATGATGGCCCGGTCGCTACTTGAATTGAAAACGACGGCCCAGGAGTTGGACTAAGGCTGTTATTGATTGTGACATTATTTACATGCATGGGCGCTGGGTTTATTGCGTCCAAAGATGAACGGTCTCTAAAATATTGCATATCGCCTACCGTTCTTGAATCTCTTCTTTTCTTCTGCGCTGCTACTATTTTTGGTGGGGGTGGCGTACTCACTGTAGAATCTCTGCGACCACTTTTGAAACTTTCACCACTTCCTCGACGAGAATCTCTCCTTCCACTTTTTGAAGAATCTCCTGACCCTCTTCTTGCTTTCTCCCTTTCCCGTTCTCTATCTTTCTCTCTGTCTTTTGGGTCTCTGGCAATAATAATGGTGGTACTGTCACGCCTTGACCATAATTTCGCCAAGTCTGTTCTGAATTCTGATATATTGGTTTGTTGAGAGTCTCGTCGCGATTTGGACACCATCGATTTGATGCCTGAGTCTGCGCTTGATTCTCTTCGCTTGCGCAGCATTGAGATATTTGTTATAGGCGGTGTCGGTGCGACTTCGATTGTCTGCTGGCGGCCCCAAGGCAGAGACCTCGCAAGGTCTGCGAGAGTCTCTCGTCTGCAAAGAGGTGCTTTGTTGGGTTTTGCTTTCGGGCCTCCGCTCCATTCTCGAAGAATGTCAGTCAGCTGCGCCAGAGAAGATCTTCGCCTTCTTTGTTGACCTACGGGAAAAAAAATATTTAAAAAAATTGCATTCAATAATACGTATAATTTGGTGAAGTATACATATGAAGTATACATACATGAAGTATACATAATCATATAAAACCAATAATTATTATTATTTATCAAAAGAATAAAATACATGAAAATCTTCTAATCATTACTATAACGTTTATAAAAATATTTCAGGGAGGATTTTCATTTTATTACAAAATGCTACTTCGCTAAAAGAAAATATAAAATATGGAATACGTACTAAAAAGTATGTTTTATTTTTTATAAAAAGTTTAATGATTTAAGCTTTTAATTGAGTCACCGCGAGCTTTAATTTACATCACAAATATTTTAGGAATGTTTAAACGAATTTTAATAAATTGAATATCTCAAATTACTTTATATTTATTTGGGAAAATAGCCAAATTCTAAGGCCATCAAATATATTTAATTTTTTTATATAACGTATTTACGTAAAAAGCGTTTGAAGCTACCTAATCAAATATTTATAAAGCTTCTATTAGCAAAGTTAAAATTTATTTAAAACTCGATACACACAGAATTTTTCATTTGATTTTTGTTTTAATATAAACTCGAATACGCTTTCATATACGTTTTATTTCATTATTGCTGAAGCGAATAGAGTAGCAAATAAAATTGCTCAATTACAATTATGAAAGTAATTGACAATAATTAATGACACTGATAATATGATAACATATATTTAAAATAATGTAAACGTTGCTATTTTAATTTATCTATTTTTGTTATTTGGTATTACAATAATTTTTTTATGAATGTTTATTGTGTTTGCAATAACATTTTTTTATAACATTCAATGATTGCATTCATAATAATAATTCCACAGCATTTATTAAGATACCAAAAAAACACTTTTAATATTTTTAAATGTACAAACTCATTTAGAATGTTTTTTTTATGTAGTTTATTATTAAAGTTAAAGTTAAGTTATATAGAGCATTATATTATAAATTAATTTGTATTATTAAATACAGTGACATCTTACGATAAAAAACGTAAGTAACATTTTCAAATTGAGAACTGTGATAATATTGTCTTTTTTTAAACATATTTATATTATTTATAGTACCGCCAAGTTCATACAATTTTAAATAAATCATTCAAGTTTTAAATTTCCAATACATACCGTACAGGAGTACAATATATTAATTAAAAAAACGTCGTTAATTGTATGCACTTTTCAAATCAATAATTAATTTAGATTTAAAGTTACAGTTAAACTTTTTGAAAGATGGTGGAAAATTAGAGGCACTATTTTCTTTATAAATTAAAAAAAAATAGACAATTATTTCTTTTAGCTTCTTCAAGCACATTAGTATGTCGTTTTTAATCTAAAAAACATTTCCCCCCAATTAAAAGTTACCTACATGGATAACCTTGTATAAACAACCAACAAAATTTGTAGGTAATAAACCTCTTTGTCTGTTGTTTTTAATAAAAGAATTTATCTGCTTTTTTTCATAACCTACTAATAATTTGTTCGTCAGTCCCCTCAAAAACGTAAACTAAAAGTATTTTAGATGAATTCGGCGGTAACTTTGTGGAAATTAATTTTTATTATAAAATTAAAGTTGATAACTTGGTTATTCCATTGGCTGTGTTACTAAATATGATACGTGTTTCGCTTCTTTAAGAAGCATCTTCAGACTAACGAACTTAAACACGTGTCACATTTAGTAACACAGCCAGTGGAATAACTAATATGTCAATTTTAATTTTATTGTAAACTAAGAGTTTTATTTTGTGTATATTTTTTAATTTAAAAGAATATTTTATGGAATTCCTGGTCATTTAATGATAGACTTATCATCACTAACTTCATAATTAAATTTATGAGACTCATATTTAGTATGAAAGTAAAAGTTTTCAAATAAAAATTTAAAATTTACCAACAGATTCCGAAATTTAAAATATCAAACAATTCTATGATTTTTTAATCGTTACTATAAATTTATGTAAGAGCAACACTTAAGGCCATCATATATTATTATTGTTTGAATTGGCATTTAATTGGTTAAGCTTCACTGTGATAAGGTAAACATATAAAAGTATTCAGAATCTGTTTATCTGTTCGCCTGAAGTCGACATATCCATGAACTAAGGTAAATGTACCAGTAGTCGACCATTCAAGAGAAAAAATCAACAAGACTAACTATTAACTAGGATTAGATCGAATAATAATAAATCAAGTGTATTCATATTGGATCAAATGTCTTAATTAATAATTAATAAAATAGAAAAGAGTCTGCTACAAAAAAATTGTGTTAAATTTTTAACAACCATGTTAATTTTTCAGTAGTTGACCACTTTTTTTTTCAGTAGTTGACCATGTCTAATCAGAAGGTTTCATGACGACCTTTCATCAGAGTTATCTCAGAGGTTCCAGTTAGACCACTCTTGGTTGAATCAAGTAGAATATGCTTACATTCACTGATATCCTCAACAATTCTCTGAAGAAATTCAAAATAAAATAATTATTGCATAAAGTGTTGTTTTTAAATGGCCGCTATGACACCCCAATGACATATATGGTGATGTGCTAGTTCCTCAATCTGACAAAAGATGGTTTCATTTGTCTGAAATCAATCTAAATTTAGAGCGATTCCGTCTTTTTTTTTTTTTTTAGAGATTATCAGTTGATAATGCTCGTGATGAGCGAAACCGGTCCTGATCATTATAAATATGTGGAAGTAGTACAAACGAATTGTGTTTTATTTAAAAAAAATAAAAAAGGTGTCTACGTCTCTTATTTTAGGCACTTTTATTGAAATTTACCTTATATTTTATAATTTATAAAGATCTATATACTTGGCTATTTTTACTTTGTTTGATCTATTGACGAAATATTTTATCCTGAATTTAAAAACTACACAATGAAAGCGAGCATGAATTTCAAAGAATATTTCATCTTGGAATTTAAAAACTATATATATTTAGTGATATAAATATAAAAAAACGATAATACATTCAACTTTAAATGCAACCAGGCTTTTCACAAACAAGTTTGTTGAGGAAACGATTCACAAAGCGTGATTTATAATATTGACGTCGGCGTCGGTTGCATGGCAGTGAAGAAATCTGCAAGAATAAATGACACCGTGAAAGCCTTCCCGAGAGCTTTAAAGTTTATTGTAAATATTTATCGCGCTTGAAAGTTGATGCCGTTATGCTCGCTTTAAAGTGTTTGTCTAGGAATTTAATATTTTTCTACTCTAGAGTTTAAAGAAGTATTTTGCTTTTACAAATTACACTCCAATGGATTGATCAATTACGTCTGTTGATATGCAATTAATATTATTTTTTATTTGTAAAAACTTTTATAAATTATTTTATACTTTACTTAAATTTATATAGGTAAATATGATGGAAGGCATGCTGTGAGGGAGGACAATATGTAAAATTTATCTTGTTGACTTGCTAAATTTCGTCATGGGTCGTACGTTTATCGAGCGGTCACGGCTGAATAGAATGCAGATAAATGCAAATCAGGACGCACACACTTTTTGAATTTAGTTTATAAACGTGGAGCTTTGAAACAGTTTTGTTTGATAATTACATAAAATTATAATTTAAAAATTTTACAACGATGAGAAAAAAACCCATTTTCATTTCCGAATTGTAAGATATACGGCGCATCTCCCGCATGTATAGACGGTAAGCTACTGGTACATAGATATTTTTGTAAATAATTCTTTTTATGGATAAAATGAGACAAGCATATAAATAAACGTATATAAAATATAAGTAATAAAAAAAATGAACCCATGCAGTAATTTCTTGATTAGTATTACGATTATCATTAACTGCAATTTGAATATCCAATGTGCATTACCGCCAATAATACAAAATGTTCTGCCCTTAGCTTAACCGAACAGTTAAAAAAATTCTCTCCTCGATTTTAAGATCTTAAATGATCTTTAAGACTTAAATTTATGCATTATGATAAGGTTACTCACAAGCATAAAGTTTTCATTATGGTCTACCATGAATTTGCATTATAAAAAGTCAACCAAATAACATCTTGTCCATTAAAAATTCGTTACTATTGGAGTACATTACACTTTGACAGACGTAAGAGTTTGTTTATTGAATGTAAGTTTAAGGAAGAATCTAAGTTTGTATTTGTTTAAACAACCAATACTATACAGTTGTCTTTCAATTAAATGCACCTTTCTACATATTATCGCAAAGTTTGAGATTCACTCGCTCTACAAAGGACGATATAAAGTCTTTGAATGAAATGAATCGAAGCGAAATTTGCCTTCGGTGCAACCAAATTGGTACGACCGACGTGGCCGACAAATCGGATTGATTGTCGTATCGTCTTGAGATTTTTTCTCGTTCGTTGTACATTCGCAAAAGGTGTGATCACCATCTTTAAGTTAATCTAATTTAAGACATCGACTGAGGGTGCTTGATGGAATTTCAATATCAAATTTGGATTATTGAGATTTTGTACACTTTCGGCATCTTCAGGTATTCGATCTCACGAAAGTCCATTCGTTAGTGACAAAATACATGGAAGTGTACAAAATCTCAATAATCCAAATTTAAGTTAATCGTTTAACCGTCTACTTACCGGCAATGTTATGAATATTAACTAGTTCAGTAATTAGCAATTTATAGTATAAAATATTTGAAATAATTACCAGGTCTCGGAGGCGACGAGTCTCTTGGTGGCGATACACAGCAGACCTGTGCCGAGGAGTCTCGTCGTCCGCCAAGGCGCTGACGCAGCGTACTCTCCTCCAGCTGCTCCCGAACCATGTCGTCCCAGCCGTTTCCACCAGACCAAATAAGGCCCACTTGATGTGATAGGATTGGTAGATTGCAAACGAAGCATATTGCCGTCATCGTTCTGTGATAAGAAAAATGAAAGAAATTAGTGTTTATTAACATACTGGATGTATAAAGGAATTCGAATTAACTTGATAAAAACTTCTTTAATCTAGTATTTTGTATGAATTTAAAAATAATTGATGCTGCAGAATAACCTTCAGCTACTGCACCTAACCGTAGTACCTAGTTAATATTTTCTACAAACATTCCTTAAATCTAGCTAGCTAAAATTTTGAAAGAGTCTCAATAATTTATGAAGTATTTTTTATAATACTATTTCACTAAAACTTTGTTGACACTAACATTTAAAGAATTCATATTTGATTTAATTTAAGACTTCGGGTCCGTGGTGTAGTGGTCAACGTCGTTGGATTCAGCTACGAATACCTCGAGTTCAATTTCCGGTACTGACAGTTTCATCAACTGACTTTTAATTGATTTATGAATCTCTGTTCGTAGGTATTCATTGTGATGTCTAGAGCTCCCTCCCACCCATTCGATACTAAAAATCTGGATGTAGTGAGAGTGATTAGCTAATCACGTGCCATTGCCTTATTCTTCTATCACAAAAACTTCTATTGACATACCTCTTATATGGTAAAATATCAAGATATCAACTGAGGCCGTTTGATGGAATTTAAATATCAATAATTTTGTAAATTTCTATACGTCTTTCCACTTACGATCCGGGTTTTGCCTTTCGTCATCTTCAGGTATTCGAGCACACGGATGAACTCGTACTAACAGTTACCGGATAGTTTATATCGTTTATATAAAGGTGAGTTAAGAAAATATAATTACTTATCACTAAGTCTAAGATCGATATTGATATCTGAATCAATTTTTTATACTGATTTGATAATAATGACGTTCAATTATAAAAAAATAGTTTTTCTTAATTCATCTTATATATATATACCACTTTTAAAGTGTTAACTGTCAATTCTTGGTGGAAAGATATTATATTTTAAAAAATAAAACACAATTCATTTGTATGGGGTTGATCAGTTGATAATTCTCGTGATGAGCGAAACTTGTCCTGATCATCATAAATATGTGGAAGTAGTACAAATGAATTGTGTTTTATTTTTGAATATATATATATATATATATACTAACTGTCATTTCAAGTTCATCCGTATATTCGAATGTCTAAAGATGTCAAGGAGCGAAACTTCTGCTGGGTCGCTGATGACAAAACGTACGGTAATGCAAAAAATTTGATCAATTCAAATTAATACTTGGACTTGTCTTTATAAATGGATTCATTTATAAATACTACTATCAGTTAAAATACCATGATTGAAAGACACGAAAAAATGTTACTTATAGTATTTACAAATGATTCGAATTTTAATTCAAAAAAATCGTATAAGTTTTAAAAGCACTTTATTTTTTAATCATGCTTTGAAAGGTATTTTACACAAACGCTCTCCACTTATCTATCTACCTTAGAAAACGTTTTTTGCTCGCTTTGACATATTGCGGTATAAAGTATTGTATAAAAAGGAAAATACAATAGAAATTTATAAATCAAAGATAATGTTGCGTCATCGTAAATCCCTGTCGGTACAAAGATAGGATATGAATAAAGGGAAAGTTTATACGCTCCTGCCATCTATTTCAATAATCTTTAATCATTTATATTACATTATACTATTATGAAACTGTAGAAAACTCTGAAAGCGTTTGTATTTATTATTTATTTTGAATTATTTCTTACGATAACTTTAAAATGCTCGTAGGTAGCCATCCGTAATCAATTGAATATAATTGTCGAATTTTTTTTTGTGCTTTAGCTTATACAACAGCAAAAATATTACAAAAATTCATGCCTACAAACAGAAATCCATAAATCGATTGAAAAACCCAAGACATCTGTAACCGCAGCCAACGACGTTAACTACTGCACCACGTAGCCAAAATTCCTTCCCACACATTTTATCCTAAAAATGAGGCAAAGATAAGGTGATTCGCTAACCACTAGTCATCTCTTCGAACTATCCTTCTATCCCTACTCTCTTCGAAAAATAAAGATGGAGCGACTGAGTAACACGAATTTCTCGTAGAAAAACTTTTCTTGAGATACCTACATTAGAAGGCCATTTGATCCGCACTAAGAGCGGATATGGTTAAAAAAATAGCATGCAAGGCGTATGATCGAGTAGTCAACGTCATTCAATTCGGTTGCTTACGGTTTTAATCTCAGTACGGAAAGATTCATTAATTCACACATTTGACAAAGGCGTGAAGCCGAAACTACTATGAATTATATTTTTCTATACCCTCTAGAATCAAGATATCACAGATATATTTAAAAATATTCATAAATCGTTTAAGAAATCAATCAATGAAACTGTTCGTACTGAGATTCGAGCCCGTAAACACCACAGCTGAAGCCAACGAGGAGTTGACCACTGGGTTACGCGCACTGAAAAAATATCCTGAAATAACATTTCCCCAAAAATTACAATGAAACTTAATGATTCTCATTTTCGACAACTCGCTTGTCAATTGTTTTTGAATGTTGGTCATTATGTTATTAATTATTACTGTTTTAAAGAAAAGTTAATTTCATAATGATAGATCAATGATAATGACATCAATGCATATAATATATTTTTTTTACAAAATGATTGGTACATGTTGAATGTTCGCGTTTCATGAAATATTCTGTACCTACCACGTTTCGCTAATGTCAGCCATAATTCAACGCCTAAAAGTAATAGAAAACACGAACGTTTTTCGTAATTCCTAACGTTTCAAATGAGAAAAATCGTGTGTATAAAAAAACACTAGGTAAATACATCTTAGTGATATAAATAAACCTTGGCTATATCATCAAATAAAAACATATATTTTGAAGCGATTAATTTATTTTTAATTTAATTTGAATTGCCCTTCACAGCTGAAGCATGAATAAAATATTAATAAAGTACCGTATTACACCAGAATATATCGTGATGTTTAAAAAGACTGCGTTATATTCGGGATATTATGAAAAAAATAATTCATGGCATCACAAAAATACAATTCGTGTGTTTTTCACTTCACAATATTTATATCATGAACTGTCTGGTGCATTTGGGTAAAGTGACGGCTTAAAGATTATATCGTGTCAGCGTTGTGATAAATTCTTTTTTAACACTCTCCTCGCAGTTATAGCAACATAAGTAATTTGAATAATAAAGGAATTGATGATTATTTCGTAAAGAAAAGATTTTATTTACACTGCATAAAACTATTTACGACATGACTACAAAGTGATGGTTGCTAGAAGTTGAATTAAAATTAAAATAACTTGAATTTAAAAATTTTCATTTTAATCTTGATGCGAATAAGCAGATCGATTTGTATTCGGACGAAATTTTGTGAAAGTTATTTAGAAACTGTAAATATTATATGATATACTAAGCTCAATTAATTAAATGATTAACAATGATTGTAATATAATTTAGCCATTGAGCTTTAGCAGCGTAACATTGACTGGTCTGTGGAATGTGGTCATCATCAATAAAAATTATTCCATTTTTTATAAAATACATTTTATCGAGTACTTGAATTTTTTTATTATAATGATTCGTATTGTTTGTAAATTTGTTTAAAAATCCAAAAATTATTCAGGGCTGAACGAAATAAGATTAAATAAAATTTTTTTCATTAAAATTATACCAGTTAATTAAATATTTTAAGTAAATAATGAAATGAAAACTATCATTATCCTGATAATACAGCTTGCACAAAGCTTCATGAGAAAATAGTTTCACTGGAAAAGCAAATATTTTAATAGCTTGGTTCAAATGGAAAAATAACTTCTCTAATGAAGATTTTTTATGCCATAAATATAATATTTAATTAAAGCGAAAAAAGCAAAAAACTGTTATAGGTAGAAAAACGTCTGAAACCTGGTTCATTCATATCTGTAACGAGCGACCATTTTATTTTGTTGGACGAAAATTTTTAAGAGATATCACCGTAATGAAAATACCCACCAAAGCATGTTGTCAAAAAAATCTTATCATTAAAGTTATTGTACCGAAGAAAATGGAAAAGCGTGTTTTAAATACACAACAATTTCTTATTACATATCACTCGCTTAAGTAGCGAAGAAGTATCTGTAAAAAAACCAACTTTGACAATCAATTAACTGTTAAAATGTTGACTGACAATTCTTTTGGAAAGACATTTTTTTAATATTTTTCTAAATGTTTATAATGACTGAGACTGGTTTCAACCGATTGAAAATGCTTATAAGCTATGTCAAATGATCTTATTTAGAATTGAAAAAGTTATCTGTACAGTAAATAGTTTAAGTATTATATAACTACTTTATAACATACAAGTGAGTACCCGGCATGCGTTGCAATGCTACTCAAAGAAAGAAAGGCTTTGTGTTTATTAAGTACTTTTGGATTAGAGCTCTGCACTGGCCGAAATTTAATAAAATCACCCTGTCCGAGCCCGTAATCTTCAGACCCGGTGTGGCACAAGCCCTAGCCTAAATATCACACTTGTTACCCAAATCTGAGCCAAGGCCTAGATTTATTTTTCTCATCCCGGAAAAAGCCCGATTTATTTTGTAATATAGTAATTCATTTATAATTTTAAAACAACATATGCTATTATTTCCATATTTCCAACGATATTTATAGCACATGTGGAATAAATTACTTGAGTGTATAAAAACTATTGCCTTTTGGCTGACTCATGACCCAAATATACTACGAAATATTTTTCTTAAATTTGAATTCCTTACCTCGGTCCGGCCCGAGTCCGAATCTGAATTGTCTTTACCCACCCGAGCCCGGCCCACTGAAGGTTCGCGGGCTAAGATCAAGCCCGTGCAGACCTCTAGGTTTGATATGCAATTTTTTTTGTTTTTCCGTCTTGGTCAAAGATGTCGCTATCTGTACGTATTTGATTTTTTTTTTTTTAGATTTTCGATTTCACATTTTTTTCTTCAGAGACCTTCACAGATATGCACACAACAACTCACCAAAGTTTGATCGAAATTGAATGAATGGTAAAGGAATGCATAGAGGACAAACAAACAAACAAACAAATCTTCATTTTTATGTATATATATATAGATTTATAGAAGATTAAGAATATGTTTTTTAAATACAATATAAAAATTGTGTTTGTTGAAAAATAACTTGGGACTGTTAACTCCAAGTTTTTTTTAATGAAAAAGTTATAAAGCATTTAATTTCTTGAATTGTAGCTTTTATTTAGTTTAATTATTCCAATAAAACTTTATACAGCTTCTTAAATTTATTGAAAACTTAGGTCATACTATATTGATCGTAAATTAATGTTATAACACTACGCGAAGAACAGTTTAATATCTTGGTGAGATCCTTGCATACTATTATTTTAATGGTACTAAAATTTATGCAGCCTTTTCTACGAACGCTATTAAAACCTTTTATGGACATTTTGACTGTAAACATGGTAAGCCTATGTTTCAAGAGGAATTTACGCAAAGCTTTAAATAATTGATTCTATGCATATATAAAACATATAAAAGTGTAATAGTAATTTGATATTGCGATCATTGTGACTGAATGTTTAATAACTAGATTTCGTGTCAGCGATAGAGACTAATTGGTGTGCAATATCTTTAAAATTTAAAAATAAATTTTGCACACACAACTGATTTTATATGATGTTTTAAAGCTTTCTTTCTATATGCACGGCTGAAGAACGGGTCTAATATGATAACAATAAGTTAAAAATCACACAGAGGTGCAAGATCAGGACTAAAAAATTGTAATGTTTTAGTGTAGCCTTTCATGTTGAGATTGACGTCAGTTTTGACGTTGTTCAAAGCTTTTACGTAAAAAGTTTCAGCTAGTTCTGTTTATTTATATATTGCTCCAGAACGAAAAAAAGAATTTAACGATACAATACGTTATGTAAGAGCTTAAACTGTTGCAAAATAACTAATGTTAAAATAGTCTCTTGCGAGTTCATTAGCTCAACATCTTATATATAATAGCCCAGACCGGTCTGTAGGCGTAGATGTAGACGTTTTATTATTATCACATACACATGTAGATATAAAATTTTCCCATAACCTAAGCGTCCACAGTGTGTATAAACAATGCACACAGTTAAGACGTGACGCAAAACCCGAGGCAAACAAACAAGTCAATCAGTCTGTCAGTATGGAAACTAAAGAATGCTACTTTAGACATTCAGTATTTTAATTTCAATATTTAGAAAAATTAAACTTTTTTTTCTAAATATAATGATTTTCCTCCATGTATTAATGTTAGGATATTAAAACCGAAATATTAATTAGCATAGCTGTTGTTTCTCGATAAAAAAATTATCGACAAATTCTTGTTAAAGAACAGTGTTTAGAAAAAATTGTTAAAGATGAACTGAATATATATATATATCGACCGTGGAAAGGAAAAAGGACGTAGCCTACACACAGAAATTATTGTGTATAGCCCAAACAAAACGTGTATTAATTTGTATGTACTGTAATTGTCGAAAAAATATACTATGAAAACACGGAGGGATAAGTCTTCTTGCCTTTCTACAGTCGATATATTATATATTTTGTATATAAATATAGTGTATTAGGACGTTTTGTGTGAGTTATACACAAAATTTTTTGGTGTGGGTTACATCCTTTTTCCTTTCCACAGTAGTATGATATAAATTGAATATAAAAGACATCGTTTCATTGATGGAACTTTATTTTAAAAATAGTTCTTCAAAAAAGGAGCCAATAAATTTCCATTAAAAAAACTCCCAGCCATAAAAATATCATTAATAATTATGCAGAAGAAATGTTTTATAGAGTGTGTGATTGATTGCAAAAGTCTTTTGATAAATAGTATTATGGAATAATCTATAGAAATATTCTTTTTAAGCATCGCACAGCTTTATGTTTCTGCATTGCAACACATGTTGTATTAAATATGTTTGAAAAGTATCTCCGTACTTTAGAAACAAAACACTTCGAGGAATATTTACGTATAGTCTATAAAAGTATCATATTACAGAGTATTGGAACTATTCCGAAGTAACCAGAGTAATATTAAAGTTATAAAAGTTTTAAATTTGCTTCGGGTTCAAAGATTTGAATGAGAAATAAAGTTATATTACTTCTAAATATAACTTTTGACAATAGGATTTGATTATCGTATTAGAATTATCAAACGGTGTCGTTCTAGCAACAAAAATTGAATCAAAATAACTCTTTTATTTTGAGCAAACTGTAATTTAAAAATGAACAAAGTGAAGTCCAAATACCATATTACTATAAATAACGGCAGGACAAAATACTGTTGAGAAATGGATTTGAAATTCAAAAAGATTTTTCATTTCATTAGAAATGCATTACTGTTACATTTTTTATAAATACATAGACAAATTTTGTTTTTAATGAACAACAAACAAACTGAATATTTTGGATTAAATAAATAGTGTATGTTTATCAATATAGAGAAATCAAAATTAAAATTGTTTTATTTGATTTACATGAAATAATTAAACTTTTTTGAATGACTATACGCTTTTAGATGACTAAGTTTCGCTTCTTGGTGAATCATTTTCAGACATCATACAAATAATATGATTAATTAAATGAATAGGTACGAAATTTTACGATATTTAAATTGAAAAAAAACCACAAACAACGAATTTGTAAATAGCAACAAAGTATTTAAAAATAACTTGTTTCACATAAAAAAGCGGCGTTTTTTTGCTAGCATGGAATCTAGGATCAAGTTATATTTATTATAATGCAAGTAACATAACAAATAGCCATTCTTTTCTAATGAATGATTAATTTTTAAACGTGAGTTATTTTTTTATATAGCAACTGAAAAATATACGCCAAGTCAATTCATTCAAAGCCGATACATTTCTTCCGTCTGGAGATTTCCCAGTTATTTTCCTATGCAATTCCGTTATATGTTGCCAAGTCTAATTGAATAATCTGGTTATGAATTGCGTGGGAAAACTCTTGTTCAGAGTGATATAACTTTTATTAATATTATGTTTTTTTATATATGAGAAGTAGATATACATTTCGATGTAAATTGAAATGATTTTGTTTTGGTTCTCGACTAAATAGATGCAGGTAGAGTTGGATAATCAAATGATCTAGAAGACGCAACCAATAGTAGATTGAAATACAGAGAAATTGTATCACCACTGTATTACAGCGATTGATGATATTAACGTTTATCGATTATAAATATTGCAAATATAAATAAGCTTATTTATTTTTAAGCACCGCGTTGTCATTTAATCATTCTTCTTTAAAAAGACATTAAAATATTTGTGAGGCCCTCTTCAATATCATAGAATAAAATGCTAGACTTGGTATTTGATTTTCAATGCACGTTTCTTATTTTTGCATTATCAATTTTGCAATAAAGCATCCAAAAATAACATTATAGCTTAAAGGTCTGATAGATACAAAGTATGCGTCTAGCATTCTGAAATTTTCTTTGTATACTCAGACAATTTTCAATACTCACTGTAAGACATATTTCAATCAATCTTTGAAATTTTAAAGTGCAAGTGCAATCATTTTATTATTATAGCTTGACAGAATAAATTTATCTGGCATTCAATATCGTATTTTTGTCGTCCGATTATTTTAGTTGTATAACTGCAAATAAAATTGCCATAAGTTAACTGTTATTGATAATTACGAGGCCGTAAAAAATCAGTAATTATTATTGTTTCGTAGCATAAATTGAATCCTGAATATAACATAGGTTTTAAACAACATGTTGAGTATTTCAATAAAAACTTTTAAAAAATTTAAAGTTGAAATCAATCAAACAGGAATTCGCATTCTTTCAGTGACCGTGACCGTATTTTTTAACAAAGTAATTCATCGTTACTCAAATGCCCGACTTAGATTTGATAAATATGTTAAGTATTTACAGAAAGAAATAAATTAATAATGTTGAAACTTTTTTCTTAATTAATCAAAGTTAGATTCAACAGTTGTTATTTAGACACTTAATGAACCATGAATGTCTAATGATAGCTTTAAAACATTGTAAAAAGATTCATTAATAATGATTTATTTGTATCTGCTACATTATGTTTCAAAATTAACAACAAACTTTAAGTTAAATGGTTATTGGAATATTACTATAATAAACGCCTTAATCAACCGATAAGTTTTAACAGGTAATACTATAGATATATTTTTTAAATTTCCTATGGTACTCAAAGTTTTACCCACCACCACTCACTATGGATTTACTCTATACTTAAAGATTGTACTCTGCAGCGTAACAACGTTATGCGTGTTTCGAATATTTGTCAAAAACGTTCGAGGAGAAATTTCTCAAGAATAGGTCGCAAGCACTCTAGTGTGCATATAGTTGAATAATAAATAATAATGATAATAAAATAAGGAAGAGAAGAGTTTACTGAAGACATTTTAGGGATCGAGTTCCATTCAATTTCCATAGGACGCCATGAAGATTTGAATATCTTGTAATTTGTTAGAGTTGCAACCAAGTCAGCATGACTGAGGGGGCCGACAGTTGTCACCGATTGTCGTATTGTCTTGAACAATTTCTCCCATTCGTTGTTCGTGTCTGGAAGACCTTGACAGCAAAGTGACTACAGCCAGTTATGAATTGACTGATCCAAAAATCATTAGTCAAAATAATAATATATATATTTTATCAAATATTTATGTTAATGTTTGTTAAAGAATTAATTTACTAATTCTCCTCATTAAGATGAAGATGTAGCTGTCTATAAATTTAATTTAAAAGCCACACTCATCCTTAGTAAATATAAAAAATATATCAACAACCTAGAAAACATCGCACGTCGATAAACTTCGTCTCGTATTTTTTACACGTCTTCTAATCTACCCACTTTCATCGCGTGCAGTGGAAAACACGGACTGCCAAATTCAATTCCCACCCCAATGTGACGCAAAAACGTCAATCAGCCCGACATTTTTTATCGAATTCGCTCAGAATCCAAAACGCCAAACACGCGATGTGATTCACCAGTGCGCAACTGTCAATTTTGTATGTAAAAATGTGTTTTTTAATAACAAGATTCATCCGACGCAACAGTACGTATTAAAAGAAAAATTCTATTTATATGTGAAGGCTGTATCACATAAACATCGTTTCTTCCCACGATTAGTGGGAAAAGGATGAAAATTAATATTATTATAAAAACTTTAAAGAAACTCGGAGTATATATGGAAGTGCACCATTATTAAAATAATAGAATAACATCTTTTGAACGTGTTTGAGATATAAACTCATTTTTCGTAATTTTGGAGTTACACCATTACTATTATTCTAAGTGACACATGTTTCTATCGCTAGTCTCTCAAAAAAGAATGTTGAGCGAACGAATAAAAATCAGTAACATAACTTCAATATAGCTTCACATACGTACTGTCATTTAGGAATTCATATGCCTTACTCACACCGTCGTATAAAAACAAACAAGTAAGCTCCCTTGTTGTTTGTCCGCATCAACTTTCAGTTTAAAGTATAATATGTTCTCGCCAGGATACCCTATCACCCACCCATCTATTTTCTCTGTTTCATGATATGCCAAGCGGTCGTCGCTAGAAACTTTAAGTCTCTTCAGAGGTATTCACAGCATTTGATTCAGTCAGCTCCAGCGTCTCTACATGACTATTTAGATAACAAGAAAATGCCTGACTCGTTCTCTCATATTCGAATACCTCATAACACCAAACCACATTACTTTCAAAGTCAAAGTGTATTTTCTTTAAGCTTAATACACAGTGCTATGTTTTTTATAGGTGTCACAATTTGCAATGGTAAAGTAGCATTCGGTATTTAGCTTGAACCTTACACAGTTGTGTGTCCCGGACAGTTCATATTGAATTCGGTTTCTTTAGTCAAGAGTTATGAGTAGGGCTTGCAATTTACCGTCAAATTGCAATAAACGGTAAATAATTTTTCCCATTACCGGTTATTTACCGGTGAATAAAAAGAAAAAGACATTGATTAGATGTTTAAAGTATAACTGTACGTGGCTATTTTTACTAAAAACGGTATCCTAGATTGTAACGTAAATAATTTAAAATACGTTTTATTGGAGTAATAATGTCGTGAAATATACTTATATGTTGGCGATTTTTGTTTATTTGAAATATAGTATAATACTTTTTCAGAATTAAAATATGCTGTCATGTAACAAATCATATCAATACTTTTGTCTTTTAGATTTGACCTGAATTTTGAATTTGTCCCGCAGATGAAAACACTTGTTCTGATACAATACTAGTTAGTAGGCAAGTCATCAGATTATGAAATGCGATGTTCAAATAATGTAATTACCGATGGTGCGTTTTTGATGATTTACCGATAAGCCGATAAACCGGTAAACCGGTAATGCAAGCCCTAGTTATGAGTATTCACTAAATTTAGGGTGTCATAATTTTCTATGTATAATTTGTATAGTTTTCTTCATAAGCTCTTCGCAAGAAAAGGGACAATATTCCAGCATTTTCTTACTTGTAATAATATGAAAATTATGCCCATAAATTGATTGGCGGGGTGAATAATGTCGATGAAACATTTCGGCTATTGTTCGTTTACTGCGAAGACAAACGTAACAAGTGGAAAAATGTGGTCGGCCTCTCAAGCGACTGTGAATAGAAAAGCTCGTCGGCAAGAATTCAAAAGGTGAGCTTCCATTGTGGGCTTTTTGTATTGTTACAGTCTTAAGACGAGTTGCAGCGACTCGAAACTTTTGCCAAAATACGTGTCATTTTCTGTTCTTAATTCATTATGTTTGTTTGTTGAATTAATTTTTAAAATACAAAAAATTTTCAATTACCTTAATGTTTAAGAAGCAACCTGTTACCTCGCAATCGCCATTTCAGTCGTGTCACAGTATGTCATTTTTTATTCTTAATTTATTATGTTTGTTTTTTCAAATTACTTAATATTTTAGAAGCAACTTGTAAGGATTTAGAATCAAAAATCATACACTGCAATCACCATTTTAGTCATGACACAATTTTACGGGAAAATACAACTATAGTAAATCTCTCTATAGAGTAACGTATTTTAATACAAAAAATGGGGAAAATGTTTAATTTGCTGATTTCATTCAATTCACAAAATAAGATTGAACTAACCTAGCCTCAAATTTTAGATGGACGCCTGGTCCCCTATAACGTCGTATTCCTATATCGTAGTCCCAATTTATACACTATAGGGGTGTCGTCTGTATGGTGTAAAATATTCGGCTACGCAATCTTTTCCATATTACCCAACAAAATGCAGCTACATTTAGGTGAATCGTTGAAGCTTAATAAAAATATTTAATCATGATTTCATTTTATAATAATAATAGTGTTTTTTAGAAAGCAATATTACATATGAATGATTTTGGACGTGGAAACGCAACTGCATGTGATATATTTATGATTAATCTGGGTAATAAATACTATTAAATTTATAATTATCATTTCTTTTGTTGGTAAACTCTGTCTTAAGAAACACTTTCACCTTTTTTGAAATCGATATCCCAATCGGAAGAGGTAATTCCTTATTATTAAGATTCGATGAAAGGTAGAAAATTCTTGGAAAATTTTACATATTCTTGTAAGATCGTTCATACGGATTTTAAGTTGAGATATTAAGTGTGGTGCAAAATTTGAAAAATAATATGTATATTTATTATTTTATTTCATTCGGTGACTATGCTTGTTGAACTTAAAAATAAGTAAGAAAAAACACATGCACTCGAAATTAGTGACGTTTATAAACTGTCTTGTGGAATACGAAATCCATCGTATATAATAATTTTTTTTATTTCTTAAATTATTTCATGAATTTCATTTTTACAAAAACATCATACGCTCAATTTTCGATTAATCTCATATTGAATTTGTACAACAACAATAATTCTAATTCATCCGTGATTAAATGGCCTGGAGCAGTTAGAAATGAACATATATATACATATTCATTCACGTGAATCTTGATGATTTAGCCAACGCATTACTACTCTTTACATTAAATACACTTTACCTTAAAAATGAAACTAAATATGTTTCAGTAAATTATTATGATAAAATCTCTCTTTGTTGTGAGTAAATATACCCATATACAGAATATATAGGAATATAAATTTGTTTCAGCATAGTTCTAACTGTAGTGTGATGTCAAAATATGTCCACTATATTCCATTATTCTTGTGGAACTAAATAATATGCTTAAGTTTTGTTAAGCTTATGATTTTCTTTAAATCTAGATACCCTTCAGTTATTTAATAAGTGTTGCCAAGTTTTTTGACGATGTCCGTTCTAAATATGGAGCATATGAACTTCTAATGGAGGTATCTCAACAGACGTTTTTCTACGAAAACTGCTTGTTACTCAGCTGCCCAACATTTCTTTTTCAAAGAGAGTGGGCATAGAAGGGCAGGGCTAGGGCAGATTAGTATTAAGATAATCGCTCTCGACACGCCGCGTTTTTAAGATGGAATTGGGTAGGAGGGATTTCTGCCAATTACCAATAGTTGCCAATGATCAATTCTATACTATAACTATAATTTAAGACATCGACTGAGGGTGCTTGATGGAATTTCAATATCAAATTTGGATTATTGAGATTTTGTACACTTCCATGTATTTTGTCACCAACGACCCGGGTTTCGCCTTTCAGCATCTTCAGGCATTCGAGCGCACGAATGGGTCAGTTAATGATCAGGACCGGTTTCTGATCATTGAAGTCCATTCGTGCGCTCGAATGCCTGAAGATGCCTAAAGGCGAAACTTGGGTCGTTAGTGACAAAATACATGGAAGTGTACAAAATCTCAATAATCCAAATTAAATATACTATAACTAGTTCATAAAAAAATAGGCGACGTCCTTATTGTATAATTTGAAAATATTTTTGATTCAGAACGTTTAAAAAAAAAACATACCTAGTATTTTCAAAGTGCGCATCTAATTGACATAAAAAATTCCATTTTTTTCATTTGGTTCGTATAACTGCTTAAAAATTACAAGACCAACGATTTAGTTCTGATTGAACTTCCAGCCAGTAATTTGTTTTTCACTCTGCTTACTATTGTTAAAAATATGTTAGACCGAGAAAATAAACGATTGGTAATGATTTTTTTTTGCTATTACGTAGATAAAATTAAATAATGTCCATTGCTCAATTTCAAATTAATATAAACATAGCAATGGAAACTGACTCTGTATGCTGAAGGTGGTGGATGAAAATAATCACGATTTCGAATTCAATTAACGTTTACACGCCGTGTTGTTCGGCGCATAGCGTAAAATGGCTTTCCATAATGTATCAGGCGTAATGTGACATGTAAATATATTAAACATGGTGTACAGATCACATAACTGAATGATTCTGCGTAGTTGTGTATTTATTTAAAACGTTAAAAAGACAACATAAATTTGTTATGATACAATTTTAACGCAACTAATTAATTTGTCAGAAACTAATTAGATAAATGGTCAGTAAGAAATAATAAATAGTTAGTTAATAATTATGTTTGGTCAGTAAATAATTGCCAAATAAATAAAATGTTAGCTTGAATTAAAAAGCAGTCCGCTTTATATTGGTATCTGACCGTTTATTAAATTTACTGACCAAAAATTAAAATTGTCAATGACTCAATAAATGCAGACCGCATCATGGCGATCTGAAAAGTCTTATTAGAAATACAATAATATTTGATCCAAGAATACATGTATACTAAATTCTTTGATTAACTACTGACAATTTATTATTCCTTACTGACCAAATATTTAAATAGTTATTGACCCAATAAAAGTAAGCCCAATTTACATTGCCGTTTATACATGAAGTGCGTCACATAAAGTTGAATTACTGTATGTAAAATACAAAAAAAAACAATAATTGATGGTATTATTGATGTTACCAAACTGTCATCATGTTGTTTATATTGCGATAAAAAAATTCAAAGATTAGATGTTTACAAATTTGAATTTGATATCGATTTGTTAAGTATTATATTGTGTGTTAAAGACGTTTTTTGAATCGTAAAAGAGAACTAAATAATGAAAATTAGCAATATGCTTAGTCGTACTATAATTATTATTGTCAAATAACATTATTTCGGCATATCATAATCGTCCGAACTATACAGATGATTGTATGAAGGTTTGTTTGCTGATATATTCTAGACTACTGCGGGATATATCAACTTACATATGTACTTAATTATATTTAGTTTACTTTAAAGCCAAACTATTCTATGTCATAAATTAAATTCGATGTTTACTGAATACACGTTTTAAAAATATAAATTTTGCGTTTAAAAATAAAGTATTAAAAACGTGTTTTCGTAATAACTACAGTCTGTTTGATAAATTAAGTAAGTGTGCTCGGGAATACGTTTTTTTATTGCTGATATCTAGAGAATGTAAAAATAAAGTAATTGGCATCAAAATTCATTGTTTTTATTATTATATATCGTCGCTGTTTTAGAAGAATACACTAAATCCCAAAAATGATATATTGAGATAGTTATACAAAAACGTTCCTTATTTCAAACTTTACCTTATAAAAGAACACATTTATTTTTATAAATTGTATTTTTACATAAAAACACTTTTGTACAATAAGCTAAATGAAAAATATATGGCATTTCAAGCATTTGAAAACTTCAAAGTCCAATTACTCAAAACTAGTATTTTTCAGTTAGTGTCTTATTCTAGAACAATAATGAAATATTTTGAGGAGATTTTTAAGTATTGCTTGGCTAGACCTCTTACTTTTTTTCCATGTCCGCTGCCAACGTGGAGCATATAGTCTCCTAATGTAGGTCTATCTCAACGGAATTTTTCCATGAAAATTGTTTGTTACTCAGTTGTTCAACCTCTCTTTTTTCGATGAAAGTAAGGATAGAAGGATAAGGCTATGACAGGACTAGTGGTTAGCTAATCGCTCTCAACGGTTACACCATGTGAAGATCGGATGGGTGGGAGGGAGTTTTTAGATATACACTCAGACTACTAACATGTCTTAAATTAAATAAATCCATAAATCGATTGAAAGATCAATTTATGAAACTGTCCGCTCCGGGAATTGAGCTCGAGACATGCGTAACCGTAGCCAACGACGCTACCAACTGCGTCACCGACGCCTTACTTAATTTAGTTATTGAAAATTATTTACACGGTAGTTTGATGAAATAAGCTTGAACTACTGTACATTTAAAAAAAAATCTTTAGCTCTGCATTATTATGGGTATCACTTTTAATGTGTGGTGTTCTTTTTCAATTCTTGGTGGAAAGGCATTATATTTAAAAAAATAAAAAACAATTCATCTGTACTAATTCCACATGTTTATAATGATCAGGACCGCTTTCGCTCATCACAAGCATTATCAACTGAGCTCGTGAGAAGAATGTAGATATTTGTCATCGTTTGCGTTAAAGTCGAATTTTGTGGAAGTCTGTAAACCAAACTGAAAACAGCGCAAGGAGTTTGGAGAGCGCTGCGTTAGATGAACGATCTTCAAATCTTGATCTGACGATGTGAAACGAAATGGCTGGTATGTAGTATATGAAACAACATTAGAAACGGGAACCAATGTAACACTGCGATGGTAGTTTGATAATACAGTTTGATTGTTGATATCTAGTTAATATTGCATACCACTTTTAAGGTGTTAACTGTCAATTCTTGGTGTAAAGGCATTATATTTAAAAAAATAAAACACAGTTCATTTGTACTACTTCCACATTTATAATAATCAAGACTGGTTCAGTCGTAAGTCAGAAGTATATCAGTTAATAAACATATTGGAAGTAGTAAAAATAAATTGTGTTTTATTTTTTATAACACAGAGGTATTTTTTATTTCATAAATATCATGGTAGTTGTATTTTCAGTAGTTTTAATGTTATGTAACTATTGGAATATATTAAGAAAAGAAATTTATACCTATTTAATTATGTATGAAAATGTTAACGCAGTGCGTTAGAGAGAGAAATATATGAAGAGAATTGAGCAATAACAGCGCGCAAATGTTTTATAAATTACCAAATTTAGATTCGTTGATGGTAACATTATATAAATTAGGCAACAAAAAGTTATCTTTATGTTTACCTTAAACCATCGTAACAAACAGAAAACAAAAAGAAAAGATAAACAATTCATTATACACATGAATAATTATCTAAAAAGTTTCGTTAAAATGGAAACATAAATTAACATAAATATAAACGTCGTTAGAAATTGTTTGAATATTTTTTGGAGAAAAATGAATTTTACGATTATAATATTGATGTAATTAATCTCCACTATATACCACAAAATAAACGTAAAAATCTGTATGTTTGTCAGTCACTAGAACACGTGACGTGAAATTCTCACATGTCATTCTGGCTGTCATTTTTGTGCAACTGTGCAATTTTCAACATTCAACTATTCACTTTTAATTTTTAACCTTAAACTTAAAACGGTATATTTTTGACGTCTCGATGAAAAGCAACAGAAAAAAAATAACAAATAGCTGCTTAGCAACCGCTTCATACTGAAATAATCCATCATGTCTTTTTAACAACTCAATCTGTATTAAATTTGTTTAGCGATTATATAATACATGTATATTTTAATATAAATGTCACACATAATTACTTCGATATGACAATCGTAAATTTGTAAAAAATCAAAAGATTGAGCGGAAAACTATCCAATCATTTAAAATTATAAAACTTAAAACACTGACATCCTGATTTCGTGTCCTTAACCTTCCCGTTATCGTAGGTGAACCAAGATTGCCAAACGAGTTGAAAACATTAAAATCTCCCTTATTAGGTTTTATATAAATTTAGGATTTTAGCTATTTGTAGATAAAATAGTTATGTATTAAAATTAAAATAAATAAGTTGTTCGATTTAATGTTTTAATCATTAAATTAATAAAATTACAAAACTCTGATGACAATATTATTCCCTCAATGAAAGTGCTAGCGATATATAAAATTTTATAAGCAAGAGTGAAAAAGTTGTGGAAAAAAGGTGTTATAATTTTAATAAATTGCATTAAGAAAATATATATCTGTGCAGCAAGCATGTGTAGTTTCACTAAAGTTTTGAGACAAACAGTTTGTGTTTTCTTGTCTATGCGCTTACCACATCAAAAGTTATTATGCGTCATGTTATGCTAAATCCCTGTTAGCATGAACACGCTCATCAAATAATATGTTTAAATAAACCTTTGGTGGAAGAAGATTTGTGCAGTTAATTTATGTGTTTTAATCGTTTTTGCGAACAGGCTCGCAGGCATTTGAGGAGGTGGTTTTATTTATATTTGAGAATAATAAATATTTCAAGAAGGGTGAAAGTACAATACAGAATTATAAACAAAGAGATCAACCGTATGCCGTGTGTTTCAGTATCAGATGTTCTTTTAGTGTTGAATTTTCATGTTGCGTATACGAAGAATCGTTTGAAATAAATTGCTATTATTCAAAATGTATTCCTTTATAATACGAGTTGAATATTTGTAACAGTTTTAATAAGAATATACATAATTGCATTCTTTATATATCAGAAATTTGTGTTTTTACAGATAAAAGTGCAAAAACTTAAAAAGCAAAGTTTTGAAATAATTAAGAAATATGATTTTGGGCAAGCTTTATCTATTTTTTGTAGAGTTTAAAGAAATTGTAAAGTTATCTGAAAAAATTTAGACACATAATTTTATTTTTTCTCTTATATTAGGAATAGGGGTTAAAAAGTTTTCCCGTTTTTTAAAAAGCCGCATTTCAGTTGATGCAGACCGTCTGAGACACGCAGCTGTACACGATTAAAATTTTTCAAAGCTTGCATTCTACCTGTGCTGCTTTACGGTAGCGAATGATGTCACCTGACAAAGACTTACTAAGAAAAACCGTATACTGAGTTTCGGAAATAGATACTTGAGTCGGATACTGGGGCCGAGGTGGATTGACTTCGTTAACTTGGAGATTAGAGAACGTACCAGGCAGCGCCCTGTTACATCAGCGGTCATGGAGAGCCGTCGGAGCTGGTTGAGTTACGTGCTACTGGCCTCTTCTCCCGACCAGTGGTATTCCAGCGTCCTGGAAGACAATTGGTTACTATCCATTGGATAAACTCGGTGAAGCTGAGGGACTTTGGCATATCATAGGAGAAAGCAAAGACAGTACATTCATCTTTTTGGCATTTAAAACAATAGTTTTGTATGGCTACTTTTTAATGTAACATGTTTGCAATAGTAACAAACTCTTTCTGTAAATCAAAAAAATATTTTTGTTTATTTCTAGTCGCGTAAGAATATTTTTTCTAGATAATTCTGGCCCTTCTATGGATGCAAATCATTTTTCTTTATGATAAAGTTGAGAAAGGCAAGACTTACTTATCTTTCAGATATAACTTTACGGACAATAAATGTATTGTATTCCAACTTATTTTTTCCATTACAATGCATTTCGGAAAATGAAGAATTTTTATAAACATCGTTTATTCAATAATTAAACTTTTTATACGATATAAGCTATTTTAAAGATAAATATATATGATTGTAAAGACAGGTTGACAATTAAACATCCGTGGATATTAGAGAAATGAGACAAAAAGCGTGAAAAACTTCAATAACATAGATTATCTGAGGTATAAATAATTAAATGTAAAGAAAATTAAGCCAGCAGCGGATGTCTCGGGTTCAAGTCCCAGTGCGGACAGTTTCATAAATAGATTTTTAAATCGATTTATGGATTTTTGTTCGTAGACATGAATGTTAGTGATGTCTGAAAAATTTCCTCCCACCTATCCGATCCTATAAAACGGGGCATATCGAGAGCGATTAGCTAAACACCAGTCCTGTCCTAGCCCTATACTTCTATTACTACTCTCTTCGTAAACGAGACGTTAAGCAACTGAGTAACAAGCAGTTCTCTTAGAAAACTTCTGTTGAGATACCTCCATTAGGAGGCCACATGCTCCACACTGAGAGCGGACATGGTAAAAAAATTTGGTCAGTTAGCAATAAAAAATAGTCCGTTAAAAATTATGTTTGGTCAGCAAATAGTTGCCAAATAAATAAAACTTAGTTAAGGTTCAATTAAAAGACTGACCGTTTTACATAAATATCTGATCTCGTGTGTACCGACCATTTATCGAATTAGTTACTAACCATTTTGATTAATTACTGACCATTTATTATTTCTTAGTGAGCAAACGTTGAAATATTTACTGACGCAATAAATGAAGTGTAATTAAAACCCTCGATAGTATCGGGTGACTGAAACAAAAACAACGCAATAAGAATTTTTTTTGCCATATATGAGTCGAATTTTAATGACAATCACGTGTTTTGTGTTTTCCACTGATGATAAAATACATTAATGAACCATTTTTAAAAACGAAAAGTGGTTGCTAAAATTTGATCTTGCTTCGTCAGGCATTTTGTTTCATACGTAAAAGTTTGCGCCGGATGATCGGCAAAGTGAAATATATGTATTATCGGTGTTATGAAGCTAAAGAAAAACAGTGGTGCCAATATAAATTAGATTCGACAAACCATCTAATGATTAATTTAAAGTTCAAAAAATACTTGAAATATATTCAAAAAAAAAATATAATTCAAGAATAGGAAAATAATGACAATGTTACGTTAACCCTTCCGTTCTCATGGTGTAACATTGCATTACTTCGGCCTTAAACCTTTAAATTATGCGTGAAATAGGTCATACAAAAAATTTAAAACTTTGCTATTTGTAAATAAAATAGTTCTACAAATAATTAAAAATACATCATAGTTTACGTCTTCGTTGTATAATTAATCATTATTTGAAAACCTCGTTAATTTTACCATCGAAAAAGACAACATTACATTATAGTATAGTAACGACCCTAGATGCATGACCGTACCGTATGCAACCGTTTTGTTTCAAACAACACTTAAACACGTCTTGAGCCTGTTCTGCTATGAAGAATTTCGATTCTTGCGTCTTTAGATAATTTCGCATAGTTTGATATGTATTTCAGGTTTTACACACAAAGTATGGTGTAAAATAATTACTTAATACTACATAAAACCATATAACACATTTTGAAATTGTCATTTCGCTTTAAAAATGTGTTTATATGATTGTTTTATCATGAAAACGGGAAGGTGTCTAAGCGTTGGATAATATCCCACAATCGTAAAATGATTCATTTAGAATGAAATAAAAAATTTGGATTATTGAGATTTTGTACACTTCCATGTATTTTGTCACTAACGACCCGGGTTTCGCCTTTCGGCATCTTCAGGCATTCGAGCGCACGAATGGACTCGAACTGATCCGAAACCCGGGGCGTTAGTGACAAAATACATGGAAGTGTACAAAATCTCAATAATCCAAATTTGATATTGAAATTCCATCAAGCACCCTCAGTCGATGTCTTAAATTATAAAATGAAATAATTGAATAAATATTAAACTTTAGAACCTTAAAATTTATTCCATTATTGTAAGAGACAATAAATATAGACGTCCATTAAAATCATTTTCTCTATTCCTTCGTGATTTTTCTTCGTAATAGATTAAGAAAAAGCTTTCAGGCATTAAGGGAGATCTTGTGAGTAATATGAATTCAACTATTGCTTTTTTCTTCACATGAAACCCATATTTTTATTTTGAAAGCGGTTTAATATATTATTTATTATTTAAGTGATTAGGAAAAAAAATGAATATAATTCTTCGAGGTTTTTTTATTATCTTAATAATGCTATCTTTGGGACTAGAGCTCCCTACTGATTAAAGGAGAGACCTTGTTTTTACAACTTACTAACCGAGGGAAAGTGAAAAATATCATAACATAATCTACAAGACGTATCTAAGGTGTTTAATTCTTAATAAAAGAAAAATAATTTCCAATAAAGAAAGCCATAAACAATTCAATCTGAGTAAAAGTTAACAATTATTATTATTCATCATTTTCAGCCAACGTCGATCCACTGCTGGATGAAGGCCTCCCCAGTTCCCTCCACTCTTTTCGGTTCCTAAGGATCAGTAATTTATTGTCTTAGTTCATGAACCAATTGTTTTATATATCTTGATTTTTAACACTCAATTTTATATATAAATAGGCTTGTTATGTTTGTATTTTTATCATTTAATAATGCTCGTGATGAACGAAACTGGTCTTGATAATTATAAACACGAGGAAGTAGTACAAATGAATCGTGTTTTATTTTTTTAATGAATTAGAGTAAACGTTTTTCGATTTTATAACAAATACTGATATTATAAATAAAAATCTTTTAAAAACTCATTTGCCTGTCAATCAGATATTAGTGAAAATAGTTCCGGCTACAGAAAAAACCCTCTCAGATACAACGCTTGTTGGATGGGCAGTCAATAAATAATTGTACCATAATATATTGTTATACCAGTAATTTAGTGTTTTTTTAAACAGGTATTTCAGTATTGAAAAAACTGTTTGAATACCAGGTTAATAGTTTTACAAACCCTTCATATCGAGTCGTTGAAAGTAGATTATCATGAATGGTAAATTGATGACGTTTGATAGTTTTATTGCATAATATAATGTTAAATAAATAGTAACATTTAAATAATGTCCTACTTAAATTTGAATTATTGAGATTTTGTACACTTCCATGTATTTTGTCACTAACGACAACTTCATCTAGCATCATCAGGTACTCAAGCGCACAAATGGGCTCAAATTGACCGATTCAACACCCTCAGTCGATGACTTAAATTAAATTAATGTCCTACTGTTTTTTAATGAAAGTGTTATTACAGCTTATTATTTTTTCGCATCAATTTAGATAGTTACGCAAATAATATAAATTTTCCAAAAATGCACAAATGAAGTTTCGCTGCTGTATCGATGTTATATTTCTTCCAATCTGTAACCGTCGGTATAAAATGAAAGCAAGTAGAAGAGAAAAGAGGTAAAAATCATCGACTTATGCAAATGGTTCATAAAATTTTTATTATTTCCGGAGATGGATTTAGGTGAAATAGTAACGGGTACACATTTCATCTTGAGTATCACTAGTGACGCCCCAAACCGGTAAAATAAAAATATACATAACATTTTATCGTTTTACTAATAACCTACATAAAAAGTAAGGCTACTTTGATCACTTGAAAAAATATTATTTATTTCGTTTCGTATAAATAAAAATGAATGTGAAAAATGGATTGTTATAATGCTCAAAATTATCATTGCAAGGTGCCGGCAATAATTTCATGCAAACCCAAATATTTTTAGGTTTCTGATAAAATTACGTAACCGTAAATTGTTTACAATATATATTTTATTCTTTTTTGACCGTATTAGCTCCTTACGTGGATCATATAGCCTACACGCAGAACCTTCATGATTCTCTGTCACCGGCTAATCGTTTTTGCCCTTCCTCTCATAGCTTACCAGAGTTTCTTAGCTCCGCCAAGTACATATTGTGGTTAGTACTCATTGGTCTTTCAGGATACCGGAATCCAGAGGCATCCGCAGCACTTGACCCAATCAGTTTCAACGTCTTTCCAAGACCCTGATGGAACAGGGTGCTGCTTGGTCGAATATGAAAGGGCACTTGACAGTTCGCATCGACTTTCTTCATGGATGATACTGGATGCATGCGAGATACCCTCAAACATTGTGGTCATCATCAAATTCCTGCATGAGATTTATAGTGTATACTGTGTAAGAATCGGTGACTCAACTACCGAATGTATGTAGGTCACCGAAGTTAGATAGGGTTGCGTTCTTGCTCCGTTTCTGTTTATCATTTACTTCGATTTCATACAATACATTTTTACCTTGATTTATCTGTGATCTGTAATTCAGTACCAACACATACACACACATTCTCTGGCTTGATAAACGCATGCGCAGAGAGATAGTGTGTGTGTGAGCTTAAATTTTGAGTGATTTTGTATAGGTGTGTGGATTTTTATCGTAAAACACAAACACACACACTCTGTATGCATCAAGCGTGTGGCATGTGGCACAGTTTCATGTTTAATATTATTACTTAACGAAACTACCACGTATAGTTTATATTCCGCAATTTTTTAAAAATGTATACCTACATAAAAAAATAATCGTACGCAAGAAGCACAAACTGTATACTATAATTAAACACTAGTACAATCGTATCCGTCATAGGTGAAGGTATTTTAATTGAAACACTAAATGTCTATAGTAGTTATTTGATATGATATGTGATAATAATAAAGCGTCTACAGAGCGGTCTGGGCTATTATATATAAGATTATAATGTTATAGTTTACAATAACAGAAACTATAGTTCGATTCATAGTTACAATTTATAAAGATATAAAAGTTAAATTAAAAATATTTTTAAGCAGTAAGCTTGCTTTAAAATATGGTTGACATATTTGCTCAATCAACAAGATTAGATTTATTTTTGAGATCTTCGGCGTGGGTGCTCGTGATGTATTTTTCCCTCGAGTTTATTGTCTATTAAACAAATATATATGTTTTTTAATTTTCTTAAATTATCTATAACAATATTTTCTATGGATTCGGCGGTAACTTTGTGGAAGTTAATCTTTAATATAAAATTAAATTAAAAATTGATAACTTAGTTATTCCACTTGGTTTATCAGTTTTTAATTTAATTTTATATTATCTATAACAAGTTTCGTTTTTGAATCCGATTTTTACACTCAATACAGGTTATTGCAGCTTGTTAACTCTGAACAGGACAATAGTGATAATAAATAAAAAAAATATTATTAAACCGATGTAATATATATTTTTTTGTTACTTTTTGACTGACTTGATAGATTGAAGAGTGATTACTAATGACTATTTTTATGTACATAATTTTTGCTATAAGCTTAGCAGGTATTTTGATTTGTGAATTTGAATATTCAAAAGTGAAACTACGTGAATGATTGATGCTTAGATTTTTTTGATATCTTTGATAGCGATTAATCATTATTATGATGGTTATAAATAATCCTAAAAATAAAGTAATGACTATGTATCTAAGCGGATTATTTAAATATACGCGTAATAAATAGTATTTCATTTACAAGTATTAATTTGATGTCTCGTCATCGCTGATATTTTTTAAGAACATTTTTTTGATTCAACTAGTAACCATTTTCAAATGATAAAATTTTTTTTTACCGAATCTGCTCCCAATGTGGAGCATTATGTCATGGCTCTGATCTGGCCGTAAGTCAGTCGATCAATCTTAATAATAAAGTGGTTAAGGAAAGAAGAATTGAGTACGTAAAGAACTATAGTTACCTTGCTGCTATTTCTATGCTACGTCTTCACGATTGGATTAGAAGTAGGTAGGAAAGTATGAAAAAATCATAGACATTTATTTGGAAATCAATTTATGAAACATTCCTTTCCTAATTTGAATCCGTGAAATTAAGTAAACGAAAGTCCAAGCATACGCAAAGAAAAAATATCTCGGTTATGTTTTCGGCCAAATATATGAAAATCCTGGAATGTAAGTAAATAATCTTGAGAATTTCAGGATTGTTAATTCGTTACTGTAGAAGGATTAACAGATTAAAGGGTGTGTGGAGTTTTATGCTTCAAAGTCACATTTTTATTTATTTCTCTTAGTGAGGTTAAAATTTTTTTTCTATTTTTTCAAATCACTTCTATAGAAATTAAATTACGTTATCTTTTAAAACATATCTTTTAAGACACAGTAATTTTATGCAATAATTATGATTAGATGAAAGGTAACTAAATTTACGATTAAAATATTTTGCGTTGCTTTGACGATATCAGCTGGATTATTAGGATGAAATAACAAAGTATTTAGTTCTACAAATTTTTTATCAGGTAGTTGATGTCGGCGTCCGTGGCGCAGTTGGTTTCGTCGCTGGCTACGGTTACGGATGTCTCGGGTTCAATTCCCGGTGCGGACGGTTTTCATAGATTGATCATTCAATCGATTTATGGATTTCTGTTCGTAGTCTGAGTCCTCCCTTCCACCAATCCCATCCTCACGGGGCGTAACGAGAGCGATTAGCTAACCACTAGTCCTTTCATAGCCCTATCCTTCTATCCCTACTCTCTTCGAAAAAGAAAAGAGAGGTTGAGCAACTGAGTGACAAGCAGTTCTCGTAGAAAAAATTCTGTCAAGATACCTCCATTAGGAGACCATATGCTCCATATTGGGAGCGGACATGGAAAAAAAAAAAAAAAAGTTGATAGCCAGTCAGATAGACTCCATTAGGAGACCATATGCTTCACATTGGGAGCGGACATGGGGAAAAAAAAAAAAAAAGTTGATAGCTATTTCGGCTTTACGCCATTGTCAGAACTATGTTCTATGTGAATAGTTATGACATGAAATCAACTAGTATGTAATAGAGTTCTACCAAGTAAATGCCAATTCAATCAATATCAGCCGGAATTTCAATAAATAAAGAATGCAAGAAGGTGAGGGAAGAGTTTGCATGGAGCTATCTGTGTTGGAATATGAAGATGTTGAGCAGATTGCTAATCGATGTTACATCACTTGTTGTATTAAGTTGTTTACTCCAATTCTTAGTGGAAAGGCATTATAAACATGTGGAAGTAGTACAAATGAATTGTGTTTAATTTTTTAAAATAGATGTTACATCAATTTCAATCCATTTTCAAACACGACAGTTGTCAGTTTGAATATGATTAACAATAATAATTGTTAAGAAGGCACAAGGAAGATAAGCCGGCACATCGACATTCATATATCTACAAGTTGGTCTGTTCAATAATTGATTAATAATTAAAATGATTAACTGTGCCAATTTCTTAAATTTGGATTATTGAGATTTTGTACACTTCCATGTATTTTGTCACTAACGACCCGGGTTTCGCCTTTCGGCATCTTCAGGCATTCGAGCACACGAATGGACTCGAACTGAGTAAATACATGGAAGTGTACAAAATCTCAATAATCCAAATTTAATATTGAAATTCCATCAAGCACCCTCAGTCGATGTCTTAAATTATAAATTAATTCTTAAGTTTTCGCTTAAAATGAGTATTATTCAACGGTTGAAATAAATTTTCCAAAAGTAGACCAAATAAAATGTCGTATAAATAGGAATTTTCGTCGGAAATTTGTTTTTTTTTTGCTATCGTTTAAGATTTCAACCCTCCCGCAAGACCTCCCTCGTGTCTAAGGGTATGATTAATCAATGTCAGAATAAGGGGTGCGTTGGAGCCTTCGCAGACCCAAAAAGAATACGCCATTGTTAGAATAACAATGTACGCGTGCTCAGTGACGTGTGTACAACTTAAAATTAAATAAATCAAAAAATTATGTCGCTTAAAATTTAGCAGATGAAATTTGTTTTTATGGGATGAGCGTTGTTTTGGCTTATTTTTTCATTTCAGTCTGTATGCTAAGTCTACCATACTTAATGCTGAATTTTACGGCAGAGTAAAAAATACTTTCAGTTATATAAATCTGTAGTAAAATCTGGTTGCTCATCACTAGGGCATCAAATCCCGGAACCCTTTTATTATACCGGGATTTTGGTATTCAGATTTTATAGATCCCGGAGGTGGTTATTAACTGTAATTACATGTTTTTTTTATTTATTGGGAATCAGACAGACATTTACAAAAAACAGAAAACAATAATATAGATATGATCAAAATAGTTTCATATTTATTTATTCCATTATTAACACGTGCACTCCGTATGAAATATCTCATGTAGTACAGAGTAATATAAATTAATAATATAAATTAATAATAATTTAATCACCTTAGACTAATTTATTTCTTCACTCCCCCAAAACACGTGTCATTTCACGTGTGACGTTTCTTAACCAGATTTCGTGACATGAGCAGAATGGACACGGGATCCATATCTTACGCACTGGACGTATTAAGTAGGTTTTACCAGATGGTATCCAAAAAGAGTACATATCCTTCGATTCGATTTTAAAATATTGTCCTCCAACAATTTAAGAAGTGGTTTTCCATTATCCTTCATTTCAAATTGGATAAAACCGGTTTTTACAAAATACGACGAGGTAAAAAAATTGCAAAATACATTTATATTAATTATATAGGTATTACAAAAAAGTTTTAGTTAATCAAGACGTATTTAATTTGAAATATGAATTATTTTTTAGCATTTACAATAAATCTTAATATCCTGGAATAGATATTTAGACAATCCCGGAATCACAGGATTAGATAATTGACCGGGATCCCGAGAGTGGGAACCCTACCCATCATCAGACAGTTGAGTACATTCAAATGTGTAAAAACTTTCCTTTATTGAATTTAAAATTGATTGTTCATACGTCTACATTGTGAATGATTGTATATAATCGTATATGTAATTGCCCAGATAGCTCTGTAGACGTTTTATTATTGTCACATATCACATGTAGGTATGAAATTTCCCCATGACCTAAGCGTTCGCGGTGTACAATAAAATATAATGTGATGCAATGTACACACTTTTCAGACTAGCTACTTTAGACTTCAGTATTTCAATTCAAATACCGTCAAATATGATGGGTACGGTTATACAAGTTATGTATAATGGCGCAACTAATTAACGAGTGATCTGATCGCCAAGCGGAGTTCTTAATAATGGGTCACGGTGTAAGAAGTATAGGTGAGCTGGATCGTTTTTTTTGTAAAATATGTAACGCCACTTTGATAAGCCAAATTTTTACTGTCACCAAAACACTGTTGTAAACATAAAAACTTAATAAGCACAAAATGACGTCAACAAATGCAAAAACTGCGACTGTCAATTTTTATCGAGCACACCTATACTTCTTACACCATGATGATAGGCTGCCGAGAAGTGGATTAAACATAAAAAATGTCATTTTAAGAGGCATTATACTTTAAAAAAAGCACCATTTGTTTTGTAAAATCATTTTTGATAATGCTCGAAGAGTGCGAAAACCGTCTTGATCTATATAAAAATGTAGACGCAGAACAAAACAAATTGTATGTAATTTTTTTGAATAAAAAGAATTTCTTTAAGACATCAATTTTTTTTAATAAATGCACTCCCAAAGTATTTCTTTACACTATTGCGCTTTTATTAAAATTGAAATAGTAAATTTAAGACATCGACTGAGGGTGCTTGATGGAATTTCGCGCACGAATGGGTCAGTTAATGATCAGGACCGGTTGCGCTCAAATGCCTGAAGATGCCGGGTCGTTAGTGACAAAATACATGAAAGTGTAGAGAATCTCAATAATTTAAATTTGATATTGAAATTCCATCAAGCACCCTCAGTCGATAATTCGATAATAATTCAAATTTTCAAATTTGAAAAAGAATTTCGGTGAGGGAAATGATTGTAGTTTTATTTATAAAGTTGTCATTAAACAGTTTATTATGAGATACTTTATAAAGGGTCGATATGTGCCAAATTCAGTGTGGGCTTCTTGCATTTTCTAAAACCTATAATTATCAGGTAAATTGATGTTTTTTGGCATGAAGCATTCTTCATTTTATCTTATGTGAATGCAGAACTGCAATTTTGTAAAATATGATTAATTTTACAAATAATAAACCGGATATACATATATAAAACACATAGAAGTTTACCAAATAAGTTTGTTTCGTTTTATCACAGTGCACCACTGTAATAAACGGGATAGGGTAAATCCAGGGTGTACGAAATCAATGAGAATATTGTCAACCAAAGAGATTTCCCGCTTCTCGTAACTGAGATTGAAAACTATGCAATATGATAATACGTCTTCATTATTCAGAAAATGAATATGTCAGTTTCTTATTACAGTTAATGTCGCTTTTAAGAACTGTTAAAAAATCTTATCAAAGATATGAAAAAAATTGAAAAGATATTGTAAAAACATTTCTCATATAGAACATCATTCAGACAAGCGGCTTGTTTGTTTTATTGAAAGTCGATTAGTTAGCCGTATCAAATAAATATTATTTAAGCCAAGTGAAATGCGGCCTATTATTTTACACTTCACTTTTAAGGTGTTAACTGTCAATTCTTGGTGGAAAGGCATTATATTTTAAAAAATAAAACACAATTCATTTGTACTACTTCCACATATTTATAATGATCAAGACCGGTTTCACTCATCACGAGCATTATTAACTGATAAAAATACAAACATAACAAGGGCTATTTATATAAAAATGAAGTTATACAAATGGTACAAATGGTGTCAGGTTCATGAACCAACTCTTTTGTATACCTTCATTTATAAAACTCAATTTTATGTAAATAGCCCTGCTATGTTTGTATTTTTATCAGTTGATTGAGCGAAACCAGTCGTGATCATTATAAACATGAGGAAGTAGTACAAATGAATTGTGTTTTATTTTAAAAAAAAATTATACTTCATAAATTTTTAATGATGTAACTTCATTAAAAAAAATATTGATAAACAGTTAAAGAACTTGTTGATATTTTTTTAAATCATTTTTATAATTCAAAATGTCTTATTTTTCAGATTAAAAGAAAGAAAGAAGTATTACTAAAGGAGTATCAATAAGTAAATCGCTACCTTTACGCCCAGTTATAGAAAACGGTGATGCATATTTATATAAATGCATATGATGTCCTCGCGAACTTGCTTCACTGTGGATTGCTCACCTCTGCACCGATCACACCCTTTTGTTAGCAACGATGGAAGAAGAATACAGAAAACAATAAAATTAAAGATGAATAAAAGTCAAAAACTCTGACGCTAACGTACCTTATGATTCAACACTCCATCAAGATGATTTCAACAAAAAAAACTGTTTTGATTGGGTTACAGAAAATTAAACTCCATGGTTATAAAACTATCAGGTCAGATAATTTATTATATCGACTGAGGACGTTTGATGAAAGTTTCAGTGCAACTGTGCAATTGTATGCCTCAATATAATAATGCCTCGTATTGTTAATTCTATTCATAAAACTAAACGTCTTAATTGAATAATATAAAATTAAATTAAAAATTGATAACTTAGTTATTCCACTTGGTTTATCACTAACGTGACGCGTTTCACCTCTCTAAGAAGAATCTTCAGACTAACCGTATTGCAAGGTTATTTATTTCTAAGGTAAACGATAATTCTAATACCTAAAAGGGTGGGGGTGGATTTTATTACATTCTACTGGACGTGTGGAGGGGGGTAAGGTATAAACACTGTTACATTATATACAAATCAATTACTGGCACCTGGATGTGAAAAACCCAAGAGGAATAAATTGAATACTGGCGAGCCGCTTGTTCTGTTTAAAATGTTATTTACTAATCCTCCATTACTGTTAGTGTTTTTATTGATTTCTAAAAATCCTAAGCTATTCATTTTAATACCTTTTTTATTTAAACGATGGAGTATTTCTACGTTATTATTTTTATTAAAAAGTTTGATCATTTTCAATAAAATGATTCGCAAACTCTGAAAAATTATTACTTTTGAGACATCTTATATGTTCTTTAACTCTATTATTAAAGCTTCTACCTGTCTGTCCTACATAGGAAGCTTGACAGTTTTCACAAGAGAGGCGGTATATTCCACATTGTGACAATGATTCTATTCTATCTTTATTATTCAATAAGATTTTACCTACATTTTTAACTGCATAAAAAGCGGCCTGCAAGTTATCCGGTAATAGCTTTGAAATTTATAATGATGTCTCTCCAAAATAAATGATTCTACGCCAGCTAAAAGCTCTGTCATATGTTTGGTCTTTATAAAGATCATCTAGTATTAATTTGTTTGATTGTTTTCGTTTTAATATATTATTTACTATCTCGGTGCTATAACCGTTATTGAAGGCAATTTGCTTCATGGTATTTAATTCTATTTAAAAAAATATCTGTGTTAAAGCGATGTTAATTAGTCTATTTATCATCGAGTGAAACGATGAAAGTTTTTGTGACCACGGATACAATGACTCCGCAGGAACAACCACATCGGTATACGTAGGTTTTCTATAAATAGAAAATTCAAATTTATTATTAATTTTTAAAGGAATGTCCAGAAAATTTAGAAATTTTTGATGTTGACTTCTAAAGTGAATTTTATGTCTTTGTGTATCGAGTAAATATGCTGCAGGAAGATGTTAAGTTGGGTTAGTCTGAAGATGCTTCATAAAGAGGCGAAACCCGTCACGTTAGTGATAAACCAAGTGGAATAACTAGGTTATCAATTTTTAATTTAATTTTATAGTAAAATGAACTTCCACAAAGTTACCGCCGAATCCATCGAAAATAAAAAAGTCTTAATTGAAGTTAATAGCTACAAAAGAAATACCCGTATTGTATTCCATTTTATATTTTAATATATCTCCCTTTTTTATGTCACGCCATCATTTGAAAGTTTGTTTTGATGTCGATGTAGTAAATCTAATTGAAAGAATACTATTGTAACACTTCGATAAAATCGTGCGGGACTGAGGATCTGGAATGTACGTAAAGTTTCGATCATTAAAACTTGAAGGATGTTAAAGATTGTCACACTCAAATAGTAAGAAAATACAAAACATGAACAGCGAAAACCGATTTTCGAAATTTTGTTTCTAGCATAAATTAAAGTAGAACTTTGCATTACTTTTCTTCTTGAGAAACTCCTTTAAAATATAAACATTGTATGACAATTTGTTACAAATAATATAGAAATACGTTTTTCCTCAGTTGTATGAAACAAAAGATTTAAATTGTTTGTATTTGTTCTACATTTGGGTATGACGTACCACCACGACTGCTCTCGTGAATGGTTTGTATTGTAATAACAAACTAAAAAAAAATTATCTCGGTATGTTCAATATTATATCCAAGTGTTTTTATAAGGATTGAAATAATAATCAACTTTAATTGACTTTATTGGAGATTGAAAAACTTTTTCAATAAGATGTTATTCAGAAATTTCAAAAGGATTTGTTTTTTGCTTTTGTAAGTCTAGTTACTCGACATCGTTTGAAATAGGGCTTCCAATCCCGGGATCCCGAGAAATTAGTCAATCCCATAATCCCGGGGTAATACCAATATCGGGATTCTCTATCAAATAGTAAAAAATAATTTATATTAAAATGCAAATTCGTATCCGATGAACTATAAAATATAAAATGCAAATGGTTACCCGATTAACTATAAGAACAACGTTTCCAATGGGCGAGTGACTAGATATCTTCGATTTATAATTTAAACATAATTGATATATGTGTTGTCTTCTCTCTCACACTCATATTTGGCGAGTGGACAGGAACAGACAATTTATTGTGTTTTTGCATCATTATCTACAAAAAACAGTTGAAAACTATTCTATTTTTAGATGCGGCAATGAAGATTTTTTGTCATTTAACTGTAACATGTCTTCAATTACAAATAAAATACAAAACAATCGAAGAAAATAAGCGCACAAGATTCTGCTTGCAAATACTTTTTGCATAATAGGTACCTACCTAGGTACCTACATATTCTACAAACATTTTTTGTGTGATTGCACGTGCTCACAATTATTATGATATTGTATTATATTTTGTATTCATATTCTGATACCTAGTTAATAAATAAAATCATCATAGAGGTACCTAGGTATTATGTGCTTTTATGCGTTTTTAGGAACATACCTACCTATATACCTATACTCCTATTCACGGGGTTTTATTTTTATTTTGTACGAGGATTTTTATGTTTTTTTCCGTGGCTTCATTTACTCAATTTTACAATTTTATTTTGATAATTTCTAATTTGAAAACCTGGCTTTTTTCAATTCCAGGATCCCGGGATTGAAAAAAGTCAATCCCCAAATCCCTGGATCAGAAAAGAGGTCCGGGATTGGATGCCTTAGTTTGAAAGTTTTAAAGTCTATTCTCTTGGACTTTTGTTTATACGTTCGCGTGGGTTATGTGGTCAATGGAATTTTACAAATTTTGTTTTTAAGAAAATTTAATTCAGTATTCGAACTCGTTGGACCTGTAGTTAAAATGCAACAGTTCATTTTACTTGTACACGGCTTCAAATTGTCTTGTGGAAATTGTTTTTTTATTCAGTTTATGATTTTGTGCCCAAATGTGTGAATGTTTACAGTCCTCCAACGAAAACGTGGCCTAACGAAAGTCATCAGCTTACCGATAGTTTTTTTCTCAAACCTATCCTTCTCGGAGAGAACAAACAATTGTTATAAAACTACAACCGGTTCACGGAAAATAACTTAAATTAAGAGACTGCTCAAGGTCAGGAGTTGACACTGCGACCTACACAATTTTTATAAGCTGCGTTCTTACTTACTGCAGTACTGCGTATGCTAACGAGATACAAAAACTCAAGACCATTAGAAGCTGTTTTTATCATCTTAGAAAAAAACACCTTTTTTGGTCTGCAAAAATACTTCCATCGTATCAAAAAATTTACGTCTTCTTTCAGAAAAAAGCTTACTTTACCAACCACTACAATTGAATCAGTATGTTTTTATTTATTAAGGTAACCAGTTATTGATTACTTTATTACTTGTTGTTGCTATTATGATACTATAAATACAGCTGAAGATTATCATATAAGAGATTTGATGTTCATTACAATAAAAAAGATAATTTACGAAATACAAAAATTGGTGAAAATATTATTAAGTATTATTAAAAAAATTGATACGATACAAATTAATAATGATAGAAAATTTCTCAGTTTTTCGGATAGATTCGATAAATCTTGTAAAAATAAGTGCTATTGAAACAGCGTAATTGGATGTGTTTTGCTGGGGTTATATCGAATCCGATCATTTTCCACATTTTTTCCTGTCAGACCGGATTAAAAATAGTTTTGGCTTTACCACTTGCTTGTTTACCGTTTGATTGAGAACATATCTCGATTTTTATAAAATATTTCATGGAAGTATTACAAATAATATGTATTGTTATATTAGATTTATTGGATAAGACAAACACTATTATTTGTGAAATGATACGTGTTGTGTCTATGATTCTGGCTTCTGCGGTCTAGCGGTAAAAGCGTTACCTCAGGGATCAGATAGAAAGTTTTGGCAAGTTCAATATCATATAAAGATTTTTTCATTTTAATATTCGAAACGTTAGTCATCAGTGTTTTTGGTGTCGAGTAACTATATAAAACCTTACAAATTTATATCATGTGATTTATTGTTGTGGTGAAGTAGTCAACATTGTTGGCTTCGGTTAAGGATCTCCCGGTTTGTAAAATTGATATTTTAATCGATTTATAGATTTTTGTTCGTTTGCATGGATGTTTTTTCTAACTACTTTTTACTCAGTTGCTCAACCTTTTTTTTCATTGAGAGTAGAGATAGAAGAATAGGGCTAGGACAAGATTAGTGGTTAGCTTATCGTTCTCGCTACGTCCTGTTTTTAGTGTGAGATGGGTGGGAGGGAATTTTAAATATCAAAAACCGATACTGGGATTCGAACCCGTAACCCGAATTGGTAACCAATTAATAAAAGAAAACAGTCTGCGAGCGTGAGAATTATCAAATGTGATATTTGGAAAACACAATATGACAACTAAGGTGGAATAAGAAAAAAATGACACGAGTGAAGAATAATAAAAAGGGATCATCATTTTGTCGCCACTCGCCGAGCGTAAAACAGCTTCTCTAAACTGCATAATCGTCATACAAAATCATTAAAGGTCCTGTTTTTGTGGAAAAGTAGACTGAAAATATTTATAAAATGCATACATTTAACAAAATCAAGATTTATTAATCAGTATCCGAGGATTAAAATACTCGATAACAGAATGGGAGCAAAGAGTGTTACTGCTCTTCCAGTTCGTTTATAAGTATTAATTGTGAATTAAACTCAATTATGTATGCTGAATTAATATATATTTAACGAAATGGACGAGTAAATGAAATTATTTAGATTTTAAATGAAAATCTGTAAATTGCTTCATAGGAAAAGATTATTTAAATCAGTCCAGTGATGAATAAAAGAATTAAAAAATATCTTGAACCTATCCATAATTGATTAATTATTATCGAATTCGCTTAATTTTACAGCCATACTAATTATTATTATTTAGATCTTGTAATTATTTTTGGGACTTATTAGATTTAACTTTATCTCCATCTCTCGGGATTTGAGTCACCCTCACTAATGATAAGACAGCTTTAAAATGCTGAAAATTGCTAAGTCGTACTTATCAACTTAGTGTTATGTTCCACGAAAAGAAAGAGAATGTGCAAGATTTTGATAATTAAAAAGTCGAAACCGTAACGAGCGTCTGTGGATGGATTGTTTTTCGTCTTTTTAGTACAGCCTATCGCTAATAGGTCTAATTTGTATCCATTTCATAAATATTATTCGTGCTGTCAATTTAATTTCGATGATTAAATTTCATTAAATAATATATTAACAAATATTAAACTACAAATAAATTTTCGCAAAAAGATATCGAAAAAATTCTTGAGATACTACCACTAGGGATTCCAAATATTTTTTGAAAACAAATATTCGAATATCTATCTATTGAGAGATTAAAAATTACGCTGCTTCTCTACGGGGAGGTGAGAGGCGTCAACACACTTCGACAGCCCCAAGTCCAGCGTGGTGACAAAGGATCATTCCCAGGTTCGTTAGTCTTCCATTCAAACCCGGTCGTATTCAGTATACTTTCACTTTAATTGCAGTTAGTTTATACAGATTTAAAATACACAATTTCAATTTAAAAGCGCAGCAAGTGGTTTTATGATAGGGTCGTAAATCTCTTTGACTCACGCCGCGGCTGTGTCGGCGACTGACCGCCAAGCCCTTAGGCCGAGGGACAACTACTTGTTCCCTAAGCATCGCACGCTTTTTGTTTACTTCTAACAGTAAACAAATAACGGTAAACAAACAAATATGACAAATTATTTTTGAATGCCTTAGGAGAGATATTACATATTAAATTTGCATGAATAAAAAGAGTCTGCAGACGGGTTTTGAAGACGCCTGTCCGCCCTGTAAGTATGGGTCGGTGTCACTATCTTATATCATGGGTGAGCCAGCGTATTGCTGGTATAATTTCAATTTATCATTACAAAGCTTAATTTTATCAATTTTGAATATGAATCGTAATTTGCATTCCATTCGTTTTCGTGATAGTAAATAGTGATTCCATTTTATCATTATTTTTTTTTATATTTATTTTGTAGAATTGTGAAAACAAAATTGTGTTTCATTTTTATAAATATAATGCTTTTCGACCAGGAAGCGACAGTTCAGTCGGCGTCTGTGGCTCAGTTGGTAGCATCGTTGGCTACGGTAACGGATGTCTCGGGTTCGATTCCCGGTGCTGACGGTTTTCATAAATTGAGTCGTATAGTATCAAAAGTAGAACTATTCCATATTTGTCGATATTGAACTAATGCTACCACAATATTCTTTCGGTCGTAGTGTATGGAATGCTAGAAATAAAATTTTGCTATCAAAATCATGTACATATGGTATAAAAACGTAAAATAAAAGACTGCCAAGGTCGTCAGCTTTAAAATAATTTTAGAAAAATTTGTGAATTTGTTTAAAGGTTAATGTAATAAATAAATTGAAAATAAATGTAATTGAATTATTCTATTTCCCAATTGAATAATTGATTGATGTACAACTTATAAATAGTATACGAGAGAGAAGTAAAACAAACGGATAATGATATAGTTGACATTTTTGTTGGTCAAGGATATGAATGAAGATTTGCATAGGGATGCAAAGACAAACTTTTCAGCGTCGTGGAAGAACGCGATCATATTGGAGAGCGTATATCTTACATATGTATGGCAATTGATAGAGGCACTGCATGCTTTGTATGTTTTTATTAAACAAAAGAAAAATAAGGTATTTTTTAAAAAAACTAGATTTCCAGCATTCTATAAAGAAAACACATTGTTTACTTCAGCATAATGATGTTCTCATTGTTAAGAGATATTTTGAAACATAATATGTTATAATTCTCTTCTTGTATATACATTTTAAAGAACCAATTAGTGACTAAAGGGAAAAACATGAAAACTTTATACATCGAGAGTAGTCAAGTGAATTATTATCGTAAACAAGCTAGGTTAGACAGGTTAAATTGGAAACATATTTATTGTTTGAAAAGCAAATAATAAATTTAAAAATAAAACATTATTAAGGAGATCGATACTTTGATTTAAATAAAGTACATGTAAGTGCTTAACACATTGGTCCCGGAGCAATATTTAACGTGATACAACAGCCACAACCAAAGTCCCGGAACCGTGTTTTCAGTTGATAGACCAGTCTATCAAAAACAGTCGTATTTGAGTCATCAAGCGATACGTATTACAATTGAATCCTGTTTTTAATAGTCAAGACTTAAAACTTTCCAAAACAGTCATCTAGTTTGTGTTACTACTAAAATAGGTTTTGATTTTATCGATTTAAAATCTCAATCGAATTTTAGTTCTTTAATATTCCCCTTCTGGAGAAGATATTAAAGTGACACTGAGTCCATTCCGAGCTAGAGTTTTGCAAGATCTACAAGACAGGTTGTCGGGAGATATGTCTAAGCATATATTGATACTGATACCATCAACAGAAAAAAATAAGCCCTGTAGAACATGCAAGGTGTGTGAAAGCACAAGAAAAGGAGTGAGACTTGGTACATGTATATACATTGTTGTTAACAAAGGGAAATTTTAGCAGTTTTATCACACAAAAATCAAATATTTAAATGTTTTAAGCAATTCCAAAAAGTTTCATTTGATTTCATCCACTATTTCCATAGTTATAACACTTTTAAGTAAACGCTTAATAAAAATGATATTTCTTCAAAAATGGGCTGGTCACAGCGGTTGGTTTACCTGATTTTGACCGGAGCTGATAGGGTTAATATGACTCATTATTAAAAAATTAAAAAGTTTTTTGACGAATATTGAATTGTGTGGAGACTGATAAAGCTTTAATAATAAACATAAATCCTCAATATAAGTAAAATAATTTCGTGCAATTTCAAATTAAGGTTTCTGTCATCTATATATATTTATATATATATTAAGAACACCGGATCGAAGAGAGGCGAACGGCTGGTTATCCAGAGTCCTGGAAGGGTTGTGATCTCGGACAAAAACCATTTCAAATTAGGTTCAAAACTTATTTATTTTGACGATGCCGCAGCTCGCCCGGCTCGAGAGATCGTAATCGACTGTGTACAAATACAATTAAAAAAACTCCCTGCATCGCCAGAGCTACCCCTTTCCGTCAAAATGGACTCGTCCAGCGGGCGTACCCGGCGGCTATTGAACGCTTGGTAACAAGAAACGGCCGATTCTGCGAATTATTGCTGTTGCCGTTGGATGATTTCAGTTCTGGACACTAATGACACTTATACTTAACAAAATCCAGGGTGTGTCAATATATATATAAAAATGAATGTGTTTGTTACTTTGTTAATTTGTCCTCTACGCGTTTCTTTACCATTAATCCAATTTAGATGAAACTTTGGTGAGTTCCTATGCGCACACCCGTGAAAAAAATTAAGATCTGAAATCCAAAAAAATCTTAAAAAACGAATCAAATACGTACAAACAGGGACATCTCCGAAAAACCTTCCAATTTATTCGTGTACGCACCAGACACAAAAACAAAAAAAAATGTGTTTAAAAGATTTTCAAAAAACACAAATAAAATACTCTTTCTTTGAATGGTATTGTAACGCATGCCGGGTACTCACTAGTTCGTAATAAAAATGATAAGATACTGTTTTGTTTTTGAAACTCATAAGACTATCGGGTTTTCGCCTTGACTATCCACCCCTGAATAATATTAGGTAAAGCCAAAAGTAATGTCATATTTTAAATGCTCCGATTTGAGTCCCTGTCGCATTTCGTCTTCCGACTTTTGAAAACGTGCGTATTGGTTTTCGTTAAGTGCCCATCTGGAACTCATTGTGACATAGGAAATCAGTGGCTCTTAACCCTCTGTTTAAAAAATGGCAGCTTAATTTCCATTGGAAAAATATTTGAAAGTGTTTATTTTGCTTGAATTTTATCAAAATTGGAACGCTATAATTGTGACAGAAAAACATAACAACATTTAAGTGTCAACGGTGGTAAAAACTTTTGAGAGAGATTTTGACCTCCATGGTGATAACCGTTAAGATAGACCACAAAAAATGACTTGGATATTTCTGTTATGAAAATTTAAAATAATTTAAAATTGACATTTCAGGAATTAGCAGATAAATTTTGAGCTTTCTACTCCAGGTATAAGATACCAATTAAAGAATGGCAAAGTGACGCGAGAAGAAGTTGGGGTGCTGCGATAATACAATAATTTCGACCGCACGTAGCGAGGCAAACACTACAAAAAAAAATAACGAATTGGATTATAATGTTATTTCTCACTCCCCATAATATAATATATAAGCCAAATCTAGAACCATATACCCATATCTTTTCAAAACTTTTGATAAGGTAAAAAAATAGCAATCAGATGGAGCTAAAAAACGCTCTTGATCAATTTCTTAAAACTAAATCAAGAGGATTGAAAATTTAATGCGGAGTTGGAAAACAGGTCACATCAAACGAGGAAAACTACATAATTAATTGAAAGACGATGAGTTTCTTTGTGTTTTTAAAAAATATTTCAGAATTTATGCAAATACGACATACATACTTTTCACGTTACCTAATATGCTATTATGAAAATACTTTTCCCGTATTATTTTATCATGAGTTTTGGAAAATGTAATTATCTGATATATTTAATCATTGTATGTAATTATGATTTCAATATGAATTAACAATACAGTAATCTCTCGATTGTTCGGTTGTGTATTGTGCGATTTGTGGAAAATCCATACATGTATTCTGAATATGTCATAGTAAAGCCAGTAACCCTCGTGTAATCGTAAAGATAATTTTTTCTTTGTGTAAAATCGAGACTTGCTGAATTTCGACGAATATGAGACAAAAGAATCAATATTATATGAAGTAGTGATACTTTTACAAGGCTTTGATGTCTACAAAGAAAACATCTTAGCGTAGTAAGAATGTGATTGAAGTGATTTGAGGTTTCAATACATAATAAATAAGTTTTATGAATACATTTTCCAGGATCGTCCATCGCCAAAAGAAGACGAATACAATGTTGCAAGTAAAGAATAAATTATTAATCTAATTTATCACAAATCGGCACTGACAGTAAACCTTACATTATTTGTTGGAGAAAATTGAACACCGGAGATTCGAATGTTAAACTTTTTTCGCTTAACTAAACTTCACCTAGGGATTTAAATATCAAAATAACCAAAATTACCTGGGATCCTAGATCTTGTTTTTTCAATAGTGGAATACTGGTTTCGAAACATCAAAGCACCTGTATCTCGATAATGAAAATTAAGAAAATTAAAAATGTACAATTATATTTTTATAAGGCAATAAAAAGTATAAGCAGTGCAGTTTTTATGAGCTGCTAAATTTGAACTTACGCAAACACGCATTACACATTGTGTTCAGTCAGTCGTTGGTCCTAGCAAAAGTATCAACTATTATAGAATTCGCAATCAGTGCGATCCCATTTTTTGTCAATTTCGCGTTATTTACATAATAAATTTGTTCAATATAGCAATTCCTCATTGTAGTCTATAGATTTTAGAAGAATATTTGTGCTGATATTGGAAAACCTAAAAAAATAATACAAATAAATCATATCGACTATGGAAAGACAAAAGGACGTAAATCACAAAGAAACAATATCGTGTATAGCCCACACAAAACGTGTATTCAATTGTATGCATTGTGATTATCGAAAAAAAAATATTTTGAAAAAATCGACGGATACGTCCTTTTGACTTTCTATAGTTGATATTTTATATAGTTTATTAACACGTTTTGTGTGAGTTATACGCAATATTTTTTGGTGTGGGTTACAGTCTTTTGCCTTTACACAGTCAAATTATAATTATAATGAATCTTTACGTCATTGCGTTGAATGGTTGTATTTGCTTCTTAAATCAGTTAATCGACAATAATGAATTGATATACCTGAACATTGTTTGATTAGCTGTCATATTTGCTAAGTGAATTTAATCAATGATATTCATTACCAAATTTCTATTCAAATATTAAATTCATGACGAAGCCATCCAATAAAATCGTTTCATCATTTCCATTGGTTGTGTTATAATAACCAATCAATATGGCAAAGTATTACAAATTAATTCCAATTGTTTGCCTAATGTCTCTGACGTATTATGTTAAGATTGCCGAACAATTAATTTATTATAACGTTTTACTTAAAGCGAATTTATTTAGGTTTGTGAGAAAGTAGTAAACACGAAAATGATTAAGTAAATTTGAAGCCACAGCCTTGATCAAAGAAAAAAATTAATTTACATTCAAAAATGTCTAAAGTAAACTCGCAAACTCACTTTAGTATAGATTTCTTACCCCTAAAGCTAGTATGCTATTTTATCTAGTAGCTAAGGCATCCAATCCTGGACTTTTTGTACGGATCCCGGAATTGGTCATTTAGAGGATTTTTTTCTTTTAATAATTGCCCTCTCAAAGTATTTGTTTACACTACTGCACTTTATTTAATTGGAAATAGTAAAGTTTTCAACGCTGTCCAGCAAAGAGTTGACACCTGTTTTTGAAAAAATGATTTTATTTGCTTTACGTTATGACTAGACTGTGTTTTATTGTATGTTATCGAGATTTGTGTCTGAGACAAAATCGTAGATTGAAATATTTTTAAGAAAGTGATCGTGACGGAATTTGCAATTTATTGAGATGTAATTTCAAAAAATATTAATAAGAATAATAAATAGTAATCATTTCCATGTATTTTGTCACTAACGACCCGGGTTTCGCCTTTCGGCATCTTCAGGCATTCGAGCACACGAATGGACTCGAACTGTCGTCTAGTGACAAAATACATGGAAGTGTACAAAATCTCAATAATCCAAATTTAATATTGAAATTCCATCAAGCACCCTCAGTCGATGTCTTAAATTAAAATAGTTATCATTTTTCGGAGATATGTTTTTATTACCTTCCGTTGTTATTAAGTCAGAGTGCGTCGTCTGCCTCGAGACCACACTCGATATTTCTTTACACTATATTTAAATAGGTGCTATTATAATGGGTGAATAATTTTATAAAATATTATTTTTTGACTTTGTCCTCGATTTCAAATTGGTTAAGAACGGCTTTTACTAAATATGAGAAAGAGGAAAACTACAATAAATTTATATCATAAAAAAAAACTATTTACATGAACAAACCGAGGTACACATTGTAGAATGTTGATATTTCATTGTTATAATATATCTAAGGAATTAATCTACTAACACCTTCATGTTATGTATGGCTTGGATTGCTTTATAACCCTTACATAGTTTATCTCAATGGAAAGTGTTCTACAAGAACTGCTCGTTATTCAGTCGCCTAACCTCTTTATCGGAGAGTGTAAACAGAGAAAGAGGAAGGTAGGACTAGTGGTTAACTAATAGTTCTCGCTATGCCCCGTTTTTGGGATTAAATGGAAAGGCCATGACAGACATCCATTTCTTCAAAAAAAACCATTAATCGATTGAAAAACCTATTTAGTTACCTACAACAACGCAAGTTACCGCAATTGAATACAACAACGTTTTCTTCTGTGTTATATTAATAAAATTGAAAATGAAATACTGCCAAAATACGATGTCTTTCTAAAATAATAATTTTTACATTTTAAACGCACTGAATAGCGCATGAGCTTTTATTATAAACAATTTTAAAGTGGCATTATTTGAAAACCAAAAGGATGATTATTATAAATGTACCAACTTAACTTGGCCACTAGTGAGAGTGCCACACTCATGTTAGGAATGTTGCCTTATTCAACTAGAACTGAAAACTCATATTTTAGCGACGGTTATTAAAAGTAGAGAAGATTTTGTATAAAATGATAATTGGAGAAATTTATTCTAGACCGACAATTCTAGTTTCAAATTCGGTGGAGGCCAAGTAATCTTGGTAATACCATCGTAGGCAGTTTAAGACATTGTTGAGCTGACGATATCTAAGTAAATATTTGGTTTATTAATTCACAGCACTTGTGCTAAGTATAGATGCATCGTTGATAATAGAATCTTCGTCCGCCACTGTTTATTATTAATGTTTTAAGCAATGTCGCGCAATGTTAATGTCACATTTTTAACACACTTCTAATTACATTGTGATTTAAATTAATGCGTTAAAAACAAATGAAAGTAAACGTGTATTTATCAGACTCAGGGTTAATTGAGTAAAGTTATAAAACACTTTTCCGTTTTCTTAATTTAAACTTTGCGTGCTCACCAATAGAGCGCACCATTTTCACAAAAGGCAGCCAGCGAAACACTAAAAAGCTCTCGCGAAAAATGACTTTCACAAAAGGTTAGGGCTGCGTTTAAATGAAAAAATATGTATGTTACATTTTTCCGCCTAGAATTGCAAATTTTATATCGTTTATTTTTACATTTGACATAGTGTCGCGTGTATTTTCAATAAACGCGTTCATATGGAACCTAACTTGAGAAAATATCCCATTCAATAATCTTCATCAATAAAAAATTATTAAAAGACAAACTTACGATTTTTATTTTTTGACTAAGTTCGCCTTAAAACTTTGATTGGTATTTTTATTATAGTTTTATTCAGATTGTTAAAACTTTCTCAGTAGGTACGGCTGTGCTCATTTTCCTTGTTAGAAATAAACTAACTTCGTCGTTTATTAAACCGTAGCACATATTTATTCGACGAAATTATGAGAGAAAATAAACAAATAAAATATGAAGTAACCTGTCAAATTATTGATATTAAAAACAAATGAACATCGTCGTACGATTCAAATAATATAACATTGTATTATAATTTGATAAAAAAACCGATGAATCGCTTACATAAAAAAGGATTCCATTGTTACTTTTTGTCTTATCATTGTCACTTTAAAATAATAAAAAATACATTACTACATGGTTTTCTTTTGAATCGATTGAAAATCATAAATTCGTACAAAATAATTTTATTTAATAGCTATATTAACCAAAGGCCTGCATTTATTGGGTTGAGCAAGCATTTCATTTTCACAGTATACACGTGATCAGCCAATAAAATAAACGTTCAACAATTTATATTAAATGTTCAAAAATTTATATTAAACGGCCACATGTTTATATAAAACGGTCTGTTTTTTAATTTAGCCTAACCTAAACTAACTTTTATATATTTGGCAATTATTTAATGATCAAACACAATTATAAACTGATCATTCATTATTTCTTACTGACCATTTATGTAATTAGTTACTGACCAAATAATTAGTTACTTTAATCAAAAAATGAATGCTACTTTTTAATCACACTATTCTCTATATCGTATTAATCGTGGAACATGTATACAGTCAAACTTTATTAAAAAATAAGCTCCATTAAAAAACTGATAGAACAAAATAATTAAAGTGAAAATTTACGATTATTTTTCATAGCTCGCCTCTTGTAGTGAGCCATATTTTATTATTTTCGTCTAATATCTCAGACGGAACGTATTAAATATACAACGGTAAACGACAATGTCTTTAGCAAGGTCAAGTTGATTTGTGCTATTAACTTTTTTTGTAAAATTAAAACCAAAGACAAATGATTTTATACAATTAATAATTATAAGTAGCTTTTTACTTTTTATGAAGTAAAATTATAACATTTTCTGGGAACACTTTCAGCTTATAAAATCTTTATAATAAACATGTGATTTTATTTTTATGTAGAAATTGATTGCTTAACGCTTTAATGCTTGAACGATTTAAAAGTAGTTCTAGATAAAAAAGTGTAGCAAAAACTATTTTGAATAAACCAATCTCGAATATTTGTAGGCTCAAACAAATTTATTGAATAATATAGACAACTAATTATTTGCTCAGTAACTAATTCGATAAATGATCTGTGAGAAATAATAATAGGACAGTTAATAATTATGTTTGGTCAGTACATAGTTGCTAACTAAATAATATCTGACCATTTTAAATTAATTACTGACAGTCTATTTTATTATCTGACCAAGTTGTATGCAGAGCATTTATTAATCAAAATGGTCAAAAACTTATTCGATAAATGGTCAGTAAACCTGTGGTCAGGTAATAAAATAAGCGATCAATTATTGACATTAAATGGTCAGTTTCATAATTAAACCTAACCTAATCTAGTTTTTATTTACTTGGCAATTATTTAATGACCAAGCATATTTATTAACAGACCATTTATCATTTATTACTAAACATTTATCGAATTGGTTACTTACCATATAATTAGTTGCTTTTAATCTCCGTACTGGCATTCAAACCCGTGAGATCCGTAAGCTAAGCGAACGATGTTTACTATTGCACCACGGTCCGACATGGTAGTACTACAAAATACTGTCGGAACTTAGATCAAATATTATATTGTATTTCAAATATTATGCATTCAGTATTTTCTTTGTGTATTCTGTAATATAAATGGTTGTATAGAAAAATAAATTTAAATCCACTCTTAAATATTACATCAGATTTAGTTTTTTTGTTATGAAAAAAAATATATTCCACCACCGTGACTATAATATATGTTTGAAATGAATTTGTAATAATGTTAAAAGTATGTGAGGTAATTCGGCGGAGTATATCTGCAGAGGGAAGAATGAACTCACCGAAAATGATATTGAATGGTACTCATGGGAGGGGAAGCGACAAAGAAAGAATACTTCTTGTCTATTTTCATCTCGAATAAAAGTTTTCTGACAAAAAGTGGAAATATGTCGTATTACTTTTCGCAATAAAATGTGTATTGTATTATTTTATAACACAACAATTTTATAATATCGAAAAAAGCCAGACGTAAAGTTGAAGATGTAATATAAGGATCAAAATTATTACATTCGATGATTCTATAACACTCATTATGTGTATGAAGTCAGAAATTTCGCTCTCGTCTTTCGTTCAAATACATTTTGTTCAATTTACTAGTGTCAATATTTAATACCTATTTAATATTTCAATAATTGTTATAAAACTATTTAACTGGTTGAAAACATCATTGTAAAATTTTCACATTTTCTATTTCTGACAATGAATATTTATATATATAGTAGTTATTGATTTGTAAGGTCTTCGTAACATTTTGATTATACACTATTTAATTTTGTTTATCTGTAATGCGCTTGATAATCTGTAAATTCTTGTCATAGTTCTTGAACCAATAGTTGAATATACGTTGTAATTATAAACAATAAATTTCATAACTAGTTTTGTTGAGATTAATATTTTATCAGTTTATAATACTCGCTTTGAGTGAAAACGGTCCTGATCATTACATAACTGTAGAAGTAGCACAAAACATTTTTTTTTTTATTTTTAAGTATCGTAATCCTATTAAAAGAGAGCATGAGAGATTGAATAGGGATGAACAAACGCAGTGCGTCATGTATTCTTCATTGATAGTGGATATGGTTAATAAATGTCAAATAAATTTGCAGACATTGCAAGCTATTTTTTTTGTTTTGCATTTTAAAAATTTACTAGGTAAATGATATCCTTTAACTGGGAAGTTTTTGAACATTTTGCCTTTGTTTTTGATATATTCTGCTTACTATTGCAAGCAAAAATAAAGGATGTAGCTAGAATCTAGGCTAGAGTAACAATTCATCTAGCTATACGTCGTGACAACTAACAAAGCCTTTTGAAATAATGTACTTTGTAGATTTTCAACGAAATGTTCCGAATCAAAGGGAAAAATAAAACAACCTTTCCTGCTTTGTAACCATTAGCTACATGCTATATATATTAGGTTGGGTGTGGTGAAAATTAAGACCTTCAGTATATCAAGAATAAAGAGATAATGTAGATTTTATAATATAATCTTTGAGTATTTTTATTTAAAAAAATATATTTTTGATAATTCGTACAGAGATGCCAAATTTCTTTTGTGAATACTATTATTTCACTCTCACGAAATTCAAAAACAGTTTTTCGGTTTAAACATTTTCCTTTTCTTCCACAGACCTGAGCTGAAAATCTTGAAGTTATAAAGACTATATACTTACATGTTTCCGATTTTAAGAGATGTTGCCGAAACCGAAATCACAATATTTTATTAAATTTTTTTATTTTATTGGGTCAGTAATTATTTCGATTTTTGTCAGTTAAAATTTTTAAATATTTATTAACCCTTCCGTACTCATGGTGTAGCAATGAGTTACTTTGACCTTTAAACCTTTAAAGTATGTGTGAAACAAGTCATACCAAAAATTGAAAATTTTGCTATTTGTTAATAAAATAGTTCTACATATAATAAAAAATTAAATATACATTATAGTTTACGTCTTCTTTATATAACTAACCATAATTTAAAAACTTCGTCAATTTTGCCACCGAAAAAGACAACATTACAGTATGGTATTAAATATAGTATAGTAACGATTCGAGATGCACGACCGTACCCTATGCAACCGTTTTGTTTCAAACGGCAATGACACACGTTTCGAGTTTTTTTCTGCTATGAAGATTTTTGATTCTTGCGTCTTTCGATAATTTCGCATAGTTTGATATGTATTTCAGGTTTTACACACAAAATATGACGTAAAATAATTACTTAATACCACATAAAACCATATTTCACATTTTAAAATTGACATTTCACTTGGAAAATGCGTTTATATTACAAAACCAACACGGTAACGCAATGTGACTGGATGAGATACTAAGGGATTTTTATAGGATAAATATGAGAAGGTTAATAAATAAAATGGTCACTAACTCATTCGATAAACGGTCAGTAATTTAGGTCAAATGGTTATTATTAAATTAAACGTTCAGATATTTATATAAAACCGTTTTTTTATTAGACCTAACTTAACGCTTATTTATTTGGCAATTTATTTTCTGGCCAAACATAATTATTAATTGATCATTTCTAACTGATCGCTTCATTTAAATGTTATTCGCGTTAGTCACATGTAACACTAGTGCAAAGAGTGTCTGGTTACTTATTGCATTATCTAGAGTGGTGGACATATTCAATGATTGCACTTCGTATATTGTTTTTATCTTATTTTAGTTTTTATGAAAATTTTATTATTATTTTTTCTGTTTTGTTTTTTCTCAATTACATTTTATTAATGTACATACTGTTTACATTGTTGTTTTCAAATATATAGCGCTTTGGCGTGAGATGTAGTAAAATTTATTGTTCGTTATTTTATAATAGAGTAAGCCAGGTTGAATGTAGTATTGAAACACAATATAAATTGATAATTTTGTTATGGCTCTGAGTATATGACTAGGTTTGACATGTGTTTTGCCTTCAGAGAAGAAACATCTTCGGGTTATTGGATGGTAAGGTTTTTCACAATACCGCCACGTCATTGATTCTATAAGCTAAATTCTTCATTCAATTTCTTCGTTCAAATTCAAAATATTGAGATGATTCACAAAAAGTTGAAACAAGTGTCACACCTATTAACAAAACCATTGGAATGAAAAAAGTATAAGCAATCAATCTTGATTTCACATTTAAAATAAATTTCCTTTTAAAGGTTTCGCCGAGCACTTTAAAATTTTAATATATTTTCAGTGTAGTGCGGTATTTTAAAAAATAAAATACAATTTGTTTGTACTACTTCCACATATTTATAATGATCAGGACCGGTTTTTCTCATCACGAGCACTATCAACTGATAAAAATACAAACATAACAGGCGTATTTATATAAAATTGAGTGAAAAAATGATAAATGGTTCATTAATTTTTACTTATAATTTCTCTGAGTCATCATTTTATATTATTATCGGCATTAATAATTTTGTTCAGCTAAATGGACTTGAGTGAAAAAATGAAGGTATATAAAACTGAAAATATTGATTAACAAACAAATTATGCATAAATCAAATGAAAGAGTCTACAATTAAAATGTTATGGACCTCTTGCAAATCATTAAATGAATTTACAATCTATAGCTAATTAAAAGTCCATTTAGCTGAACAAAATTATTAATGCCGATAATATTAAATGATGACTCAGGGAAATTATAAGTAAAAATTAATGAACCATTTATCATTTTTTCACTCAATTTTATATAAATACGCCTGTTATGTTTGTATTTTCATCAGTTGATAATGCCCGTGATGAGCGAAACCAGTCCTGATCATTACAAATATGTGGAAGTGGTACAAAAAAATTGTGTTTTATTTTTTTAAATATAATGTCTTTCCACCAAGAATTGACAGTTAACACCTTAAAAGTAAGTAGTGCGGTATATTTAAATTACATCAAGCACCTTTAGTCCGATAACTTTAATTACGGCTTAATTTATGAATTTAAATATATTTATATTTTTTTTTTGGTTTGATTTTTAATGAAACACTGTTTTGTTATCAGTATAGAATAAAATATTATTTTAATGACACTAGATACAACATACAGCTAAGTTTTTATGTTTGTGTATTTTTGGCAGATGCGTTTAATAAATGTCAATTTATTTTTGTAAAAAAAAAACATTTTTTAATTCCAATTTCTTAGCAATAATATTCTTCAACTACTAAATATATTATATTGACAAAAAAGGTATGGTGTAGTTTATTGTGAGAATTTTCTAAAAATTTAATTTTAATATACTGTAAAAAAATATTTCACTTAAATAATAATAGTCTGAAATAAATTGTCCGTAATTCTGAGAAGTAAAGAAAAATCTTATTTACAATATTTCATTGTCAGAGTATTTACTTAGCATACGTATCATAGCAATAGTTTTTTTCGCCATGAAAAATTTTCGAGGAAATCTTTTTTCATCAAAAAGCGACGGAATTTTTTACTTGCCCAAATAATTTTGGAAATTTTGTCAATTTTAACTTGTATTTAATGAAAAATACTGAAATATTTGATGTAAGTTTTTTATCAACTGAAATTCTGTCAGACATTCTAATTTGATGGTATAGATTAGTCCGAGGTCCTTGTGGCCGCTGAGGGCGTTTGTAGGAAATTAAAAATAATTTGGGGGTGCGTTAGTTATGTGAAAAAGTTTAAATAAATCGCAATAAATTAATTGATATTGATTTGTTGGTTGTTGGACCCCTTTGCAAACACAGTCACAAACTCAGTTGTATATATACTAATACCGGAGCAATTTATCGTATTATCCTCTAATGAGGAGCAAAATCAATGTTTGAACAAGGGTACTACAAATTCTTGTTACAAAAACAGATACCAATTTTATATCCTGCATTAAGGGTACTGTACAGAGGCTGTTGATTGCTTTCTCGTCTTCCTATTTAGTAAAAGTGGATTTAGTGCAGTTATGAACGTCGTCATACTTTAAATATCAAACTGTTTTATTTTTACATCACCATTTACCATCCAAGACATCAAAATTGATTTTATCATTTTTCTATTATCCAGTAATGTAGAGTTATTTTACTTGGTGGTTCATGGCCAGGTTTTTGCTTTAAGAAGGGGTACATGGGCATAATATGTTAAAGAACCACTGGCATAGATGGTACGTGAATTTAAATTGAACATATATTCTGAGAAAAAATATCTATCAGTTTTTATAAATGTATCTATTATATGATTGAATCTACAATCTTTGCTGATTTAATGTAAGAAGCTTACCAGCCCTAAAAACGTGTTGCAGTGATTGTTTTTCAGTCAGTTTTAGCAAGCAAGAAAGCCACCCTTGCGAGCTTTCCAAAAAACATGACGCTGCTAAAATTTCAGAGGTCGACCCTACGGAAAGGAAATAAATTAAGGGGACTCCAGGCCTTCGGATCATCGGTTTTCAACCTAGGCTTAAAAAACAAGATAAATAGAGCCAGTGGGCAGTAATTTGTTTCAAACAACAGAATATCTGTTATCTAAATCACTATAGGTAGTTTTTGTGGAGGTTTTTGTATTACTACAAAGCTTTTCAATTGATGGCCATGTATCAAGTAAGGAAGGTTTTAATACTCCTCTGTTGTCTAGAGGTAAGAACTTTGCTTTAGCAATCAGGTGAGTCCTGGTTCAAAGCCCCAGCAAACTCAACATCAAATTTAATTTTTTTCATTTAAAATATGTGACCTTGGACATGAGTGACTTCTTTCTCATCGGGCTTATTGCGAATGATTTCCCAATTATCAACATATTTGGCGGATTGGCTGTTAACCGGTTAACTGCCATGAGCGAATATATCTGGAAGAAGGCACTAACTGAAAAATACTAGTTTTGAGTTATTGGACTTTGAAGTTTTTCAAATGTATAAAATGCTATACCTAATTCATTTAGTTTCTTTGTACAAAAGTGTTGTTAGTTATTAAAAAACTAAGTAAAAGTATAATTTATAAAAAAAATGTTTTCTTCCATACGGTAGAGTTCGAAATAAGTGACATTTTGGTTAAAACTAACCCAATATGTAATTTTTTCGATTTAGTATTTTGTTCCAGAAAAGCGACGATATAAACGCTACAGTTCCGTGCTTGAAGGGTCAGCACCAGAAAATAAGCGTACATATTCGCTCTACTTGACACCCGCTATTACTAGTCGACGTTATCTCTTAGAAGCATGGTGTAATATTAACACTTAACACATTTTGTTTTAAAATCAATATATACTTATATAAATGATTATAATTTTTAATAGGAAATCACGGCACTCCCTGCGCAGCCATACTAAAACCTTCGGGCATATAAAGGGTTTAATGTAGCATAAGAATTCCAAAATTGAAAATTTATATATATTCGTTCAATTTATTTATTATCCATGTAACTTGATGGAAACATTGTAATTTTTATAAACTTCAAAATTGGCTGTACTTATTAGAATGTTACTTTATCTTACAATAATTGAGAAATAATTATCAAAAATTAATTTCAATTTTATTATCAGGTGTTAATTGTCAATTATTCTTGGCGGAAAGGCATTACCTTTTTTAAATAAAACACAACTTAGTTGAGCTACTTCCACATTTTTCCACGACTGGTTGCGCTCATCACGAGCTTTATCAATTGATGTTAGAAAATAAAAGATAAATTAAACACAAAAGGCTGTAAAGGTATTATATTATAGCTTACATTGAAAATCTCTGCCACAATAACCAGTGTAGAGTGCCAGATGTGATTGCAGCAAAAATTCGAGTTTCCTCTTCTATCCTTACCAAAACAAGGCTTTTACGGTGACACTGCATTTGGCTTTAATTAATTACATTTAACTTCAAAGTGCTTTATACGGAAACCTCGAAGCACTAAGAAAAAATGATGTAATCAATGTGTTGTAACAAGCTTTCATATTATGAAATGAGTTATTGTTTGCCCATCTACCTTTTAAGCCTTCTGTTATGTACCACAGTTTTTTATCAAAGAAATTTAAACTTCATGTGAAGAAAACGTTACAGCACCCTTGGGTATAAATCTTTGAACTAACAATTTAATTTATTGATTTTAAATCGATTTATCGTTTTGTGTTCATAGACATGAATGATATGACGTCAATGTCTTTTTTCCAGCGACCCGATCTTCAAAACGGGTAGTAAAAAATGCGAAACTTGCCATATTTCTATCTATACCCTCTCCATAAAAAGATGAATAAATAAATACTTAGTAGTTCTCGTAACAAAATCTACATTAACATTCTCATTTAGGAGTCCATAATTATTCTCAATAAGATTTAAAAATCTGTTTTAAAATAAGAATTAATTGCGTTTTAAAGCAATCACTCTAAATTGCTTACAGTAAACATTACATATATACAAGATATTTATTTATGTTATCATTTGACTGGTTGTTACAGAAATATTTTAACTTTTTGAGCAGTATGTAGCTAATAGAGTATTGCATAAAGCAGCGTTTCTCATATGGTGTACCGCACAAGCTTAGAATGAACTTAAGCAATTGTCGCTACCGACATATTATTTTCTGTGCTATGGTAAAAATATTTCAATCAATTTTGTTTAACAGCATTAAAAAAGATTTCGTGATTATTAGGAAACGCTGGTTTAGGGTGTAAGGTGCTACTGATGAGGTATTGTAATGCAATTAATATTTTTACTTAATCCCGCTTTGATTACGAGAAGATAAAACGATTATTCTTCCCTAAATTTTCAATTGTGTTCACAGATAGCTTAAAATTACTTTGTCAACCATGGTTTTTTTGGATGTTTTACGTGTCGAATATATATGTTCATATTTGGTGATTTGGTTTAATTTTAAACTGAATAGTCGAGTGACAGCAAAATCCATCAACATTCTAATTAAGTTTAATGTGATGGCGAACTTGTGGCCATAATTTTTTCATTTCGTAATGGTAATTTACCGGATGAATATTCGGAAATATTTTCAAACAAGAAAATGCAATGATTTTCTGACAGTGAAAATTCCCATGAACTTCTTTTTAAATAATTAATTAATACAAAATTGTCATTTCTTTTTAGTCTACTTATGATTCAAGAAAGCTTATAATATATCAATATTTTTTTAAATATCTATGTATATTAGCGTAGGCCTGGTTTATTAAATTATATTTCATTTTAAACGGTGGAATTAAATGTATTAGGGACTTTTAGAGACCAAACGAAGCTTAAAGAACTGTTTTTCGAGATCAAATAAGGGCTTTCTCAACAACCTACTCGACCTCTTCGAAAGCAGTTATAAAAAAGGAAGCCTTTTATTAGAAAAATATTTTTTTCCTCAGTATATTTTTTTATTAAAAATCAGTTTAATTGAATGTCAAATTTAATATCATTGTTTTTCAATGGTAAAGAGAAGTTTGTATAAAGTTTTCCGCTGCAAATCTATGTATAATGGATATCTAAAAGTATAATGGAATTAACGTAACAGAAGTTTTTTTAAACAGAAACTGACTGTAAGCCAGTCGTTAAGTCTCAATCTTAGCAAAAGGAAGAAAACAAAAGTGATGCTTGGAAAGAACTGATAATAAGCTTCTTTATCTCTTTCTCCCTGCACTCCATTTTTAGGACCAAATATAGATTGAATAAAACTATTAATCTATTGAAAAATCAATGTACGAACGTGTATATTTTAGGATTTAAACTCATCAGACTTAAATCGCATCAATAATACTATCAAATTAAATGTGAAAGGCAGATAAGTGCCATTCAATTATTACTTGTAATAAACCTTTTAGTTAATGATATACAATAACATATTATTTTTTATAAAATAATTAAAGGATATTTCACTTTATTAAAAATACAATTAATAATACTCGCGAACGTTATGGTAAGCATTGATAATCTGCTGAAACAAGCTGCATTGTTTTTTTCTGAAAACTGTGCAATTTTTCTAGGCCTTTCGGAACAATGGCGGACGAACAATAGACAAAGGTACTGGACAAATATGGAGCAGATAAAGAGAAAACTGATTTTACCATTTGTTCAAATGATTTTTTCGTAAAACAATATGTTTTATTATATCGTAAATAAAGGAATATTCGAATTGAATAGGTTCCGTGATATTGAAAAGTATTCTTTGCTTGCTTATTAATGTGAAGGGTCAAGATTTAACAAAAATATATTTGTGTGTGTATTGAGAAAATACATTAAAAAAATCGATAACGTAATTATATAATTGTCAATTTTGAATTGATTCCTTGAACGCGAGAAATCTCTGTTCTATAAAGGATTCATAATTGTTTAAAAGTACTTAGTATATTAAAGAATTTCTTTAATATTTGATTACCTTGGTATCAAAGTCGGACAAACGCCACATCCCACGAAAGTCATGTTTTTATTGTTTGTGGTAGTGCAAGTGGTGATCTTTTCAAAAATATCAGAATCCAATGGTTTCATATAGATTTTTCAGTTTAACGTTCGTAAATAGTTTTAAAAGCGGACACTAAACATCCATTTTCTCGAAATCAGTGTCATATGACATATGTCCACTGATTTTGATCCACACATTGAATTTACTTTAAAGTGTCATGGCTGCCGAGAGTGCCGAGCTTGATGAAGTGTGGAATATATATGAAATGAAAAATCATCTCTGCTGTACAGTTTCATAGATGGCTTATGTTCGTATTTGATACCAATGTATTCATTTAACTTTAGGTATTATTTTTTGTCGGGTCCGTGGTGCAGGTATATTTATATATTGGTGGAACGCCCGTCATAAATGACGGTACTGAAATTAAAATACTGATTGTCAAAAGTAGCTAGTAATAAATAAATGTATTGTTGTGTTTTGTATGCTGCATAATAAACCTACATGTGATAATAATAAAACGCCTACAGACCAGTCTGGGCTATTATTTATAACATAGTTAAAAATTTTGGAGTAAGTAATGCAAATTGTCTTGTAAAATTACTTTTAAGAATTGATAGTTTATACCATTTTATTTTTTAGAATTTATTAAGCCGAGATCGTGGTGCAGTGGCCAACGTCACTGGCTTCAGTTACGGATCTCACGAGTTCAAATCACAGTACAGAGAGTTTCATTAATTAGTTTTTCAATCGATTTACGAATTTTTTGTAGGGACAGGGGTTTGTGATATCTTAGATTACTCATCGATTAGTATAAAACGATTAGCTAAGTTCTTATCAGTCCTAATTAATCCTGTCCTAGCGTTATCTTTCTATCTCTGCTCTCTTCCAAAGATAGAACAACTGAGTAACAAGCAGTTCTTGTAGAAAAAGTTCTGTTGAGATACCTTAGGAGCACATATGCTTGAAAATGGGAGCGGACATGCAATTTTAATGAGTTCAAATATAAAACCACATTTCACTTTAATTTAATGGCTGATAGTTATGTAAAATCAATATTTTAAGTATTTCCAGAGTCGGTTGTAAAAATTGATATAAGTTCGATTTAATATTTGAAATAATTGGATGCGGTGCAATATATTGAAAATACCAAATAATTTTATCTAACTAATGCTGAGCTAATGATACGCGAGTTATGTATTTGTAGATATTAACACAGATAATTTTTTAGTTTTTTTTAGGTTATTCGCTCCAAGTGTGGAGCATATGACCCTATAATTGTTGTATCTCAACAGAAATTTGCTGTTTTGTACTCAGTTACTCAACCTCTCTTTTTCAAAGAGATAAATAATGCTAGGACAAGCTTATGGTTAGCTAATCGCTTTCGGTACTCGCTCCGTTTTTGGAATCGGATAGATGGGAAGGAATTTTAGACATCACAAACATACATGCCTACGAACAGAAATTCACAAATCAAACGAAAAATCAATTTATGGAACAATCCTTGAACAGGAGACATTCGTAATCATAGTCAATAACGCCAATCACTGTACCATGTACCCGAAAATTAATTATTGCAACTGGCTTATTATTATTTCAAAATAATTTTAGCTTTTAACATTAAATACAATGCAATAAAAATAAAGTTCAATTAAAAATAGAAGCATATACGCAAACCATTAGAAATTAACTTTTATATTGAATATGTAGTTGTATTAAAAAATTAAAAGTATTTTAAAATTGATATTGACTCGATTAAAAAAAAATGCACTACTAACGCTGTAGAACTTTTAATTTGACTTGTAAAGCTTTACTGAAGTTTAGTCACTAACTAAATAATACAAATCATTCACCCTTATCCTGTCAATTGATCTGTTAAAACGATAACTATGGCTAAAAATAGATTAGTTTCAACAGTAAAAAATAAAAAAAATATGTGAAATATATATAAGTTATCCCCAAGTACATCATAAAGTAAACTAAACTCGTCGCATTCTCACTAAATTAAATCGAAGAAAATGAACAAGCAGAAAAATATTTAATCTATGACTTTGCAAGCGATATTACTGCGGCCAGTTTTCATATACACCGCCAGCACGCACATAAGTAAGCGCGTAGTCGCATACGTACGTGTAATACATAGGGATGACGATTAATGCTGCGTATCGGCAGTTCAAAGCTGAAATTCGAAAGACTGAATACCGAGAGCTCTTTTTCCTTGTGTTCTTCTTGACATTTTATGATCTGTTGCATTTGAAAACATATATCTACAAGATAGAGGTAGAGTCGTAGACATATGTAAACATGACTAGCGCGTTAATCGGGTTAATGGCATAAAACTAAAATGTATGTGTAAAAATTGAGACTTACCTTAGCGTACATAATTTTACATACGAATCTTTGAAGAACTTTTGCTTATTAAATTTGATACATACCTAACAAAATACAGATATTTAAAAAAACACATAAAAGCATACACATTATGTAGAATAGTAAAATCATAAACCAACCGTGCAGGATTAAAAATAGTAAGTACTACACACAAATAGTAAATGATACATTCAGATAAGTTTATAACCATATTTTTTTTAAGATTTCACTACTTACTTTTTTGGCCATAATTTCTACCGTTTTTTATATCTTTCTACACTAATTATAAGTTGTTTTATCAGTGCCTAATAAATTAGAAAAATATTGTATTATTTGAAATGTTTAGTATTTTACAATATTTGGGTGCAGAAGCTCTGAAATGTGATTTTTAAATGCAATACAATATTATGATAGTGTAATCGTGATGCTAAAGAGCATGCAATTTTTATGTGAGAATAGCCAATATGATATAGAATAAAATAAACGCAACTGGTTCAAAAAATTTTGTCATGTTTGATTGAATTTTTATCTAAATGAGAAGTTATTTCTTTAATGAAATTGAGTGATAATATTATAGAAGCATATTTTCTTGTGCATTTGAAATAATTCTAAATTCACAATTAACATCATTTCAATCTGGAAATGATATAAATTTTCGTTGATAATGTCTTCAGCTCGTAAAGAATTGAATATTTTATTTGTAAATGTAGTACTGAAGTGCTATACAAACATAAATATCTGGGGACTACAATTTACAGACCGCCGTAAAAATTGCGTCGTCTGGTTATAGACAAATAAGTCATGCACATTTGCAATTTGATTTTGATTTTTTCATCCTGATTTAAATGATTCTAAATTGTAACAATAATGATTTGATTTATTTATTATGTTAATCCTAATTTGATTATTGCTGACTGAATGAATAAAACCTTGCAAAAGTGGTGGTTTAGACTCGATATGAAATGTTAAATGAAAAGAAAGAGAAGAATTGATGTAACGATGTCATTATAAAATGACAAAAAAAAGTAAAAATTGAAGAATTATTTTTCAATCTACAATGTTAAAACTATAGTACGAAAATGATTTTTGCGTGCAGTACGGTTACTTTGAATTTTTAGCAAGCGTACAAGCTATGTAACTGTGAGTCTAATAAAGTAATCACTCTAATGACGTTCGATAAAATTGCGAAAGTGCGAACAGGCAAATATTTATTCACTGTGAGACTTTCTTGTGTTACAAGCTTTACAATTTTACTGAAGAGAGCTTTTTATCGAATTGTTAACTTTTTGCACCTGTAGTGCCGCAGCCGGGGCGACGGTATCTGAGCCATGGCTCATGGCTCATTGGTCACTATTGGGCACCCACTGGGCGGCAACAGTCACACTTATCTGAAACAGGCGGACAAACAGACGGTTCGGTACGGTTTGACCTGAATTCGGCGGGCGTGCAGTGCTTTCAATTACTTAACAAACACGGCACAGTAAAATTTTATTTTACTGTATAACTTAAAATAAACCAATTATTCGCAGAAGAACAAAAACGTTATTTTTATATTCAAAATCCATTTCGTGCTTCGTCAAAAATGTTTGAAATAAGTGATGAAACTTAAAACCCCAATAAATTAATGTTGAAAAATATATTTATGAAAGCTATTTTATTACACAATTCGTAAGTGTTTTGAGATTAATTCATAAAAGCGTTAGAAGACAATTTTCAGTTGACAAAATGTTAACTATTACTACATTGAATGAATTTTTTGGGACCACGAGACATTAATCAATGATTTTTAAATGATTTTTGATAACGATTTTTTTTCAGATCTAGTCGGATGTCTGGAAGAATGAATTTGCTTTCAAAAATCATTAAATCGAGAAAAATATGTAATAACACATTTATTTTTTCAAGAATTGTTAATATTTTTAATATCTATTTTGCATCACATTATCGCTAGAAATTTTATTTCTTACAAAAGTGAGATCTCAAAATAGCTGTGAAAATGTTTTAAAATCCTTGTGCTACCAAATTTATTGCTATTTTCCCCGTAAATAAAGTGGAGATCTATCAAGAAAAAATTCTTAAACCGTTAATGATGTCATATGGATATAATCTTTTTTTCGCAATAGTTTAATTAATATTGTAAATATAGTTATTTTAACTGTTTGAAATTGTATATTTTTCTATTGGTTTTATTAGTAATTAATATGGTCTACAAATATTTGTTCAGATAATAAAATATTTGGCAACTTGTCACTAAAAAAGGTTCCACAACTTTCATAGACAGTCTTTCATAAAAAAAAATTTACATAAGTTATTGAGATGGAATTTTAAAGGTTCATTAATTGTTCACATAAAATTGACTAGTTCGTTAAGCACTGCACAAACGCATAATTCCGGCTTCCAGGTTAGGGGGGTTATACAGCACATATAGAAAGAGAGGGGAGCAAAACGGAGGGATAGCGTCATGCTTCGAATATTAAACGATGACGACCAGACCGCAAACAGTCATTAAAAATAACGATATATAATTTATATCAGTTTCACGAGAAAATAATATGCAAAAGAAATTTTTGATTTCTTTTATATTATGAACGATATTTTTAAGGCTGCAATCTAATTAGGGGTATATCAATGAAATGTCTAAAATGTACCGTCAATATTTCACATTTTTTAATGAAGGGATACTGGGCTAGTTTCAATCAACAAGTGCGCATTCATAAATGAAAATGCTCCCCATCTGAACAAAACCGATTTTGTATAATTTTTAAATAAAAATGTGAAATATTTATTGTAAGTAGTTTTATTTCGTAATTTATTTAAACATATTTAGATGAAGGATTCATCTATAAAAATATAGATATCGACGGTGTTTTGGCCAATTGACGTAACCCTCAAAAAATACGAAAATGATTGGATCTCATTTCAAAGACGACAGAGCAAGTCTCGGCTAAATGATGTAAATTAGAAAAATAAATTGACCACTTTTTGGAAGAGAAACATCATTTTACATTGGTTTTAGGTTCAAAAGTTTTGACCCGGATACTTGATATAAGATACTATTATATCAACACACCCTATGTATAATCGCGTATCAGCAAACAAGAGAATTTACAGGAGTGCATTTCAAAAGATTCATAACGCAACTTAGAATATAATTTTTTCGATAAAAATAGTTTTTACTCTTTCCTGAACAATTTTAATTTTGAGGGTTACATCAATTCACCAAAACACAATCGTTATATATTTTGTCTTAAAATACCGTCGAATAATTTAAAGCACTAAATATTTTATGTGAAACTGATATTTATTAAGCAAAAGTAATGAATACATATAGTTAATGAAATATATGTTTAAATATATTTTATCAATACTGAAAATTTCAACGGTGTAAAAAAATCACATATTAAATCGTAATTTTCCATACATATTATATTTTGTTTTTTACCACTGCTTTCCAACATTTAATAACACAGGCTGCACCACGATATGTTTATTATTGTTATATTTTAAAGGATTTAAATATTAAATGTTAGCCTTTTCAAGGGTCCTTTGGTTAAGAATATTAATTAATTTGATTATAGTTGAAATTTTCAGAAAAATTATCAAAAACAATGATTATTTCGAAGTTTATATTTTTAAATATTAAGCATAATAGTTTTCATAAGCACATCAAAACACATTTTTTTATTTGAATTTATTAAGAAAAAATATACATTTGAGAATGATATGCTTCCAAAATTATGAGATTATTATTTTATATTTAAACCACTAAATTAAAGATGAAACGGTTTATTGTGGTCATCTCAATTTTAATATCACATTTTAGTTGAAGCTGTATCATTCTAAGGGCACAATAATGGAACAATAAAGGGGAGGGGAATTTGAATTATTACAAGAATATAAATAATAAACATATAGTTGGGTATGCATAATAATGTAGAGACAATCAAATTTGCTTAGGTGGTAATAAGTAGACCGTAAAAATATCTGAAAAAAAATAACAAACGTGTCACACGAGATGTTCACGGTTTCAAATTCTTGATTTCTCAATAGATTTTTGGATTTCTGTTCGAAAGCATGAATGTATATAATATCTAACATCTTCTTTTACCCATCCAATCCTAAAAACGGAGCGCAGTGAGAGCGATTAACTAGGAAATAGTCATATCCTTCTATCCATTCTTTCCTAGAAAAAGAATGGTTGAAAAATTAATTAACAAGCAGTTCTTATGGAAAAACTGGTCTTGAAATAAATTCTACTAGGAGTCCATATGATCAAAGTTGGGAGCGTACATCGTTAAAAAAATATTAGTTTCCCTCAACTTTATTTTTTAATTTAATCACCTTAGCTTTAATTATTGTTTTCACTACTTTTGTAATAAGAATTAAAAGATATTATTAACTCTGATTAACGCAGCTTTAACCGCAATACCACATTTGAAAAATACCACATTTTTAAAAACCAATCAAATACCATTAGGTACGCTGATTTTCTATCAGCCGTATATACATACATTAAGCCCCATATGCATTGAGAAAAATGAAACACATAAGCCTCGTCATTCGTACTAAAAGCTCGTATGCGAAAAATATGAAGCGTTTGAAAATACATAAATTTGATTCAAAAGTTTTTATATCACTACAAATAAAAGCTCAATTTTATTGTCATACAAGAAGATATGATAAGGAATGTTGAGTACTTGTAAAAAACATTTCTATTGACTTCTTGCAGTAGCGTATAGCTATTTTTCAGATTTTTTTACTTAAGCTACGATAGCATTTTTAAGTAGCTAAAGTAAATTATTTGATTTTCGATCAAATTCAAAAATAAAACTTATCTTTTCAAAACAAGTTTATATGAGTCTTTCCAGGAAGATTAGATTGATGGTAATTGATCAATCGCCTCTTCTAACAGCATGCTGGAAGTTTGCTTACTTTTAATTTATTGTAACAAGTTAGAAAAGTAATTATTTACATACAAAATAAATTACATTTGAATTTAACCATTACTAATATTGAAAAAAATGAATAAGCTGATTTTTTAAAATTTAATCTATATGTGTAAACAAAAATACGATTAAGCATAGTTCTAATGGATGGTTTTATACTGAAATAGTTATCAACAATATTTACCAATCAAAATAAAGATACATTATTTTCTACTTTTTAACCATATGTTTTAAAAACCAACATATTGTAATGAGCTCTTTCGAATAAAAAACCAATATATTAAATTTGTCTCAAATTTGATTTGAAATGAGCGAAATCGGTCCTGCTAATCATACAAGTGTACAAGTATTACAGAAAAGAATTGTGTTTTATTTTTAAAATATAATGCCATTATACAAAGAATTGACAGTCACAATTTATCGGTGATGTGCTACAATACTAAAATTTGAAGCAATGTCAATTTTTGTTAAAAATGAGTACAGTTTTAAAACATACTTTTATTTCATAACAATAATTTGACGACGCGACGATTCACTTTGGATAAATCGATTAGCTATGACCTGTACTATATAGCACAAAATACATGCAGAAATTTGTATTTTTGCATGTCTGTCTGTCACAAGAACTCCTCCCAAATGGTGTACAGAAGTGACATGAAATTTTCACATGTCATTCTGACTACTATTTTAGGTCAACTGTGCTATTTTCAATTTTCAACTTGTAACCTAAAATTTAAAACGCTTTTTTTCTTTGACGTAAGAAAAAAGCAACAGAAAAAATAATAGCAAACAGTTGCTTAGCAACCACCACTAAAATAATCCGTCACATTGTCATAACGACAATTATAAAACTTAAAACAGTGAAATCCTCATTTCGTGGGCTTGACAAGAAGGTTCCCAAAAGGAAAATTAACCAATATAAGCGACGCCTATCTCAGGCGAAGCCGAGTAAAAAAATAAACTCAGTTATTCAACTGGCTGTGTTACTAAATGGAATGCGTTTCGCTTCTTTAAGAAGCATCTATATGACCAATCATCCGTGAATTTAAAATTAAAAGAATAAAACAAGTCTTTTAAATAAACGCCAATAATAACAAGCCATGTTTTAAAATATGGAAATTTCATAACAAGTTCAGATTTGAAACGTTAAACGTGTCTCTTACGTACAAACTTTAAATAGGGTAGGTACGCTTGAAAATACTGGTGGTTAATTGGCGTTTGAGTAAAATAAATGCCTTGATATATAAAATGAAACCGCAATTATGTCAGACCTTAAGGTTACCCTCTCGCAAAAGGTAACAGAGATCTGTTTTACCCACAATTAACAGCGGGTGGTGAGAAATGATAAAATTAAAACCATAATTTTCTCCCCCCTTTTACTTAGACGAGTCTCAAAGTTATATTAGAATTAGTTATCCACTCTGGGCTCACGGTTGTCAAAATGAGTTGCAAATAACACGAAAGCGTGCAAAATTGTTTTAAGTACGTATTTAATTTGACTGATAATATGTATATACATTAATATGATATATGTCAGTCTTTAATCTGAGTTTAACGTTGTTAGGCTCTCGTCCGCAAAGTTGCATGGTCTTGAGCTCAAATCCCAGAATGAAAACATTCATGCATTGACTTTTTAATTGCTTTATGGATTTGCATCTAAACGTAAAGATTTCTGTGATATTTGTATACCTTCCTACTACATATCATTTCTCAATCCAATTCCGAACGATGACTGTATAAAAGGCGACTAGTTGGCTATTAGTTCTACACCTAAATCAGTCGTTCTTTCCATGTAATTTTCTAATAAGGACGTTGAGTGAATGACAAACAAAAGGTTCTCGTAAAAATATGTTCTTTTGAAACGCTCTCGTATGATACACTTCAATATACTTCATATGCACCGAATTGGGAGTGTTCATGGCTTGTGAATAAACTAGAACTGTAAATGAATTTTTAAACCTTGTTCATTTTGTGTTTATCTATGATTAGTTTAGTTGTAAGCACTTTTGGAATGAATGGACTTGTAACTCAACTCAGATCAGCGACATCCATATGCTATAATAGAAATGAGATAAACATTTAAAAATCAATATGACAATCGCTTACTGAGGTTCTCAATCGTGGATAACAAAACAGTGAAGACTATAGAAATATTCACCGCTGCGCTAATCAAAGATGAATTTAATTCAATGCTTTTTTATATTATTATAAAGATGATTTAAAGTTCAAAATATCTGGTGACTTAGCTGTTATTAGCTACAATACAGCTTCTATTAATATATATATTGTATTTTATTATTAGTGGGACGAAAATATAGTTTTAAATGAACGTTATTTTATATAACATTTGAAAATATTTTTCATCGTACGCCAACTGTTAACAATGAAATGATTTGATCCATCTATAAGTTTAATATTTGCTTTGCAAAATTACATCATAGAGAGAAATAATATTTGAGTGTGGTAGAAAATTAATATAAAACACGGCGTTCTGCTTACATTGTATCAGGGGAGAATGAAAATGCAGATATAATATAACCACAAAATATCGTATGATTTAATTATCAAATATTCGACAATTTTCTACTTTTTGTGGTTAGTTTAGCCACAGAAATGCTTCAATTCGACTAATTATTATTTGCAGTTTACAATGCAGTTTTTGGAAGTGAAACAAAGCTTAGTTATGCTACATTGTTAATTTAATTTAATTTGTTTGCAAAATAATAAATTATTTGCTTTTGAAATCAACACTGTTCTACTTTTATAAACTCTCCGAGTAGAAAGGTGAAGCGATTGACTAAAACAAATTTCGTAACACAATTTAGTTAGTTACGATACATTAAGAGTACACACTGTGTAGACATTGTTTAAAACAGAAAAAATGTTTTTGTATTCAAATCAATGTATTAATCATTCATTAAAACTATAAATATAAATTATGGTTATTCTAAAGATTCTAAAGATATGCAGAGGATTTTTTTTTGCCATGTCCACTCCCAATGTAGAGCATATAGACTCCTAATGGAGGTATCTTAACAGAAGTTTTTTTGATACTGTGCTGCTTAGCCTCTCTTTTTTTGAAAATAGTACGGATAGAAGGAATGGGCTGGGACAGGTTTTTTTTACGTGGAGCGTATGGTTTTCTGATGGAGATATCTCAATTTTTCATGAAAACTGTTTTTTACTCAGCTGCTCAGCCTCTCTTTATCAAAGAGAGTTGGGATAGAAAGGTAGGGCTAGGAGAGAACCATTGGTTAGCTAATCACTGTCGCTACGCCCCGTGAGGATCAGATGGGTGGGTATGGGGGGAGTTTAAGATAACACTGAAATTGAAATATCAATATTTTGAACCCGAGACATCCGTAGCGGTAGGTAAAGGACAGAACTAGTGCTTAATCCTTCTCGCTACAGCCCGTTTTTAGAATCAAATGAGAGTTGGTGCCATTGAAGGTAAATTAAATATTAGAGAACGGCTTTATTAAATGTTTTTACCATACCTCGTTTCTCCTATTCTTTTATAGAGACAGAGTTTTGAGAAATCGGCAGAATAAATATTTTTTATAGTCATATCTTTATTTCTTTTTTAATTTCGCGGAAAAAACAGTTTTTTTTTAAATATCAAATATGTAAAAACATAATCGTTGGAAATCCACTTCTCCAGTAGCGAGCATCATAAATAAATTGTCTTGTTATTTTCAAAATATTAATGTTCAAATTATCTTTTACAGCAAAGGAAAAATATTTAAAAAAAAAAACGTTAATGGAAACAGAAAAATGCTTAATTTAATTAGAAAACGTAGTTCAAAATTTCAAAAACGTTTCTAAAGAATAAAATATACGACTGATGGACAAGATTAAATCCACAAAGGAATACATAATGGAAAGAGAGAGCCCCCCAAACGAAAAACATAAATATCTGAGCAGGTAAACTACGCACCTAACAGGTGTATAAAAAAATTACCTGTCGAAAAAATGTTTCTTTAGGAAGAAGTATTAAGCTCTTCAAAAACGTTAATTCAACACGACAAAAAGAAACGAAACAATCGTTCTTTTAATTTTCTTCTACCTCAAAAAAAAATATTTTTTCTGCTCGTCTACCGAGTTAAACAACTGTAGGAAAAGTCTTTTTCTTTGCTCAAATTTGATTTGGAAATTCACTGAGAGGTTTTTTTTATTATTTTAACATATTTTTGATAAATAAATTCTCCAAAAATTGGTTATGTTAAGTGTAGGGTGTAACGACATTGTTTAGAATAAAAGAAAAGTCCCAACGTATTTAGAGTTTATCCGAAATTCATCGTTCTTTTAAAATTTCTATATTATAGGTTTAAATACTTTAAATCATTTTTGGTAAATAAATTATAAAAGAAACGGTAATCTTATAAGTGTTATAAATTATAGAGAACATCTCGTTTCTTGTTTAAAAGACTTTTTTCCATTGGTTTTAGCAATTGGTTAGAGGAGACCAAAATCGTCTGGATGTGTTTCTCAAAGAGACAAAACACGTGTCACACATCTCACAAATTCAATGAAATTCGTTGATAAAAAAAAGTAAAATCAAATTTATGCAAACATTTAAATCCGAGCTATTTTTCATATTTTATGGCCAGTTGCTGTACTTGTGAGGTCACACTCTATAAATCACGTTATATTCGGTGCACGTAATGGATTCGAATCCCTGAATATTTTGATTCATATATTATATGACATTAATGGCTTTAATGTTTTTTAATGTTTTTTTTAATGCTTTTTTTTAAGATTATCGGATTTTTCATTGTGAGCAAAATAATGGTTTTTTATGTAAAATAAATTACTTAGTTGAAATGAATGTGACATTATGAGACATGTTTAAAATGTGGTATAATTAACTAGTAATTCTGATAGAACCTGGACTATTGAGATTTTGTACACTTCCATGTATTTTGTCACTAACGACCCGGGTTTCGCCTTTCGGCATCTTCAGGCATTCGAGCACACGAATGGAATCGAACTGTTCGACTCAGTTCGTTCGAGGGTCGTTAGTGACAAAATACATGGAAGTGTACAAAATCTCAATAGTCCAGGTTTGATATTGAAGTTCCATCAAGCACCCTCAGTCGATGTCTTAAATTCTGATAGAATTTTACTAACTAGCATTTTTTTTTAACTCTATCTAGCATTTTTTTTTGTAAACGTACCGTATATTATAATATGTCATTGGGATACTGGCATAAATCCCGTTATTTAATGCAGGAATAGTTTAACTCTCAATTCAAGAGTTTAGTTGCTTATTTTTGATTGTATTACATTTAAATTAGGCAATTAGTCACTAAACCAGAGAGAATATGAAAAAACAAGGAAATAACCAGGCATACCAAAATGTATCTAGTACGATCGCTGGAGACATAGACTCCAAAAGCGAAAGACAAAAACGACTAGCCGCATTTGAAATGTGGTGCTGGAAAAGAATGCTCCCTATACCGTCGACGGCCAAGTGCACAAACGCTTCAATCCTGAAACAGCTCCAAATACAGGATATACTCTCGGTCGTTTATACAAGACGTCTACAGAAAATCTCGTGAGAATCGTGGTCACAGGAAAGGTTGAAGGAAGAAAAGCACGCAAAAGAGCCTCAACTCGCTGAAGCGACCGAGTGAATGAAGCCACATGCCTCTTATAACCGATGGCCCTCAGAGCAGTGGAGTGAAGAATCGTCAAAAGAAATGGATTTGATTCTGCAGGCGAAAGTCACGACCCTCGCATGTGAGGAATACTCGTAAGAAGAATATATCAATTGGTTTGCGCAAATCAAAATATTGGTCAAACCTTTAAATGACTTTCTTTTACAATACACCATAATTTACTTCTGAAATAGTTCTGCATTTAGCCAAGGCACTGTGAATTAAATCATTCAATGGTGTTTTGGACAATTCATGCAACCCTCAAAAAATACAAAACTGAATTAATGATTGGATCTCATTTAAAAAAACGACAGTGCAGGTCTCGGCCAAATGATGTAAATTAGAAAAATAAATTGACGACTTTTTGGAAAGAAAACATCATTGTACATTGGTTTTAAGTTTGAAATTTCTAACCTTGCCAATTAATGTAAGTGACAATTATATCAACACTCCCTATGTAAAATCTCGTATCTGCAAACATGAATATTTACAGGAGGGCATTTCAAAGATTCATAACGCAATTCAACTTTGAGAAAAACACTTTTTACTCTCTCCTGAACCATTTCAATTTTAAGGGTTTTATCAATTGGCCAAAACACTTTCGATATATAAATAAATGTTTCCTTACATTATTTAAAGCTTAATCCTAAACTATTGTTAGCTTTGTGTTACATAAAAAAAGTCTGCAGCATATTTATAGGCAGAACGTACAAAAATACATTTATATCATCGGTTATATAATAATGCCAATAAACGTGTTTGTGACATGTTTAGCTCTGCGAGCAACAAGAATTGGGTAATAAACCGTCAATAAACATCTATTAGTGTCATCAAATTGTTTTTGAAAAGAAACAATACTTGTATAATTTGTGCTAAGAGGTTGCTTTTATTTTTATAAGGAAACGATATTTGAAATTCAAATTGATCAAATCTATTATTTTTTTTTTCAATAAGAATCAAGTTATGAAACTGTCCGTACCGGGATTTGAACCTGTGACATCCGTAACCGAGGCCAACGTCGTTTAACATTGCACCACGGACGCGAAATCCATAAATCGATTGATTTGTCAATCGATTTGTGGATTACTGTTCGTAGGTATGGATTTTTGTGATGTCTAGAATTTCCTCTCACCAATCCAATTCTAAAAACGGGACGTAGTGAGAGCAATTAACTAACTACTAGTCCTGTCTTAGCACTATCTTTTATCCCTACACTCTTTCAAAAAGAGAAGTTGAGCAACTGAGCAATTGAAAGGTTTTTGTAGAAAAACTTCTGTTTTGACACCTCCATTAGGAGGCCATATGTTCCACATTCAGAGCGAACATGGCTTAAAAAATAATAGATAATTTAGTAATTTTTATTAATTTGTCTTATATAAAAATCAACGATATAAATCATTTACTATAATTTCGACTCCGGCCGAGAGGCTACGAAACCCGGGTAGTTAGTGACGAAATATACGGAAACGAACAAAATTTCACCAATTTAAATTTGATGAATGAGTAAATTTATATAATATGTTATGTAGTTTAATCATATGTGTATATTTCGATGGCCTAATTCTATAGTGATACAACTAGAAATTGGTTATTTTGAGTTATTACCGATAAAAGTTTTGATTCATCTAAGCTGACTCGTAAAAAGTGATGGCATATTTTTATGTATTACTTTTTATTCAAATAGGTGGTCAATGGTTTATAGTTTTAGGATTAAAGAATGATTCTTTATGAAACGCCATGATTCACAAAAACATATTTCCACAATACGATATTTCGATATGTATGTATTTATATGGATCTGAGGGATTATGTAATTTTGCTGATTTCCATATGCAAATATCTGTCTTGTGAGAGAAAACCTGTACATTTTACAAGCGTTAAATGTATACGATTAAGGAACTGTAGAACAGCGGTGTTTGAATATAATTGCTAACTTAACTCAAAATATCAGATTTTTGACTTATTTTCCTATGGAACTAAGCCATCGATATTATCTATTCTTAATAACAACAGAACTGTTAACAGATGGATTGTTGAAGCAAAATTAAATAAATTAAAGCGATTTTATTGCTGTATTAAATTAACCCATTATACAATAATAATTAAAAACATAAAAAAGCTTTCATGTTTCACTGAAAGCTAATAAGTACTCCTGTATTATTATGAAAGCATTGGTATAGAAGAACTTTTGAACGTTATTCATTTGAAAAATAAAACACATCCGTCATTATTTGAATTGGGTTGTATACGATGCTAACGGTTTATTCTGTCGAATTTATGACGAGCATTTTTCATAAATTTCAATTTATTTACCGTCTATCGAAACACATTAAAAAGTTTGAATATCCGTTACACCGATGGGTCTCGGTGATTTACTCAGACACGGAAAATGTGTTTTTTACATTATAAACGACAATGGGAAAGCTGTCCATAGCATTAAAAGAACACAAATAACTCCTTTAAATAAGCAACGAATTGAATTTTGCACGAACAAATAATAATAAATAGCTGTCAATAATTCTAAGATTCCATAATACAGATGTTTTATGAATGTACTCGTATTTTTCTCCCGGCTTTGCCCAAGATATAGGACGCTTAAATAAGGTCATTAAGACGATGAAGTATAACCAATACTTAAAATCCCCAAAAACTTGACCTTTTATCAGTATGTTTATGAATTGTATACGCTTTTGCTGGAAGATCATTTGTTACCAAATCACGTCGATCAGTTTTAGATTGATCATTGGCCAAATTTTTCTCCATTTGTTTGCAATTTCAATTGAAAGTGTGCGGCTTGCCTACAAACGTACGTGATAAAATCTTGAGAATATTCACGTACGTTTTGTGGACACCTAGAAAACGTTGATGGTATAATTTTCAAAATTTCCATGATTAGGTGTATTGGTATCATTTACAATCGAATCTTTCAAATGAATATATTCATCAAATTCACGCAACTTTTGGTCTCGTAAGTATTCTTCAAGCCTACGCATTGTCAAGACAATATCATGAATCTTCATTTCATTTATAGTATTAATGTCATTTACTACCTATTGAAGACACATAGTGAAGATGTTACTGATATAAGTTTTATAATTTTAAATGATGAACAATTTTCCAGTCAATCTTTTGATTTTTTACGATTCAATCATGAAAAATTATTATTTGTGACGGAATATTTGGTACGGAGCGGTCGCTAGGCGATCAGCGTTTGTTGATTTTTTTGAAACGCGTTTTCAGTTTTAGGTTAAAAGTTAAATGTTCACAGTTGAAAGTTGAAAATGGCGCAGTTGAATTAACAATTACAGCTAGAATAAAATGTGAAAATTTCACGTCATTAATGTGCGCCGTTTGAGAGGAGTTATTGTGACCGACAGACATACAAACATACATATTTCTTCAAGTATTTTATGCTATACATTAGAGATTGAGGTGAACTGACAGAGCGCGAAGTGAATATTTGATGATTTTATTTTTTAAATGTCAAAGTGTATGCTCAGCGATTGATATTTTCTCAGCTCAACACACCCGATTTTGTTTTATTATACTTAGTAGATTGCATAGTTTCTTTTACATTATTACTAGCACAGTTCAATTTGAAATTTCATAATATTACCGTAAATATTTATCTTTCTCAATTTAATTTTTATAAAAGCCCCAAAAACAAACGCAAAGATTTATTATTAGTGTATATTACCTCATAACAACACAAAACAGAAACGAGATAAATTCTTCCAGTTTGTTTTTTTTGCGTGTAGTTCATTAGCATATCGTAAAATATTACCGTATATTTTCTAAGCATCGTTAAAACTCAATTTCAATTCAGGGTATACGTTTCCCAGCATGTTTTTTTTCTCTAACAAAGAGTACGCAAATAAACTTTTCCATTTTCCGTCGCATCATCGCAAATTATGCTACACAATGAGTTACTTGTTTTCAAAACCAACTCGCATCCATATTAAAAATATTCACTATTTAGAAACTTTCACTGCAAGTAAAAGAAACATATTCAAACAATGTCACTTGCGTATAAGCAGGTTGGATATAAGATTAAACGCTAGCATGCTCTTATATCTCGCTTGCACCCTTCACTTTACATGTGATTCAGTGAGAAAGACAGAAATTCTCTGCACGTGCCTGTCAATTATATATATATGTACCAATGGGAACGTCCGTCATAGATGATGGTATTTAAATTGTAATACTAAATTTTTAAAGTAGCTGTTCTTTAATTTCCATACTGACGGACTGATGGTTGTTTGTTTGTCTCTGAATTTGCGTCACGTTGGAACTGTGTGTATCGTTTATAAAACTGCGGACGCTTAGGTCATGAGAAAATTTCATACCGTCGTCGTGTGTGATAATAATAAAACGTCTGATCGAAGTGTCATATTTTCTAGAAATTAGTGTTGTTAAAAATTCGTCGAATTAGCAAAGGTAAAAGGTACCGTTTTGAATAGATTTGTATTCAAAGTATGAATGTTTGTGATGTTTTAATACCTCTCAACCTTCCTCCTATTGGATCCTGAAAACGGGTGGTGGAAACAGTAACTAGAGAATCAATTGTCCCTTTCTAGCTCAAACCTTATTTTCTTTGCTTATGTCAAAAATCTTTCCACGCTCCATAAATTTTGTATTTTGAATACTTAAAGAAAGTAAAAAACATTTATACAATATTTGAAAATAGCGCATAATATGGAGATATGGTGCAAATGAAGTCTAATAAGTGATAATAGATACATTTTAAGTTTTCTTCGTTATTTATTATTCTGAATCCAGTCGATAAATATTATACTATAATTTGGATGTTCGTTTCACTCGTGCGTTCAACTTTTCAATGTTCATAAAGACGGAAATCATTTTTCATTTTTCATTAGAGCGTTTTGGTTATTGAAGACCCTTCGTGAGGCTGTTCTTCTTTTATTTTGAACGGAGGTTTTTAAACGTGAATCAGAAACACTTGAAAACAAAAGAGATTTCACAAGTTTCTCCTTTTGAAGATCTGAACCAACTCTGGTTAAAAGAATTGTTTGGGAAATTTTATCAACTTTCGAAAAATAAAACTCAAGCAGACTTGTCTTAATTTATTCAAGAAAAAATATTGTTATGAATATATATATATAAGACCATTGATTATTTATTAAATTCTTTTTAACTAGTTACTTCACTTATCAGTTAAACTTTTGAAAACGAAAATTTAGCCAGCATAAAGGATATAATTACAATAAACTATTTAAATATTTTTAATGGATTTTGAATCTAAAATTCTAATAGATAACTTTACTAACCCAGTTGTTTTTTGTTAACTTAAAGCAAAACACATGTTTAATTTTTATTAAAGTGATAATTGAGTCGTTTAGTGTTAAAAGTAGAACTCTTCCATATATGTCCAAATTGAGATAATGCTTTCATATTATTTCTCCGTTCATAATGCGTGACTAGAAATAAAATTTTGGAATAAAAACCATGTACACGTGGTATAAAAACGTAAAAGAGACTGATACTTTCTATCAAAATCAGAACGACTCACGACTTTGGAAACAGTAGTGAAAAGTTTTACAAATCATAGTTTCGACCAATCACAAAGTTATACTAGTGACGTCAAACTATGGCCGCTCATACAAATTTAAAACTTAAAAACAACTCAAAAACAAAAAATACTTAAGAAGCCAACAAAACGTTTTTCATGTTTATTTATGTCGAACCTTCGAATAACGGATTATTCTACTCAATTATGAAATTAAATATATCGGATGATACCAAAGTCTAAATATACATATTGTATATTACTATATTAAAGTCTCTAAATCAAAGTTTAGGTAATATTACAATTAATTTTATAATTATAAATAAGAATACAAGGTTTATTATATCTAATTGCCTCGTTAATTTTATTCTGAACTGATATAATACCATAACAAATAGAATAAGCATTTTATTATTATCACATATCACATGTAGGTATGAAATTTTCTCATGGCCTAAGCGTCTGCGGTAAATAAAAATAAAATTTTATGCAATGCACACACACACATCCAACAATACACGCACGTTCGGACTGGACGCAAATCCAAGGTAAACAAACAAAAATAACAACAACAATCAGTCCGTCAGTATGAAAAGTGAAGAACAGTTGCGTTTCCGAATACGTCGTGAGTGACAGAAGAGATGGAGAGCGAGGCAAAATCCGGAGGCCGCAAAATCCCAGCTTGATGCTGATACCGAGGCACACAGACGACAGCAATCACAAAGAACTCCGAAAGCTGTGGAAGCTGTGCGAACGTGGAAACTGATCAAAAACCTGAAGAAGCTCGAACATTCAGTATTTTAATGTCAGTACCGTAATCTATGATGAGCGTCCCACTAGTAAGATAATAGTTAATGTGAAAGTGTTACGCTAGTACACATGCACAGCAGCTTTTACTGGCGTCCCAAATTAGTGTCACTCGGAGTTAAACAGTGAATTAAAAAATATTGGGAATAATTTTTTTTTTTTTTAAATAAAACACAATTCATTTGTACTACTTCCACATATTTATAATGATCAGGACCGCTTTCGCTCATCGCGAGCATTATCAACCATTATCGTTTTATATACCTTTATTTTTACACTCAATTTTATATAAATAAGCCAGTTCTGTTTGTCTTTTTATCAGTTGACAATGCTCGTGATGAGCGAAACCGGTCCTGATCATTATAAATATGTGGAAGTAGTACAAATGAATTGTGTTTTATTTTTTAAAATATAATGTCTTTCCACCAAGAATTGACAGTTAACACCTTAAAAGTGATTGGGAATAACTTTAAAAGAAACCCTCTTTTGTAATATGCTGAGATAATTGTAAAAATAAAAACATCTCAATCGAATAATTCGTACAATGTGTCGACTTTAAATGGTTTCAAAATTAAATTCTAACTCGATTGCGACTGACAAATAGAAACTTGAAAGTTTAGTCACATCTGTCAAATTTACATTTAAAATAAAACTCAATTATTATGGAGCAAATTGACTTCTAGTTACGTTCCTTAAAATAAATAACAATCTTAATGGGACTCTTTAACTAGTACATGACATTTTTTCATTGAAGTGGCATTTACCTGATAGAAATACATTTTAAGAAAGTAAGTGATACATACCAATAAGGGTATAAAATCCCGGACCCTTTTTATGACCCCAGGATTTCCGATTTTTAATCTCGAAATCGACCATTTCCTCCATTATTTCTTCAATTCAATTTAATCTTGGAATGAATATATGATTACATATTTAATTTTTTGCGCAGGGAAACGGTTTTTTTTTAAATAAAACCTTTAAATATATTGTGAAAATTATCTGTTCTTGCCTACGGTAATATTACTAAATATGAGAAGGAGGACACTACAATACGAACAATATTTTTAACCTTTTACAGTGAATCTCGAATTGTCTAAATATCAATCCCGGAATTCCGGGATTAGAAGCCATAATACTAATATATTTAATTCTACAATAATTACGTTAGATTGTTCATATCTATTTTAGTTAATGCAATAATCATATAATCTGAAACTAAATATATTGCCAAATCTGTCTTATGATAACATTTGTGTTTTTAAAATAGGTAGATAAAAAATAAATATTTGAATTATATTTGACGCTGCAGATTGACGTAACATTATGCTTGTCATTTTAATCAGCATTATTGACGAGGCTGATTAGCAAATAATATTTTATTTGACACTAATTCTACATACATTGCAATAATTCACACAGACAGTCAACCACAGTATATACGAACAAAGAAGGAAAAACGAGATTCATTTTGTCATGGCCCTCCGATCTGGTCTCTGTTGCCACCGGTCGAACTGAAAACATCTCCTCTGAACTGCATAATTTCATCATTATTATCATCCTTCCTACTGTTTAATCGCTTCAAATATTCAACATTGGAATCATATTTCTATAGATATAAGAACATTTATATAACTATTTTACTGTATAACTATTTTAATTCTGTGTGGTTTGACAATAGTATTTGTAACTATACCATACTCACACAAACCGGATTAAAGTTTAACATAATCATTTTTGTGCTATTACTAACACGAGAAAAGTTTTCCAGTAGAATTAGTAATTAGAAAAACAGTTTGAATACTGTTTTAAATTCGATTTTTTATTTGTTAAAACATTAATCTTCTTTCTAGCTCGACTTTCGTGAAACTTCACAAAGCTGTATACTTCTTATTGCGTACAAATCTGTAGTGCAAGTTTTAACAAGTTCCACAACTAGAGTAATTTTATTCTTATACAAAAGATGATTAACGCTTAGTCCGTAAATAATTTATCATCTCACCTCTCTTGGCTTTGCAACGGCAAAGTAAATTACTGCGCCCTTATTATTATTAAAATAAAATATGAAATCCCACCGAACACTCTCTCGCCAAAAACAAAACCTCGCAAGGGTGAGGAAAATGCGGTAAAGTGACTTTAAAGAAAACTATGAAAGGTGAACACTTTTTATTACTTATTGAAAAAATTTACCTAGCATTATATATTAATTATTTTTTATACCGTACCTGCTTGCAATGCAGAGCTTATTGACTTTTAATAGAGCATTATAGTTGAAGGTCTTGAAAATGTTCATTCAGTAGCTAGAATCTTCAACCGTACAGCTTAGTAAGACAATAAAACTAGAACGTTACCATTTGACAACATTAAATTGATTATAGACGATTACAAATATATTTAAAATTATAGTATAGCGGTCGACGGCCAGTAAAGTAGTATTGTTGTCCAACGGTATGGTGCGTTCTGCCGGTGTCTCTGTTTCCTACCGATTTTTGCAGTTCGTCAGTGTTGCCATTCGTATTTATTCGTTCCCCACAATGGTATATAGTTATTTGGCAAGACCCGTTTATTAAGTGTTGACTGTAATCTTAATGATTGCTTTTTCATTATTTGAAAGATAAGATACACACATATTTGGGCTAGTGCTAAATACTTAAGTATCTTTTTATGTTAGGTTAGGCTCTTGCTTGGATGGCTAGGTAGAATTATGGATACTGATTTGAAAAATTATTAAAAAAAAATTTACAAAGTGAGACTATTAATCCTGTATGTAACAATACAACTCTGTAAATTAAAAAAGTAAGTGGATGAATTCTTTTTTATTAAATAAATTGATATTAAAACAGTATCACTTATAAGTGATATTACTGTAAAAGTCAATAGGATTTTTTAGTATGTTCCAATTTGAAAATTATGAAAGAGTGTGTCAGTAATAAGTTTTTGTCGTTTAATCAAAGAATTAATTGTGACAATTAGTTTTATTTTTCGTTCCATATTTACCAATTGACACTTAATAATATATATATGTACAAAAATTCGCATTCTTCATATTAATGAATTTGTGTACTGGATAATTTACATTTTTAAAATAACTGATTCTTATTTACCGACTTTACTTTCACCGTTACATTTATTCTCCACAATTTAAATCATTGAACAAATAACATATTCTACAAATGATAATGTATGGGTTGATGTACATCTGTAGACTGAAAACACGTACATAAAATCTCAATCAAATCACAGGACATGCACGCTGACTTTTGAGTTGAATGATAAGTAAAAGTGTAATATATAAGGAAGTGAATATGATTTATCTAGGGAAATTATATGCAATGACGGCTGCCGAGAAAAGGATATATTACAAAAATTTTGCGAAGTGCGGGGTGTTTTTTTTTTTTTGATATTTCTTGATGGGAAAACATCCAGGGCGGGAATTTTTTTGAATTACAATTTTTTCAAGATTAAAAAATCTTTGCACGTGTTGTAGAAAGTGCGATGGAATAGTTAAGCAACATTTACTACTGCCGATAAAATCTGGTAATTTAAAAAAACGTTGTAATATTTTTTTAATGTTTTTTTGTCAAATCCAGTCTTGTTCACTAGCCAATCTAAGCCTGGTCAAATCCATATAAAGCAATCTGAGACCACGATATTGTACAAAATAACGTCAATTCATTCTTTTATACTAAAGTACTACAGTAGTGAATATTTTCTTAGTTGTATAACAGCGAATTTTATTTATTCCCAATTATTTCAAATATAAAATTCATTCCAGAGTTTTAATTTTTTTGTACATTAGTCTTATTATCTTTGGGTAATTTCAGTATTTATTAACGTTAAAAATAGTGATATTAAAACTTTGATTTAAATACTAGTAAATTTTTTTACATCCAATTCCGTTCATAATATAGTATTTCAAGTAGACAGTCTTCGCGTTTTATTTGGTAGTGAATGAATCGTAAATATAAATAGAGCTTTCCAGGTAATGTAAATCGTCTTAGATGTAGAAAAATACTCTACTTTATTTATCATATAGGATATATCATTAATAACAATGGTGGTTGTTCTGGTAGAATATTTGAATAGTTGTAAAACTAAACAAAAAACTCAGAATAAAAACTTGTTGTTTTATTGCTATATTAACAGTACACGTGTAAGATAATTTATTTACATTAATATAATTGGAGCGTCAATAGAGAATGTTTTTATATAGTAGTAAATTGGCATTGATACATTTACAAAGTTGTCTTGGGTTTATAAGGAACGACTGAAACAAATCAAGAGTTTTTTGTTTTAAATAATATAAATAGAAAATAAAATTTAATATATTGACGTACCGTCTTTGATAATGCAATAGTTTGTATTTTAAAAAATCCCAACTCTTCAGGAAGCGATAAAAACGTTGCAATTAAGTTGATGTTAAGCATGCATCTTTTACTGTGCTTACATTACTTGCTGACATGTGATTCAATGATGTATTTTGACTACTAGGGGTAAAATTTTTGATTATTTCTGACATACGACCTATCGCGTTATTCATGTCGTTATTTTTAAAGAGAATATTTTAAAATACCCACTTGATGAGCTAAACCAGGTCTAACTCGACGTGTACTACAATTCTAATACATGTAAAAAATGTACTTTATTGTTATAACTGTAAAGTCGCGTGTTAAAAGTAAGCACCATTACACATAACTTTGCGGGACCATACGGAGAGTTCGTAGAACTTAACTCATATAAGTTTCTATTATAATCTGACCCCATTTCAGAACAGTTTAGTACATAGTTAAGTCTTAAACTACTACTCCTAAGACACTCCTGGCAATAATTTCAAAGTCCTTGAAGCTACTGTACTACGCTATATGGTTAGTAAAGGCTTTAAATCCGTATTGAGTGGTGACAGTATCTACAACCTTGAATTCCGTGGGAAGATTTTGAGAACACCGTTTTGAAAATATCATTGTTAACATTGCTATTTTCTTTCAGGTTAGCATCCACCTTTCATAATTCGAGAATTAATAACATTTTTGATAAAGCGACAATGCTCCGTGGCTGCCCGCCTGACCGCGATTTATAATTAATTGCTTTTACCAAAGTCGTAATAAAAACTTAGGCATCAGAGGTGCCCAGCGTGAGCACTTGGTGAGCCCTGGCCACTTTAAAAAACACTCTTCAAGCGATATTTAGAACATTTTAAGAGTTAAATAAACGCGTTTTCCTTTAGATTGCTCGAGACTATTGTCAAGAGTCATTGGTTTTTATTCGTATCCTGTTGGTATCATTATCATAAAAATTATTAAGTTTTCATTTTTTGTTCAATGGATTCGGAAGCCACTTTTGTGGAAATGGTTGTTTTTTTAGTTGTGAATTGTGACTTTTAAAGTATTTCACCTCTTTGAGAAGCATATTTAAGCTTTAGACTTTACATCCGCCAAACAAAAAGAAAAATCCTACTCTTTTGAATGAGAATCAATATAATCCACGGTGTTTTGGCCAATTGATGTAACCCTCAAAGTTGAAATTGTTCAAGTGAGAGTAAAAACTGTTTTTATCGAAAACCTCATATGGTGAGATGCGTTATGAATCTCTGAAATGCACTCCTGTAAATAATCATGTTTGCAAATATGGGACTACACGAAGGGATTGTCAATACGATTAGTGGCTTACATCAAAAGGCCAGGTTAGAATCTTTAAACCTAAAACTAATGTAAAATAATTTTTCGCTTCCAAAAAGTCTTCAATTTATTTTTCTAATTTACATCATTTGGCCGAGACCTGCTATGTCGTCTTTAAAATGAGATGCAATCTTTTGAGGGGTTTATCAACTGGCCAAAACACTGTCGATGTAATGCTATAAATATAAATCTCACGATAGAGTTGCTTCCGAAAAAAATATTTCATATTTAGTAACACGACAAGTAGAATAAAAAAGTTGTTGATTGCAATTGAATGTTTTTAGTTGTCATTCACTAAAGCTATCACCATAGATACAGACTGAAAAGGTGATTAATTATCGATCGGTTTATTATTCATTTGGTAGTTCTAGATTTTCATATTATGAATTTATCTTTAACTTTCAATAGGTTACAGAAATATTTTAAACTTATTTATAAACAAAAAATTCAAACTTTCTGAGAGGAAATATTTTTTCTGCCTTATGTTATGAATAAGAACAATGTGATATTATCATACAATGAAAAACAATAACATATTCGTTTTCCCGAGAATTGTGTTATATCAGTGATGTCTATTTCGGCATCAAATCACGAGATATTGTCAAAAAAATACTTGAATGGATTTATTCTCACTTATATACATAGAATTATATAAAAGTAAGAAGCATAGATATGTTTCATGTGAATACTCGATTAATTTAATCAAAATAAAGAAGATATCATTCTTTAGTATATTTTATCAAACCAGAAAATGATGTAATAAATTAATTTTGTTCTGATTTTTTTATATTATTATCCACCTTTCATAATATCTAATTTATTTTCCTTCACATAATTTCCGTGACCGGTTCACAAAGTACAAAAAGAAAAGCTTGTTGTTAATCATTCCTTTTAATAAAGCGAGCTTACAGATGAAAGCTTCATTCGCAAGAAATCGCATGCAAAGATTCTGTTGTCTTTAATTTATATTATTCGAAATTAAAAATCTCATCTTATGATTTATTTACATCCCAACAGATACAAGATACAAGTATACAATGATCAGACATATCTTCTTGCCTGCTATGAAAAGTAATATTTTTTAAAATTGGTAGTATGTGCTAAATATAATATTAGTTTTCGTATCTCTCCTAAAATGTTATGATAAAATTCATTGGTTTATACCGAACATTTTAAATTTTCACTTGAATTCTTTTTAATATGGTAAAATATCAAAGTATTAAGTTCTAAAATTTTTATTATTGTTTTTATCCGTATTAAATGAAATATAGATGAAGAGGGATGGTTAGTTGATTGAATTGGCAGTTACCTCGTAGAACACCACTATGGTATAAAAAAAATTCTAAGTATTTAGTTCTACAAAATTTTATTAGGTAGTTGATAGCTATTTCGGCTTAAAGTCATCGTCAGAACTATACTAAAACTTATTTAAGCTTAGCTATATATACTGCTTAGAAGAAATATACAATATTATGTCATCTCACGTATTCAAATATCATAACATTTAATGTACTTATTGTGTTTTTGGAAAAGAAGCTAAGTGGTTTTATTAATTAATCGTAGTTAAATGATCTTCTCATAATTTTTATTTTACATTATTAGAAGCTCATGTAATTATGCATTATCAATAAATGTTGTAAATAAGTGAAGAAAAAATTACAAAGAGGGATTTTCAGTTAAGGAATTAAAGCTTTCAAAATATTTGAGAACACAGAAAAATCGAAATGAAGTAGCTTTAAACCGTTGAGATTACATTACATAATCAAAAGATATTCAATGCCGAATCTATAAAATCGTGACGTCAACGTAATTCGAATAATTTTGGAGTATCACATGTATTGTTATATTATACGCACAAATTGTATCGTATCCATGCTAACGCAGTGCTTGTATGGAATAGGTCAAACATGATACAGCAATTTTTCTTATAACATCATTAAAAAAACATGTCGAGAAAACGACAAGCCTACTTCTTTCCTATTACAGAAAAGAAGTGGGGCTTATCGTTCGTTATAATAACCCGAACCAGATTTTATCCCTACTCTTCCAGAACAGTATAAATTCGGCAACCGTATTAAAGTCAGTTCTCGTTAAAACAACTTTTATTGAGAGGCTGCATTAGAAGTCCTTATGTTTCACATTAGAAACGAAAACTGTCAAATCTATCAAAAACATGAAGACTCGATTTATTTTAATGAATTAATATTTGTTCAATGTATATTCGTCAATAGATTTAGTTGGAAATTACTGACATAGCAAAGGTATTAATCAAATTTAAGGTGTTAACTGTCAATTCTTTGTAGAAAGGATTTCACATCATATTGTAATAAATAATGTTTTGTGATAAGTTTCTTAGTTGGTTAGTTGTAATGTTCTGATAATTAAATTGTATTATATTTATTCGAAATGAAGTCATATCATTAAGGATTCCGACTCGAATATTCGAATAATTGATATCCGAATACTATCCGTAATAGTTTTAATCAAATATTTTACACAATTGACGAATGATTACATCAAGTTTTCTCCAGATTTCAAGAAAAATAGTGAATATCTCAGGTTTTGGTTTTTGTTTGTCTTCATCTAACTCGGGCGCTTTCAGTATCTTATCAAATATTATAATACTTGAGTTTGACGAATTACGCCGTAATTTCAGTAATACCGTTAGAGTAATCCGACGCAGCTGCACATTTTTAATATTATAATACAATCGAAAGGTATTGGAATGTGTATTTATATTGTCTCTGTTTGGTAGTTGACAGCAGTGGGAAAAGATTTAGTCGTAAATTATTATACACATCCTTAAAAATATCAAATGTATTTGATGTAGGTATAAGTAATTTAAAATTTAAATTAATATAATTTTTCATATAAATGAGTTCGTTTTCTTACAAATTTTGATTTTAATTTAGTATTAATTATTATTTTAGAATACATATTGTGATGTTATTAATTTTTCAAATCAAATTTTAAATAATTTTTTCGTAGTTCAAACTGTTTCAATTTTACTTTTCGATATCCGACTGTTTGGAATTTCTAATTGTTATGTTGTAGAAGGATGGTGTTATATTTTACATCTTATGGTCGATATTTTTTATTTTTAGGTGCAGAAAATCCTAGATTAAATCATTGAAAAAAAAAAACATTTACGTCATGAAAATATCTACCCTTAAGCGTTACCATCGTGTTCTATTTAAAACATTATTATCTCGACTCTATGGGGCAGTATTTCTCGGCCTGTTCTTTTTTCTAATACAAAATATTATACAACAAGGGGGGGAATGTATAAAGAAAATTTTCGCATACGTGCACGCGAATAAATCTGAAACAATTTATCAAAGGATAATGTGACAGCAGATGATGATGGAAAAAATCCACTGCCTGCGAATGATTTGTTCAATAAGCAGCGTTATGAAACAATTTCTTACAACAATTTATAAACATCTGTCAGGCAGCAGAAGTTTTTAAATAGGCTTTCGGAAAAAAATAACTAAATCAGAACATATAAAAAGGATAATAATTTTCATTGTTGTATATATGGACTTATATAAATATAAAACGAAATATACAATTTATGAGGCTTATTTTTTCAGTAATTTTCTTTTTTCTTTTTGACTATATCCGTTATTTAACAGATAATAAATCAGTTCAAAAATATACAAATTTGGATTATTGAGATTTTTTTCCATGTAAACACCCGGGTTTCCTTCTGTTTTTATTTAACATATAATTATCAAAATATATATATATTTAAAAAAAAATTACGTCAGACCTATAAATAATGTACTGTAATTTTTTAATGAGGCAATCTGGTATGTAAAAAACCGTGTTAACATTACAGTTTGGAAAAAGTTGTAGGGAAAAAATGATACAAGTAAAATGGTGTATGTGTGATATTTCCATGATGAATTTTATCTGCTACTATTTGTCAAGGCAACTAATTATTGGTCAGTAATTAATTATTTTTTGGTCAGTAATTAATTCCGTAATTAGTCAGTCACTATTTCTATAAATTATCAGTAAGAAATAATAAATGGTGAAATAATCATTGTCATATAAATAAAGGTTAGTTTAGGTTAAGTTTAATGAAACAACTGACCGTTTAAATAATAACTGACAATTTTATAGAGATTATTGACAGTTTATTTTGTTAAATGACTACATGTTTACTGATCGTTTATCGATCTAGTTACTGACTGTTTATTAAATTTACTGACCAAAAATTAAAATAACTACACACCCAATAAATGCAGGTCTTTCATCAAGTCACTGAAATACCATCATGGCGATGTGAAAGGTCATGGAATTGGTGATTTTTTGTCACGTTTTATAAAAAAGCTATTTCACCATTACAAAGCGTTACCATTAAAAACTAAACGGTACAATATTTAGGCATCTCAAAAACCTTCGGTAAGTAAAAATGTTCAAATGTTTGATCAGTGATAATTATTATTGAGACATATTCAGTCCTTATTATGGTATTTTAATTTAAAACGCAGCCATTTACCTGGTACCTTCTCATGTTATGCGAGTGGAAAAGTACCTCATTGTGCCATAAATATGCTTCACAAATAGGATAACATATAAATGGTAATAAAAGGAGAATCTTTATTTTCCTCAATGAAACATTTTGAAAAAAATTTCATTTTATGCGTTAAGAATGGTAATTACTCTTGTAACTCTAAAACAACCAAAATGTATCGAAAGAATACATTTAATATTTTACGTGTTTACCATATACTTTTTAAATACACAAATGTCAATAAAATAAAAATATTTTCCATCTTAACATTTAAATAAATAACAGTTAATGATTGATACAAACTCACTTTAAAGGTGTTAACTGTCAATTCTTGGTGGAACGGCATTATATTTTAAGAATAAAACACAATTTGTTTGTACTTCTTCTACATGTTTATAACATCACAAGCATCAGTTGATATTGCTTTTTATGAACGAAACCGGTTCCGATCATTATACAAATGTGAAAACAACTTATTTAAAAAGTATTTTATAGATATGTGAGGAAACGAATCAATACGACGGACAACACAAACGAGCTGCCAACACTTAAACAACAACAAAAGCAGAGACACCGACAGAACGCGTCATTCCATACACCAAGACGTACGATAGACAGAATGAGATCAAACGTCATAAAAGCCGGACTACCTCACACACAATACAAGCGACAATAATTTATTACTATCCATCGACCGCAAAGGTTGGTGGCAGATATACTCCAAAATTTTAAAATATCTGTAATTAGATAAGTCGAAATAAAGATTCCAAACGTAAAAACTGAATGATTTTTCTACAAATTTTAACCATTTGAGTATTATGTTAGTTTTGGAACTGGAAACAATGAGTTGAATAAAGAATTTATCACCGTCATAGAACTGATGAGTTGAACGAAATTAATTTTAAAATAAAAATTGAAACAACGCACGTACTGTATTTGTTTCAAATTATTTTTTGCAGCGTCAGATCTGTTGCAGAAACAGTGTCGTTATATTTTTATTCCTTCGAGAAAATATTCTTTTTGAGACTGATGATAAACGCGACGTGTATTTGTTTCCTACAGCAAGATAATCACTTTTCATCCGACGTACATTTTCTTTATACATCTTTCTACGTTGGTGAACATTACGGTGTATAAAAAAACTCAACTGGAGACGGCGGTGGAGAATTTCAAGCCAGGCAGGTTTGTATAGAGAAAGGTCCTTAAGCCTGCGCCATCTGATGAATATAAAAGATCCACAAGTGTTTCTTCGCGGAGGAATTTCGTGAAGTGAATATTCAACTGAGAAATACTTAAAACGAGAGTGAAACGTTTCTGTTCTAAGAAAGTCAAAATACGAATCCAGGTTTTACAGTTTGTACATTCTTCTGATATAAACATACATATTATTTCTCTACAACTTCGTCGTCAAATAACTTAATACTGTATATATATTATTATTTTTTTTTAACAATGTATAACATAAGTTGTTTTTAAGATAACGGTGTGTTATTCGGTTGCTCAACTTAACTTTTTGAGGGAGGGTGAGTATAGAAGGTTGGGGTTAAGAAAGATACCTAATCGTTCTCTCTCTCTACACCTCGTTTTAAAATTGGCTTGTCCATAGATATATCCATAAATCGATTGAGATGGAAAAGTATTATAGATATAGTTTTTTTCGTTAAATTTAAATTGTTGAGATTTTGTACATTCCCATGTATTTCGTGACTAACGACCCAACCTATCTATCTAAAAAATTCTATCTAAAAAAAATGTAAATTTTACAGTGTATCAAGGTTACTCTCAAGAGGCTTTCTCTTTCATTCTCGTATGTAGATGTTTAAGTCTATTTCATTCAGAAAACGACATTTTCTGAAATCTTAAATTGCTTCTGGTGAACAGTTTTAGTTTTTGCAGATAGAACCTCGTTTACCCAAGGTGACGATATGTTGATAAAATTAGCTCATTTTAATACTACGCTAATAAAACTAGTTACGTAATCAAAATTTGTTCATAAGGAAGAGAATTTATACGTTCTATTATGGTTTGTCTTCCATTTGCTTTGCGTTATTGAGACGAAACATTAAAAAAGTTGTAAACCCTTAAAGTTAACGTACAAAATAGAAGTTTTTCTAAATGCTACGACGCCAGTGAGGCCGAAAGGATTTTCTTGTTTTGAGAGAAAAAAAATGCTTGCAATGTCTTCTTTTTTAATAATTTTCTTTATGGAAAGTTTTCGTTTTTAATATTCTCGAACAAATTTGCGTCGAAACTTTTCGCGTGCTTTGCAGAGGCTTTATGTTGGGAAAACACTTTAATAAGATGGGAACGTCCATCTAAAAATAACAAATAATTTTGTGGAACCCTAAATATGGAATTAGGTGAATATGTAATCCGTATTGCATTTAAACATTATTTTAATTAGTCGTATTAATGTGCCCATGCCATTATTGAGTACAACAATTCAAAGAAAAACGTGTATGCAGTATGGTACACAGTTCAAAACACTAATTTATTTTCACAACGAAATGCCAATAAAAATTAAATGTCTTTTCATATTACATTTTTGTAAATTTCTGTATATTTTCCATTGTTTAAGTCCAATTACTTAAAACTAGTATGTTTCAGTTAGTGTCTTCTTCCAGAACAACGACGATATGTAAAGCGAATAAGTAGGTTTAATTCTCATTTTGCAAAAATCTTCTCTAATTACTCGTTTTACGTCACCTAAAAAAAATGTAACGTTGAAATAAAAAAAAATCTTTTAATAGTTACACTCTCAAAGTAATGGAAATAGTAAAGTTTTCAAGCCTGCCTAACAAAGAGTTGACACTTTTTTTACAGAATTGATTCTATTTACTTTACGCCGTGACTAGATTAGAGTTTATTGTATGTTATCGAGATTTGATATCTGAGACCAAATCGTAAAACAAAGTATTTTTAAAAAAGTGGTGTGAATGGAATTTGCAATCAATTGAATATAACGATTCTATAAAGATTTTTGAAATGTACCATGTATAGAGTTCGTTTTCTCGCAATTTTTCTTAATGATATTTAAAGTAGAATTATAGTGAACATATTTTTTTAAAAAAATAGAGCAACAAGAAATTCTTTTACATACAAAATCTCAAAAAAAATATTCAGAGTAATTAATAGTAATCATTTTTCGGGAGTATGTTTTTATTACTTTCCATGTGATTAAGTCCATTGTGATTAAGTCAGTTTCTGTCTAAAGAGAGACTGAAACGTCTACTCTCTCTTCGTATAAATTTGCAAAATTATAAAAGGCCTAATAATTTGTCAGATTTCCCAATCCGTCCAATGGAAGGTTGAACCAACTTTCCCAGATTTTTCTTTTCTTCTTTCATTAAATAATACTCCCATAAGATGTGTTCAGAACATCTATTGAGACACTCTTTTAGGAGTCCATCTGCTCCGCATTTGGAGCGGCATTGCATGAAAAAATATATATTTTAACATAGTCATCAATGTTTTCGCTACCTAAATTCATAATATAATCGTATTCTATTTTCCGCAAAAATTAAGTGTACTGGATTTTTTTTATTATACTTGACTTTTATGTTTGAGGTCATTGCAGGAGGCCTCTATTCATAAATTAATTGAACTGTCAGTGTGGCTTTTGTCAACATTTTACTAGAGCCCTCCTTATAAATAAAACATGATGCTTCTGTGAAATTCAATTCAAAAAGTGAAAGGAATTATTTGTAGGGCTTACACTGACAGATAATAATGAATTCTGCTCATCAGATAACATTTTTGCCAGACTTACGTAATATTTCATTCATAATAATTATCCTAATATCAAGATACAAGAATCGTACTTGATTGGTGTACGGTGTACATAACATAATAATTATATTTATCGTGCATATATATTATTATGAATAAAACATTATTTTAATTTACACCAGTCCTCTAGCTGAGTGATCAACTAATACTTTCATTGGTCGTTCGTTTTAATCAGTTGTAGTGTTTACGGATTCAAATCCCAATACGGAAAATTAATTTGCTTTCAGAGGAATAGACTTTTGTGATGTTTATACTATTTACAATAAAATCAAAATTATAGTTGTCGTTTTCAGGAATACATTTGATGTGTCTCATGCATTGAGATACTATTCGATAGGGGTAAACTGAAGAACATTATTTTCATATACACAAAATCCTTTTTTTACACGATACATTGGTTCCGAAAATTGATGCGTAAACAAAATCGCATAAAAAATACTTTACTTCTATATAATTTAAAATATTGGTTCAAATAAAAATGCCAAATAATAGTATGGTTTGAACATACATTAAGGTAGCTCAACCAAGGATAAATGCTCAAGTTACGTCATCTGGCTAGAATAATTCACCAGCGACACGTGTTTTAGGAAACTGAATAAATAAACTTTAGCGTGATTAAATTGTTGTTTTTTTATTTTTAGCTAAGTTATAAATGTTAAAGTAGTGAGAACAGTTAGTTAAGAGTAATTCCTTAGACGATTATCTTTGTTTATCTTCACCGAAAACAAAAAGTTGGCTAACTGAACACAAACAGTTCTCGTAAAAATATAATGTATACATTTTATAAATTCGAAATGAAAGATTCTTCTTAAGCAATTCTCAAGATAGAGTAACAAATTCGATAGTTATTATCTTTCAGCCAGACCCAGCCCGGGTATGTTATATGAATCTTTTTCCCAAGCAATCCTCTAATACAAGTGATATCGTGTCTTGAAAATCTTTAAAAGTTTTTACCTATTTCCAATGATTTTCATTTGTGTATTTGCTGTATAAAAAAAATAAATCCTGATGGTATGTTACATCTAAAACTGTCAGAGACATTTGTCTTAATTAGAAACATCCTGGGCACGTGTTAATATTCAGTGACGTGTTGAGTATTTGTATTATCTACAATTGAAAGTAAATTTTATTTTTGGCTATAAATTAATATTTATTTTTAAAATTCAATTTGTGAATTTCGTTGCAGTTACACTAATTATCGCATGGAAGAACACACTAATTTTTATAAATAATACTTTAACTTTAAAACAGTTTTCTACAAACAAACTAAAAGAAAAAAATTATAGAATTTCAAAGATTCAAAAAACTCTAATTACTCAAAAACTAGTATTTTTCAGTTAGTGTCTTCTTACAGAACAACGAAAATTTATCCACTGCTATTTTGGCATAACGTCACCTCGACCAATCAAATATATATTTAATTGTATATTTTTATAATATTTACCCCGAAATACGATCTAGTAACCATAGCTACTTTTTTTTCCATGTCCGCTCCCAATGTGGAGCATATGGTCTCCTAATGGAGGTATCTTAACAGAAATTTCCCTGCGAGAATTGCTTGTTACTCAGTTGCTCAACCTCACTTTTTTCGAAGAGGGTAGGAATAGAAAGATATGGCAGGAATAGTGGTTGGCTAATCACTCTCGCTACACGCCGTGAGGATGGGATGGGTGGAAGGGAGGACTCAGACTACGAACGGAAATCCATAAATCGATATTGAAAAATCAATCTATGAAAACCGTCCACACCGGGAATCGAACTCGAGACATTCGTAACCGTAGCCAAGGACGCTACCAACTGCGCCACGGACGCCGACTAGCTACTTTCCTTTAAATAAATCTGCCTTTAATAATAACGTATATTTTTGTTTCCTACGGAAACTTGTCCCGGAATATTTTAAATGGATTTGTTGGTAATTATGTGGTAATTCATTTTTAATAAAAAAAATAAGGATTTTGTTATTTCATTACTTCTGTTATTAATATAGTCTGTATATTCTCATTCTCAACGAGGTGAAACACGCGGAATAATTAGTAAAAAACCATTGGAATAACAGAGAATTTAATTTTATATTGTATCGGAATGATTAAACTGACTATAAAAGACTTTTTATTATCTATCTCATGTAAGTAAGTATACATAAGCGAACAAACAAAAAAACATTTAATCATAGTGCTGACAATTACACGATGCCAAAATAGATATTAATAATATTTGGCTATTATTTTGGCACTAGATACATTACTATTTCTTCTCCTATTTTTACGTAGTTCCAACGAGTAAATGTTAAATAATTCTTATAAATAGCTCGATCTCACTACGTATTGGAAGTTTTAAAAGTGCGTTGTTATTGGGTACTCGATAAGTTTAGGATCAACTATCCAAATGGTCTATTCAAAAGGAGTACGGCAGCCAATTATTTTGCTTTCAATAACTTTTCGAAGTCGTATATTTCGTTACAAAGTAAATTTACAAAATAGGTTCAGGACTAAAAAGCAACCAAAACGTACATAATTTAACATCGTACAATGTTATATCCTCGTTCGTAGCGTGTAATCCGCGACTTATGCCATTTTGTGTACGTATTTTGTGCCCTGTGAAAAATGTGAACCGTAGCGAGAAGTGATTGGGACAAAGTTCAGTTCCCTTGGGTTCGTATTGATTCAGCTGGCTACATTTTCAAAGAACTCGATGATATAAATTCGCACGTATTTTTTGAGGGTAGTAAATATTATTTATTATTCTGAAATATTATTTAAAAAATAGGATGTGGTAAAGATTTAATTTATGATAGAAAGAAGTAATAATTTTACCAGTAGTCAATGGGTAAAGCGCAACCTCAACGGTCGCATGGTCAAGCATTCAATGTTCCGTATTCTGAAACACAAATACTAATAAAATCTACACATATCCAAGGACTTATCGTTATGTCCGAATGGTAGTGCTATATGAATTCTGTAATATTTAGTTGGTTGGTATGGAGTAGTGATATCCAAAGTGGTTCCTAGGGACCCCCAGGGGTCCGTCTGTGACCACTCAGAGGGTCTGTGGAAAATTAAAAATAATTTGGGGGTGCGTGGAAAATGTTGGGAGTCTGCGAGAAGCTTAATATAAAAAATATCTCTGACAAATTTTCCTTATTATGAAAGTTGAAATAAATAGCAATAAATAAATTGATAGCGAATTGCTGGGTGTTGGACTCTTTTGCAACAAACTTAGATGTATCCATACTAATGCGGGAGCAATTTTTTGAATAATCCACAAATGAGGAGCGGAAACCAATATCTGAACAAGATACCACAAATTTTGGTTACTAATTTTATATCCTGCATTATGGATACAGAGGCTGTTGATTGCTTTCCCGTCTTTCTATTTAGTAGAACGTCGATTTAGTGCAGTTTTGAACCTCATCATACATTAAATATCAAAATATTTTATTTTTATTTTATTTTTACATCACCATTTATTAACCATTCAAGATAGCAAATTTAAATTATTTTTTTTTTTTTTTGTTATGCAGTTACGTAAAGTTATTTTTCTTAGAAGGTTCATGCTCAGGTTTTTTCTTTAAGAAGGGGTCCATAGGCATAAGTTAGGAAACCACTAGTATAGAGTTTCTAAAACCAAAGAATATCTGCCATTTAAAAATACCTGCATTAAAGCATTTATTTCATAATAAAAATCATTGCTTTCATTCATTACTTCCAACTCTATTATATCCTAAATACAGGACGTAGAGAGAGCGGTTAGCTGATTAGTAGTATTTTTCTTATCTCGTTTTTTTATCTGTATCTCATCACAGAGATAAAACTTAAGCAACTGATTTAATACAGTAAATTCATATTGAATATCTTAAGTTTATTGAAATTTTCCATTACGAGACCATCTTGGAAATTTCAAATTAGGTAAAGGATGGAATAAAAAAATGGTACCTACTTAGAAAAGTTGAAGAATATATTTTCTCTTGCAAATCTTTGAAGAGTGTAATAGTTATAATTTGAAATAAGTTATCTTAAAATATTCTTAGAAAATGAAACGTTTTCAATGAACTAAATTGAAAAAAGCTGTAATACTTAATTTAAGTAATGACCTGATAAAAAAGAACAAAATTAAAGCTTCCTATAAATTCTTCTTACCAAAAGATTATTTACTTTGAAAATAAAATCTTTTAGAAATCTTACTACCCCACTAAGGTACGATATAGCACATTCGAGTTACAAAGGTTTTTCATCTGAATCTTCCCCAAAAAAGTTCCCCTGTCAGGTAGGCAAGAAAGATTCCCTACTACCTACTACCCAGCTTGACATGTTCTTTGTACTCAAGATTTCATAAAAGAATTCAGATGTGAAATTTATTTTAAGCTCTATATGTAGAAATATTTTTTTAAATGCCGAAGAAATTTCCGTTTAGAATAATTAAATAACGTTAGTACGGCATGTTACGTAAATTTATTTTTAATGAAAATTGTACCTTGTATAAAACTCAAACGTTAGATTAAATCGTAATTTGGACAATGGAAAACGAATGAATGAAGTAAAATATGAAAAAAACTACATCACCAAATTCATTATTTAATAAAAAGAAAATTGATATATTTAATTAGAATCAACATGCTCTATATGAAGAAAATATGTATACTATAAACTGGAAAATACATGTTTTTTGTCTGTCACAAAAATTCCGCCCAAGCGGTGAACAGTAGCGACGTGACATTTTCACGTGTTATTCTTGCTGCCATTTCTAGGTCAACTGTTTCATGGAAAGTTTTCAACTTGTAACATTATTTTTTAAACATGGACTATATTTTGTGGATACAGGATTGCTGACAACTCGTTTTTCATTTAAATTAACCACTGCTTTCGGAGCACACTTTAAAACTTTTACGACACATGCGTATCCTCTGATTTTGTATGAGTATGGTAGCTCCTAGATAGCCCTCCTCCTAGCTATCGTGTTATCGGGGAGTCCGCTGTGCTACATGAAGTATGGTTCACGGTGATATTTTCAGCTGTTAACTTTCAAAATATGCTAGCAGGCAATTATATCAGTACTAAAGCAGTAAAATAATTAATGAACGGTATAATTATATTCTTAATTATATCACGATTGCCCCTTTTATCTTCGTTCTAAGATTATCTTTCTATCGTTTTATCTTTACTCTCTCCTTCGAATGCTTGTTACTCAGCCAAGTCTACTGATTATCAAGCAGCTCTCGCAGAACAGTTGTTGTAATAAGCTTCATTAGGGGTACATAATATGTTTCACATTGGGAACAGATATAGCTAAAAATGTATTGGTATCCTAAAACATTTATATAGAACTAGATTATATTTTACAAAGTAGCTATATACAATTTTTGATAAATGTTGTATAACTAAATTGAAATTCAAAATGCGCGTGATAAGCAAAACCGGTCATGATCATTGTAAAAATGTGGAAGTTGTACAAATCAAAATAGTCACTTTCATAGTACATATATAATTTTTTAAATGGTATTTACTCATTGTTTTTAAATGTATGAATGACTGTAATGCTTATAATTCCTGTCTTATAGTTGAATTCTTCCAAGCAAATTTCATACTGATTGATTTGACTTCTTTTATGTTTATGACAATGCATTTTTTTATAGTTAGTTGACTAAAACGTAACTTTTTACATTATTCAATATAAATTAATTTTATATCTTACTTTTTGTTTGGATACTTGTATATCCGTACATTTAGTTATATATTTTTTTCTACATTAATTTACAAACAACTATAAATAGCTTTAAATCACTACGATTATATTGAATCACGTCAAAAAAAAATAAATTACGTCATATCTATGACAAGTGGCCGATTACAATATCGCCAAGCAAATCAATGCTTCAAGAAACACTTAATAAAAATATAGAATACATTGTAGACGCAACTTGTAGAAGGTTTAAGCGTTTGCATTTGAGTCACTCTTGAAAGTCAGTTCTGATGGAAAGTTAAAGGAAATATTCATGCTTAAAATGGCAATACGAACAATAATTCCTGATGAATAATTGAGCACGTTTACTTACTGAAAATCTGCTTTCAGCATTCGTATTGAGTGTTTTTTTATTGCTTTTCATATTCAAATTTTTTTGCTGTGACACAGCACTTAGCTATAGTATTACCAACATAACTTGGCCGCCACCGAATTTGAAGCTAGAATTTTCAGTATAGAATAAATTTCTCTAATTGCCATTTTATGCAAAATAGATATCTTGTCTACTTTTAATAACCGTCGCCAAAATATCAGTGTTGGCATTTATTGAAATTTCAGTTCTGGTTGAGTATGGCAACATTTCTAACGCGACGGTGGAATTTTCACTAGCGGTCAAGTTAAATTAGTAAATCTATATAATACATAAGGAAAGCGATAACCATTATGTACCCACCCTAGAAGTAGAAACTTAAAGCTCACTTTGTAGCCTCTATATAGTTTCAGTATATAAATATTAATAGGAGAGAAAAGGGATTAATATAATACCACATACTTATTTCAAAAGCCACATTTATGTTCCCATAAAAAAACGCAATACCGTACCGTTGGTTATTATATATATTAAAAGTTTAATTTAACCCTTTATTGTGTTTATCATCTGTGTAGGAGGGACATGTGACGATTGTGTGCTCATTTTGACGTGTAATTAAATCAGGCACGCACTTTGCGCCCCTGAAGGGTTAACAGGTCGTGAAAAATTATTACCTACCTGCGATGAGGTGGGGTGAAGTGGGGACCAGAAAAAGCCCTCACGGTCATCGACTGGAATAATGCCTGACGCTTCTGAACCCGCAAAAAAAACCCTTATATTATTATAAAATAATATATTGTAATGTGTACCGTCTTATTCATTCAAATTAAGTAAATAAACAATTAAAAACAACCGTTTGTTAACAGATAAACAATAAATTATTTATGAATGTTTGCATAAACTTCCGATTTACAGCAAACCTTTTAAAAATTGACTTGTTATATTGGTAATATATTCAATTATCCCTCGGCTTGTTTCTTTATCGTACGAGAAATAAATGCATTTAAAAAAAATATTATTATATCACATTTATTTTTATTAACAATTTTTATTCTTTAAACTTGTTCTTCACTTCGGTTATATGAGTCATCAGTTGAAAGGACAGTCTGGCTGATCAATGCATTGCTTACAAAGGTAGGCATTTTTAGCAATGAGCATTATGTATTGTTTTTAGATGTATTTTTTTCTTTTATGAATTTGCGTGTTAATAATATTTCTTGTTCTCTTTTCTATTTTTTAAATTTTCAAATATGTCTGTATTATTATTATTTTTGCATTGTTTAAATGCATGATGCATTGCCATCAGCTGTAATGCCATGAATTTTAATTTTCGATTTATGAATAAATATAATCATATTTTATTTCATATTTTCTGTGAGACAACTGTTTGTTGAAATCAAATGAGTAAATCCAACTTATTTTTATGAAGTTTATTGCAATACAATTTGAAATGGAGTTTATTCAGTTAAATTCAAATAATTTTGTATTATTACAAATATTTATTGTATTTATAAAAAATATTAGTATTTTTGTATATATTTTTTTAGAATGATCAGAATCGCTTACATTTTATGGAGTTATCCGGTTCGAATTGTGAAACTGATCATAATCTACAAGAATCGTGTTATATTTTCAAAAATGCAACAAAATTTACACGTTTTTTCAAAAACTGGTAAAAATGAATCAGTTTCCTAGCTGACTGACAAAAATCGAAGAAATTAAACAAGGAGCTACCGGGCGTAAAAGAGTCAGAAGAAAAGGTGTGACGTAGGCAAACAGTTCACGCATCAGTGGTGGCCAAAGGACCAACCTCCCCTTGCCCTCTCAACCCGCGTCGCTTTGTAATACATTTATTTTCATTTCAAAAAGGTTGTCATTTTGAGGTCACGCTATTTATCAACACCACATTTCATGCGCGGAGCACAGGTGCAATCCTAAGAAAACTTCTGACCTATATACTATGACGGTATATTATAACAATTTAAGTTGTTTTAATGACGTGGTTCTGGTTTTGATTAGATTTAATTGTGTGATATTCCTGGAAAAATATCATGAATCATAAATAAAGTTTAAAAATAAGCTCTAAGCAACGTATAATATATAAAACACATTTTGCAATTGTTTTTTTACATTACTTTACGATATCAATAATCTATTATAGGAGCGAGAAACCTTTTCATGTTGGAAGGCTGAATTCATTTACCTGTAATCTAAAAATATATATACAATTTGTGTACCTCTGTCAGTTAGCGATAAAAGCTTCATCCTAGATATCAAATGGTCCAGCGTTTATGCCCCGGCAAGGTCAATAACAAATTTGGTTTTTTTCATTTTAGTATAATATGAGTTGTTGAACATGGATGTCGCGACGTTTTTTTTCCTCGAGTAACTTGAAAAATTCTCATCAAATAAATCTCAATCACATTGAAGAATTTCAAAATATCTGACTCCTTTATAATGGCAATAGTTATTATTATTTTATAAAATTTTGTACTGTCTTCAAGAAACTTCAATCAAATAAACCTACTTAAGAATGATGCTATATTTTTTAAATGAATGAAATAAAAAAAAATATGATTCAGTCAAAAGACTTCACTTGAGAATCCAAGAGAATGCCCCACTTTTAGTTTATTAATTTATTTTCAACGCGATACGACAATGAAGATATGAAAAAAACTTAACAGCATAGTTTTATTCGTTTTTGGAAGGCTCTAGTAATAAACATTCGTGTTAGCAAAAACTGATAAATGTCATTCAGGGGTCATAGCGGCCATTTTAAAACAATACCTTACGCAGAATGTATTTTATTTTGAATTTATTAAGATAATTGTTAAGGATATCAGTGAATGTAAGCATATGCTACTTGATTCAACCAATACTGGTCTTAGAGGAAGCTTTGATGAAAGGTTTTCATGATACCTTTTGATTAGGTATGCTCAACTACTGAAAAAAAGTGGTTAACTACGGGAACTTTCAATTTTTAAGATGGTCAACTACTCACACACAATCATGGTTGTTAAAAATTGAACACAATTTTTTGTAACAGACCCATTTCTAACTTTTGTTTTATGGTATTAATCGTGTGAATACACTTGCTTTGTCATAATTCGGTCTAATGCTAAACGTTAGTCGTTATTTTTGTTGAATTTTTCTCTGGTACATTTACCTTAGTGGAGCATTTTAAAAAGCTTTAAATACGAATGTAATATATTATAAGCTTACAGTATATCATCCGAGGCACAATTGAACGTTTTGACACGAAATGAATAACCCTACTTTCAGCTGTCTTTGGGTCTGGTTATTTCAGTTCTTGTCAATAGCTCTACGAAAACCCAAGAGACAGTTTTTTTTCTCCATTGTATAGAACGAACACACAAAATCACAACTCTAATATAAGGAACGTTTCATTAGAGCTACTATAGGGATTACGGAGCCCTTTTTCTTGGAAAAATTACAACTGTAGAGCGAGAAATACGATTAAATAGTTTTCCGATCGTGCAAAGGAAAACTATTTTTGAATGAAAATGTTACCTGTGAATAGGTAATATTTTCATATCCTAGTGGATAATTCTGTTGCAGTTTTACCACTTATTTCCGTGGTCCAGAGTTGGATTATCAAAATAAGAAATTTCATACGATGAACATTGATGAATCAATGGATTCAAAAGGTATTGATATATGTGATTTTTGTATGATTCTTCACCTACTCGTTATCAAATATTTGTTCTTTTTCTTTTAAGTAACGTTATATATATGTCACGGACGTCTCGGGTTCAAGTTCCGGTTCAGACAGTTTCATAAATTTACCAACTTGATTAACACCGATTCTCGTTGACAAACTTCTGTTGAGATGCTTGATAAGAGATAAAAAATTTTCACATAGGGGAAAAGACTTTTAACCATTACAGCGCGAGCAGTTTTCGCACGTATTTATTGTCGGTCAATTGATCTGTTAAAACCCTCACAATGAATTAAAATAGATCAATTTTAACAGTAAAAAATGGAGAAATATGTGAAATATTTATTAATTATCCCAAATACATCAAGAAGTCAACTTAACTGTTCGCATTCTTGCTAAAATAAATCGAAGAAAATGGAGGAACTGAATAATATTTAAACTACGACAATGCAAGCAAACTGGCTGCTACCAGTTTTCATATACACCAACATACGCACACATAATGTGTAATACATAAGGCTGAATATTAGGAGCTCTTTTCAAAAACATATTTTCTTGTGTTCTACTTGACATTTTCATAATATGTTACCTAATTTCTTCTTAAGGTTTGAGGTAATTTTAAAAGCATATATTCACAAGTGTTTCCTTTTAGTTTGTTCGGAAATATGAGATGAAGTGTTGGACATGTAATCATGTCCAACGCGTTCGTCGGATTAAGAATTGACACTATAATGTTTAAATGTTCACTAAATGGTGTAATAGATTGCGTCTATACGCTTTTTTTGTCTAATATATTTATGTCAAAGCTTGAATTAGCAGCATATACACATAAATGACGTTAATGAAACAGTCGTAAATAGACATTGATAAGGAGAAAGGAAACGCATGTTTGATATTTGATGTAATAATGCTATTATTACATCCCCAATCAAAAAAATCGATGGGTGATAAATATTTTATTACACAGAAACATTCATTTGGTGTATTATATTTGTATGTAATATATGAAAGTCTTTAACAGTAATATTTTAAGCTTGTAAATATGATTGATGTGTAATATTTACATTTAATAATTTTTGTACAGATACAGTTAATCTTTAGGAAGGGATTCATGTATTGTAATAATAAAATGACGAAATGATCGAAATGCATTCGGCAACTATTATACTATCAACTGTGTTTTGGCTAATTGATGAAACCCTAAAAAATATGAACTATAAATTAATGATTTGATCTCATTTTAAAAACAACAGAGCAGGTCTCAGTAAAATGATGTAAATTAGAAAAATAAATCCGCATAGGCTTAAAGTTTTGGGAATTTGATATCATCTCTTCATATTTTTTAAATACATTTTATTATGTTTAATTTAATACCAGATATTTGTTCATTGGTTTTTATCTACTCTGCACAACGTGCATATAATATAAATAAGAAAATGGTATGTAACTGCTTCTGATAAAACTGTCATAATTGTTTTAGGAGAACTAAAACTAAAATGCTTACCATGAAAACAAAAACATCAGAATAGAATATGTCTGTATTGAAAACAGTGTAACACATATTTTTCATTTTTGTAAGTTAAGAGTTGAATTTAAAAATAATCAACTTACCACTGACCAATAATGAAAGTTTATCTTGGGAAACCTTTGTCTATGTAGTAGTACTTAGTATTTGGGACGCAATAAATTTTATTGTAGGCAGCATGTGGTCTGTACTGGTGTGGAGGGTACTTATATAAAACAAAATATTAATCAAGTAAAATTGACAAAAATAAGAACAAAATAGTAATAAAAAATAGATACTGGCGTACAAAATTAACGGCTGGGAACTCCAGATTTGTAAACTTGGCCCATTAGAAGAATATCATGTATGTAAAATGTATTAATTGTTCAATATTTTTAAGAATGAGATCTAATCAAGAAGTAAGCATAGAAGACGTCAATGTTGTGTGAAAGTAGATTGCTGATATTTTAATAAGTTTTTTTTCCTTTACATGCATTGTTTATTAAATAATCGCTTAAAGAAAAGGGTTCAATTCAAAAAGCAATGTTTCAGAGTGGAATTTTGTTTATTGATGAATCTTTTTTATAAATTACCTACACAGCTTTGTTTTTGAAGAAATACGTATTTTTATAAAATTTACTTCATTACAAGTCATGTTCATTTTTACATAAATTTAGAGTAAAATATTCCATAAGTGTGGCGCAAAGTTAAAATTGTCAATTTGACAAAATTTTCGGCCGTCTCCAATCGAAAAGATTTGATTGAATTCGTTTATTTTTTCATGACGCCATTTCACGATGTCACAAGATAACGTCATAGCAATTAAAACTTCTAGAGTAATATATATATTTTAGACGTCAAGTTAGTTATTTATATAACTCATGATATTTTAAATATTGATACTGAATTTGCAAGTAGCGTCAAATTGAGTGATCAAGAAAATATATAAGTATTGCTTTACAATATTGTCAAGCGATATTTTTCCATCGTAAGTAGTATTGAAAATTCATATTTATATTGAAACGACAATATAAATATGAATTTGTTATCATTAAAACTCTTTGCAATTCAGTTTATTTGAAATATAATGCAGGGTTTAATTTTAAATTATCAATTCTTGGTGGAAAAGCATTTTATTTAAATAAAAAACACAATCGGTTTTGTACTTCTTCTACATTTTTACAATACACAAATTACATATTTTTTTGATTACCTGTGAATTGTTGTCACAGTTCATGAACGAACTGTTTTATGTAACTTGTAATTGTAGACATTCAATTTTATATAAATAGCCTTGTTATAATTTTTATTTTTATTATTTGATACTGTTGGGAATGAGCGAAACCGGTCGCGATTATTAAAAACATGTGGAAATAGTACAAAAATTGTTTTTTATTTTTAAAATATAATATAATATCTTTCCACCAGGCGCGTGCGGTGGCTTTATCTCTTTCTCGCTCAATCACATGAAAAGTGAAGGTGCAAGCGAGATGTAAGGGCATGCGGCGCATGCTCTTGTATCCTTCTTGCTTATACCTAAATTAGGTTGTGCGATAGAGCTAGTGATAAGTCCATCGCACGCTGATGCTTTCCACTCAGAATTGACAGTTAACACCTTAAAAGTAATTAAATTTGGATTATTGAGATTTTGTACACTTCCATTTAATATTGAAATTCCATCAAGCACCCTCAGTCGATGTCTTAAATTACTTAAATTATACTTAAATTAAAAGTAATTAATATCGTGTTAATTTTTATGTATGTTGTAGTACAGCAGAACTTAAAAAATATTTTAAGAATTATTTATTTACTTTAAAATTGACAATTAGAAAACGAATACTGAATTCCTGGTCGGGTGGAAGATAATACTTCTCAGCTTAGGCTGTAAGGCCACGAAAGAAGGAGAAGACTAACTAAAAGTTTGAATACTTTAGCTTCTTTAATAGCTTAAGAATAGGTAATCTGTTAATACTAATGGTATACTAATGTAACTAGTTATAACTAGTGTTCACTAATAAAACTGTTTCCAGGAATTTTTAGTTCTTTGAATTTTTTCTTATGTATTTTATTAAGATATTTACTGCAAGACTGAAAATCAAGTTTCAAACATTGATATTTTTTCCATATAGCAGAAAAATAAATAAATATTTTTAATTTGCGACATTTTTTAAACTACTTTATTGAATTATTTTAAGCAAGGTCGCAACTGGGGCATCCAATCACAGACACTTTTTATGATTCCGGGATTTCAGGATTCAGAATTTCTCAATCCTGGGATTCCGGAATTGGTCCATTATTGCAGCAATCCGAATACATATAAATATGATTAAATAGTTTTTTGAGCATTGTAATAGTTTTTTTCGTTGATTTTGAATCAGCCATTTACAAAAAAACATCATTACCAAAATAGTTTTATTTTATGTATTGCATTATTAAGGTGGGTTTTACCAGATGGTATCCAAAAAGAGCACATGTCCTTCAATTCCAATTTTAAATATTGTCCTCCATCCATTTAAGCAGTAGTCGTTATTTGTGTTCCATTTCAAATTGGTAAAGAATGGCTTTTACGAAATATGAGAAGGAGGGAGACCACAATACATACGTTTATATTTATCTTATAAATATTATAAAAAAATACGTCCATGAGCAAATCAAGGTACACGGTGTAGTTAATCAGGAAGTTTTAATTTTACATTCATTTTTTTTTAGCATTAACAGTGAATCCCGGAATTAGAAGCCTTAGCCGCAACAAAGGCTGAAATAATGAAATGTGTATATACACGTGTGCAAAAGGGAAATTAATTTTCTATCAAAGAAAACGATTATGATTCCGAATAAGTGAATACATGACTTCTTTTTAAACAATCATATATTAATGGAAATAAAACATTGTTATTATTATATTTTGCATTTAATCTGATCGAATTGTACGGGAAAACATTATGATAATTAAGCTTTCTAGTCTTATGTCGCAGTCTAACGTAGTTAGATGAAATAAATTTTAACTGTGTAGTCCGGAACCCTCATAGAGAGCGTCTACGTTTGAATTTATAATAAAATACTAACTCAGATAAATTTAAAAAACTTGTCCATACACCGCCGTATGTTTATTTTAATAAATGAAATCCGTAATTTAATGAGTCTTTAAAGAAAAGAGTACTTTTAAAGTTTACTCTTCTAAGCTATATTTATTTGCTTAGATTTTAACCCACCTATTGCAGTATTATTAAGACCTGAGCGTAATTGTATGAATCGGATATAACAAAGACAATTGAGTTAAGTATAAACGAAACTGCATGGTGAAGTGGTCAACGTCGTTGGCTCCTAATGGAGGTATCTTGACAGATTTTTTTCTACGACAACTGCTTGTCACTCAGTTGCTCAACCTCTCTTTTTCTTTTTCGAATAGAGTAGGGATAGAAGGATAGGGCTATGACAGGACTAATGATTTGCTAATCGCTCTCGTTACGCCCCGTGAGGATGGGATTGGTGGGAGGGAGAACTCAGACTACGAACAGAAATCCATAAATCGATTGAAAGATCAATCTATGAAAACCGTCCGCACCGGGAATTGAACCCGAGACATCCGTAACCGTAGCCAGCGACGAAACCAACTGCGCCACGGACGCCGACTATTATATTTCCTTGTGTTTTACTTGACATTTTCACGATCTGTTGAATAATTTCCCTACGTGAAGTTTGAACTATTTTGTAAAGCATATATCCATACGTTTTTCCATCTGGTTTGACCGAATATGAAAGATAAAGTCTTGGACATGTGAACATGCCCAGCACGTTCAACGGGCTAATGACGGGAACAAAATCATTGGTAAAAAAAACCAAATCAGATGCTTGAATATTTTACAGCAACAAACATACAAAGAACATTATTATATAATGACATATGAACACCGGTTTCTGAATATGTGTTCTGTATTAGAATCTACATAAATAAAAACCGCTGCGGTTCTAAAATCTTTCTTTGTATGCTCGCTATAATGGTGTTTTCATGCCAACTTTACCCCAGATGAAAAAGCTTGTAGACCACGCAAAAGTTTGTTCAGTTGGACAGGTGAAAGTTTTCGCAAGAACACGATAGAAGTCGGACGTCGTCTGACGTGGTTTCCTTTTCAACTAATCGCATCAATTTATTGAGTTTGCTTCGCTAAACTTTTTTCAGCGATAATTTAATTATTTATTTAGCACATTCGTGTGTTTCAGCGCATTGAATATACTTATATTATGAATATTTTAGTGTTCAAATTATTAACTACCGTTATATTATTCTGATACTTGTAGTAATATAGAATTGTATATGATACGTATATCAGACAGTGAAATATTACAATATGTTCCATAGAACATATTTGTTTGTTTTATTTTAATAAAAAGGGTTTTTTGCTTACCTATTACCAAGATGAATTTTAATTCATCGCGCTAACGTAATTTATTTTTACGAAGAGCCTCGATGGAGCCTTGAAGCAATTACTATAGATCAACAGATATATTTTATAAGATGAAAAGTAAATACCACCGACCTTAACGTGGCGTCTTCTTAAAGTAAAAATAATTTTATCACTATAATTCGACTGTGCTTACATACTTGTGTATATATATTAAAGTAATTTATCCTATTTATAAAGCAATAATGTTTCTAAAAATATTTTGCAGTCAATTTAAATGGCAACTGTAATAAAGCAATCATATAACACAAATTAATCATCAGTAATAAAATGGTTGCGTAAAAGTTTTCTTTTTAATTTAACAACGATTGATATCAAAAATTATTTGAGGAAATAGTCTCCTTACATAACTACATAAAAGTCTTGGTTTACGCTGTTACCGAAAAGTTGCTAAATTACTAAAAAAAATGTAATCTTACAATCTCTTTTATCTTTTGAGACTTCTATCAACTTAAAAAATAACCCGCCAATAAAAAAGTTTTTGATGTTTGCCAAAACCACATCAAATAACGGTAGAGAATTCGCAGAGTAAAAATCTAAAAAGCTTCTGCAGGCTGTACCCTAGACAAATTCAGGCTTATATTGCCATGGAAGCCTGTTGCATTCGTATACTTCATTGTAAGTTTCTATTGTATAGTAAATTTGTTCAGGCAGCTTGGACCAGTTGTTTTCAAAATGAACCTACAATCAATAAAACAACAGTATATTTATTTTACATGTTAGATAGACGCAATAAAGTTATTGTTGATATTTTTACGACAAAAATTAAATGCCTGAAGCATGGCTACATCATGAAGTAAACACTCTTGGGCGATATATTTATTTGACAGAAGCGTCCCGGACTCAAATCCAAGAATGGACACTTTCGTGCATCGATTAATGTATGTTTTTGTTATGTCTCTTTTTTTCTCTATATCTTTTCTTTTCTTAAACACAATTGTGCATGGTTAAAATATTTTTGATCGTTTGATCAATTGCGCTGTGGAAAAACGGCGTGAAACAGCAGCATACACATTAAGGACCATGGTCGGGCCACCAGCTTGTAAAAAATTCTTGGCTTCTTCCTATCCAATCATTGAAACGGAGCGTATTGATAACTAATAGTTATTTTTAACTTCATCCATCTATCCCTGTCTTCTCAAAAAAGAGAGATTAATATTCTGGATTACAAGGATGTTTTTATAATAGATTCCGTTAATTACAGTTTATATAAGTAACAGCACTTAAAGTTTGACAATAGACTGGACTTGCGTACATAGACTAAGTCAGATAAGTTATATTGTATAAAAATACATTCTAAAAAATTGCAAATTACTTACATTTTCATTGTGACAAATGATATTTAGGAATCGTATTCCTATCTTCTATAATTATTGAGATTTAAATTAAGAATAGAGATGCCGTCAACATACCGTAGGCCGACAGCCACTGAAAGAGTATTGCCGTGGGTCCGTGTCTAAGGTAGTACGGCTTTTGTCCGTGTCTATGCTTCTGTTTTAGTAGTGCCATCTGTATTGATTTGTTCTCCACATATATGTGTTATAATACATTCAAAAAAATATTAATTTACATGAAATATTGTCAATTAAAAATTTCCGATGAAATTTATTTTAAAACATTGAAAATAGTACTTGTTTGAATTCATTCATGTTCATGTGGATAGTGCTGCCATTCGATGCAATGTCAAGCGATAAAGAAATTTGATCCGATTATTGACAACACAGCTTGAGAAGTTCTTTCAATTCTACAGATAAACGAACACAGAAACAAAACAATGGAGCTTTAGACTACTGTACGGTATTATTCCTATCATTGTTATATTCCTGTAAAGCACCTATATTGATTAGATTTTGTGGCAATTTGAATTTGAATAGAAGCGCATTTAATTTACCACGTAAACTTCATTAATAACAATATTATTATCGTTTGAAATTAGTCAGCAGATTGGAGCAAAGTTTAATCCGTGAATTAGCTTCCTATTAGAGTTGATTGTAATATTACACAAGGTAAATATCTTCGATATTCTGGGAACAAACGTTATATCGAAAATGCTAGTTCTATCAACGTTTAACTACGTTGAATATTTATTTATCAAAAATATACACTTGAACAATTAATTAATCGTTCAAATATCAAAGAAATATTGTCTCAAGATTTGGGTTTGAAGCGTAATTAGCAAGTACAAATTCATCCTGAAATTCTGTGGAGTCATACCGTGGAGTAATATTAATCTACAGTTGTGAATTGTCACTGAAATTTATTTTAAAAGCTAAAAAATGATGATGTACATTGATATATATACCTGATATCATTTTAACTTTTAGTAACAATCGTTACTGCATGTATAAGCAAGTGTTAAATATGTGGAGGACGAATCAATACGGATGGCAATAGACATGGGAAGAGTGGAGAGCTACTGAACAGATATGGACGACAATTTTTTCACCGCACAGATCCACCCGTGCTTCCACACGGGCTAACGGCCGCTCTATGCTTAAATTAAATCTCTGTTATAATATAAGCTAGGAACACGATACGTAAAAATGTTATATTTTGATTTTATTTTATGTTCACTTGATTGAAAGTGAAACCTAAATGCGTGTATATTCACCTACCTATATACTATACCCAGACACATAGTATATTATATATATATATACTAAATTCATAGAATTATACATAAAGAATAAAATCGAGCAAAGTCATTTTCATGATGCAAGAAGTCGTGTTTTCCCGATTTTTTAACTTATTAATTTTTAAAAATCTATTGGGGCCGTCGATTAGAACTACTCTCGGTCTAAAAAGATTCTCACGTATTTTCTCGTCATATTTATTTAAGTAAACGATCGTTTGGTTATAATGTTTGGCTATATCGCTGTGAAACTTTTGAGATATTTCACGAAAAAACTCGCGAATAGTAGATATTGTTATGTCTCTCCGTAACATCGAGTTGTGAACGTATCACAGGGCTTTACATATTGTTTTTTGTCTTGATGATTTATTTTGGATAATCTAGAGAGTCTTCAGATGTTTGTTGTGAGTATAAGCCTATACTGAAGTAGCATACACCATGATTGGCCGAGTTATGAAAAAAGTAGATTCAATGTAAGAGTATTCAGCTAAAACCTAGTATTCGTTAAAAGATTCGCATTATTTGTGTCTAGAGAAGATGAAGTGTACTAATTAATCTTTTTTTATCATGTCTGCTCCCAATTTGGATATGGTTTCTTAATGGAGGTATTAAAAAAAAGTTTTCTACAAAAACTACTTGGTACTTAGTTGTCTAACCTCTCTTTTTCTTTGAAGAGAGTAAGGATATAAGGATCTAGGATAAGACTAGTGGTCTGTTAATTACTCTCGTTACGCCCTGTTTTTAGGATCACATGGGTGGGAGAGAATTTAAGACATCGTAAACATCCATGCCTACGAACAAAATCCATAAATCGTTTGAAAAATAAATTTACAATCTAATTAAGTTACATGACATAAAATACATTATGCCCATGCGTATTTCAAAGTTCTTTTATTCTTTGATTTTTCCGACTCTTCATTTCATTGTCACAAGATAAGCTCGTCAAAGTCATTTACCATGATATTGAAATAATAACAAAACAAACTATGTTTTTGTTTTGCCGCCAACTAATAGATAAAGAATTAATCAATATTTTATACGCTGTGTCAGTGATAACACAGTGTCAGTCAACGTCAGGTTGTTCGTACAGTCCACTAATGGGCGATTAATGCTTTCACAATGAACAGATTAAGGAAATAACTAAACTAGTTCCAATATATGTAAATTCTTGTAGAATACAAATTAAATAGAAACTGGTAGTTCACTGTTCACTCGCGTTAATGGTGCAAATTATGTTTTTGATAGTCTAGGAATACGATTCCAAAGCTGTTGCTTGACATGATTAAGCAGTAGAGACGGATGCTGGTGATGATGACGGTTGATGCTGTCCAGAGTCAGTCGGCGGAATGACGACAGGTATCACAATGGGACGGCTATTGTGTCGCTGACGGCGGTTGATACAAAATCCTTTTCACTTGTCATTTGCTTGTCTATTTATACTGCGTTTTATAATGCAGTCGTTGACCTCTCACGTGGTGTCAACAAAATGACGGATATCAGTCAAATTTTTTGCAAGCATTCCGTAATCTGCAACGTCCTGTCTTGTTATAAGTATATTATTTGCCAATATATAATGCTTACTGATAAGTATAATGTTTAGATGCAGGCGAGTATTCATATTTCGAAACCTGCAGCGACAGGTTTCGCCATAATAGTAATAAACTTAGTAAGGAGAAAAAATGTTGACAAAGGTAAAAACGCATCCATCATTTATCTACAGTGAAAATACCTTTTAATAATTTAATACATACTAATTATGCTTTTAAAAATATGTTTCCAACCGTTGTATGATTAACGAGATTTAACTGTAGGTATAGAATGACAATGATGATGACGATTATGCAGTTCAGGGGGGATGTCTTCAGTTCTACTGGTGACGAGAGAATGAATCCGGTCTTTTTCTTTTTGTTAAAATATACTTTCGTCGGCTGGCTGTGTTCTGCTTTAGTCATCAAGACTTGCCTTTTCACAGTGTTCACCTTTATCGCTACGCATGCAGAATTGACGTCGTATACCAGTCATTATTTGATTTCGATGACTGCGTTTGATAAAACAAATAATGACAAGTATAATGTTTCGTAATTCTGCAGCGTCATGTATCGGTGCATGCAAAAGTTATGTTTGTTATTAAGTAACTTCTTAGACAAAGATAAAGAAAAATGGCGACAACCTTCAATATTTGATATAATTTTTTTTTCATAAAGATGACCAAAGTAGTATTAAAAAATATGATGAATAAATAAAACTGTTATTCCTGGGTTGCATGTATATGTTATTATTTAACAATTACCGCACACAGCTATTAACAGTCATGCCAGTTATTAATCTCTACTATATAGCACAAAATACATGTAGAAATCTGTATGTTTGTCAGTCACAACAACTCCTCCCAAATGGCGTGCATTAGTGAAGTGAAATTCTAGCTGCAATTGTTAATTCAACTGCACAATCTTCAACTTTCACTTTTCAACATTTAACTTTTGACTTAAACTAAAAACGCGATATTTTTGACGTTTCAATACAATTTCGTTTCAAAGAAGTAATAACAATAGTCGCCTAGCAACAGCTCAATACTAATATATTCTGCAAGTGACGGTTGCGATTGTATCGCGAACACAAATATTTGTGCTAAATATTGAGTTTCTTGTTTTTGATTTGGTAAACAGTGAGTTTAGTAAATTCGTACAACTTGGTGTGCATCTGGAATCGTCAAAGAGAATTAGCGTATGACTCTGATCGTATGCTTAAATTGTGACGCTACAGGAGTCATTATTAAAAGCAGATCAATAAGCTGTCTATCGAGAAGTTCTGCGGCATCATAATAAGGGTGTAGGTGGTAAAATTGTCGTCTTTTATTATAGGTGGTTTCAACTTTTAACATTATATTTTGTAGGTGTAACAAAAGAGGTTGAGGGTGATATTTTCAAATTTCAACCAAATTTCAACATTAGCTAGTCAACGTCTAAATTTAATCACCTAATATAAGAGGTCTCTATCTTGGGCGAAGCCGGGTAAAAAATACTAGTTTTCTATAAAGAAAACTGATATTTTTTATGTTTTTTTTTTGATGAATCGTTTGTCTTCACTTTTAGTTTTCTTCCAAATTAAATAAAAATGCTTTGTCATCAGAGTACGTTACGGCAGAGAGAATGGAATAACTTTTAATTAGTGAGTGTTTTCTATTCCTCGGATTGAAAAATTAAATTAGTAAAAGTTTACGATAATGCTATTGCTTCTTTGTAACTGCTGAAAAATATTTTCTTCGTTGACATCTAAATAAATTTAGTAACTTAATTAGAGTGTATATAAAAAGTATATAAAAATACCTTAAATATTTTTTTGGCAGGTTTTGAAACTTTTTTAAAATATCAAAATGAAGAAAATGTTTTTTAAAAAAGACAGCTACCACATAACATTATGACAAAGAATATTTCATATGAATGCGAAATGTTTCATAAGACTATCATCACTCCTCGAAAGGGTGGGTGGGATGCGCGGCACTTTTCGGCGCTCGATCAACGTCACAAGCCACGAACTTTGCAAATGAATATTCCCCAGTCCGCTGGGCCGCACGCCACTGATAGATTACCGATAAGCACCACAACTTTCAAAGCGCGGCCGTGTATTTGTGCGCGCCACTGTAAGTGTTTGGGGAATATGAAAAACATTTATTTTGCGCTCAAGAGACAGGTGTGAAATTTCAAAGCTTTTAAATACAAACAGCCTATGAAAGAGAATCGTAAGATAAAAAATGTAATTCTGAAGTAACTTAAGATACATTACATAAAAAAAACTAATCTACTTATATTAAACAAACATTTTAAGTTTATTCAATTTCGTTTAGTTAAATTCTTCCAAATAGTCGTATCTTAACCACTATGTTTTTCACTATCTGTATACAGGATGGGTCTGTGGTTGAGTGGTCAACATCGTTGTCTTCGGTCGCGACATTCCCGGATTTGAATCCAGAGTAAGGACAGTTTCATAAATTAATTTATCATTCGACTTATGAATTCTATCGAAGATCTGGTTGCAGTTTTTATTCGATGTTTGGTTGGGGTTTTTACGTTTCCCTTTACACATTCACGGAATTATTTATTCAGGATTAGTCAGTTTATTAACTACTTGAAAGGTGTTAACTGTCAATTCATGGTATAAAAGCGTAAACAATAACTTTTTCCATTATATTGGTCATTTCGAGCATTATTAATTGATGCAAAAAAATATTAACTATTCTAATAAAAATCATAGAATGTCTTGCGCTTTGCTGTCTGTACGATTTGAAAATACAATACCAACGACTTTTTCAAATTGATCTTCTAAAGTCAGGCCTGGGCAAACTACATCACGCACTATGGGATCAATATAAAAAAAACTGTCTACAATCTTCATTATTTACGACATAATATAGTGAAGTAGAAAAATAATATAAAAATTAACGCTTTCATAAATTATGACAACACCACTATATTTATTTCAAATCTAAACTAGGTATATGTTTGAATGTATTTACTTTTTTAATTAAGAGCACAACCCTTTAATTTTATCCATTTATCTATATATCTTTCCCACATCTAGCCAAGGTCAGTACTGCGTAGCGAAGGGTCTGCATAGAAACCTTCATAAATAATGACCGCGAAGTTTATGTAAAAAATAATGTGATCTTATTAAAAATTGGTCAAGTTCAAGTGTTAAAAGAAATAACTTTGTAAACTTATAAAAATACTTGCTCGGTCTTTATTTGATTTTTTGGGTAAAAAATACATTTGGATAATGGTCGGCCTCTGTGGTCTAGTGGTAAGTGTTTACCCTAGCAATCAGATGGGTCTTGGTTCAATTCCCAGCAAGGTCAATATCAAATTTAGATTTTTCAATTTTAATTTATGATCTTGGACATGAGTGACTTCTAAAAAAATACTCTAGTTTATCTCGTATGATGTTATAATTTTCAAAATATTTGGCGCATTGGCTGATTGGCAAATTTATTATAACTATTATTCTCTAAAGCATTTTTGGGAACACTTAATTATATTTTATAATTTAAGACATCGACTGAGGGTGCTTGATGGAATTTCAATATTAAATTTGGATTATTGAGATTTTGTACACTTCCATGTATTTAATACATGGAAGTGTACAAAATCTCGATAATCCAAACTTAATTATATGCTTATGCCGAATTCTGCCCTACATTAAGTTATCATTAGTAATGTATATTTAATTACAAACGTTTACCAATATTAGGTATGAAGCCACCTCTTTGCAGGGGTGCTGATGATAATGACAATTCCTAATGTTACGGTCGGGAATGTTTTTCCGGGACTATCTATCAAGCAAAACAGCCTCTAGTCTTCAAGATTTTTTTAATTGCAGTCAGCAATGTTAGATACAGACGCAGTTTACAGTTTATGTATCTTAGTTCTGGTAAAATACGGAATCCTCTCCACAAGCTACAGTTACGGAGCAAGATGCGTAAACAACCGATTGAAATTGCAGCGAGCGCAGCGGAGTTGCCACATAAAAAAGATCTGACACTTTCGGCCAGCGTTATCGCAAGATTATCACGAGCAAACACTATAAAATGAAACCAAAAAATTTGCCAGCGTTCAGCGCGTAGAGTTTGAATGATCAGTGTATAAATATAAATTTTTCATGTTCCAGTACTTTTGACATGAGGTGATCGATGATCGGTTTTGGGACCATTGAAGGTTCAGAATGTGCCTGACACGATCGGGTTGTATCATATGTTATAATAATTAAAACATATATTAAATTTTCATTATAAATGATAAGATATTTGGTCTGACAGCGTGTCACCAGATACATAAAAACTCCAATGAATTTTCGAAACTTTTATTAAAATTTCGTACAAACCAATCGATTGTTGTACCTGCATCTAAATATAAAAGCGACTATATAGTATATTTGGAAATAGCTTTAATTATACTATTCTATCCAATGACTCACTAAGTCTCTTAAAATTAATTATGCGATGATTATTTTAAGCCGTTTATTACGTATTTATTTACTTTTGTTTTAGGTCTAAGGTAAACTTGCCAAAGCAAATAAAATAACAGAATGTGAGGAAACAAAATGAATTGTAGCGAAATAAGTAATTATAAAGACGTGCTATTTTGGGTAATTATTAAAGTGAACATTTACGTACAAATTTCCAAAGTAAAAGACATTTCATACAAATCTTAGCTAAGTTAAAACAGCCACACACCTTCGTTTTTAATCTGGATTATAGTTTAAGAATAATAAAAAATAATTTAATAGTATATATAAACGTATATCGGTTATCGATTGTTTTTAACATAAGTAGTATAGTATGTGACGTCATATGTTAATACGTAACAATTAAAGTCGAATTCATTTTATTTAGATTATAAGTAAGTACATAGATTTTCTTGTCCATTTAAACAAACCTTGTTTAAATAAATAATCTGGTCTGTCTTATTTAAAGCTACGACACATAGTAATTTGACGAAGTTCTGGCAGAAGAAAATGCGTAAACATTATACTTTAAATTAATGAGCGTTCGTATAGTGCATTATATATATTTTGTAGTATATATTGTCGGCGTCCGTGGCTCAGTTGATAGCGTTCATGATGATGTCTCGGGTTCAATTCCCGGTGCGCACAGTTTTCATAAATTGATATTTCAATCGATTTATGGATTTCTGTTCGTAGTCTGAATGTTTGTGTTAAACTCCCTCCTCACCCACCCATCCGATCCTCACGGGGCGTAGCGAGAGCGTTTAGCTAACCACTAGTCCTGTGCTAGCTCTATCTGTCTATCCCTACTCTCTTCAATAAATTGAGGTTGAGCCACTGAGTAACAAACAGTTCTCATTGAAAAATCCTGTTGAGATACCTCCATTAGGAGGCCATATGCTCCACGTTGGGAGTGGACATGGAAAAAATAATTGTGACATATTGACAGATGGTTGAATTATTTTGTTCATCTATGTGATCAGTATTGTTTTATTGTACAAAGTACTGCTGATTTTTATTATAAAAATATAACGCTGGATTTTTTAATATTTATAAAATGGAATAAAATTCTAAGCGCTTAAGTCATCAGAAAATCCAAGAATTTTTTATTAGACACATTAAATAAAAAATCTTAATATGTTGAGGACATCAAGAGAACTATATTTCTAACTTATGGCTATCTTGTCCTTTTCCGCTCCCCACTGCTTTCTCATCCGTTAATTTTATACAGCAATATTCAGTGGCGTAAAAACTTTTAGGGCATCTACAGTTTGTTTTCCTTAATTGGGAGTGTCTTATGAGCAACTGCTCAAGACTTGGTGGCATGCACTTAATGAAAATGTTCTATACATTGAGGTCTACTCGCTCTCTACTTTTTTAAAGGCCTAGTAATTTGCCTTATTTACACCAAGTCAGTGTGCGCGATCAGTACAATGGAAGGTTGGACCGACTTGCGCAGCTCTACCTTTTCTTCATGCATTAAATAACACTCTCATAGGATGTGTTCAGGATCCTTCATAACAAACTTATGGCTATATCATACCATATGCTAATTTTTAATTTTTTTGTATCCACTTTAAGCCTACGCTACTTAATGGCAAAGATGTATGATTTTGTTTTGTTCATCTATATCTATATACATATTTATATAAGGCATGACTGTTTGAACCGTAAACATTATATATCTCACATGAATCGTGATCTATTAAACTGGTTTTAATAGGGGGTAGAAATTTACACAATTCTCTCGACTTGAATCATATAGCATCGTGACATGTAACAAAGTTATTCCGGGAAACTTAAAGATCATTAATCTTCAGAGAAAATTCCCTCGACACAACCCCACATAAGGAAGAACGGTTTACTTCCCAACAAGAAGATCTGATATTAAAAATACAGCCCTCGCTAGTTGTTTTAGCTCTGTTGTAGTCATTTGCGATAGCTCGAGAGTCTTCATTGTATAGAGCAGCAATCGTCAACCTTTTTATACCTACCCGTATTTTTGCATATTTTTATAATAAGATTTATTTACCGCACACCAACATCGTAGTACATAATTCAATCCAGTGTAAGAATTCAATCATTTCTAGAAGATGAAGGATTTGAAATAAAAGAAAAAAAATCTATTTTTTTATTTAAACCGTAAAAAGAGTATATCAACATATAATAGATATAGTGTGAATTGAAAAACAAGAAATTTATTATTATAATTTTTTTAAATAATATTAAATAGTTTATGAGTATCTTGAGACTGATGTTGAGAGACTAAATATTTAATGTCTAGCTCAATTTTCGTCAGGGAAATACGAAGGTCTCCTCTTTGGGTGACCTCTGATAATTAAATGATTTCTTTACTTGATCATAATAATAATATTAACTTTCCCGTTTTCATGCCAAAAAAATCCCTTAGGATCTGATGCATTCACAAAGCGTTACCATGTCGACTTTGTCATATAAACAAATTTATAATGCAACATGACAATTTCAAATAGTGAAAAATGGTGTTATATAACATTAAGTAATTATATTACGTCATATTTTGCGTGTGAAATCTGAAATACATATCATACCATACGAAATTATCGAACGATGCAAGAATCGAAATACATCATTGCAGAACGGGCTCGAGACGTGTTTCAGTTCAGTTTGACAGCTGGATACGGCACGGTCATGCATCTCGGATCGTTACTATACTATACTATAATGTTGTCTTTTTCGATGGCAAAATTGACGAGGTTTTCAAATTATGATTTATTATACAAAGAAGACATAAACTATAATGTATTTTTAATTATATGTAGAGCTATTTTATTTACAAATAGCAACATTTAAAAAATTTTGTACGACCTATTTTAGAGATAATTTAAAGGGTTAAAGACCGAAGTAACGCACTGTTACACTATGAGTACGTAAGGGTTAGCGTACTGAAGAATGATTCTACTAGGTAAGTCGTAGGAAAAGGTATTAAATATCTATATATCGTTTATCACTTTCCACATTTTTTGATATGTATACCATTTTCTATTTTGCCATAGTTTTTGGGTTACAGAATTAATGAAATTATTTTTACACTTAGTCAGTTACATTAACCTTATCCAATAATATACCTTCAAATTGAACATATCTTGGAATCGCTTTTCCATATCAAGTTTAAGTTCGTTAATATCGAAAGTAAGCCTTTCGATTTCTTCAGGTGTTATATCTTCTTTTATAGATGATAATTTGGGAAATTACCCACCCCCCTCCATGGAAACGTCAACCGTTACGGACCAGGTTGACGGCGACTGGTATAGAAAAATGACTAAGTTAATACAATATGGACAAGAAAAGCCATCATAAAAATTATTTAGGCTACGTATAACTTTCTGGGATATTTGGTGTTTTTTCTGTTTTGTCTGTAGGGATTGAATGTCAGCTGTTCGGTGAGAAGACGGAAAAGTTATGCTTCGTAAAAATATGACTTTTTTCTACTTTAAGTAATAAATGTAATCATATTTTATTTGAATTTATGGCTCAGTCTTGACCAAAGAAAACTTACATTTTTTTAATTTTATTATCAATAAAATAATGTGGCCTATATCGACAAAATGTATAATTTATATTACAAATGATTTTATTAACTTAAAATCCTGCTTTTTTATAACTACAAACTCTATTATGGTCATTCATAAAACACACATATTAAATATTTGCTGTTAAATATTAATATTCTAATTTAAAAAAAATAAAACACGATTCGATTTGTACTACTTCTAATTTTGGTATGATCAAGGACGGTTTCGCTCATAGCGAGTTTTACCAATTGATTTATATTTTCAGCTTAAAACTTTTGAATATGAAAGTCGTGTTTATTGAAATATTATTTAGAAGATGTTTTGGAATAAGACACTAACTGAAAAATACTAGTTTTAGTAGTTAAACTTTGTCAATATGTTCAAAACTCTTTTAAGTAAAAGTAATTAAGTTTTTTTTAAATAAGTGTGTTCTTCCATATGGTAGAGTTCAAAATAAGGAATATTTTCATCCAACTCAATATGCCATTTTTTCGATTTTATGTTTTCTTCCAGAAAAGCGACGTTAAGTTAGTTAACTTATACGGTTTCACATTTCCGAGTGTAAAATTGTGAGCCAATAAAAACACATGTTACTAGCAAGGGTCAGTGCTGGAGATTTTTAAATTTATTATAAATTTTTTGATGAGAATTTTGAGAATGAGAAGTCACACATGTCCAAGATCACAAATTTAAATTGAGAATATCTAAATTTAATATTGACCCCCCTGATCGTTAGGGAAACGCTCTTGCCACTAGACCACAGAGGCTGACAATATATTATCGATTTTCAAATCAAATTGAGGTATTGATTAATAAAATCCAATTGCGATATTTATCGAAATAATTTCTAATCCACACCCAGTCGTCTCATTAAATTATGGTTTATTGGAGAATAATACAGTATGTCTATCGATACAAAGTATTTTACTTAGTGGCCCGTTGTTCATTTAAATATTTTAATGATAAAAAGTTTCACATGACGTATATCGCTGGAAAATTTAGCGTATATTTGAGTTTTAAATTTACTTAAACGAACCGCGTTGTCAAGTGGTAGCGCGTTGGCACGAGGTAAAGTATCCTTCACCTGGGCACTGGGCTTGTCAGTCTAGTCGGCAAGTTCAACAATAAACTATATTAAACAGTTGTGGACACAGGCATCAGGACGCTCCACGTTCTGCGGGACCGCCCGAGATGAATGCCGAACGAGCGGAACTGTTTGCTGTGGTCCGTTCTCATACGGCCGTCAATAGGCCACGATGGCTTGGTCTCAACCAAGGCCAAAACATTGACCCATTCGATTTATTTGAAACATCAAATAGGAATCGGGATATTGTCAATTCTTCTCTAGAATAAACTATAGCGCTACAGCGTATTCTCAGTGTACGGAAACAGAGGTGAATCCAAGAATATCCACTTTCGTGCATCGATTTATATATATTTGTCCGATGTTTCTTCTTTCTCTCGCTATCTTTCTATCTTTTCTCAATCTCTCTCTATATTCAACGCATAGTGGATTAAACTCTTGCACCACAACATATTCTCAGTATACGGATACACAGGATACTTAATATCACTTAAAATAAGTGGCTGAGGAAGTCGAATTTTCCTTTTATTTTCTTTCTATCTTATCTTTTATTAAGCACAATAGTGCGTGGTAAAAAGATAGATCCCATGAAGCTCTGCATCGGGCAGACAACTTTAGGAGTAAATTCGATTCTTTTCTTGATCATTATAGAGCTAAGGAAGGCTGCCGTGAAACAGCGGCTGCATACACATAACGAGTAGAGACGGGGCCGCCAACATGCTACTCAAACGAAATAAGACTGCAAGAAGAACTCAGTATTGAGATTTTACTTTATTTAAACGCGCGTATTTTATTTGACATACTACTGTTTAAGACGTCCTTCGTATAGGAACGCGTTCTCCCCGTTTTCATCTATATCGAATGAATGTCTATTTATTGGCGAAGACAAGATCTCTTTATCCGCATCGCTTGCAATAAACATTTCAATTTCAAGAAATGAAACGTTGCTTGCTATTTTAATAATATTATTTCATTCTGCTTCATCGCTGTTTTATTTAACTTGGCGTGTTTTTAATATATTTATTTACAGTTTACTGTTAGTTCTTGGAGCAGAATAAAATAATTTGTTGATCTTATTAAAATAGTGCCAAGTATTTTATGAAATATTTCTATTGATTTATGAAACCTAAGGTGAGTGTCTTTTTTTATGAGGCATCGGCGATCAAATACAATAATTGGCTTACGAAAGAGACTAAGAAAATCAGTTGGAAATGCTTCTGGGGAGTGAAACTGGCAGTAATTATTTGATAAGTAAGAATCAAAACAGTAATATTACAAAAGGAACCTGAATTCGAGATGAAGGGGATTCCTTTACTGCCTCCTCCTGTCTAGATCCTTACATTCATAATGTTCATAAAATCTCATAGTGTAGCGATGGTTGCTGTAATGCGGATTTGACAGAATCGATGGGATACATTTTCTAAGGGCAGGTATACTTATAATCTTTTTCCAAAAATAAAGTGGCGAATGGAGACAACCAAAGTTTTGACTCCTGATTTCTGAACCAGCCAATTCATAACCGGCCATGGTCGCTTTGCTGCCAAGATCTTCCAGTTTGACCGGTTGGCAGATAGTCCACTACGTCAATGTTGGCAGATAGTCCACTACTGTCGGCCCCGTAGGTCATGCCGACTTGGTTGCATCTCAGACAAATGACATGGCATTTAAAGAGTTCACTGCGTCAAAGGGAAAGCGATTGGAAAGCAATTTATAAAGACATTGACCCCCGTGTTTTTCCTTTTTTTAACACTTTTATTCAAAACTTAACTTCCTGCACACTAGAGTGCATGCAACCAAGTCTGGAAGAATTTCTCCTCGGACATTCCTGGCAAACATTTGAAACATGCATAACGTTGTTACGCTGCAGAATACACCCTGTAAGAGTGTGATGCCGTAGCGGGCGGTAGTGGGTACAACGTTGAGTAATCTAGGGCAATTTAAAAAAATTATAAAATTGTAGTATTAGTAAAAACATGTGTTTTATTAAAAATGCAATATCTTTCCAACAAGAATTGATAACTTACACTATAAAAAAGATGCATCCATTAAAATGAATCCAGTTCATCTTTCCTGAAATATGGTCGTAAAACTTTCATACAAGATGGCACTAACAGAAAAAAGATTATAATTTTATGCTTGTATTTTCATTTAAATGTACCCAACCAATTAGATTGTCTAGGCGAGAAAGATTTCAATATTACAAACATCAACGCCTTCCAATACAACTCTATAAATCAATGTTCGAAACTGGCCAATCAGGGATTTGAGCTCTTGACCACGCAAACGTGCGTTAAGACAAAGTGCACTTCAACTTTCATTAAATAAGGGCGTAAAGTTGACCACGTGTCATTGATTTAATTCATATTTCTATAATTAAATAATTAACATCTCTGCAATAAAAGTGTAGGTGGCTGTATTAAAAACAAACATGTATTTTTTTCACACAAGTAATTTATTTCAAAAAACAAGGCAGATATAGCTTTTAATCCTTCCGTATTCATGGTGTAACAATGAGTTGATTCGGCCTTTAAGTTATCTGTGTAATAGATCATACAAAAAATTGAAAAATTTTCTGTTTGTAAATAAAATAGATCTACATATATTTAAAAAATAAAACACAATTCATTTGTACTACTTCCACATATTTATAATGATCAGGACCGGTTTCGCTCATCACGAGCATTATCTACATATAATTAAAAATTAAAAATACATTATAGTATACTTCTTTGTATGATTAATTAATCATGATTTGAAAACCTCGTCAATTTTACCACCGAAAAATACTAAAATATAGTATAATATAGTATATTAGAAATCCGAGATGCATGTACCATATGAAACCATTTTGAAGAATTTCGATTCTTGCGGCTTTCGATAATTTCGTATAGTTTATACGTATTTCAGGTTTTACACACTTAAATATCATGTAAAATAATTACTTTATACTACATAAATCCATGTTTCACTCTGTGAAATTGTTATTTTGCTTTATAATTGCGTTTATATGACAAAATCAACACGTCAGTAATTAAATAGTACTTCTTAAAATAAAAGTACTGAGTGACATAAAAAAACAACTGGAATACGCTTTCCAGGTAGCAGGGAGTATCTCGAAATAGAGAAATATTAATTATTTTATCTTCTGCAGTGTTCCTGTGTGATATCGTCCCTAAAGCATAAGAAAGAACGGCGAAGAAAGAATAAAATGCAAGCGTTAAAGGATCAAATTATTCTAGACCGTTAACTGCACTTTCATTATGAAAGATCCAGTGTATTTTTAGTGGTCTAGAATAATTATTCTACTGTTATGCCATGAACATAATCTTTCGCTTGAAGCGTTTAATTCAAATGAGCCTTAAATCCTCCAAAAATAAACTCTGACTATATGAAAACACGGTACGCTGTAGTATGGATTTAATATTCTCTTCACTTAATAGCTCGCATGGATTTTGCATTCATTAATTTTCTATAGCTTTTATTATTACTTCATCCTGTAATTGCTCATTGATACGAAATGTATTACTGTGAAACAAAAAATATTTGCATAATTTTTTCAAGGTCTAAGTTGTAATATTAAAATTATGATACTGTCATTCATATTAAGTAGTGCATTCTGGGAAAGGCATGTTTGATATAAATTATTTACCTTATTTACCTTATTAGGATTCAAAAGTATCAAAATAATTGTGATTTCATATTAATCCAGAATAATAGAAGGAGATCAAATATTACTTTATTTATGAATAGCTTGTAAGTAGATATAGATTAATATTATAAATAGTAATAGATGTTCTAAATTTATAGATATAAAATTCAATATTTGAATATTTATGTGAACATTTTCATTGTTAATTGTCATAAAGAATATTTAAATAATGAACGGAACTATCTCTCAAATTAATTGGTTGTTAATAATAATGGATGATATTCATTTTTTTCGTAAGAAATTATTTTAAATAATATAAAAAACATTGATAATATTCTGATTGAGATTTATAAACCTTGGGCGTGACAAAGTGTAGTGAAATGTTGGATTTCTTTTAAAGTAACTTCCTTCGCTACATCTTCGGCTCCTTGGAAGAGTTAAAGACCTGCAGGAGAAGAAGAAGACGTGAACTATTTAAGGTCAATAGAAAATAACAACAAATGGACGTCACACGGATAGTTATATATAATTATATAAAAATGTTTTATTCATATATGATATAATACTGGACAACACAAGCATGCCAAGAATGTATTTTCTTAAACTATGTTCACTTTATGTAAATGAAAATTGTCGCGATTTTTTGGTAGGGGGACCATCGTCCACCACTGTACTATTGATATACACAAAAAGCAACATTAACCATAATGCAATCCTGATTATTTCAAACATAAAAACAACTTTATTTAATGTCATATTAAAATATCATAATGCTTATTTTTATCATTGATATCTCGATATAAGTATCTCAGCTGGTAGAGGGCTATTTTTGTATTGGTTTAATAACCTCACAGACACGATTTATCGTGGTAGACCGCTGTCAACATTTTCAGCTGCCCCTAGAACCTAAAAGTGCGACCGTTCCTGACTTATATAATTATTCGATTCTTCATTATCTCTATTCCTGCAGATTTATTTAAACAACTAATTATTAAGTCAGTATCTACTTCCATAAATAGTCAGTAACTAGTTCTATAAATGTTCAGTAATAAATAATAAATGGTCAGTTAATAATTATGTTTGGTCAGTAAATAATTACCAAATAAATAAAGGTTAGGTTTAATTCAAAAACTGTGCGTTTCTATAAATATCTGATGGTTTAATTTAATAACTGACCATTTTATAAACATTAGTGATTGTTTATTTTATTCATTGACCACGTTTATACTGACCATTTATTATTTTTACTGGCCAAAAATTCAAATGGTTACTGACCCAATAAATACAAGCTTCTGGCTACCATTTCATAAACTATTTCGACTGTAGAAACTAACAGTTTACTAAAATTAACCAGTTTTATAGTAAATTTAAATGTTTATACTTTTTAAAGGTATAAATATGTTGGTAATTTTTTTATATGTCAATTGAATGCGCTCAATCATGTTAACCCTAAATTTCATGTGAAAAATAATAAGAGAATTGATTGCATTGTTTGAATTTGTTCTCCAAAAGTTTAGAAACAGTCTGTTTTAAATGATATTATCACCGAAGAGAGCCATAGAGCATTCAAACATACCCATTGTTTCAGATATCGTGATATTTTATGTGGAACGAAGTGAATATATATAAGTAATCAGTGTTTTATAAGTATGTTCAATCAATCGGCAGACTTCTTTGTTAATTTACTTTTGTTGCTTTATATTACAGCTAGTGGTTGATTAAAATAGACAATAAATTGCACAAGCAAATTTTTTTATAGTTTGAACTATTGTTTTAAAATTATAGTTTAAAATCGCATCAGTGTACTTGTAATTTATTTTTAAACACATATTTCAGATGCATAATATCAATAATATCAATCGCGTAATAATCTTGAAAAATTTAGAAATCAAAATGCTATTAGAAAGTGTAAATAAAATATTTAAATCACTTTTAGGGTGTTAAGGGTCAATTATTATTGGAAACGAATTATTTTTTGAAAAATGAAACACAATCTATTAAAGTATTATCAACTGATAATGATCGCGATGAACAAAACCGATCTTGATAATTATAAAACTGTGGTATTAGTATAAAACAAATTGTGCTTTATTTTTACAATATTGAATTGGTTTAGTTTATTATTATTGCGACTATTTTTCCAATAGTTTTACATCATTATCTCTACATTTTTATAAGGAGTATACATAATTTAATTGGAATGCGAAAATTTTTATTGAATGTTGTTATATTTTTTTCTTTGAAACATGATTTCATTAAAATAACGTTAAATTTTTTTTGTTTCATTGTTGAATTAAAAATTGGTATAATATATGTAAAAAAACAATCTTCTTGGAAAATCGCTTTGGGGAAAGCGAAGGAGACAATCACTAGTGCAAATATTTAACATTACTTGAAAGTTGTGTCACCCACATATAAAAACGCTTCACTAGTTAAACCATTGGTATTGACGCCAACTTTTAAATAGTGTTTATACGTTTGAATATACGAAAAAAAAATATTTTCGGTGTTGTTTTGATTAGATTTTAACTCGATTCATAGCACTATTTTATAATTGTAACTAAATTTCTAACAACCGTTCTACAGACAAACAAAGTATTCTTCAGTCACTTATGAATATCTCCATCGTAATGTGGCCCACAAATAATTCCGTAGTATTACTACGGGTTAGCAAATATTATTTTAGGGTATTTGTAAAATATTGAGAACCATTTCAACCCTCGCCGGAAGTGTATTTTAATGACGAGGCTTTAGGGGTAGGTAATTTTTGCGGCGATGACACATGTAGGCTTGTATTTCCACTCTACTTGTTCTACACTCGGATTAAAATGGCAAACCCACCCTTCACGTGAATTAATTAAGGTAAGCTATAACTGTGGTATATTTCTATGTGGCTGTATTCAAGAGCAGGCACTTAAAACTTTATTCGACCATATTATATTGTTAACACCAGTTTTCAGTTTTGTTACATCTTTTTGACGTGATTATTACATATTATCAAAAGTGATTATACAATACATTCAAAATAATATCATTATGAAGCCAACAATGAGATGCAGTATTTTAGTATTTAAAGTTCTGAGTTAAATCTATCTGAAAATTTTTGCACATTCTCATTATAACATCTTATTTTTGGTCTATAATAAAACGTTATATGCTTAATAATCTAAATGCAAATTTGTAACACGTTCTTAGCATGAAGTATCTTGATTTTAAATACCAGTGTAAGTCTGTCAGAACGCATATCTCATCTACAGTGATATCTCTATTATACTGTACACTTTTTGTAATTATAACTTAGTTTCTTCTTGTAAAAATAATAAAATTATGTACTTCACATAAAATATTACTTTTATATTTGTGCAGCACACATAATAAAGTATACTTTTGTATTTTAACCATTATAGTAATTTACAGTATTATCCATTTTTTCGCCAAATGAAACAAAAGTTTCATTTTTTAACCACTCAATAATGTGAGATAGTAGAGAATCATAAATGAGTTATTTTGTGAACCACGTGTGACATGTTTGATAAAAGAGTATCAGGGTTACATTTATATGTACATGCTCGAGAATAACAAGTTTAAGGTTTTTAAATAGCGCTGAATACTCACATTTGTTTTTGGCACCTGTGCCTTTGGAACGACTACGCAGCTCTTATTTTGCGTTTTAGGGAAATCTGCAACAGAAAATTATGAAAAACAAATGAAAATTTTTACAGAATTTTAATTGGAAAATGAATGTTTTGCTACAAACTACAACACAATTACACGCAAAACAAAAATTACATATTATAATTAAATATAATCAGCCATTGAAACTTGGTTCGTTACGTTTTGCAGTTTAGATTTACATTGTGATGTTATACTAAATATGTCCACAATGGCTTAAAATACAATTATAAGATCAATGTTTCTGAAATGTAATTCTTTATTTAGTATTATTGAATATGTGATTTTTAAACTATATCGCAACTATTTTCTAAAGACGGTTATATGTGTGAATATTCGAAATTTTGTTACTGAGGACGTCTCAAAAAAAATAGCCAATTGGATTTCGAGTAAGTATTCTGAATTACTCACAACAACTTGACATTAATCTGTTAAGATTAAAATTAATTATTATAAATTTTAACAAGGTCCAATAAAATGAAATATGTTATTCATTTTAATAAACTAACTGCATTTAATTATACACGCCTGCTTTGTATGGAACGTATCTCTCGTGTTACAAAGAAACGACTGAACACATATTATATGTAATGTATTAATCTGTACCAATTTTTGTAAGCATAAACCCTAAAAGAATGTTCATAAAATCTTCATTTCCACTCTGTGTAATTTTTGCAATTCTTTGCCGTTCATTTAAAAGTTGGTTTGAATTGTTCGGTTTGAAATTTTAATATACATATTATAAATCAATCATAGTTATATTTATTTTTGTAAATGAAATATTGCGACTGTTTTTACTAGAGTAAATATGATTATACTGTTTATATTCATGGAGAAAAGACAAAGAGAATACTGAACATTTTTCAGTCTTGAAATTGCTTATAAATATACATATACATTTCGTAAAAATATTGGAGTTCCAGAAGTAAATATTGTTTCATGACATTTTCTCATTGAATACTTTATTTAAAGTACACGTCATAAAAAATTTACTGCCTCAAGTAGTTTATCAAAGTTTTACTGATCATATATATTTTATTTCTAAAGAATTTGAATGGATCTATCTTCACTCTGTAGAGTCAATAGAGTTTCAACAATGTATCAAAATAAAACCAGGCTTATAGCGAGTTCTAAATATGAATAATTATGTAGGCACATGAAGCGTGGTGTAGAAGAAAAAACGGTGACAAAATACGATTAGAACAACGTTGAGCTCAGCTGAGTGGTCAACGTAATAGGATACGGTTACGGATGTCTCGAGTTCAAATCCCCGTAATAACAGTTTCATAAATTGATTTTTTAATCGATTTCTGTTCGTAGGCATGGATGTTTATGATGTCTAAAATTCCATCACACCACTAGCCACTAATCCTGTTCTAGCCGTATTCTTCTATCACTACTCTCTTAGAAAAAGTGAGGTTTAACAACTGAGTAACAAACAGTTCTAGTAGAAAATTCTGTTAAGATACCTTCATTTGGACGTCGTATGCAACACATTGGGACCGGACATAATTTTAAAAATATTTTTTATTCTTTTATATATATTACTAGTGAGTACCCGGCATGCGTTGCAATGCCACTCAAAGAAAGAAAGGGTTTCTGTTTTAATTCTGTTTATTGAACTGCTTTTGGATTAGAGGTCTGCACAGACCGAAATTTCATAGACTTACCCGGTTCGAGCCCATCATCTTCAGGTCTGGCCCGACCCGAACCCGAGTTTCAATATCACACTTGTTATAACACAAAATTTTTGTTTTTCGTCTGGTGCGTACACGAATAAATCAGAAGGTTTTTCCTAGATGTCGCTGTATGTACGTATTTGATTCTTTTTGTCAATTTTAGATTTTCAATTTTTTTTTTCTTCAGAACCCTTCACGGGTGTATGCACAACAACTCACCGAAGTTTCATCGAAATCGTATGAATGGTAAAGGAACGCGTAAAAGACAAACAAACATTTATTTAATATAATATTTCTCGGCATGATCACAATAAGTCCTTCCTGAAAGTTTCGTCGCGATCGGTTGAGTAGTTTAGGAGCCTATAAGATCCGGACAAACCAACAAACCAACTAACAGACATTCATTTTTATATATATAGATTAAGAGAAACATAACTGACGGACAATTATGGATGTAAAAAAAACCATTCGACATCTGGGTTACCCATGGAGACTCTGTGTGGACAGCATCAAAAAGTAACATTTTTATTGTACATGGATAAAAATATTTCGTTTGAGAGCTGATTAATAATGTGACAGGTGTCTTTAAGTCAACTTAATAACAACCAATATCGAACATTGAATCTTCTGTCGCTAAATCATATGAGAAAAATATGCCTGACAACGGAAGTGATGAACTAACATCGATAATATTTCCAATACCTATTCAAATACGTTTGTAAGTATAATTTTAGACATCGACTGAGGGTGCTTGATGGAATTTCAAAATCAAATTTGAATTATTAAGATTTTGTACACTTCCATGTATTTTTTCACTAACGATCCGGGTTTCACCTTTCGGTATCTTCAGGCATTCGAGCGCACGAATAAACTCGAACTGACAGACAGTAAACAGTGTCTAACGTTTATATAGAAGATACAAAAACGACAAATATTCGTTACGAGATAAAATATTATAAGTCTAGGATTCACACTGATACCTGAGTTAAAATATCGAGAATCGCCTTAATCCTTATTTTGTAAACAACGCATTAACAGGGTGGCAAATTGCCGCTTTCCAACTAATATTAGAATTATCAGTGATTTTACAATTATAATAGCATTGTGGGTTTTGATGGGATGCAATTCGACGAAAGGATAAATATATACAATCATTCCAAATTTAGTGGTATCTTTTAGGTGTTTCAACGTATAGGATACAGCAACGGGGAGTTTGTAAGATTCAGCTGTTCGTTCAGAATTTGCAAGGAATTTAACTGGGCTCTATTGATTCGAAAGGCGAAACCCGGGCCGTTAGTGACAAAATACATGGAAGTGTACAAAGTCTCAACAACTCAAACGTTTGTAAGTGTTAAATCTTTTCTGTATGAAAAATAAGTAAATACAGACATATCATTAAAGTGACGTCAGTAAAAATCATTTGAATTGTCTTATATCAACTATGAAGCGTTTATCAAAATATCAATTACAGTAATAATTAAACCAGTCTTTTTCGGCCAAATGTGAAAGTTGATTAAAGCTTAGTGTAAAACTTAATCCAAGAGTTACCGTATACCGTTAAATATTTTACAAATACCGAGCATGAGAATAAAGCTGCAACAGTTTTCAAGCGTGCCAGTTTATGATTTCCAAATATTTTTTTTTTTTTAGAGGAAGATATGTGTAATTTATCCATGCCGTTTATTTTTTCACCAAAAAGACTTTCGGTTTAATTAGCCATCTCTTTGCCAACAAGAGTCTATCAATTCGATGTTTTATTGTACTAATTATATTTTAAAATTGATGAAAATTTAGTTTAAAATAAATTTGACCTTAAAAATATCTAGTATTATTTAACTACACGAAAAATCAAATCAGTTAAATTGGGAAAATATATGTCTTTTGTAAGTACCATACTTATCTGAATTGGCTTCAAAGTAATTTATCAGTTTTCAAAGAGTGCCGTTAGAATATTGATGATTACTTTTGGAATGAAAACGAACTTTTCTGCTGTATAAAGGGAAATATTTTGATATCTGTGCTGGAAGTTGATAAGAAAAATTGAAATTACTCCTTCTCGATTTCGCGAGAGACGAATACTGAGAATTTTGGCCGAATATATTATGAAAATATCTTTTGAAAATTATTCACTACGCTTATTGACGCTCGAAATTTTCAAACGTCAGAAAACGAAATACAATACTTGAATATCTTAATCATTGATTTAAATTGTTATTTATTTTTACTATTTATCAATACACCCCATTTTTTTAAATTTCAGGCAAAGAAAATTTATTGATCGAAGACTTTTTGTTTTTCGTCAATTATGGGTGATAAATTCATCTTAACCTCACCACTATTTGAATAACAACTAGTTCAAGAAACACGATTTGTCTACTCTAAGATTAATGATTGGTTTACGATAATTCCTTTCTAAAATAATCATTGCTGATAATATCGACAATGTTTTGGCACATTCATATAGCCCTCAAAAATTACGAAAATTAATCTATCATTGGATCTCATTTTAAAGACGACAGAGCAGGTCTCTAAATTGACCACTTTTCTAAAGGCAAACATCATTTTACGTTGGTTTTAAACAATTCTGACCCTGCCACTTTTTGTAAAATACTATTAAATCGACACTCTCTGCGTGTAGTCCTGTATTTCCAAACATTAGAGTTTACAGGAGTGTATTTCAAAGATTCATAACGCAACTCACCATATAATGTTTTCAATAAAAACAGTTTTTACTCTCTCCTGAACAATTTCAATTTTGAGCGTTACATTAATTGGCCAAAACATCGTTGATATGAACTGTATAATATTTTTCAAAACAAGTTTGTATTAATTTTTATACAGTGGCAATAGTTGAGATTTACATATTATATAATTTATTCTATTGTTCAATCAGTCTTTTGATTTTTCAAGTATCCGTTAACTTAAAACAAGCGTAACAAAAACAACAAAATAAAACACTTTGTATGATCACTTGATCACGTCTTCCTAGCCTTGGAAGACCATCTGAATTCACAATTGCGTCTTTAATTTTCAGCAACAGCTTCTTTTTTTGTTTCTTTCAAGCGTACAATAATATAGAATTTTAATTAAACAATTATTTTATTCACACTTGTACAGATATGAAAGTCATGTAATGTATGTTATAAATTAACTTCCTACTGAAATTCTGGTGAATTCGAATTTAATCTAACAAAAATAAAATCAAAACGTTAATCCCATATTTCAACAAAACAATACGTTCAGTTAAATGGCTGCCTTTCTTGATTCGCTTGCGGAATAAGTTAAATTTGGTATCATGAACATATTTACAAACATTCTCGTATATTTAAAGTTGAAAGGTTATCCAGAAGAAAATCCAACCATGCGTTTTAACTTATTCGTAATGTTCCGCGTCACTAAGCCATTTGGGGCCGTTGAGATGAGATTTTACAGCTATCGTGATGCTGGAATCTGGCAAACACTTTCCATCAGAATAAATATTATTTCTTCTTCCTAAGGGTATTTATGAAAGTATATTTCACCTTCTAAAACAAAAAGGATGTTATTTAGTGAGTTTAATGTGCGTTGAACGTAATCATATTAAGGTTTACCTGATTAAATATATATAATTATATGCCATACGTATATGATCGAGAAGTCAAAATTCGTTTTATAGACTGATAAAACATGAAGAACATTTCTTTTTATACTACGTTTGTTTCAAAATTTAATCAAACTGACTCGTGAAGAGGTACTTAGAGTTGCTTGAACATTATTCACTTATACATTAAACGAAACGATAATGGAGAATATCAACAGAAATTAACATCACATCGAAATTGATATTGTTTATTTAATTGATTATATATGTGTAAGATGTGACACGTATATATAGATTCTTATGCTTCGATTATTAAAGATGAGTATTCGGAATAACAGCACTAATTAATTTTAATTAATATAACTTCGAGAGCTTTTAATAAATTAGTCGATTAACGGGAAAAGGTAAGGAAATGAGGATGACATAAAAAAAGAAACATTAGTTACCGAATCGTTTTCGGATCGAATCGAATCAGAATTGAATGGCGGGCTTGTTGAATAATAAAACATCACATGCCTTTTATGAACAATAAAAACTGTTTAATTTACTAGAATGTGTTTCAAAAGAAACAATTATTTTGCAAAGCAAATAAGATTAAATCTTTTATTATACAAATACATTATTATTTTAGCAAACCTTATGGTCGAGTACTTACGTTTTTTTATGACGTGGAGTTTTGTAAATTGTTTTTACAATTAATTTGTATTTAAATGTATAGAAGCTTTTGATTATTCATCCCTTATTAGCCTATTTACTATTTGAAGGCACAACGGGTGTAATGTCCTTATCCCAAACATCTTGAAATATTACATCGAGAGTTAACACTCCAAAAGTCTATCTTGAGAACAAATGCGACGAAAAAAAATCATTACGACCCGATTAATGTTAATATGTATTATTTTATTATTCACGTCCAAAACAACTTTCTTTCGTGCAAATATTATGCGGTGGTTATGAAGAAGTGTCTGTTAGAATATTCTACGCGGTCACAGTATGTAAATATGGTTTCAAAGTTTTCCTTTTGTTCAAGAAAATATTCAAAGCCGTTAGTAAACACGGTTCAATCTGGGCACCGTATGGTGGTTGATATTATGCTTTTAGATGCTCTTTCAGTGGGTATAAAATTTCTATTGATATTTAAATTATATTAAACAAATCGATATATATCGTTTTTTATATAAAGTTTGTTAAATTATCTTCAATGACAAGATAAATTTAATATTTTGATTAATGCTTACATTGACACTTTTATCTAATACCATATTTTCTCGATTAAAAGTATGTATTTCCTTGCGTAGTTTCAATAAATATATAAGTCTTTAACTTCGTGTAATTTAGCGCTTTTCAAATATTCAAGAAACTCTAATACACACAGGGAGAACAAAAAAACATACCAATTCATCATTCTACTTGAGATTATTAGATTTGATTGATGAAAACATATTTTTAAGTCATATGACGACAGCCCTGACTTTTTAGATTCAGTTTCTTGGTCCGATTTGTGGTGAATTTATTTAGTTTTAGAAAAACATACATAGCTGTTTCATCATCATGTCTGGTTTATTAATTATATCTGATGAATCTTTTTGACAATAGGATGATTGAACGATAATAAAAAAAAACAGCTTTTTTAGCTCTTTTATAAAAAAGTTACTACTTTTATTTTGTATTGAAAATGAATTCACCATACATCGAAAATATTTTTATGAATTTGTGCAAAAGTGCTGCATTTTTATTTTGAATTATATTTCTCTAAAAACCAACTAAAGGATTTGACAGAAAAGGCAATATCGTGATACAATATAGTGAATGATGTTTTATAATTAAAATCATCCCTTTGTCGGATGGATGAGTTCAATTGTCATAAATATTCATTTCCAAAAACGAATATGTCCAATCAAAAATATGCGACAGGACGTTTTCAATCGATTTGTCAATAACAAGAGTGTTGTGCGTATCGCGCTTTGAATGAGTCTTGTAATAAAATGAATACCCAGCCGAGGGACAAAAATGGAAATAATGAGATATCGGAAAATATAGCAAATCCGCAAGACCAGGGTAAATATACAAAATACTTCGATTTATAATTCCCTATTCCAAGGCAAACTTTTCATTACAGATTAGAGAAAAGTCAATAACAAGTATTTATTTACAGGAAACATCAAATGTTTCATTTTACGTTAAGAGCTTTATTAAATTATAATGAAACAATATCATTGTCTACAGACTTTTTTCAAAAGCTTTTTTGTAAGCCGATTTTTTGAATAATATTAAATTATTAAAAGTACTCAGAGCTATATTGCTTACTCGTTTTATTAAATAACCAATGTTTTCTTTAATAAGCTTAAGATATTGACTGAAGGTGCTTGATGAATTTTCAAGATAAAATTTGATTTTTTATATTTACATACGTTTTTTATTATCGCCTTGGGTTTCGCCTTTTAGCATTTCCAGTCATTCAAATTTTCGGATGAACTCGAATTGAAAAAACGTATCAAAATGTTCAAACAAATGTTTTTTTATATATATAAATATTAAAACAACATTTTCAAAAACTGTGTACTAACGTGACCGAGTAGTAACTGTTTCCGCTCTGAAATCAAGAGTTTGAATGGTTGAATGGAAATTTAAGTACACTGATATTTCAGTCTGTGAATTTATTTTTTTCCAATGGTATGGGTCTTTATAAAATTTTATAATTTGTCTGCACTACTTCATTCTACGAGAGACTGACAAAAAGAATGTGTTTTACTTCGAGTGATTAACTAAACTTGTTCAAATAATATTTTCTTTTTAATAATACTAAATTCATGTGTTGACATTGTCACGTCTTTGCAAATAAGTATGAGCTGAAAATAGTTTGAAAAAGCAATATAATGTATTGTTTTACGATAAATTTCTTTTGGCAATTTTGATTACATTGTAGAAGTCAATTTTTCTATCTATTTTTTAAGTTCATATACGCAATTTGGCCTATCTTGTACAGCCATTATTCTTTCAACATTGAAACACAAAAAAATATATAAGAATACTCTATCTCAGAGGTTTCCAAACTACGACCCACGGACCAACACTGGCCCACGAGCACTACCAATACGGCCAGCGTCCCGCCGTAGTTTTCACACAGATAAGTATCTAGTGCCGAAAGCGGAAAAAAAATCACTAGCAAATTTATGCAACTAATCAACCAATTTTTTTGTCGAAAACACTTAATATGAGTGTATAAATCAGCTGGTTTTTTCCTTGTAGGCTATTTCCTATCTCTAACACAATGAATTGTCCTTGACACTTGCCTGTAAGTACCAACCTAAATTTGCGCGTAATTCAAAACACTTTACAGTATGTTGGTATGATGAGATAGCTAGGTCTTGGCCCGATAGATTTATTGGAAAAGTCAGTGAGGCCCTTAGGTTAAAATGTTTACAGAACCCTGGTCTAACTCATAAATATTTACATGTATAATAAAAATCCATTGCTGGACATGTCTAACTCTCTGTATCAATCAACAGACAAGCTTAAGCAACAGACTTCTCTTATGTCCGATGCAGAAAACAATAATAAAGAAAAAAGCAACACATACTTAATTGTTTAAAGCAGATATTAATAATTGTTCATATGTTCGTCAAATCCTTTATGTTATTAAGGATTCTAAGCTTACCGATGGAGAGTGGGTAAAATATTAACAACCAAAAACGATTTCAAGCTTTAACAATGTGAAAAAATATTTTAAAATGAATTATTACTATAGAAGATCGCGACGTCGCTGGATGAATGGGGTGTCACAAGACTTGGGATCTGAGACTGGGCATCAATGATGTGTGTAGATAAGCATAGGAACAAGTGGAGTGGAGGAGCTTCCTCAGGAAAGAAAAAGACGATAGAAAATATATCATTTAATAACTCATTTGATTATTATATAAAATATTTTCGAAATGTTTTGTGAATCAAGTTTCATGTCTGTACAAAAACGAAATTTTGCTCTCTCTGAATAAAGGTTTCTCACCAACACTTCACGAGTAAGATAAAGGAAAAAAACAAGTGGGATGTTTTCTCAAGAGTTCATTCAATATACGAGAAAAATGGTGGTTTATTGTTTATTCGAATTGTCTATTCAAACAGAGAAAACATTTCTGACAATCGAGACATCAACAAAAGAATCAAATTAATAAACGATATCAAATATCGGATTTCTCTAATAAAAATCTCTACAATTCCAGAATACATAAAGTACCTATAGACAGTTACATTGGATTCGGTTTCAGCATAAAGTTTCAAATACTAGGAAATAAAACAACACTTCTTGATTATTTTTAAATCAGTTTTGAAGTATATGCACTCAACCTCTTTCTTCTTTCGAAGATGTTAAGTATATAAGAGTGGTGCTAGGAAAAGACTAGTACATAACGCTACGCCCCATTTTTAGGATATAATTTAAAAATAACAGGCATCGTTTCCTATATATATAGACTGATTGGTAAATTAATTTATGAAAGTAACTGTAATGCTTGTTTGGAAACTGAATATGAAAAACTTCTCAGAGCGTTGACAAAGCTGGTACACGTTGCACGTGATTCAATATATCAAGAAGGATCTTCAGAATGACTGTACCGTTAAAATTAATTACTTTATAAACTTTAATTCTTATTATTTTATTTTTAATCGGATTTCAATAAAGGGTGGTGGAAGGTTTTCATTTTTATTTAAAGCAATATTAACAATCGTATTTCTGATGTCAATCATATTCATCGGTTATATAAGATGTTAGTCGGAGATCGCCAGCAATGAGCTTTTTTCATCGTTTTTTTTTTTAATTGACAAAAATAATAAACTGAATATTTGAATAATAAATAAATTTAAATGACATTGCTACTTCAGGTATTATCTGGAGGACATATAACTATAAGTTGTCAAAACAACTGTTCAATTTAATGAATAATACGTAGAAAAGGTATTGAATTGATTCAAATACCAGCTAGTGGTTAAAACCTTAGACAGTCTTCTATGTCTAAGTAAAATAAAAATAATAACTATACACATTTGAATTGTTGAGATTTTGTACATTTCCATGCATTTTGTCACTAACAACCCGGGTTTCGCCTTACGGCATCTTCAGACATTCGAGAACATGAATGAACTCGAATTGACAGACAGTAAACAGTATCTAACGTTTATATATAAGATACAAACACGACAAATATTATTTAAGAAAAAAAATTATTATAAATCTAGGATCCACACTGATACCTGAGTTAAAAATTCCGAGAATATCCTTAATCCTTGTTGTGTAAACAAACGCATTAACAGAGTGGCGTATTGCCGCTTTCCAACTAATATTAGAATTACCAGTGATTTTACAATTATAATAGCATTGTGGGTTTTAAAATGCAATTCAAAGGAAGAATAAATATATACAATTATTCCACATTTAGTGGGTTCTGTTGGGTGACCATTAGATGAATTTATTAATATGGGAATAACAATATAAACATGTATTTTTTTCATCTCATGGTCACCCAACAGAACCCACTAAATGTGGAATGATTGTAATCCTTTCTTCCAACTGCTTTTTAAAACCCAAAACGCTGTTATAATTGTTAAATCGCTGGTAATTCTAATATTAACTGTAAAGCGGTAATTCGCAACTTTGTTAATGCGTTTGTTTACACAACAAGGATTAAGACTATTCTCTGAATTTTTAACTCATATTTTATCTCGTTAATAATATTTGTCGTGTTTGTATCTTGTATATAAACGTTAGACACTGTTTACTGTCTGTCGAGTCCATTCGTGCGCTCGAATGCCTGAAGATGCCGAAAGGCGAAACCCGTGTCGTTAGTGACAAAATACATGGAAGTGTACGAAATCTCAATAATTGAAAATTGATATTGAAATTCCATCAAGCACCCTCAGTCGATATCTTAAATTATAATTATACACATGTTAATAAATGACATAGATAAATTATGATTTCATTCTTTTAATTAGAAGAGAGTGTAGTTATCGTTAATAATAAAACGAGACAATCAATAGTAATATGCCTCACAAAGTGACCGTTGGATCAATCAATTTATTTATGAATATCAATCACTCTTTCAAAAAAAATGAAAATATACTTATGCCTAATAAATATAATGTGTATACACTACAAAATATCCAATTAATTAACTAAATGGTGCTTTAGAATAAAAACAAGCAATCTAAATAACTTTCTATTAAAAACGTTTATCATAATATCATATTATTTTCCGAATAATAAATACATTGTGTTTTGTTGTCTAAAGGAATAAGGTTTTAAGCTATCAAATACCGAATGAAATCAATTTGACAGATCCAATATTTATAAATATCTTCTTTCATTCAACAGGAATTGACAAAATTCGTACAACTTAAATAAGTTCCCTGCTTTCTAGACATAAAGTAACAATTTTGCGAATTAAACTGTAATCGATGTCTCTTCATCCTGTTTTCAAATTTGGAGTGGGATAGGGAGTGAGTGAGGACGTCACAGGCACCCATGCTTTTTGATATATGAACTATAAATTGATTAACAAACAATGTAAAAAGTTTCTATTCGAACTCTCCACTATAAAACCGTATAGAACGAAATTGACCACTCTGCTTTAGGAACCGATAAGCAATAATTTCTAAAATTAATCCAGAAAAGCTTTCACAATTTAAGAAAATATCTTTAATCTTTTTAAACCCGTTAATTAGGTTAAGAATTTCAATAATAAGAGTAAGGGTGCTTAATGGAATTTCACTATAAAATTTTAACTGTTGAGTTTGCTTACATTTCCATGTATTTCGTCACTAACGACCCATGTTTCGCTTTTCTCCTAAGTTATTTTATCAAGAGATTTTGAAAATCAATAGAGCCCAGTTAAATTCTTTACCAATTTTGAATGAACAACTCAATCTTCCAAACTCCCCTCTATTGTATCCTTTGCGTGAAATGATTGCTTAAAAAATAAACATAAATTAACAATCAAAATAGTGAAATTCTCATAATTATAAATCATTCCATGATCACCCTGACAGAGCCCTTTAGTTTAGAATGAGTAGGTTTTCGAATTGCATTTAAAACTCTCTAACTCCAACCATAATGCGTTTATTTTCCCAACTAGGATTGGGAGCCATTGTTGTGATCAATCCAGGTGTCATTTTAGCTCCGAGACTTAGTGATAAGATTTTTCGTATTGTATCTTGTATATAAGCGATGTAAACTGTTAACTGTCTGTCAGTTTAGGTTCGTTGGTGTGCTCAAATGCCTGAAGATGCCGAAATGCAAAATCCGGGTCGTTAGTGACGAAATACATGGGAATTTAAAAAATCTCAACAATTCAAATTTATTAATCAGACTTTTATTTTTATTTTATGGTTTTCGCTATTTAAGATAGAAAAAAAAGTAAAATACTTGAAACACGAAATCGTCAAAAGGGATATTTTTTAACGATGGTGTATGTGCAATGGAACACAACTTCCTAGGTCTGAAATCTTTTTTCCTTAAATACATCAGCTAATAATTTATATATAATAAACAAAATTTAATTATCCATAGCAGGTAAGAAGGCACAGACTGACTCTCACAGAGATTAGCATGTTCTTTTAAACTGAGACAGTACATGATCACGTACTCATGGTTGAATTTTTTATATTTTCTCTCAGTTACTGAAATGTAGGCAGTTCATTGAACGTACTCTTTATTTTCTTCAATTTTTCTTTTTTATTTAATTTTCCTAAGTAAGTTTTAGTATTTTTTTGTTCGGGGTTTTTCGGTAATTGGAAGCACATGGGGTGGGGAATATGACAGTACACCCTTAAAGGCTGTATTCCATGAGATTATGCATTATTTTTGGTGTATTATATTACATTCTATTTAGTCTTTTTGACTTAAATTATCCGGTAATTTTTTTCACGCATGCCTCCGTTTGGGGATCCGAACAATTAATCACAAAATCGAGTAAGCCCAAGAGCGTTACTACTCGGCTATGCCAATTATCATACAATATCGGCCTCTGTGATCTAGTGGCAAGTGTTTACTCAGATCCGATGGGTCTTGGTTGAATTCCCATTAAGGTCAAAATCAAATTTAAATTTATGATCTTGGACATGAATAATTTCTTAAAATTCTCATCAAGTTTATCTCGTATGATTTTCTAATTTTCGAAATATTTGGCACATTGGCTGTCAGCTTTAATACCCGATATATTTTTAAAAACTATAAAATAATAAATCATGAGATATTTCTTTTCTCTATCTATTATACCATCGTTCGTAATTTAATTTTATCTGACATATTAATTTCTGTATTTAAATAAAATAAATTTATTTATCATTGATAATAACAAACGTAGCACCTCCCAATGTAAAACAAATGGACTCACCGGAATAATGGAGATATCTTACCAGAAGTTTTTCTGCGAGAACAAGTTGTTTCTCACTTACTCAACATCTTTTTTTCGAAGAGAGTAGAAATAGAATGCTAATGTTAGGACAGTACTAGTGGTTAGCTTGTTGCTCTTGCTACGTCCCATTTTTATGATCGGATGGGTTGGAAGTATTGCTAGGATCATAAACATCCATGCCTACGAATGGAACAAAAGTCTATAAATCAATTGAAAAATTAATTTGTGAAACTGTCCGCACCGGTATTTGAACCAGAGGCATACCTAACCGAAGCCAAGGATGTCGAAGACTGAACCACGGAGCCAACAATTTAAATTAATTTTACAATTTATTGTGTTCGCATCTTTTACCAGGTGATACAAACAGAAACTTTGCAGAAGCTGTGTATTTTAAAACTCGAAACGCACTGCAGGCCTCCGGGGTTCGTGTAACAAGCCAAAAATTAATTACCAAAGATAACAGACGGGATCAAATTTCGACAGTATCGCAATTTTTATTTCGATATCCTGTCATTTGATATTCTGAGTAGATACTGCGGCGCGTGAATCGACTATCAAGTTACAGATAATAATATTTTTTTCAGCGAGAAAAATAAAGAATCCTGTTCAATCTTTATTTTTCCAAGGTGTTTTTTGATAAATGGTTTTACGGAGGAAATCTCAGATTCCTGATAAAATGTGAAATATATAACAAACGTTGATTTTCCGAATGTTTAAAGGTGCTTTATTGTATTTTTAGTTCATGTAGATCAATTTTTATAGTTAAAAACTTTGTTATTCCACTGACTGTGTTTCTAAATGTGACACGTTCTTCGCTTCTTAAAGTGTCATCTTCAAACTAACTGTATCGTAAAGGTATTTATTTCTAAGATTAACAATGATTCTAATTCACTGGGGGGGACTATTTGCTTCTACAAACATGTGTCACATTTAGTAACACACCCAAATAAATAAGAAAGCTATCAGCTTTAATTTTATATTAGATATAAGCAATGTTTACTGTTAGAAATAAATATATTTATATGGTTTATAAATTTTCATACAATAAATTATGTTTGGCGTAGTAATATTTTATTATAATTACTTCCATACCAATGAAACCTTTTGCAAACATCTTTTGTTTTAACGTTGTGATTTTTTTATTGGTAGCCAAAACATTTATCATGTAAAAAAACAAACTTGATCAACGATTTCAGGATAATTTATCATTCAAATGATTTCATTATCGACTAACTAAATAATGCCACCATTATTTTCGTAATAATCATCATTCATGTGGCTGAACTGCGACGCTCTATGACTTCCATGACCATGTTGCTTCGTGATCAAAGGTCTAGATTACTGAAAAGAAATTTGCATACATTGATTGCAGGGATGAATTTCTCATCACTTTCCCTCCCCCATCCTATCTAATTCTGATCACAGGTCATATAACAGTGGTCTTCAAGCCCAACATAAAAGCAAGCATCTTTTGGAACCTACTTTTTAGCTAGTAAGGTTATTGGAAACCGATTTATACCTACTTCATTAATTGAATCGGCATTTATTTGGTAGAGCTCCATTATAATAGAATAAAATATCAAAGTATTCAGTACTACAAAATTGTATCAGTTATTGGAAATCTATTCCGGCTTCACGCCATCGCCATTGTTCCATAAATTAGTACTTTGATATTTTATCCTACGATTTATACTTTTTTTAAAAAAGTATATTTCACGATATAGTGTCTATCATCGTGGTTCTTATAGTATATAAATAAAAGTTTTTTTTTCATTTATTACTACTAAAAGTATAACGGCACTCCACTAAATTCATAGCATAAATGCATATGCCAATTATTTTTTAATTACATGTAGATACTTACTTATTTTATTTTAAATGCAAAACCCGGGTCGTTAATGACGAAATACATTGAAATGAAGTCTCAACAATTCAAATTTGATATGGAAATGTCATCAAGCACTCTCAGTCGATATATTTAATTCTTCAATTAAGTGTTAACCCTTGACGAGTTGTTGGTACTACTAAAAATTAAATATAAATAAACGTCAACTAACAGCGCCATATTTGTTCAATTATGTAGTGAAGGTCTTAAACTAAATAAATATTCAAACTTTAACGGAAAGAGCTTAATAGAGTTAAAGTAAATACTTGGGAAAGGTATACGTTTATTATAATGTCCTCACCTACAGTTTTCAAACGACAAAAATAAACAACCCTTTTCACACATACGAAGACAGCACATTAAAATGTGACGTAAAAGAAATTCACGCCTAAAAATAAGCGAAGTCTTTTTTACACTTTTAAGTAGATTAGGTTACATTAACGTTAATTCATATACATATTCGAATGAAATCAACTAGATAAAATCAAATTATTGAGCTTTTTTTTATTTTTATGGCACTTGCTTTTCTGGCATGTTTAACCTCCTCGTTTTCATATTTAAAAAAATACCTTCGGATCTCATGCAGTCACATTTCGTTACCGTGTGGGTTTTGTCATATAAATGCATTTGTATGTATAAATGCATTTTGTAATGTATATTGTATGTATAAATGTATATTTGTATGTATATTTGTAATGTATATTTGTATGTATAAATGCATAGTAAAAAGTGTATTATGATTTTATGTAGTATTAAGTAATTATTTTACGTCATATTTTGTGTGCAAAACCTGAAGTACCTATCAAGCTATGCGAAATTATCGGAAGACGCAAGAATCAAAATTCTTTATAGCAGGACAAGCTTGAGACGTGTTTCTGTGCTGTTTGAAACGAAACGGTTGCATACGTACATGCGGTCATGCATTTTGGTTTGTTACTATACCATACTATACTATAATTTTGTATTTTTAGATGGTAAAATTGACGAGGTTTTCTAATTATGATTGATACAAAGAAGACAAACATAAACTATATTTTTAATTTTTAATCATACGTAGAACTATTTTATTTACAAATAGCAAAATTTTAAATTTTTTGTATGACCTATTTCACAGATAATTTAAAGGTTTGAATGCCAAAGTAACGAATTGTTCATCACGAGTACGGAAGGGTTAACATAATCAATCTGTGATACTTTATTATTGATGTTAACCTAACCTAACCTAACGATGTCTTTTCGAAACAATGTAAAAACCCTAAAACCCAAAAACATGTATGAGAGTTAATTTTTTTTGTAACCATTCAATTTATTCCCTATTAATTGCATATTATAGACTCTACTTAGTCGTTAAGCAACTCTTTTTCAAACAGTTAGGAAAAACAGGATTAGTTGTTAATTAATCGTTTTCGCTAATCATTATTAGGATAGAATGGGTGGAAGGTAATTTATATATCAGAGTCATCCATGTTTTCAAATCCATAAATTGATTGAAAAATCAATTCATGAAACTGTCTGTACTTGTATTCAAGCCCGTGAACACTACGACTGAAGTTAACGATGTTGATGACTCAGCTAGAGGCGCCAGATTATTTTTACAACAATTGTGATTAATATGTTTTATAAATAAAACAGTTACTCTATGTAAAGAAATTTAAAGAAAATCGTATCTGCCCTACTTGAACATAATTAATTTTTACTTGGTACAGTTAGTCACCCAACTTTCTAGTTTATTGAAGTACTGATTCTGCCATTATTTGATGTATCTTTGACAAGGCCCACACGTGACGTTTCCTGTGGTTAGATTGCTTGACATTTTGACGGATTGAACATTTGTTAATAATTACCACGCTCCATGATAAAAATCGAATGATCGTGGGCGAGAACTCAAACTAATGACGGGCTTATTTTTGGATTCGAATGTTCAACTGTAAATGTCTCAATTTATTTTTTATTATTTTTTTATCGAAGAGTGTGAACAACTGTGAAGAAAAAATCCTTCTTCATTACTTACTCCTGAACACTGAGAAGCTAGTCATTGGTTTACAGCATTAACTCTGCCATTTTCATTCATACATCTACATTAAATAGAAAAATAAAAAAGGTTAAGCAATTATTACATTGATCGGATTGTAAATCAGACTAGGGGCTTGTCAACCGTCGCCAGTAGTCGGACTTTTGAGCTTAAACACTTAAATAATAGTGGATGTATTTAAAAAAATAGATTTTTTTGATTTGTGTAGGTAATCATGCTACTTGTCAATGTATATCTGCACTATACTGACCAATGTGATGCAATACACAATTAAAAAAAGCACATTTTTACTTCGCAAGTTTCAACAAATTCATGTTGTATGGGGATCTCTAGTAAAATATACTTTATATTGTCATGCTTTGCATCATTATGTTTTTTATTGTTCTGTCTACTATCAATAGATTATTTCGCGATATTCATGAAGTTTCATAATGATAACCGGACACTAGGAAACCAAAAGGCCAACCATTGGATTTTAGGGGCCGACCACTGGGCTAATTGGCATTTTTTTTGTAAGCTTCTATTATTTTATGCTTGGTACAATATTAACTATTTTATTTTAAGTTGGTTACATTTCTTAATCCCTGTTCAATGAAATAACAGCAAAAAAAATATGTATTTATAATTCATTTACTCAAAATCACTTTTGAAAGTACACCTGTCGCTTAACTGACTGAGCACTGACAAAACGACCCTATAAAAGTTAAAAAAATATTCAGTTCAACATTGTTGATAAATATCTTTTTCGTTATCACATTAATCGATAAAACTATCTATGTAACTTATAATTATTCTCCTGTTAACATCTTGTATCAATAGCTATTACAAAACACACAACTTTTAATCATTTTACAAAGTTATTCATCGAATTTACAATTACACGGATAAACTCCATTACACTACGATAAAAACAAAAAATTACCTAGACACAAAAAAATACATATTTTCGGAAATGTGGTGAACTGGTTTACGTCGTTGACTTTGGTTACGGATATCTCGGGTTCAAATCCCGGTATGTATAGTTTCATAAATTGATTTATGGATTTATATTCATAGTCATGGATGTGTGTGATATCTAGAATTCCCTCCCATTCATCCGATTCTAAAAACGAGACATAACAACAGTTATTAACTAGTCATGTCTTAGCTGTTTCTTTCTATCCCTACTCTCTTCGAAAAAACGTGGTGGAGCAACTGAGTAACAGGCGCTATTCTCAGAAAACTTATGTTAAGATATTTTCATAAAGAGTCCATATGTCCAGCGGACATGGTTTGAAAAAATTAAGCTATTTTTTTGTTGGTCATTCTTGGTGGAAAGACATAAAATTTCATGACAGGATGGCAAACAATCACAACTGGTTTTGGTCATTGTGAGCAATTTCAATGTTTTCAGTTCAAGTGTGTATTTTTTTTAGTATTTTTTAAATAAAATTTATTTCATAACTTTTCACGACATCACGCTACAGTTTTTTACGATGGCTGGCTGCAGACATAGCTATCAACTTTACGATATGTTTTTTGTAGAACTAAAAACAAACAGTTTTAATTGCTCTTTTCTTATTTATATTCTCATAATATACACTTCAATACACAATATGTTATACTCAGTGGATAAATCGTATAAAATACTTAAAGAAAGCTTTGTTGTGATAATTAGCTTTAAACTAAATTAAATATAGCTTATTGAAAAGCTTGTCGAGTGGGATGTCTAAATACATTTTCTTTAGAACCATCAGAAAAAGTTGGTATAGATGAAAAAAATATGAAGATTTAGTCAAGAAAGGGCGGAAAAATGTGGGCGGAATGTACGTCTACCTGTTGAACAATCACTGTGTCGATTTTCTTAACCTCCTACATTTTGCCGCCTACTCGTATCCCTACATAAATATGTTATTTTTATGATTGATCAAAATTCATAAATGTTATCCTGTTTTTCTTTCAATATAAAGATATAAATAAACGCCTATGCACTGCTATATTGACGGTTGTGTTTATCGAACATACAATAATTGTATTTATCAATTGTAATTATTTCGTTTTATTTATTGTAAAAATAAAAGGACAAAATGACAGTTGATAAATATTTCGGCCTCTGTGGTATCAACAGATGGGTTTATGTGTAATTATCGATAAAATATCAAATTAATATTTTGTCATTATAATTGACCTCGGTGTGACTTTAGAAAATTCTTACTGTATTTATTTCATTTTATGTGATTTAAAATATCAACACACCTGGCACCTTTGGTTTTAAAACCTGTCATGGAAAATATTTTTTTTAATTCATTCTTAAAAAAGATACATATAAATTTATCTGTAGCGTCATGGCAGAAGTTGATATGTCATTTTGGGCTTATTCTCAGGATTAATAGAAAATATTTATTCGCGTACTGTGGCGAAATTTGATACATCAGTCATTCATATCGTATCATTCAAAAGTTATTTCATTTAAAAAATATATTTAAATTTATTAAAATAATGAAAAGCCAAAAAATGTTATGTTAAATATTTTTGTTTGGCATTACACGAATACAACATCATTTTTAGTGCGATAGGCTGGTAACACCTGGCAAGTCAAACTTTCTGTAAAATACTTGGAACGCCTTGAACATATCTTCTCCTGTAAAGTAAGGTAAAGCTGACATATCAACTCTTGCCATCACGCCACAGATATATAAAATTTTACCGAAGATAAAAAAACAATTTTATAAAATTAAGGCAGAAATAGAATAATTTTGTTTATACAAACATTAACATAAGAAACAAAAGTAAAAAAGAATAATTACACAAAAATTATTGCTCAATATGTCTACCTCTCTTAGCAAAACATTGATTAATGATTTAAATTGTGTTTTTAATGAAATTTAAAAGCAATACAGAATTTTTAAAATAATGTTTGTAGATTGCATACTTACCAACGCTTGACTTGGCATACTCAGTTAAAAAAAGATAATTTTAATCGATACCAGAAGCATTGTTTTTAAGGTTACTTTTCCTACTCAGTATTAAATGCACGTGACATAGTTACATCGTGGATTCTAGAATACAGTAAACAATCTGAAAATATTTCTTCATTCCGGAATAAAATTACCGTCGGAAGCGAAACTATCTCACTTTTTCTCCATGATCAATGCAGAAGAATTCTTTTAAAAGAATTACCACACGCTTTTCCCTTGCCACAAGTAATTCACTTTACCAGTTTCTTTGATGTAATTAGCTTTGACGTTTATCGATACAAGTAAAAAAGCCTTAAAAGCTTTTATAAAAAAATTTAATAATAAGGTATCAATTTTCTCAATACGGATATTAACAAGCTAAGATACTTTTCATTTGCGGACATTATATTGTGGTGAAATATAATGTTGGGTTTTTATGAGTGCTTTAATAATTATAAAAAAAATATTAAATACGTTTAATCAATGTTTAAGTTCAACGAAATTTTTTCGAAGATTCATAAAGCTTTTGTTGTTCGTAAAACTAAATTTTAATCAATCAATTATTAAAAAAAATATTCTGACATTTTTTTTACTGAGTCAACAATAGATACACTTATCAGTGTTTTTAAACCCATGACAATGACAAGAAATTGTAATTAATAAAATAAGTGTAATATTGTGACCTTTGGACAACTTTTGTAATACGCAATCTAAAAATCCCCTGAAAATAAGTATGTATGCTATTTTGGTCACTCAGCTTCATTCATATGCCAAACAATAAAACGTGTGTTCTGTTTGATCTTCAGTTTACAATAGTTTTCAGCCAAAAAGTATTTTTTGCACTGCTTTTGACACGTTTGTCTTAAACCTAATTCCGTGTTGCCAAATATTAATTATACACTGTTTGCGTAGCCAAATATATGCTCTGTTTTCTTATAATGTTTTTATTGGTTATGTATTGCCTCTAAATTAGGTGAACCTTGTTTTATAATTTTAGTATGCTGCCTGTTCCTGCAACATCAAGTGGCTTACTGACAACTATACATATTCAAATAGTATCTTAAAAGTATCTGTTCGTAAGATTTTTATTTTGGGCAAACACCAAATTCTAGTTGTTTCTAATCACCCAATATTTACCTTGGAGAGTTTGATCGAATTACAATGAAAGAATGAATTTATGTTTCCAAACGCAGCTATAAAGAATTAACAAGTTATGAATCTTGAAGTGTTGCGCGATTGCTACTTACGTGATATTTTTCCATGATAAAAATCACACAAAAAAGAATAACCCTGAAAGTCTTAAATAACTATTCGAGATATGTGAACATGTGAATTTTTGTATAAAATTAAAATTTATAAGTTTTCTCAAACATAAAACGCACACTTTTTGTATGATTATTGGAATCACATTATCGCTCTTCTATAAGAAAACACTAAATCGGAAAAATGACATATTGACTTAGTTATACCAAAATGTTCCTTATTTCGAACTCTACCGTATAAAAAATACCTTATTTTTATAAAAATATACTTATACTTAAAAACAGTTTTGTATAAATTAACTAAATGAAAAAGGAATAGAATTTCAAGCATTTAAAAAACTTCAAAGTTCAATTACTTAACACTAGTACTTTCAGTTGAGTTAGTGTCTTCTTCCAGAACAATGACTATGTCGTCGTTGTTCTGGAAGAAGAGACTAATTGAAAAATACTATTTTGTCAAATCGTTTGAAATGCTATACCTTTTTCATTTTATTTGTTTGTACAAAACCGTTTTTAAGTAAAACTGTAATTTTTAAAAATAATTTTGTTATTTTTTACAATAGAATTTGAAATAAGAAAGATTTTCATAAATCTAACTCAATATGTCATCTTTTCGATTTAGTGTTTTCTTCCAGAATAACGACGATAGAATGTTTTACCTGTTAATATAAATCGTTAAAAAGCAGCAAATTACTATATAAAAACAGAGAGCAGAAAGAGATTTTTTTCTTCTTGCTACTAATGACACATAAGTGACTCAATGTCCAAGATATTGGCGATCTATGATAATATGCCTGGCTTTGATAAACAAACGTTATGTAATTTTTTCACCAACTTTATATAGATGACGAAATCAATAGAAAAAAACATTTTTAACTCACATCATGACTAACCTATTCGGTACTAAATAATTCCGGTCAAATTTAACCTATTTTATTTAAATGAATAGTCACTTTATAAAGACGTTTGCATTCTTCGGCAGCAGAAATGTTAAGTGAGGATTTGAACCGAAAAAGAGTACGGTTGTTTTCTTTGTGTATACATTTACGCCAGTATTATAATGTCGGAAAAAATCACTGAACTGTTTCAGATTGTAACCTTTTTCCGACACTTTTTTTCACGCAATCCTTGACATTAACTTCCATTGTGCGGCCTCTTGTTCAAGAAACGCTCAAGCGTCGTATCAAATTTATTCTCGGCCAAATATATATGTACATATATTACACGGTATAACAGTAAACAAAAATATTCACATAAAGATGGCATTGACTTACGTTTGCCATCTTTCATGTGGAAAGTGAATCAAAAGATTACCCCTGCGGCAGGAATGGGGAACCATGCGAAGAAAATATTCTTATAAAAAGAAAGAATTAGATGCACCTCCGAATTTATACTTGGAAAAAAGTATTTAATACTTCATAACAATAATTTCTTTCATTGAAAAAAAAAGAACACGTTAATTTGGTTTTTACAATTTTTTATTTAAATTTATTCGGCGGTAATTAATTTATAATACAACATTAAATTTTACAACTGTACTATTCCACTAGTTGTGAATTTAGATGCTTTTCAGAGAGGTGAAACACGAGGCACACCTAGTAACATAACATAAAATGACAATTTTATAGTCTTTTTAGTCAAAATATCAAATAAATTATTAAAATTTACTCGGTAAAATAATCAGTGAAAGTTTTTTTGAACAATTATTTTGACATACATGGTTGTTTGGATTATTGAGATTTTGTACACTTCCATGTATTTTGTCACAAACGACCCGGGTTTCGCCTTACGGCATCTTCAGGCATTCGAGCACACGGTTGGATTCGAACTGACATTCGTGTGCTCGAATGCCTGAAGATGCCGAAAGGCGAAACCCGGGTCGTTAGTGACAAAATACATGGAAGTGTACAAAATCTCAATAATCCAAATTTGATATTGAAATTCCATCAAGCAGCCTCAGTCGATGTCTTAAATTATATACATGGTTGTATTGCAAAATAAATAAATATATTATTGTGAATTTTTCTAGGAAAAAATATATTATGCTGAAAAAAATTTGATGAGATTTGCTTAAAATGTTATTACTAGGTAAATGTAATAACTATGTGCAATTCTTATCAAAATTTATATTATGAAGGCTAAACGAGAGATAATTCATAATAATTGGTATTTAATAATAATTTAGTAAATGAATGACAATGTGTATGTTTAATTGAATTTTTTTTTGTAGCGTGAAATATGTCATCTGGATTAAGAATCTTGTGGACAAATCCATCTAAAGCATGCATTTTCTTCCCAGTTCTCAACACCCTCATGGTCTAGTTTTACGTAGTGACCAGTAACAAAAACAGTAAATCGCGTTATATTTCTGATATATGATACATATAAACTGGCTTATGTCTCTTAGGTGAGGGTTACCACAGGCACTCTGCAGGCAGTCCTTCGAAACTCAGCAAAAACTGAAAAATAATATTTCTCACACACGCTCGGGATTTAAGGAGTCAGTCTTATTGGAGGATAATGCCGCTGTAACAGCATTTGATCTGGGCCTTTTTAGGGTTGGTATAGAAGTGTTATTTTGACATTTGAAACGCCATCGGATCGGTTGTTTTTCTGTAATCACGTACTCAAAGCCAAATATCATCGTGCGATATACATAAACCCAACATTTTCAATGATTGAATTTCATATTTTAATGGTTGAACTTCATTATTAGATTAAAAATAGTATGTTTTTAGTTTCGCGTGAATATTTTTTTTTTTTAATTCGATGAATATTTCGACATTGCCATAACAAATACAAATATCTGTTTTATTGGCAAAAAATGGACGATATCGTTTTTTTTTAATTGTCAATTCTTATATTCAAGTGGTCAACGCTTTTATATATCTCATTTTGCGACAGTTTCTACAGGCTCAAATACCAGAAAAGAAAAATTCATAAAATACTTTTTAATCGATTTATCAATTTGTTACAATTTAAGACGTCGACTGAGGCTGCTTGATGGAATTTCAATATCAAATTTGGATTATTGAGATTTTGTATACTTCCATGTATTTTGTCACTAACGACCCGGGTTTCGCCTTTCGGCATCTTCAGGCATTCGAGCACACGAATCAGTTCGAGTCCATCCTCAGGCGATGTCTTAAATTTTATCAATTTGTGTTTAAAGGCAAACATTTCTGTGATGTACAACTCCTTCCAATTATTAGACTATTATTCCTTTAAAAGTCACATCTTTCTATCTTTAAGCTTAAAAATAAGGTAGAGTGACTGAATTGCTTTCACGATCAAGATTAGTAGTTTTTTAATGCAATGAATCATAATAGTTTAAAGTCGACTAAATAAAATTCTTCTGGGAAATTTAATCTCAACATTTTCCATCACAAAAATAAAATCTTATTTTGTAAAAATATAATTAAAATGCAATAGAAATGCTACCGAGTAGAACAAACAAACAAACATTTTGCTACAAAGATAGTAATTACAGTAGCTCTTTCATACGATTTTATTTAATATCATCGTAGAGGATTATTTATTATACTCGCAAATCTTCGCTACTTTGATTTATTTCAAAGCATCTCGAATCTAGCGAGATAAAGCATCTGCAAGTTTTTACAGACCTACAGGTAGAAAGCAAAAGGAGGTGGTTGTATAAAAAATATGCCCTGATTAAAGAGGGACTGATTAAACGCGTTCTCTCCACTGGTAAAGAAGATAGTACTTAGAAATCTGGAACACGAGAAACATTTCAAAGAACAGAGCTTTCGGATATAATCTACAAGATGAAAAGTAATGGAGCTTTTCGCGTTTAATCCAAGGCAATAGTTTAAGGTTAAGAATGTAATGCGACTCAAGATTTTTGATATATCATTTCGTATTGTTTACTGTTAACCTTTTGAAAATGTTTCTATATTTTCAACCATGTTTATTCCGAATGTATATTTGCAGTCTCTCAACACAAGTTGCTTTACGAGAAATGGCTGTTATTTAGTGGCTAAGCCGTTTATTTATCAGTCGCTTTTGGATACGGTAAGGTATTATAAAGACTAGCGGAAAGATAAGTATTGAGCTAATCGCACTCGCTACGCCTGGTTTTTATGACGGCTGGAAAAGAATTTACATATCACAGAAACACATGTCATCGGAGTCACTGGACACAAGGATCTGAATTAATTATTCAGATATTTTACAGTTTTGCTCACTGAACACTGACTTTTTGATTTCTGAACACTGGCTTGCAATTTGTACAAACAGGTTTGTTCCATTGTTCTGTTTAAATTGGTAATTAAGTGAGCGAAATCAGTCCTGCAGAGAGTAAGCGGATGAGCTCGAACTGAAGGCTGTTAAACAGTTTATACCGTTTATATTATAAGACAAATTAATAAAAAATATTATCAATAAGTCTATGAACTACATTGATATCTGAATAAATTCAAGCACCTATTTGACAATAATGGTTTTCAAACTTGGTTGGGAAAATAATCGCATAGACAGTTAAAAAGTCATAGAATTTTACGATCATAAGAATCAATTGTCATAAAAATGTTTCTGGGATCATCATTATAATTTCTGTCAACCAAAAATTGACAGACAAAAACAAAACTAGTTCCATAAATGATCACTAACTAATTCGATTACTGGCTAGTAAGAAATAATAAACAGCCAGTTAATGATTATGTTTGGTCAGTAAATGATTGGCAAATAGTCAGGTTAGGTTTAAAAACAAAATCGGACCGTTTTACATAATTATCTGGCAGTTTCTTTTATTAACTGAATCACGTGTATACTGAACATTTTGGTTAATTACGGACCGTTTATTAAATTGAAATAGTTACTTAGTTTGCGGTTTGAATGCGCCTTTAGTGCGCTCGGCACGGAATCTTAAGCACTTGATTGACATCATCTGGTTACGATACATCGCTAAAGTCATACGTTTTGGGGAATGGATTGAATAAGTTTGTCTAGGAAGATTAAATTGATAATAATTTTTGCTTTTAAACAAACTTGTATGAGTTTAAAAATTCACGAATTTTCAGGTACTCTGTACTGCATGCGATCTTTTATACGCAGTGAATGTGTTAAAGTAATTAAAGCGATAATTTGAAATTGTGATCGAGACTACTTAAATTATTATTCTGAATAGTTTAAAAATAATTACGAATGCTTGCATGACGCAATGTTTATAATACCGGCAGTCATAGGAGAGAGTTTCTACTGAGTAAATAATAATTTTCACACTCACTTCCATTATCATTTAAAATAATTACAAGGGCATTGATTATTTCTACAACGGAACCGCCTTTACAGGACTGATAACGTCAATCAAGTGAAAAGTGCCAGTTAACGATAAAATCGATAACGGGTACATGAGTTATTGATTTCGGTTTGTGTACACATACCTGCCACATATTACGAAAACGCGTCTGTCATACTTGCTTCTATGTAAACGAAGTGGTTGTATATTTGTTCATTTTAATACATAGCGCTAACGAGGTACTTCAACTCTTTTAAGCGTTTGTTGGCACGTATCTAACTCGAAACGCGGACCCCTATACGCAATGGAAAAAAATCTCGACCGTCTTGTTGGCTATGGAATCATGTATGACTAGGTAATACAGGGGCTGATTTTTTTCAGATTAAAAATTATTTTTTTCCATGTCCGCTCCCAATGTGAAGCAAATGGTCTCCTAATGGAGGTATCTTAACAGAATTTCTCTATGAGAACTGCTTGTTACTCAGCTGCTCAACCCCTCTTTCTTTAAGAGAGTAGGTATAGAAGGATACGACTAGGACAAGACTAGTGGTTAGCTAGTCGCTCTCACTACGCCCCGTGAGTATCGGATGGGTGGGAGTGAGTTTTAGACATCACAAACACTCAGACTACGAACAAAAACCCATAAACTGATTGAAAGATCAATTTATGAAAACCGTCCGCAACCGGGAATTGAACCCGAGAGATCCGTAACAGTAGCCAACGACGCTACCAACTGTGCCACGGACGTCGACAATTATTATTCTATATATATGTAAAATATACACATTTTAAATAAAAAAAAATTTGTTAAATAATGGGAATTGTTAACTGCATTGTAGGCTTTAATGAATAATATAATTTTGCACGCTGACTAAACCAACTTTGTTTATTTTTGTTTAGTGTAGTTTTGAAATAAAGATACTGTATTTAATTTTACTACTAAAGAATATTACAATAGAGAGTAAGCTATACTTAGTCTAATATTGTAACATTGACCACAATTTACCAATAATGACATATTTATGTCTTACCGATTTCTGCAATATATTTTAATAGAACACGCTAAAAAGTTATTCTACTAAATTACTTGTGTAAATTTACGATAGTATTGTAGTTACGCGTTTATTTTTAAATTGTTTAGATTTTTTAATGATATTGAGATGGTGCGTTCTATGCTTCAGACTGAAGTCAAACGTCATGACTTATTTTTCAAACAAATAAGTACAATTGGTGAAATAAAGGGTTTTTTTTTTAACTGGCAGCACTTTTACCAGTGAACGCCAGTTTGACAGCTGAGAGCTGATTTGTGCTCAGTTTTGTTTGTCATTTCACCATGAACATACCGCTTTACCATCGTGTGCGTCGTAACTTCGGTGAATGGGGCAAAACAAAAATTGCAACTGATCCTTACTTTTACCGAAAAAGTTTGTTCAGCGATGAGATGATTCGTCAATAAAATAAATTTTGGATTTGGAGCAACAAAAATCCACAATCTATTTTTAAAACGCCGTTACATCCATAAAAATTAACAGTTTCGTGTGCTTTATGGGCTGGTGGAATCATTGGTCCATATTTTTTTCAAAGATGATGCCGGCCAGAACGTTACTGTCAATGGAGAGCGCTATTGATCTATGGTCGCTAATGTTTTCGTTCCAAAATGGAATGACCATAATGTAAACGAGCTTTGGTTTCAACAAGATCGTAAAAAATGCCATACAGCGCACGCCCCAATCAATTTTCTAAAGAAAACTTTCAATAAGAGCATAATTTCGCGAAACGTAACTGTGAATTGACCACCGAGATCATGTGATTTGAACACATTTGGACTTCTTTCTATGAGGTTGTGTGTAGTTGTAAGTCTACGTCGATAAACCAGCAACGCTTAATGACCCTGAAGACAACATTCGCCGCGTTATCGCCGATATCGCATGCTTCAGAAAGTGCCTGAAAATCGGACTTTGAGACTGAACTTTTTTCGAGCCAGCCATGGCGTCCACATGCTGGAAATCATTTTTAAAAGCTAATGGCATTTAATAAACTTTTCAATAAATCCAATATAATGAGCATAACTACGATTATTAAATGTTTTATTTCATTTTAAAGTTCTATATCTCTAAAAGACAACGAATAGTTGCAACAGGTTTATGTCTTACTTATTGTTCAAAGTATTTAGCAAACACGTCCCAGCAAAAACTATCAATGATTAACATCATTGTAGTATTGAGGAAAATTAAAAATCGCTACTCAAATTATTAGCACTGTAATTTTTAGAAATTAAAAATTAACATCAAACTACAGACCAAAGTGAAGCGATCAAACGCTCAGATATATACTCTTAGATTCTTTTGTCTTAGCTTGCTTAATAAGCGAGATATTATTTCCAAATAACAATCAAGCTGGCTCTGTTTAGGCTGACCACTAGAGATCTGGACAGCAAAATCGATACAATATTCTTAGTGATAGGTAGCAGAGAGCCGAGGAAAATTGCTGCAAACTCACTATGGCAGAAGAGGGCGTAATACCACTGGCATAATATTGAATATGCTTTTTAAAGAGGCAAAACTCGTGTCATTCATATTTACACAATCAGAATACCACCAACGGAATAAAAAAAATTGAATATTAAGAATCAAGTCATTTTTCTTTAATTTTCAAATTGCATTATATATTACAGGTAGTCCTCAACTTATGACGGTTTGCACTTACGACTAAAATTTAAAAAAGAGATTTTTCTTCGTGGAAATATTCCTGAGAATAAATTGAAACCATTAATGATCTACAACTTGAAACACGCAAGAACCTTCAAATAAATCATTGCGTATGTGTTACTATTACATAAAAATATTAAATATTAAAATTGTGTTTACAAGGTTTTATTCTGTGTTTAATTTATTAAAAACAGAGGATTGGTGGGCCAATTTGCGATAATTGTTGTTTGACAGCTACAATATAACATCAAATTTGAATTATTCAGATTTTGTACACTTCCATGTATTTTTTCACTAACGACCCGGGTTTCGCCTTTCGGCATCTTCAGGCATTCGAGCGCACGAATAGACTCGAATTGATGTCTTAAATTATACAATATAATATTTGAAAAAAAGCGCGCTCTGGTGTGTTTAAATGTATGTGTATTATTTTTGGTTGCAGCTGCTTTATTTCCACAAATGAAGGTAACTCTCCTAAAACTGACCTGAACCAAGCAATATTTAGTTTTAATATTTCGCATGGAATTTGACTTTCGAACGATTCGATTTGCGACCAAAGTTCAGGAACGTATCTCGATTGTAAGTCGAGGATAACCTCTATAAAAAAATACATGTAATACATTATCATCAACAAACTGATAAAGCGTCCTTTTTCATTATTGTGTTTTTGAACCTTTTTTTTGCTTAAAGTTCATTTCAATAATAATTGTTTGTTTCGAATAAATATTCAACATAATATTTCACATAAAAAGTTTTTATACTTGTAAAAACAAATAATCTACTCGAAAAGTTAAATTAAGATGTTGTTGTTGAGTTTTTTATTTAATTTTAAATGGACTATGTCGTACAAAAAAGACAAAAGCCTGTGACAGATTGAAGTATTAAACAAACGAATTGACACCGAATTGTTAAAGTAAAACCTCCAAGATAAATCTGACTAATTAAATAATGATGTCGGAAAACAGCAAAAATATAATTCTATTCTGGAGATTATCTCAAAACTTTGTATTTTTGCTATTTTAAATATAAAACTAACTAAAGAATTTAATTACTGTACACTCCTTCTTTTCTTGCATTAAAAACATTTGTTTTTCATAACACTGACGAAACAATTACTTGCAAAGAAATCATTCTATGTATATTATTACATTTCGTTGAGTAATTCTTTTAAATATTTATTTCCGTCAAACGGTAATTGTTTTCTTTATAAATATAAAAGAAATAGAGATTTAAATGAGCTATATTATCATTAAAATAATACTTTATTTAGAGCTGCGTTTACGATTGTTACAAATTCACACAAAAAGAGCAACTATAAAAACTTTATCAATTACAGAAGAAAACATAATTTATTATTATTATTTTTTTTTTTTTTTTTCATCAGTTGATAATGCTCGTGATGAGCGAAACCGGTCCTGATCATTATAAATATGTGGAAGTAGTACAAACAAATTGTGTTTTATTTTTTAAAATATAATGTCTTTCCACCAAGAATTGACAGTTAACACCTTAAAAGTTATTTATTATTATATTTATGGTGTAGTTACATGTATGTATACAGATGAAAATGCTCGCGATGAGAAAAAAACCGGTCCTGAACCTTCGATAAAATTTCGGTATTTGCAAAAAAAAATACGTTTTATATTTATCAATCTAAATATATCCAATTGTCGGCATCAGTGGAGCAGTTGGTAACGTCATTGGCTACGATTACTGATGTCTCGGGTTCGATTCCCGGTGTGGACTTCTGTTCGTGGTCATGAATGTTTTTGATATCTCCCTTTCCCTTCCACTCATCCGATCCTCAAAAACGAGGAATACCAAAAGCGATTAGCTAACAACTAGTCCTGTCGTAGTAATATCCTTCTATCCCTACCCTCTTCGATAAAAGAGAGGTTGAGCCACTGAGTAACAAGCAGTTCTCAAAGAAAATTTCTGTTGAGATACCATTAGGAGGCCATATGTTCCACGTTGAGAGCGGACATCTTTGAATAAAAAGTTTTTTTATTAATATTTTTACGATTTCTGTTTGGCGATGGGTATATTAATTTATATATATCAAAAATGTTTATTTCTTAAATTCAGTTTTTCCGTCATTTTTTTTGTTAAAGCAACGTAGTTTTTTTTTACTTAAATAGAGTAATATTTAAGTACTTTGACAGAAATATTCATACCCCAAATTAGACGCGTAGAAAGCAAATAACTTACCAATAGTCCTTTGCTAACTCATTCTTTGTTTGTTTGCCATTATCAAAGAGATATTTCAGGTTGATTTATAGCCAGCTTAAAATGAGCAACATCAGTTGAGATGCTTTGCTCTAGGCACAAATACACCTAATTTCGAGCTAGTATTTAAATATTACAGTCATTGAAATATTTCTTAATATTAAAATTAATAAAATGAATAAACAGATTTTTGCGAATATTCAATTTTGATCAATTCTAGAGCGGCCCTGAGTAAAAAGAAAATTTGGCAAAAACACAGCGTATCCGAATTTAATTCTTGCCTATTATATTCAGATCAGCGTATAAATGTATAAAAAAACTGGTAGCACCTAATGGAGATAAGATTTTTACAAGCACTCACTATTCAATTAGTCATTCAGAAATGAATATTTTTGCATACATTTTAATGCCACTTTGCGTTTTCTACATCCTGCTACAACACAGGGTGAGCCTGGATAGTTAATCTTTGAAAAAAAATCTGTTATGTAAATTTATTTCTTTTTATTACAAAAACATGGTTAGATAAATTCTAAATTATGTAATTATAATTTGGGCGTAGTTTTGGTAAATATTTAATAACTTTTAAGGTGTTTACTATTAATTCTTGGTGGAAAGGCATAATATTTAAAAAAAAAAACACAATTTGTATTGTATGTACTTGTAAACGGGTCCTGATCTAGAAGTAGTACAAAATAATGTATTTTCCTTTTTAAATATGTAATGTCAGGATGTGTTAAGATATTGTTAACATATTATAATGAAATATAATATTTTAGGCGTATGTCATTTAAATTTGTCAAACTATTTTTAACAAAGCAGTTAAATTTCTTTTCTTTAAGTTTTTGTGAATGCAACCTGTGTTGGATTCCAATTCGAAAATTTCGACTGATGACAGAATCATTACACAAAGTTTTTGGTTATATAACGGTAATTACTTATATGAAAAAATCAGTTTTTGAATGCATGCTAAAAATAAAATATCAATTGAATAAGAAAATAAATAATTAGTAGATATTCACAAATTTCATTAGCTGAAATTCTTTTAACTTTATTTAACAAATTTTTGTGATTTAATATTATTAGATAAAATTTGATCTAAAGTATTCGTCTTCAAAATTTTGGCAACGCATATTTTTAAAGACGTATAATATCTATGAAAGGCAATAAAAATCAGTTATTTACCATCCGTCGTAATTTCAATTGGCTTTATGTTAATTGTGGTTAGATAATAAAAGCTGTATAAAGAATTACCCTTAAATAAACGTTAGTCAACAATAATGTTTGAATAACATTTAAAAGTGTTGAATTGATTCAATCGAATACATTGTGTAACTCATAATAACTGTTATTGAATGGTTATTATTTCAGGGTTAAAATACCAGTGAGTGTAGAGAGCTTTCGACCCACCCGGCAGTTAGATAGGCTTTCACGTTCGCCTACAACTAGAAGCTTTTCCGAGCCTTGGATAAATCCATAAAAAGGCACTTTCCTCTCTGTTGGTGGTACTCTCTGTGAACCACCTGCAGAGATCCGTGTGGCACACCGCGTCTCACAAAACCACCTTCCACAGAAAGCTCGGTCAATGGAAGCTCCAAAACAAAAGGAGCTTTCAATATTGAAATTGTAATATGCATTGAGTTTTCCTGATTGATGATTTTTTCATTACTCGGCTTGAGCGAATAAGTGAAAAATACGAAGTCCTTTATCCGCTGGTATCTTTTGTATTTATTTTGACGGTGAATTTTTTTATTGTGTTTAAAAAGCTTCGAAATCTCATTCAATAAGACAACATTTTTATTGTAAAAAGTTTACTGCTATTTTTCTTACAATTCCCATTCCTTAACTAAATGATTGTGTATATATGTTTATTAAAATACTATAGTTAAAGCAATTAACAAAACTTTATATTTAAAAAATAAAACACAATTTGTTCGCTCATCACGAGTATTACCAACTGATGAAAATTAAAATATAATGCCTTTCCACCAATTATTGACAGATAACACCTAAAAAGTGATTAATAAACCTTTACTAAAAAAATTTTGTTGCATATTTTTTACATCATTTATGGTTATACAAGTAGGCTAAGAGTAAGAGAGATGGAAAAATTACTAATTACGGTGCCTTGGTTCATTTTTTATTTAATTATGATACATTACTATTTAGATTCTTTTAGTGCCACATGTTAACTTAATAAAATATATTATTCCGAAAAAAGAGGTTGAGCAACCGAGTAACAAGCAGTTGTCGTAGACACGTTATGTTAAGATACCTTCATTGGGAGATGTACCTTCCCAATGGAGGTATCTCAACAGAAGTTAGAGATATATATTAAGGTGATTTAGTACACATTTTTGTGCTCAGTAATCATTGATAAATCTCCAACTGGTAGAGGCATTATTCATTCAAAGCGTATCTAGCAAATATTTATTTATTTAAAAGTTTTGTATAGAAATATTTTTTCTGTATTCCTGAATTTTCAGTCAGTCACAAAACACTAAAATTATGAAAACCTACGTGACTATTATAGTTGAAACCTGTTTTAAGATTTGGGGAAAACTGCTTCACCCTTTCAAAGGTTGCAGTAAGTTATCAGTGTATGACATAAAATATCGCTTTCTTTTACAACGTAAGCCTTTGTAAAAACGTATTTATATAAAATGCCCAATTAAAAAAGCACTATAATAATTTAATCTTTGGCTTAAGCAGACCAAAAGAAACTGAAAATATGTTAATGTAATATTTATCATGAACAGTTTATTATGTAAATATGTCACTTACATGCAAACTTAAAGGGAATCATTTATTGACAACTTATATTAACTCTTTCGAAAATATGTATTTCAATTCCAATGACGACAGATAAACATATGTAGTCTGCAGTATTTCGATTTCAAGATTGGGATCAAAATTTAAATAATACAAAAATCTTCTGCATAATTTCCGTAAGTTACAACAAAATATTGTGTTGCTGGAAACAATGCTGTATTATTTTCTCATCATTTATAAACATGATACTTGTTGATTCTGTTCTTTATACGTTTCTCAGTAATAGGAAAAACTTTGTGAATACTTAACCGCTAATCAGCGAGTTTATTTCGCAAAATAAAACCACATAGGATATTTATTAAGGCTTAATTAGGTTAAGACGCTATTAATCTTACTGAAATAATTTTGAGAAGATTTTGCTATTGGTAGTTGTATTTAAAAATATTAATAGTACTTGATAAAACATAGCAAATATGTAATTTATTGACGTGTGAAATAAATAGAAACTTAATTAAATACGTGGTTTCAACAAGATAATAAGAAAGTGCGGTTTTTAAAATATTGTAAAATGCAATAACTGTTTTAGTCTAATTCAGATTGAGTGGATTTATTTATTTATTGAGTGTGTTTTAGTATAATAAAATAATAAGATTCCACGAAAAATATATTTTTTACAGACTTTTACTTTTTGTTGAAAGTAGTGGGACAAAAATATGTCAATGTTTTTAGGCCGTAATGATGATAATTAATTATTGTCGATAGCTATACCACTATCAGGCTATCCTCAGAACTATGTTATAGATTATCAAGTCCTGTGAAAAGAATATAAAATATTATATTATTATAATGTTTAGCGACTTAGAGATTTGACAATCCTTGTAGAACTAAATACATTGCTAATTTTTATAAAACTTTAATGAAGTTCTGAGTGTTGTTTTTCATATATTTTTACCAGTTGAGTTGTTTTGTAATTCTCCAAAATTTTATGTGATGCTCATGTTTTATCTAATGAAGAATTGCAATTGAAGGGCTTCAACGAAAATTGATTTTAAATAAGTCAATTTAACTCTCTTTCTCAGAAAACTAAACAAATGAAAAGTTAAGGGAACGGAAAAAAGATAAAAGATTCGTACTCACTCCAAATCTCGTTTTCAAGATTGTAATAGAAAGAAAAGAAAAGATTTAAACTACAAATACATCCATACTTTGGATAAAAATAACCAAATCAAATGCAGAAACTTTTTCAAACTAACCACCATACAATCGTCTAAAAGAAAATGTAAAGCCTTACTGCAAGATCATGGGAAACTACTAATAATCTAAAATCTACCTATACATTTACAAAAAACACTAAGTATAGGTTTTATAACTTTTGCAATGTGACAAATGATAACGACATTGTAAAAAGTTTTCTCAGTCATTACTAGATCATTTAAATTTAAGCAACAATATGTACTCAGTAATTTAAAATATTCAGCACTTCAGCTATAAAATATAAATTGATTCTGTCATCAATTTTGACGTATTAACTGTCGACATTATTATGTATTCCTTACTGAGAGCTTTGTGTATTGAGTAACTTTGGTAGAAAGCTTTTTCTCTGAAAGAAATTAAGGCTTTCAATACCGTGTAACCTGCTGAGCATTGTTCGCAAGGAGTCTAATAACTAAACATTCTGCTTTGTCTATAGTCTGATACGTTCATGGCCGCTTCCTATTATGACATTCGGGTACAAAAGATACTTAATTTATTAGAAAAGCGTGAAATATTTCATACAAAACGCTCATAAAAGAGAGTATTTTTTTTCCGAAAATAATTTAAGCCGGAAAATTATGTAAGATACCAAAAAATGCACGTTATTGTTTCATGGTTAACATATTCGCTTTTAATAAGGAGCTTAAAATGTACATCCTCTATGAAGTTAATCTCAATGGAAGTTGTTTATAAAGAAGTTTTCACTCAATAAAAACAAATATGGGACTAAGATACGCATGCTGTTAACGAATCGTTCTTTAAACACCCCGTTCTAAGAATCGAATGGATGAAAGGGAATTTCAGACATCAGTAAGGTGGAGAAAAATAAAAAATAATAAACAACCATACCTGTGGATATAAGCCATGATATTTTTAGTCGATTCCCTGAACACACTATAGGTGTTGCCCACTTGGCTACAGGGCAAAACTATTTTTGTATTGCAATATATTTGTGACAAGTCATCAATATAGACGATGTAAATTTACAAATAATATTTTTCATACAAAATATTTACAAAAGTTAACGCCGATGCAAATTCAATCGCTGACCAATATAAGCGACGTCAATTTTCCATACGTAATGATCAAGGTGAATACTCTGAAAAAGCAAGTTATCAATGCAAGCGATGACTAACGCAGAAAACATACGGCTGACGACCATATAAATGGACAACTATAAGAAAGGACCGATATTCTGTCGTCGCACTCCAAACTGAATACATCTCACCAGATACATATAATAGTCACTTTAAAATACCATCGTATAACTAAAGTTAGATCACGTTAACCGTACAAATTTGGAATCCATTTCCTAAATATTTAAGTTATTACAGCTACCTGTGATGTTTTGAAAAAATGTTTGATAGCTTGAAATAACCAAAATGGCCTAATCTTTTATGTAATTGTAAGCGTAGTTTTTTACCATTTTGGCATGACAAATATGTACAGCATATTATTAACTTTTGTTGGGATAATACTAACGCAAAAAAACTTTTAACAAGGACCCTTGGTGAGTCGAACACTTGAGTTCACATTTTTTACATGAATTTTTGGTGTAATAACAAGAAAAACTTTTGAATAGAATAAATATAACACAACATAAACCAATGTTTTGGTATATAATGCAAATGCTTCTAGCTTCTAAGAAGACTTGAAAACTCACAATCAGTGTTAGTAAGTGCGAGATAAAGAAATTAATATTGAGTTTTTCTATATTCACTAGGGCTTCCAATACCGGAATCCGGGATCCCGGTCAATTATTCAATCTCGCAATCTCGGGATTGATATTCAGACAATTTCGGAATTCACTGTAAATGCTAAAAATAATCCATATATCAAATAAAAACTTCCTGATTAACTACACCGTGTACATCGGTTTGTTCATGTACATATTTTTTTTAATAATTAATATAATTAATAAAATTAATATAAATTTATTGTAGTCTCTCTTCTTCTCATATTTCGTAACAGTCGTTCTGACCCAATTTGAAATGGAGGACAAATTAGGACTGCTTGTTAAATAAATGGAAGACAAGATTTTAAAGTCAAATTGAAGGAAATGTCCCCTTTTTGGATACCATTTGGTAAAACATACCATAATAGTACAATAAATAAAATAAAATTATTTCGATAATGTTTTTTATATGTTTTTCTCTTTTTTTATAAATGACTGTGATTTTAAATCAACAAAAAAAACCATTACAATGCCCAAAAAGTATATGCATTTCAATTGAAGCAATAATGCACACAAATTAAATTCTAAATGTACAATTTAACATATGAAATTACAATTAATGACCGACCCCGGGATTGAGAAATTCTGAATTCCGAAATCTTGGGATGGTAGAAATGGTCCGGGATTCGATGCTCTAATATTCACCTTTGAAATTAATTATCTAGGAAACTAAGAGACTATTTTCTTTCAATATACAAATATAACTAGGTTAGTAAACAAACAATAATATATAACTTGACAACCTATTCTAAAAAAGCTGTATAAAAATGTAAACAATTTAACTATTTATTTTAGTACAATTTAACTATTTATTTTAGTAAACAAAGTCTTAAAAATAAAACACAATTTTTTTGTACTAGTTCCACACGTTTATAATAATCACGATTGGTTGATAATGCTCGCGATGAGTAAAATTGGTCCTGATTATATTTTCAAAATATAAAGCCTTTCCACCAAGAATTGACAGTTAATACATTAAAATAGTACACTGACTACATTCTTTCTAGCTTAAAGCAAACTAATATTCACGGTTTTCTTTTTTTATCTTGTCAATTATCAAATCAATGTTAATAATATTTGGCGTACATAGAGATTTTTGTATTCAGTGATTTGAACCATTGATCCACGCAACAGAGAGGACAGAAATAATATAGCGTTGAATTTTGCCTGGGGAACCGACAGTAGTTTCCCAATCTATTATTACATTTGTTTCCAACAGGTATGGATGTCTTCTATGTTACCTTTTGTGTGAACCGTATTTCAAGATAGGTAACAAAACGCTTATGAAGAACCATTAGCTAGCTTATTAAATGAATAAAACCAATTAAAATTTTGTTGAATAATAAGTATTTGGCTTAACTTGCAAAATACGAATCTACGTTTGAGATGAACGATGAACGGTGAAATAAAAATCGACATGATTGAAACATGAAAAAACCTTTGAATTTTAAGGTTTCAGTACTAAATTAATTAAAAAATATATATTAAATATAATTAAAATAACTGAATTGGGTAATATTGATTTCGTTAACTCTCTTTAGTTTATGTAACGATATATAAAAAGATTACCACCGAATCCTGTGACCCTTCAACCAAAAATAGAAAAACTATATTTTAAACACAAAAATTCTTGTGACATATTTTTTTACCATGTCCAATCCCATTTATGAGCATATGGCCTCCTAACGGAGGTATCTTAACAGAAGTTTTCCATGAAAACTTGTTACTCAGTTGCTCAGCTTCACTTTTTCGAAGATAGTAGGGATAGAAGAATACGGTTAGGACACGATTAGTGGTTATATAATCGCTCTCGCTATGCTCCGTTTTTAGGATCGGATGCGTGGGATGAGTTTTCGACATCACAAACATTTATGACTCATCCTTTACAGAAATCGATAAATCGATTGAAAAATCAATTTATGAAACTGTCCAGTCTGTGACTTGAACCTGAGACATCCGTAATCTTAGTTAACGACGTTGACCACTGTACCACGGAGCCGACATTTATTTTAGTGTCAAAATCTTATATAGACATATTTTACATCTTAAATCTGAAATAAAATAATGCACATGCTATACGAACAACTTTGCGGCCTCCTAATATGGTCCCAAGACTTCAAAATCGAATTATCCAAGATTCAGTGATCTAAATAGAACAAGTGAAGTGCAGAAACATAAGCTTTAGTCCCTTCCTCTGGGCGATTTTACTTTGCCAAGTATTTGACTAAGGGTGGAGTAACTATGCGAAGAAATCGTTCTTATGTAGTATCTTTGTTATTAATAAAGTTTCAAATATTTGCAAGAAATCTATAAAAGTTATTTAAATTGTCCGTCTACATATTTTAGAAAAGTTTTGTTGTTTGTATCACTTACAATAATAGTGCGAAAATGTATCTAAAGATAAACTAAAAAATATATTAAATATTTTTAGAGTAAATCTATGTTAAAACTACATTTCATTCCTCGATAAAAATGCTTGTAAACTCGTAAAAAATAACATTTGAGCAATGCACGAAGTTGAATCTTGATATAGAGTCTAGTAAAGGTTTTATATGTCATCGTATTTTTTTTTAAACGTTTATTAAATTATTTTATTAAAATTTTGATTACATGAAACACTTAAACTTTAAAAAAGGAAGCGTTTGTTGTAAATTTCTGTAAACAATCAGATGATGGGCAAAAAATGTGCAGTGAAGAAATTTTCACCTTCTCTTTCTCAGTGCTTTTAAATATACCCATCCCATACCAGCACATGGAGTTCCAACAAAATATTTGAAGGTGTATTAAATAAAGACGGATTGCTATGCCCTCATTTCTGAAAATATTTTCTCTATATCGAGTTTAATTAAAAAATTAAAACCTGAAAAATTAAAGCACTTAGTGCCAAATGACATTGGTATGTAGAGCTGAAGATAAATTTACTCTAAAAAATATTTAAAAACAAATATATTAATTTATTGTTATTTTTGTGTTTTGCAAGGCGGCAGATATTGCCTTTTCTATAAAAAAAAGTTTCCATTTTCCATTTTAAGACTTTTTTGTTACGGGACCGTTTTGAAAGTAAACATTTTGAATTTTTCTGCACTTGGAGTCTTATTTATTTCGGATATTCAATGGTTAATAGGTTGATAAGCTCTCATTTAATCTATCGATGGTGTTTTGACCAATTAATGTAACCCTAAAAAAATACAAAGATGAGTTAATGATTGGATCTCATTTTAAATGTGACAGAGCAGGTCTCGGCCAAATGATGTAAATTAGAAAAATAAATTGACACTTTTTGGAAGGGAAACATCATTTAATATTGTTTTTAGGTTTAAAAATTCTGAACCGGCCACTTGATGTAAGCCAATATTACATCAACTACAATTTTGAGGGTTACATCAATAGTTGACCAAAACACAGTCAATATAAATTCCATAAATTTATTATTGTTATATTATAAAAATAATAAAAATTGGTAAACTCACTTGATAATATTCGGTTTAGCTGTATTTTACGGCAGCACGTTATAATGGTTTTCTATTGTTAAATTACGACTTCATTAACATTCGATTTATTGAAAGATTTAATTTGTTTCTCAAACTCAAACTACACCCTAATGAACAGAATTTGCGACCGCAGATTTGAACATTCTTCTTTGAACTAAATTAGTCTCTAATCGATTCCTGACTAAGAAAACGTTATTAAGGAACTCAATAAATAAGTAAGACTTCGAATGCTTGGCGTTGAGGAGATGTAAAACTCCGAAAACGTTTATTTGAAGTAGATTTAGAAGATTTCTCTGATAATAAGATTAAATCAGTAAGTACGCCAAATGAAATATAATCCTAATGATTTAGATAATTAATACCTGAACCGTAAACATTAAATTTGTATATATAACTCATTACATAAGTATTATTATTTGATTATTTTGCTAAATAAGAGCATACAAGATTGTTTTTCACTGATAACAAGCAATTTGTACTTTCTGCAATATTTTTAACACCATGTACGATGAATTAGATTCTAGAATTAGAAGCTCCTTTTTGGCTCTATTCACACACTTTAGTCAGAGTTCTGATCTAAAAGAGTCCAACCTGATTTAAATAACAATATATAATACTTTCAGGAGGTATGTAATATATATATATCTTAATAATTTTGACTCAATGCGGAAAGTCTGGGACTCACGGTTGTACTCGGTCAGAACCAAGTACTACTTATTCAACGCATGCATCTTGACGGTGTTGTTTTACCGTTGCGGATCATGGCACCTCACCAAGGCACAAGGTAACCGTATACTGTGCTTTGAAAACAGATGTTTTTCGGCGAATACTAGAGGTACGGTAGTTTGATTTTGTAAGGAACTCGGACTAAGAGAGTCCAAAATAAAAAAAGCCACGAAGGACCTGGCTTGGACACGTGCTGCAGATGCCCCAGAAAAGCCTGAATCATGCCTGTCTCTTCTACCAACCAGATGAATTCCGTCGCCCTGGAAGGTCGCTGATGACCATCCATAGGATGTATTCTGCGGAGCTACAGGACGCTGGGATTACCTGAGAGGAAGCGAGGAGACTGGCGAGGAACAGAGAAGCTTGGAGGAACCACGTGATGGTCATATGCTCCGAAAAGGGAGTGGATATGATTAAAAAAAAATTGAAGCCACCTTGCTCTCCATTAGGAATTGAAATACCTTAATTTAAATGCTGCTTTTCCTTGTCCTGAATAATTTGGATCGAAAAGGATTAACATCGCATTGCAATTATTTTTAAGTATTAGGTAAAAAAAACTTATTTTAGGTTTGATAAATAAGATAAGAAAACGGCAAACGGTCTTATTTATTTTAAAAATAATTATTAAACCAAATCTCAATATTTTATTATATTATAAATCATTTATACATTTTAGAAATAAACTTCGTCAGATCAATCCGTTACTTTTAATACTTCGATCAAAGTTAAATAAAAACAGACATATACAATATTTTGCAAATATTGAGTGTATTTTATCAATAAGCAATACATACCTACACTACGATTAATCATTGTCATCAGGTACTCGATGTATAATAAATGCAATTTAATTAAATTTAAGTTATTGGCCACTAAAAATGCATGATTGCCGACTTATTTCAATACTTTCCTTATCTAATTTCTCTTCCCTGATCGTCTCTGAAATTTATTACCAGTAACTGACTTACATTAAAACACATGCTGCTCAAAATCTCCATTGCCATTATGTCTTACCATTGATAGTTTTTTTGAATGTTGTAGAAGTGTCGACTTTTTATCGCTCCCTTAAATTATGTGCACTTAAGAGTTTTAGTTTGCAGGTTTTCAATTTAAATAGACGTAAAAAATTGCACTATCCTTTAGTACTTTTGTTTGATTTTAAGCGATCATGTAATTAAAATATTCAATGGCTATATCAAACGCAACTGTTTCATACAAAATACAATGCAAAAGACATAAAAAAATTGTTTTACTCGAACTAATGAAAGTTTCGAATTAACTTTTATGTAAATTTGATTTAAATCGTTGAAATATTGTATATTTTCGTATATTTCGTCACTAACGACCCGGGTTTTGTCTTTGAAGTACACGAATGGATTCGAACAGACAATTAGTAAATAGTTTATATCGTTATATAAGACAAATTATTATCAAAAAGTCTAAGAACTACATTGATATTTGAATTAATTTTAATAGTGGTTTAATAATAATTACATTCAACCTAAGCTAAGAAAAACAATCGCATAAATTATTACAAACAGTAACGAAATACATTGAATTGTACAAAATTTGAAATTCCTTCAAGCACCTTCAGTCAATATTTTAAAATAACTCTCGTAGTGTAATTTATCAAACTGCCACATTTTATTTTTGTCATAAGAACTCTTTCAGTTTAATTTTTTTTTTCATTTTGTAAATCAATAAAAAGGATGTAAATTATTTATTTGAAAGCTTAAAATATGTCAAAATTAAATACATATTTATATCAAACTAAGTGTTCTTTTATTAAAAGCTTAAGCAGATAGTATGCTTTTGAAACTGATAAACAGCAAATGACTCTTTTTTCCAATTGAATGAAAAACATTTTTTTTGCTTGACTCCTCTTTAGTACGATTACGACAGACTTTGTGACAATGGATTGGAATTATTACTTGTTTTATTTCAAACACATGCTGGCAATTAGCTGTTTATTAACTGACAAGTCGCAGAGGTAATAACATATGAAATAAATTTACCAGGCGTTGCTCGCTAATGTTTTAAATGCATAAAATAGCTACTGTAAATGCGTAAATTTTTATTGAACTAGTTTCATTATTTTGAAGAAGTCTTGTTTGACACTTTAATTGAGTTATTGATAACTTTATAGTTGCTAACTTGTATAAAAAATGTGATAATAAATCCTATTTTGGAGTTGCACAGAAAAAGTATTTTCATACTGAGTGATTCATCAAAACTATATTACGTGTGAGTTAAGAAGTGTAAAAGTTATTTTTTTTTCAAATCTACCAGGAAATATATTCTTCTCAACTCAACAACAGACTAGTTACGCAATTTTATATGACAAGTGGTATTGAAACATGACTGAAACTTATGAGTAAAGCTTATCAGTTGAAAATATTCAATTAACAAGATATGTTTGATATTATAAAACCGTGATATACAAAGAGTATTAGTTTGAAATAGATAATATCAAAATATAATTCCGCTAGACCTGTCAATGAATTATATTCATAGTAAGCATTAGATATACATCATTAATTGTAATTATTAGATTGAAAAAATCGACCGTATGTAGAATACAAAAGCGTTATTTTTGACTCTATGAACGCTTTAATATATTTATAAAAATGGACGGTTTTAGTAAATCAGTGCAATATTTAATAGAATTATCATTTTTAACTTGTACGGGCTCACCCAGTTAAGATTTTTATTTTATAACTGGATTGTGAAGATATGATTCACTTATTACAATGATATTGTATTTTTCACCCGAGTATTTGAGTTTTCATCGATTTTTGCAAATTTTATCCCCAGACAAATGGAGTCTGATTTTTTATTTGAAGTTTTTATACATTTTGTGTAAATAGATACAAAAAAGTCTTTTTGTGTTGACTTTTGTTTGCTTAAATGATCAAAACATGACCTCTCCACAAATATTTTTTTAAATAAATAAAAACGGATATTATTTAAAAATAAAACTCAATTTTCTTTGTACTATGTCTACAGTTTTATACTGATTAGGACCAAGTAGTAAATAGGTACATTAATATAACAAAATATTAGACTTAGTAGTACAAAACTAATTGTGATTTATTTGTATGTAATGCCTTTCCACCAAGAATTGATAGTTTACTCCTCAAAGACAAAAATGGCTATTATTTATCTAACGGTTTTACCGTTTTTAACAAGTTTTTTGATAATAGATAAAAAGATATGAACCCAACAATATCCATCATAGTTAAAAAATCACAATATCGTTATTTCATCTTCGAAATGCTTAAACGGTTATACTCTATTACATCCAAGATTTCTTGTTTGGATATTATGCAACTGTTTAATTCATGACTATCTAATTAAACTGAGCCAAAAAAAATCCTAGAATAACTATAATAATATTTATTAAAACCTAACTTTGATTTATTGTAAATTAACATTTTTACTCTCAAGAATTTCTATTAATTTCCTTAAATATAATTGTTCTATTAAATTATATTACAATACGCAACATTATTTCGTGCTATACCGAATACACACAGCCCAAGAAGTGTCAGAAACACAATCCGTTACATCATTGACGATAAAGTTATAAGCATGCCTGCCTTTGTAAAACCAGTACTCAAGTATGCGTTGAATATATAATTATATCCAAATTCGTAATTGATTTTATTTATTTACTTATTTGATTGAAATATAAATTTATTAATTTATATGGTGATATTAAAAATATGTATCATATCACCAGACATTTACGAAGGAAGAAAAAAATTCAGTGATGTATTCTTAAGGCTAACGAGACTGCAACGGAAAGTTTCATAAATTGATATTATTAATTGATTCATGGATTTGTATTTGAAGGGAAATTCGATGTGAAAATTTCCTCCCACCATCCATTCTCCTAAACGGGGCGTAGCTAGAGCGATAAGCAAACTACCAATATTAATATGGCTTTGTATTCTTACACTCATCAAAAAATAGAAATTCAGTGACTGAATAATAATCAGTTTAAGTAGATCAAATTCTGTTAAGGTAAGCTCCATAAGGAGTCCATTTGCTTCATATTTGGTGCGGATATGGTTACAAAAAAGTGTTTAGTAGGTATACAACATTCAACAACTTAATATTTTATAAATATTTATTTAAATAACGGTTTATTACGCTTAGTTAAAAAATTAAATATTCTGCTAGTATAATCCAAAAACCGTGCCGTTACAAAGTAAGCCCAAGATAAAGCCATTATTTTCAGACAACGTTGAAGAAAATCAAAACTGAATGAACCATAGGTTTAAATATTTGTAATTTCTTTTATTGAGTGGAAACCAAAATAAAGACAGATGCAATATAATTAGTTGACAAGTCAAATGCACGAATATAATTTCCTATGTTTATGTATGAAGCTAAAATTATTGTATTATTCGTTAAACTTACGACAAAGTTGTTTTCTGTCTTTAAACAAAACCACGTCTAACGAACACAATTATTTTGCCGTGGTACGATATGCAACTCACATGCACTCATCGAGAAATTTTCATTTAAAATTATTTATAGCCATTATGAAACAATGACATACATTGAAAAGAATATTTTATTTCTACTTTATTTCGGTCTTTTCTTTTAATATAAGCCAATCAAACAATAGAGTTAAAACTATTGTATCAAAAATATTTTGTACTTATGATATTAATGGTATTTGCAATTTTTCTGAATTATAATAAAAAGTATACAAAACATATTAAATTAAAAAGGAGAATGTCTGGAATTTCAATGTAAATAGAATTTGATAAATATTGAACCTTTATTCCTCTGCGAATTGATGATAAAATTATTGTTGTAGGTATTAATGTTTCTCATAGTTTTTAAATATTTTTGAATATATTAGATGATTATGCACATTGGAATATTTCTTTTCAGTAAAAAAAATAAGTGAAAAATATAATTCAGATATCAAAAGTCCTAAATAAACGGAAAAATTGTATGAATTTGAACAAAATTCGACAAATTCAGCTGCCTAATTTGTTTATATTACTGAGCATTTGTGAGTACAAATTATTTTGCGGTAAAATTAAAAGCTTTTTGTAATACTTCAAGTTTGAATGAAACTAAATTATTTAAGCTTTTTCCATCAAATTTAACTGCCACCGTATTCAACAAGTTAGATCGAGGAAACTTTTCTTTCGAGTGTTTTTCGGGATTTCGCTACATCTGAAATTCTCGCGTTAAATTTTTTTGAATTATAAAACGTAGTGCATGATTTATTCACCAACTTATTTACTTATTTACAATCGTAAAGATGCTGAGAATTCAAAATTTTAAATTCATGTTTAAAATTTCTCAAATGCGTGCCTAAACCTGCTTCGTCGCTTGAGCTGCTCAGGAATGAAAACTTATTTCAATTGAGTAATTACACAAATATGACATACTTTAAAATATTGGGAAAAATCAAAGAAAAAATCATAGAAAACTCGAATTATCGAGCTTGTGAATTAAATAATTATGATCATTCGTTTTTTGTACTTAGTGATTTTTATTGTTCGACTTCATACATTTTATATAATTGCAGTTGTATGTTTACAAGAAAGAAAGAAATAATTAAAAACATTTACTTTAAATTAATATACAAATTAAATTAATATCATTTAAATATAAAAAAAGCATTATGTTTTATAGAATTCCTTTGTTTTAAATATTTTTTTATTTAACTTTAATGAAAATCGAATAAAAGTTTTAGTTTATTTTCATTAAATTCGTACATAAAAGTGTGAATAAGTAAGTGATTCCATAAAACAAATTTTATTCATTTATACTACAAATATTTTTTCATGTGATGCAATTTTATTGAATAAAATATAGTTTTATTTAAGTATGTGTTGATAAATAAATTACATATTTTTTTGGTAAATATAATACTCACTGTGAGTCCGCGCCACAAAATTCTTCCTGAACCTCCACAGCCGAATTTAAATCGTAAATAAAACAAATTAAAAAAAATACTATTTATTATATTAGGAAACCAACTGAGAGTAGCGTGGGGGCGACTAAACCGCCCGCTCCAGAGACAACCGACCACTTTGAGACCCGTAGCGCGACTGGGGAAATTCTCACTGCTTCCCCCCCTGCGCGCCACCCAGGGTTTTCCGTGCCCTCTCTCCCAGGCCGCCGATGGCAGGTACTGAGTGAGGGATTTTCCCTCCCTCCTGTTTGCTCTGGAGCCCTCATCTTCTGTTCCCGTCCACGTCAGTGTGGTCTCGTACAATATGAGGAGGAAATATACCCAAGCCTGCTTGCTAACCGGCTTGTCTATACGTGTTTTTCAATCAATATAACTACATCATCTGAATATGGCAATCAGTTATTACAATAACACTCGTACAAGAACACTTAAGCTTCACAATATATTTTACATGTCCATTTGGTTATTTCGTAAACCGAACTGTAAAACGTACTTGAATCGTCTAATAATTTTATTTAGTTTTATTTTCAACGAATTCAAATTACTTCTCCGAATTAAAAACGTAATTAAAAAATTCGTCTACGATAAAAATTCATCTTTTTGAGTAAAAATTAATTCGCGTCAAAATGTGATCATCAATTAATTATTAAGATACTAGAAGATTGTGACAAACCTTATTATTATAAATGGATTTTTTATCAGCTCCGTGGTGCAGCAGTCAACGTCGTTGGCTTCGGTTACGGGTGTCTCGGGTTCATGTCCCAGTACGGACAGATTCATAAATTGATTTTATTATGATGTCTTAAATTCATTCACACCCATCCTATCCTAAAGACGGGGCGTAGCGAAAGCGATTAGTAAGCCACTCGCCCTGTAATAACCATATCCTTCTATCCATACTCTGATTGAAAAAGAATGGTTGAGCAACTAAGTAACAGGCAGTTATCGTAAAAATCTTCTGTTGAGATACCTCCGTCAGGAGACCATATGCAAAAAACAAAACATATCATGGAAAACGAGTAACGTGTAAAAAAATGCAAAATTGTCAATGAGCGAGTGTCATTGCTTTTATTTTTTTGTAAAGTTCTAGTTGATTTCTACAATACTTAAGATTCTATATGCTGCAAGCTTCAAATGGGGAAATTCTGAATACTGATCGTGAGTTTTCAGGAACAAAGGTGGTTTTGTATTGTTTTTAATATGATATGTATGTTATATGATGATCCTTGATCCTTGGTGGGAATAAAAAGACACTACGAAGAAAAAAAGTATCGTGCATAGTTCAGAATTTTTCACAATCAATCTTTTTATTTTTCCGTTAGTTTTTATTGATTTGTTATAATTACGAGCAATAGTTTTACTTCCTGATATAATATTTAGAAAGCTTTACATTGATACATGACTTGGCGCTTCTAAGATATAGGCTGATCAAAATTTCATCGGGAATGCAATTCATTTGTAAAGGAATTTTCGATAGAGTTTGTTATTGTTTTCGGCAAATAGAAAATTTTTGCGGTGGCTTTGACGAATTTGAGACATATTTGAAATTGTAGTTTAAGATAAACCAAAATTCCATTTTTACAAAGACAAATTAAATTTGGAAATACGAAATAAAAAGGAGAATATTTCTCCGACAACAAATTTTCATATTTCATACTGTGACGTTCAAACAAAGGCGAAATAAATTAAATCAAACCATATTAAACCTTAATTTAATTCACCATATACTCCGAACATGAAGGCATCTAGAAACAATAGCGGAAGTGTCGATCAGCTATATTTTTTTCAAACATTAGATAATCAATTGAGTCACTACGTCGTTAAACAGACTCCTAGCGATGTTTCAATAAAATAAGTTTTTAATTTAAGTATGTGCTCACGATAGATTTATCAATTTTTTCAGTTACAAGTCCAAAATTTCTTAAAATGCCTTTTTTTAAACGATCTCGATCTTCTTGTTACACGGTCGACATGCTCCAAAAAAACGACAATGTAAAAAAATATTTAACTCGTTTTATACACCGGAAGACACAGCATAACATAAATAATAATTAAAACCATCATACTGTCCATAACAGTTTTTGGTGATTTACTAAAAGCTCTAAAAACCTTCGGAGAAAACCAAAGACTCAATTATATATATATATACATTTAAGCCAACGCACCGGATATATATGATTTCAAATCACTTAAGATAAATACTTATTAATATAAAATTAAATTAAAAATTTATAACTTAGTTATTCCACTTGGTTCCAAACCAAGTGGAATAACTAAGTTATCAATTTTTAATTTAATTTATTATTAAAAATGAACTTCCACAAAGTTACAGTCGAATCCATAGAAAATAAATACATACTATTTATCTCGAATCATATAAATATATAAAACTGAAAAAACAATATTAATTTGATGTTGGACGTACTCAGGAATTGAGCTTGGAACTTGCGACAATAAAAGCTTAGCTGTTCTCTTGCCGTTAAGCTACACAATACACAAGTAAACATTATGCGTTTTTTGAAATAACAAATCTTTATCATTTTAAATAAAAATAAAAAATATCGTTTTTATCCAATAAGTAACAATGGTGTAACAATATAACGGTTGATTAAAAAAAGTGTCAAACATGAAATAACTTACCCTCGTACCTTCATTTTTGTATTTCAAAAGTTACACTTATGAATCTTACATAATATATTATTAATTTCAGCTAAAGCGTCACTTACTATTTTTTGATTTGTACAGTCAACGTTTTAACAAAGTGACAAATTATTTATATAATTGATTGCCTAATGACAAAACCAAATTCACGTAATTTAATTATATTGATACTCTTGTAGGACAATTCTTTTTCATATAAACCAGTTGAAATATCAAATCGTTAGTGCGTAGACCCATTGGCCCATTGCGAAAGTTAAAACTTCTGAATAAAAAGTTTGAACAAGAAGCGTGAAAGCTGTTTAGATAAAGAAGCTTAAAGCTAATCGATTTATGTTAATACAAACTGAAGGAAGAGTATTAACGGATTATGATTAAAAATACATTTAAATAATACCTCTTTCACAACGGAAAGACTTTCGTTCAAGCTGATTTGTATGTATACTTATAATCCTTAAAATATAGCGTTTTATTAGTGGTTAAACAGGATATTAGAAGCAAAAGCAAGTTAGACCATATAAATTTATATGAGGCATGCCTTTGAATCGTTTAAGGTTTTAATATATCTTGTCTATTCTGACAAAAAAATACTAAAAAAAAGCCAATTATTCATGCATTAGTTTTTACGGATTAAATGAAAAGTATGGACAATTGTATGGTGTTTATTGTAAATTCTTTGTGAAATAACATCGTAATTGATGAACGAATAACTTATTGTAATCCTCACCCTCTTCATTTCAAAGATGGTGATTATATGTCTATGACGCTTGAAGATAAATAGTTTATGATAAATTGGTATTTTCGAGAAAGTATAAAAACAATACGCGTATTAGTTTATGCATTAAGATTGATTTTGTGAAATTAATTGTTATACAATCTTACCGAAAAAAATTGTAAATACAAGTTATTGTTAACTGGGTATTGATGATATGTGTTTCAATCGCATACAATAATTAAATAACGTTTGTAAAAATACTATCAATATTTTAATCGTTAAGACTTAATTTAATTACTTAGTATTCAATGCATTGTTCATTTACGCTTAATCCTCTTTTTGTTTGGATTTTAAATTGCACGTTCGAATGAAATTTAACCTGTCATGACCACTTAATATTTTTGTAATGTTTTTTTTGCACGGTCGTTTTGGATGTAACGTATCCCTCGTGTAAAAAGAGTTTTTAATTTATTTACAAAATTGTATATAAAGAGGTTTTTTATTTCTTTAGAGTTTAGAGAATTGATATTTAATTGGTAATGTTCCATTATGAATTGGATTCCACGAAAATAATTTAATACAGTTCTTTTCGTTTAATTTAAAAAAATAACATTCTGTTACCATTGATTCGGGTAAGTTTGCTCATCGGTCTAAAATTGGCACAATACATGAAAATAGGTCCTGTTATAATACCATGATAATACTAATGCCATATGAATATTTTTTAGTTTAACAAAAGTAATCGAGGTGCCCCCTGGTGCTAAAAATATGAATTAGTTTACAAAATATTTTTTTTTTATTGTTGAGTTTGTAAGCTTGAAATGATAAGACACAATTAAAAAAAATTCTTGAAATAAATTGGAATGGCTATATTTTCAATTAATTAATCTGTAAACCAAATGCTGTGTTTTTTTTACCATCTCCATTATGTACAGAATATATGAAAGCATAAAGAAAAGTTACCAAGACTTTAAAATCACTAAATTTATAGTAAATATTTGTATCTTGGGCCAAAGTTACCCGATTTTTCCGAAAATTTCGATCCGAAAGAACGCAAAAAAGGGTTACCAGCACATTATGTATTACACTGCATACCGAACAGAAAGAAGATAAACATGAAGGGAAAAATACAAAACATCTATGATTATTATTATTGTAATACGTTTATTCATTGAGTAATTGGATTTGAATCCACCGGACACACCAGCTGCTTTTCTGTTTTTGTCGTCAAAGATAATAAGTACTGCCGGCATTGGAACGCAACTCAGAAAGACGAAACCACTAGAGTGTTGCTTCTTGGCAATGGATAACAGAAAAGTATGCGTTCATGACATCTATGTGTTTAGGTTCGTCAATACATTAAACATGAGACTAATACACACATGAAATGCTTAACACAGCGATAAAAGGAAATTCCTTCAAAGTTGCAAATCGATTATTACAGGTGTTTCTAAACACCACGTAAAAAATTGCAATTATTTAGTTTAATTAAAAATTTTGACAGCTTGTTGGAGAAATGAATTACACACATATCATATTGTTCTTTGAATTCGATTGCATTCTGATGGTGAAACATGCCACTTACCAATGTATATTCAGGCATTCTGAAATGCCGTTCAATTCCATACATAAGGTGCACTCAATGGAGTTACGAGATACAAGCGAACGGTAACAATTTTTGGAGGTCCCATAAAGCTTCTAATTTTACTTTGTGTGACATCAGTATGTTGTCATAACACTTCAAACTATTTTGATTTCACATAACAGCCAATAATATAATTTTCACAAATAACGAAACAATAATAAGGTCCCTCGAGTCAAAAGTTAGGGAGGAAAATTGTCCATTCCTTAATTTTTTGACACGAAGTACTCTTTACGATTTTGCAACATCTCGAACAGCTATATTTATGTGTTTGCTTATCACAGTCAAGTTGAGAACTATTTCCTATGGAAATGGATGGAATACTACTGTCAGGTGACTGGAAGACCTAAGACATCTAAGAGAAACAACGAAGGGCATGATTTTTATTATACGTAGCTGGGTTCCAATGTACATGTGCTAAAGTTATCTAAAATGACATCTCTGATGTCGTCATAACAACTCAAACTATGTTAAAGTGGCTAAGCAACCAAAGATATTATTAAATTAATGTCACAAGGAATTGAGTTTCATGCTTAAATCTTTAACTTTGTTTGCATTTATTCATCAAATTAGTATTTCCTTCAACTCAAAATGTAGAGTGAAAAATGATGCATCATTTAAAATTAAAATAACTTAAAACTGTCAAAACCGCACTGAGAAAACATCGCAAAACGTGCGTGGTATTGCATGAACATATGTTTATATGGAGAACGAATCAATACAGCTGATAACTTAGACGACATGACAATACAAGATCAGAATCATTGACACGGGCAGAACGCGCACTACCGTTAGAGAAACTGGACTACCTCACACATCAACAGAAAACAATAATTTCTCACTGGCCATCGCCCGCGGTAGGTCAGCAGCAGAGATATTCTTAAATTTAGCCATTGTAATAACACAGTTACATAATAAACGATTCCTAAATTTGTATTTTTTGATATCTTATCTTTGACGATTTTAATATATTTATATGATTTAATGTGAATTGATATTCCCTGATATGTACAAATACAGTTCGCTGGTTAAGCGGTCAAATAAACGGTGCTATAAATAAAACTGTAGGAAATTAATGAGGCGATGGAAAAGTGCGTTAGGACGTGACAAACACAGCCCGACGAAACCTTCACGCTAATGAAATAGTTTCCAGGGAAATTCTGTTTTCTTTAACGCAAGTGGCGGAAGGCGGGGGCTGGGACTTAAAGTTAGTTTTGCTTACATTTCCTTTTGTGTTTGTTTGCGACGTCTTTGTATGCACGCAATAGGTGGAATGAGCTGTCAACCGGGTTTTGGATGTGGCAATATTGAAACGTACATAGTTTGGCTTGAATGCCGCTTGTGACGCGATTTAAATAATTTAAGATATTAACTGAGGGTGCTTGACGGAACTTGAATATCCAAATTGAATCATTTAAATTGTGTACCCTCTTATAAGTTTCTACAACAACGGCACGGGTATTCGTTGTATTCGTTTTTCTAAAAGTTTTTGATTATTTCAATAAATAAAAATGTCGATAAATAAAGTAACCAAAATATTGTATTGGCGTTCTTTGACTTTATCTGTATTAGTCAAGGCTGTCGAATCAGAGTTGTAAAAAACGAACGACTCCAATTGCTTTTTCTATAATTTAATTTTTATTTATGCCTATAACATCTTATTGTCTTGTTATATACATATATATGTGTATAATTATATCATTTTTAAGATGTTAACTGTCAATTATTCTTCATTTTTTAAAAAATAATTTTGTTTGTACTACTTACACCGACTAAGAGTTACAGCATATATTTAGTTTTGAACTATGCATCTAGGTGTGGAGAAACATTATTTAAATTTTTATGAATACTTTATTTCAGCAGCTATCATTCAGACAAGGTGTAACTCAATCCTTATCTAAATTTTATATTCATTTCTGTAAAGAGATAGAAAAACACTTTTACAAAAATAAACGTAATGATGTTTGACATGTAAAAAAAAACGCTCTCATTTTTGATGTCGATTGAGTTTGTCTCAAGTCTCTGAAATGCTTTTAAATTTGTTAACTTTTTAAACCGAATATCAAACTTCTACATTTAATCAAAAATTTTGTTCAGAGAGCGTTGTGTTCAAGAAGTACGAGTTAAGTAACTAACTATTAAATTAATTACTCAAATGGAATATTTTCACAGTAAACGATATGTGGATTAGTTTTAATATAATTTGTTTCAAAATAAATAATGGTTCTGCACAGCTAAAATATCAAATTAATAATGCAAAAGTTTTGAAGACCCAAAGTTGAACAGCGTAACACAGCACAAGTCGACTTACCCATTAACACTTACAAGTGTTTTAATTTGTTGTCACATCTGACGTAGCGTTTTATTATTAATATATATTATATATATAAATTCAACTGATACGAATGTACTTTTATGTACCTCGGGGTTTAATGGTACATATGGTAAAATTGCAAGGTGACCTATTATTGGTTTCTTTGTTAATTTTAATTTAATTGAAAAAATTCTCATTTACTTTATTTTTTTTTAAAACGTGTCCACACCCAATGTGGAGCCAATGGACTCCTTATGTAGTTTATCTTTACATAATTTTTTTTATGTAAACTGCTTGTTAATCAACTACTCTCTTTTGAAGAGGGCACTGTTACTAGTAATAAAACGATACAGTAAGGACAAGACTAGTGGCTGGTGTATCACTCTGGTTAAGAGGATTTAGTAGTTTTTTTTCTCATTTTGCGAAAATCGTTAATCGTTTTCCATCGCCTAAAAATATGAAACTTCGAAAAAAAAAATTTTTTTTTTAATAATTGCACTCCCAAAGTATTTCTTTACACTATTGCGCTTTTATCAAAATTGAAATAGTAAATTAAAGACATCGACTGAGGGTTCTTGATGGAATTTCAATATCAAATTTGAATTATTGAGATGCTGTACATTCAATTAGAGTCCATTCGTGTGCTCGAATGCCTGAAGTTGCCGAAAGACAAAGCCCGGGTCATTAGTGAAACAATACATGAAAATATACAAAATCTCAATCATTCAAATTCGAAATAGAAAAGTTTTAAAGCCTGTCTACTTTGAGAGTGCAATTATTAAAAAAAAATTTTTTTTGGATGTTTCATATTTTTACACAGAAATTCATAAATTGATTAACTTACAAAACTGTCCGTACTATAATTCAAGCCCATGAGTACCGTCACACAGCTAAATTGTGAAAAAAAATACATTTTCTAATATAGTCTTTTTTAAAGTAAATCAAAATGGAATTATACCAATATTGATTATTCTTTCTTCAATTACCACGTGTATTTTATTTGGCACACAATTGCCTATTTCGCACCTTCTTTGACTCATAAACCACCCAAGAATATCAAACAGCCAAGTTTCACGATCTTATCGTCAACGGACTATTTTTAATTTTGCTAAACCTTTTGTGTTTGTTGATGAAAAATAAACAACCCTTTTGTCAATTCTAGCTTTTGTTGTTTTCTCACTTGGTCGCTCTTTTCGCTCATGTGAAAGTGTAGGTACAAATGATTTATATTCTTAGGAAGAAAAATGAAATTCTAGCTCTGAAAATAACGTGAAGCTGAAATAACTATCAACTAATTCAATTCATTTTATATTTTTACCGTATTTAAACAATATTCCATAATTAATATAAATAAAAAAAAAGAATTGACTGTCTATAAGCAATCTGTTGATTTACTTATTGTAATATTTATAACGTGTCTAATTTGCATTTCTACCTGTTACTTAGCACAAACATTCACAGTATAGGGTGTATCGTGCTCATTGAGCGATTATTGACTAGTGTGAATGCGACTCAATGTTTGTTATACTAATTATTAATATGCAACATAAGTCAATTTTCCGTATTCATTGTTTCACTTTTTTAAATATATTACAAAGAGAAGTAGTTTCAGTTTATACAATTTTTGAATTTTCCAATTTAATCATACAAAATCCATCAATCTAATGCGCTCTCAAAATATCACCGTCAAACGAAATTAATCCATCAATTAATGTCATATCTATGATATTAAATCAACTACGATAATTAATTACAAAAATAGTTTTTCTATATTGAAAACGGATTCGTTGCTTGATAGGTACAAAATTCATGTAAATTCAATGGATTATTTTAATGTATTTTGGTAAATGTAGATTTCATTTTCTCGATCAGTTAATGCAGAGTATTTTACGTTGATGGACAACAATAATTTCCGACCAGGTAAATGATTTTTGTTTTAAATGTATCAATTTATTTTACTAAATTTACCATCTATGAATCGGTTTTAAAAACTTCGTTTGGTTTTTTTCTACTTCATAAAAAACAATTTTTGATACATTTTTTTGAAATCTGATGTTAATTCAGTCACTAAACATTGTCTTTCTGGAAATACTAACGAAAGAACTATCGTTTAGCTAGTCGTTCTCTCTAAGACCATGTATTTTGATAAAAATACATAAATTGATCGAAGAATCAATTTATGATAGTTTCTGTTCTGGCATTCGAATCCGTCTCTCCATACGAGGACTAAAATGATATTACAGTAAAACAAAATTCTAATGGATTTCGAAAATAAATATATTTAGTTATATTTAAATATGCTTTTAAGGTGTTTGTGATTCTTGTGGAAGGGAATTATGTTTTCAAAAATGAAACAACAATTTTTACGTTTTCCGCATTTTTTATAATTCTCAGGACCGATTTCGGTCATCATTGTAAAACATAACATGGACTTCGTACAAAACAAATGTATTTTTATAAATACATTTTGAAGATAAACATTACAAAACAAAGTAAAAAGCTTTTGAGTTTAACATTTTCTGAATTGTTTTTCATTCATCACATATAATATATGACTAAAAAACAACAAACAATAACTCGACAGCCTCAAAAAGCTCAGAGTTAAATTCATTTTAATTTGTTTGCTGGATGCAAACTGAAAAATCGTATTGCATACAGCGAGTTTAAAACTAGGTAACGTAAATGTCATTCGGAGCTTTCTCTTGGCCAATGTTAAACATGGTTGCTTTTATTTTCTAATGTGGGTAAGGATTTAATAATAAACCTAAAATAAATATTACAGAGACCGGAAAACAATAGGTTGATTGGCACGCTGACATTACCAATTATTTATTTTAATTCAGATTGATTTGTATCCGCAAATGAATTATAATTGTCATTAATAGTCGTGGAATTTTGTTTGGATAACCGTGGAAATTGCCCTGTCATCGTGGACAGTTATGATAATTATTTCATTATTAATTTTGAGAATTTGGATCTATATAATTGAAAGATTATTATTACAGTGAGTACATATTTATTTCAAAGAGTATTTTGAAAAACTTTGTCCGCTCACAATGTGAGGAATTTTATTTTTGAAGTGTGAACTGATAGCTATTCAGTCTCTCAACCACTTGTTTTGTAGAGGGAGAGAGCAAAAACAAAAGTATGGGGCTAGGAAAAGTTAATACTAGGTAAAATATCAAAGTATCTAGTTCTATATAATGCTATAAGGTAACTGATAACTATTTCGGGTTAACGCCATTTTAAATACATAATGTTTGAATACGTGAGATGACATAATATTGTCTATATATATGTCTGTAATAATTTTATGTACATTTTTGACGATGGCATTAAGCCGAAATAGCTATTAACTTCCTAATTAAATTTTGTAGAACTAAACACTGTGGTAGTTTACTATATTATAATTCTACCAATTAAATTTAAAAAAATAAAATACAATACATGTGTACTACTTCCACATGTTTATAATTATCAGGACCGGTTTCGTTCATCACGAGCATTATCAATTGATAAAAATACAAACATAACAGGCCGATTTATATAAAATTGACTGTAAAAATGAGGGTATATGAAATGAACTAAGAAAAGACATTACTGATTAGCAAACAAATTATTCATAAATGAAATAAAATAGTCTATTATTGATATGTTATGGACCTCTTACAAATCAATAAATACTAATATGAAATCACAATTATACTTACATTAAAAGTCCATTAGCTGAGCAAAAAATTTTAATTTGACATTTCTGATGCATTAAACAAATAGTGGATTGGGAAAATTATAAGAAAAAATTAGTGAACCATTTAAAAAGAATCAAGTATTAAATTTGAATTATTAAGATTTTGTACACTTTCATGTATTTTGCGACTAACAACCTGGTTTTCGCCTTTCGGCATCTTCAGGCATTCGAGCGCACGAATGGGCTCGAACTGACAGACAGTAAAAAGTATCTAACGTTTATATAGAAGATACAAATACGACAAAAATTCTATTAAATCAAATATTAAGTATTTAATTAACAATAAACAGCCATCTTACGTGGAGAATGCAGAGCAGCAAGAATTGAAAGTTAACACCTTAAAAGTGACTATAAATTTAACGCCAATTCAATCAATAACTAAGTTATTAGCCGATCATAATTACTATGACATTGTTTAAAGTATTGGATAACTGGCAGAGAATATCAATATGAAAGTCATTCATATCTTTGAACACAAAACCATAAATCGATTAAACTAAATTTATGAAATTGCATTAAGTTGTGGGTACCTAATATGACGACTGTCCAAAAGTGTTGACCACTCGCGTACAAGAGCGGCAATTCTAATAAAAAACTTAATACCTCACTGTTTCATTGACTTGAAGCACGTATATTCGATTTTAAATTCATAATTTTTTCCTGTTCGATACCTTTTTAATGTAATTTATAATTGCTTAGCTGACGCTCTGATCTTTTTTCATTAATACTGTACCTGTCAAATGTAGTCTTTTTCTTATTTTGATTCATTCTATATTGTTTTTAAGCCTGTGTTCTGTTTACTATAATTTTTTAATACCATGAAAAATATACTAGTTATGTTATATATGAATCATACTATAAAAGTTTGTATAAAGTTTTAATAAATTACATGAAAGCATTGCATTTAGAAATATAAATTGTGTATGAATGAAAGGATAATAAATGGAGTGCATTGAAATATTTTATCTTCACTACTCATTTGATATGTCCTATGTGACTAAAAATACTTTTCGAGATAATTGAATATTTATTCATGACTTAATGACTGGCCAATTGATCTACCACCAAAATTGAAATCGTTTATGATAGAGTAAAACTGTTTTTATCGAAAACATTATATGGTGAGTTTCATTATGAATCTTTGAAATGTTCTCCTGTAAATAATCATGTTTGCAGATACGGGATAATACGTAGAGATCGTCAATACAATAGTGGCTTACATTAAATGGGCGGGTCAGAATTTTTAAACTTAAAACCATTGTAAAATGATGTTTCCCTTCCAAAAAGTGGTAAATTTATTTTTTTGTAATATACATCATTTGGCCGATACCTGCTCTGTCATCTTTAAAATGAGATCCAATCGTTAAATTATTTTCGTATTTTTTGAGGGTTACATCTATTGGCCAAAATAACGTCAATTTTAATTTTTTTAAATAGTTATTATTTTAGTAGGAACAGTAATTTTCCGTAATTTTTTGCTCCTGGGACATATTCTATGCATTGAATTTTAAATTGAAATTTTTTCTCTCTTATTTAATGTGACAATGTCTCACATAGGAATTATTATTGTAAATAATTTTGATCGTAGTAGGTAAATATTTAATGTCGCCATCTATTTATCTGTTATTTTTATATGAGAAATATTCTTGAATGTGAAGAAAAAAAACGTTTGAAACTAGAGTTATAACTCATTTTCACTAAAAACCTTACATAGGACAAATTAAATGTGCAGCGACTCTTGTGCAATTAGTGCATCCAGCGGGTTTATTTCATTGTCTTGAAAACTTATTTATGGCAAACATATGAATCCTTTTACGAAAAGCACCATTAGTATGATTTAATTCTTGAATACATTATAATAATTCCTTCATTGTTCAAATTTTATTAATCAAAAATTGTATAACGATATTGTTAATCATAAAAAAAGACAAAAAACTTTATTAAAACCTATTCCAGGTCCAGAAAGACAAAAACTACGCTTAAAAAACGTCAGAATAGAAGGCAAGCCTTGTCTTATAGTAAAAATTATTCTTGTTTTGCAATTTTTTTAACAATATTTTGAAAAAATAAAACAATTTTTTTCAGCTCCGGTTTCGCTTATTGCGGCCATTATCAACTGATAAAATACAAAGATTTTGATAAGAATTTACAGATAATCATAAAAATTAACATAAATGAAATAAAAAAGCCTACAATTGAAATGTTAAGGATCTCTTACAAGTATATAACTACTTTGAGCGAAACCAGTCTTTATCCCTACACAAAATTTAAAATTTGTGCAAAACAAATTTCACTAGAGCTTCCAATCCTGGGATCAGATTAAGGATTCACTGAAAACATTAAAAAATAATTGATTTTTTAAATTAAATAATTTCTGATTAACTTCATCGTGAACGTCGGTTTGTTTATATTCATCCTTTTTATAATAACTACATAATTACATATATATGTATTTTAGTCTCTCCTTCCTCATATTTCGTAACTGTCGTAGACAGGAATGGGTAATTTTGACAACAATATATATTATTGTTTTTTTTGCATTATTTAAACAAAAACAATTGCAACTAATATCTGTAAATAAATGAGCAATAATGACCACAAATTTAATTTCGAATATTCAATTTAAGACATGAAATTACGATTAATGACCAATCCCAGGATTTAATAATATTAAATAACTAACGACAATACTATTTCTTTCCCAGCAATTCATCACTCTCTCCAAAAAGATAGGTGAATTGATTAACTTACGTATAGTTAACGCTAAATACATAATCTTAAAATTAAGTATTGGAAGTCGATATGCAACAATGGAAGTGTAAATTTTTCTACAACAGTCTATAATAGAAATACTCATCATAACAAATTACCTGTATTTTACAACAGAAGTTACGACTTGACTTTCTTTCGTAATACAATCTATTTGACCAGTTGTTTCTTGTATATCGGACTAAATAAAAGAACATATGCTGTTATGGGAAAATCTAATTAGTGTAAATTAATTAACTTTAGTGGGCATTTATTTAACTTAGCTGTTCTTTCACTAAAAATACCAAATGTAATGAACTTTAACGCAATTGTATCCCGAGAGATGGCACCGTCTTTTTTGAATGATATAGGAAAGGAAAGTAAAATGATTTCAGCTGTATTGACAAATGTTGAGTTATGACTGATTAAATCAGTAGCATTTTCATTAAAATATTTTATAACGACTTTGCAATATTTTAAAGATAAAATGACGACAACAACTGAGACAGTAGCCGAATTATCAAAGACATCCTCATCGGTTGCGGTATATTCTGGTTCAAATTCATATAGAGACACTTTCTTTTATTATTTTTTGCTCGATTCATGTATTTGTAGTCAGTGGCATGCTTCTCAGATGCCTGCACTTTTTCCCTTCCTATCGTAAAAAACAGGGCGTTGCAAGAATGATTAACTAATTACTAACAATGTCATAGGTTGTGTGACTGAATAACAAGCAGTATTCGCAGAACTATTTATGTTGAGATGCTCCATTTGGAGATCATATGATACAGTTTAGTAGCGAACGTGGTAAAAAAATATATTATGATGTGTTAATCATAGATTTTATCACAATTCATCCATTTTTCAATCAATAATTGTATGCTGGAAAAAAGTATACGCGCCCTTCTAGAACAAGTTAACATATATTATTATTTTTTTTAAATCCAAAAATTATTCTTTTGTACTTTTACGAGTATTATAATCATCATCAGTTGATAATGCTCATGATGAGCGAAACCAGCACAGACTATTATAAAAATTTCGAAGTACTAAAAAACAACTTGTGTTTTATTTTTAAAATAAAATGCCTTTCCATAGTATTAGCAACATTACTTGGCCGCCGCCAAATTTGGAACTATTATTGTCAGCCTAGAATAAATTTCTCCAATTGCAATTTTATGTAAAATAAATATCTTATCTACTTTAAATAACCGTCGCTGAAATATCAGTTTTGGAATTTATTAAAATTTCAGTTCCTGTTGAGTATGGTAACATTCCTAACGCGACGGTGGCACACTCACAAGCGGCCAAGTTAAATTGGTACATCTATACCAATAATTGACAGTCAACACCTTAAAAGTGATAATTTATTCATGTTTATAGTCACAGAATGGCAAATACGTAATTAAAATTTAGCCTCTTTTTTTATTGAAAGTTGACAGACAGTGTTTGTTAGGAGATTAATTATTTCCCTCAAAAAAATGTAGAGACATCAGATGTAAAGGAATTATATACATAACTTTAAGCAATATTTTAAAGAAAACTAAAAATCCGAATCAGGTTAACAAAATTTCAGTAGTAAATAGGATTATATTTTAGTTTCAGTTTATAAAATGTTTTATTTTCATTCCGTTTGTCTGGTAAAATTTCGTTCATTGGACAGATTTTTAATATTTGCATAGGAGGATTATTAAAAATAAAAACATGTTTACAACAAACAAAAATGTTCACATGAATAGAATCCAAAAAGTCTATATAAATACTTTTTGATGAGGTAAGTGGGTAATTCTAAGTATGTTTAGTAAATGTAAATATTTTATAATTGGCTACTTATTCGTCATTGGTTAGATAGATGAAAACAACTATCCATAAATTTAAAACATTCTAATTTTTTTTTATTTAAAAGAAACAGGATTGTTTTCGTTCAGTTAGCTTGTATTTTAAGTGGCAATTTTATCTGTTGATCAAATTTGTATTAACTTGTTAGCAATTAATTTGAATAGTTTTAGGCTGGAAAATTATTTATTTCTTAAAAAATCATAAAATATTGTCATATATTATTACCTTTTAAAACTAAAAACAATGGTATTGTCTAATATAATCAGATTATGATGTTTTATAAAAAATGTATTTTTGGATTATATTCACTCCCTATTTGGAGAATATTACCATTCCACGGTGCTTCCATGATTTCCTGTCACTCAATAAATGCTTTTCTTCTTCTCATGGCATTCCAGCATCCTTCAGTTTCGCTGACTACATCCAATTGATAGTATACGACTGTTGTTGAGGACATCGGAATTCCAACGGCTGGAAGAAGAGGAAAGCTGGGTTGAGAATCTCAGCAGCACGTGACTAGATCAGTTCTAACGATTTATTATGACAGCTGATATAAGAAGGCTGATTTTGGTGAGAGAAAATATAATATAAACAGGTATCAATGGTGTTTTGGCCAATTGATGTAACACTCAAAAGATACGAAAATGGGACAATGATTGGATCTCATTTTCAAAACGACAGATCAGGTATCGGTCAAATGATGTAAATTAGAAAAATAAATTCACCACTTTTTGGAAGGTGTTATGATTTTTAATAAAATAAAAATAATTAGAATGAGTAATGCAATGAAATGATGTTTGAAATGAAATGATGTTTCAAAATCTCGGTAAACTTTACCTTATTAAAATGTGCATTGAAATGTAATTAAATGATGTGATGCTACTTATCTGCGGGAAGGGGAGGAATCACAAAATATGGAAAAAATGGGAAGCTCAGCGGAGAAACTAGGATTAAGTTATCACAGGAAAGTGGATAAGGTTTGCCAATCTCGGTACACTTTACTTTGTTCTGTACGGAGAAATATATGTGGTAATTAAATTTTGGACGCCAGGCGTGAAGATACACGCCAAATGAAAGATAATAATAATAATTAAAATACGGTTACCGTTAAAAACACATTTAATTAGAGATGCGGAAACCGTAGATGCACAGAATTTACATTATGAAGAAATAAAACAGAAATTATACGACGAAACAATATTTATGAACAGATGGTTACACTAAAACAGAAAAACTATTATAATATATATATATAAAACTAAGACCTTGGATGATAAACCATCTCGGCGGCGAACTCGGCTGTCCGATGCCAATCTCCAGCGCGTTACCGGCACGTCCTACTCGTTCCACATCCTGGCGTGTAAGCAAGTTTTAACGCAATGCTTGGTGAGGTTTCCCCTTCATCTCCTACCAACGACGCAGCGAGGTGCGTATCGCCTATAGGTGACGATTGTAACGTTGCGACGAAATCGTAACAAAGGGAAATATCATTTACATTGGTTTTAGGCTTCAAAATTCTTACCCAGTCGCTTGATTTAAGCCACTATTATATCAACACTCCTTACGTATAATTTTGTCTCTGAAAACATGAGAATTTAAAGAAGTGTATTTCAAAGATTCATAACGCAACTCAGCATATAACATTTTCAATAAAATATTTTTTAGTCTCTCCTGAACAATTTCTACACATAATCTACGCATCAAAAGTTAGAACAAATAATATTGAATTTAGTTCAAGAGACTTTATCGTATACTTTAGCTGAAGCAGTAACGATTTTAAATATTTCACAAATATATTTTCATCACAAAATAAAACTTAAATCAATGTTACTTCATAAAAATCATAAATTTTATGTATTTTAGGCACATTATAGAATAATGCATCATACAAAATCAACATTACAGTGATATTGTCTTATAACTATTCGGGTATGTTTAATAATAACCTTTAAATATTTTTGAATAAATAGATCACTGTATAACGCGTTGGCTTATTTGTAAAGTGATGCAGGTTCATTGATATGAAGAGTGTTCGCTTACTGCCCAAATTTATACAATTCTCAATTATTTAGCGAAACACATTAACACAATATCAGACACTCAATAAAATACGTACGTATTTTCTCACGTACAATTTAAAGATAACTAAAATAAAAATATAGAAAAAAACACAATACACAATATGTATACATATTTAAAACCATATTGATCGAAATTATCATATTATATCTAGTTAAAATTAATGTCTTTGTTTATAATAGATTGAATTTCGATGATAGCGAAAATTTTATGGAAGAATTACTTTCGTATTTCTGAACATTAAGTATTTTTAAACAGGTTATTTACTTAAACACAAAAATGGTAATAATCATGTGTATAATTATGAAATGTCTAAAAAATTTTGAAGAAAACAATGAAATAGATCGTCGGGTCCACGGAACTCATGGGTTCAAATGTCAGTACGGTCAGTTTCATAAATTGATTTACGGATTTCTGTTCGTGTTGTCTATAATTCCCACCAACTCATCCGATCCTAAAAAAGGTGAGTAGCGAGAACGCTTATCTAACCACTAGTCCTGTCCTAGTCATATCCTTATATCTCTACTCTTTCCAAAATAGCGAGTAATTAAGTAACAAGTGGTTCTCGTAGAATATTTTATATTAAGATACCTTCATTAGCAGGCCATTTCGTTTACATTAGGATCAGAGTTAGTTGGAAAAAAGATAAAGTGGGTTTTTTAACTTTGAAAATTTCATGTCAAAAAAACTAATTTTTGTTTGAGATCATTCTGAATGCCTATATTATATCGAATGATTTTATACAAAATAATATAAAATTAAATTTGATGACTTAGTTATTCCACTTGGTTTATCAGTAACATGACGCGTTTCGCCTCTCTAAGAAGCATCTTCAGACTAACCATATCGCAAGGTTATTTATTTCTAAGGTAAACAAAGACTCTAATTCTTACATTAAAATATCGGGTGGGGGTAGGTTTTATTAATTCCACTGGACGTGAGGAGGTGGTAAGACATGAGCCATCTACAAATCAATTACTGGTACTTGGAGGTGAAAAACCCAAGGGAAATAAATTTAATAATGGTGTGCTGCCTGTTCAGTTTAAAAAGTTATTTACTGATACTCCATTACTGTTAATGGTTTGATTAATTTCTAAAAACTCTAAGCTGTTCATTTAAATACGTTTTTATTTACTCGATGGATTATTTCTACGTTATTATTTTAGTTAAAATTGTGATCATTTTCAATTAAATGATTCGCAAACTTTGAAAAATTATTACTTTTGTGACATCTTATATGTTCTTTAACTCTAATATTAAAGATTCTATCTGTCTGTCTGTCTGCCTGTACTTATTTTATAATCATCACAGTATAGAATGTATAATATGAAATAGTTGTAATGTACAATGATGTATATGCTTAGCATAAAGCTCATCTGTCGTGAGCTTTCCTGTAATTGGTGAAGAAAGCTCTTGGAAAATTGCGTGCAGAAGCGTGGAAAACTGGAGTTTTCGGGCATTCATTGTGCACTATGCTAAGTGGTTCTAGTAAATATTAGATTCTGAGGATGTTTGAGGAGACAGTCGCGGTATGGGGAGCATTATGAAGATTGTTATTCCTTCCGGCCACGCCAAAGAGAGTTATGATTATTTTCGTTTCATATATTTTTTTTATAATTATTGTAAATTGTTGACATTGTAATATCTGAAATTTGTATGCTCAGGCACGTGTTGGCTTATTGATATCGGTATTTGCATTCAAGTGATTAGGAATATGATTTGCGATCAGGAGATTCCGTTTTTAGGTCATAGCAGCGCTATTATCAAGTGTTTTATTTTCGAATTGAATAATAATTTGAAATCTTGGATATGAGTGCTTGTGACACCTTTTCAATTACTCTTTCTGATAGACTCAAATGTTGCAGACTAATATAATGTAATCATAAATGATAAGCATAACTAGAAAAATATCCTAGCGTTCGAGGAAACGGAATGACATCTTATTACTGAAATATTGCATACTAGGTTATTATAAATATGAGGCTTTCAGCAAACGCCTGGCAACGAGGTGCCTTACCTTATAAAGACAGATACAGTTATCGTCTCAAGTCTTATTAACTAACACCAGACCATAAACTTATAAGGAAAGCAATGCAGCCGGATGATCGTGGTGCAGTGTGTAAATATGTTTTGAGACTATAGCGACAAAACAATATGAAGTGACATTCATTCTGTTGTCATTGGTCAAACTGTAAACATCTCTCCAGAATCATACATTTGTTTACTACTTATACCGGAATAAACCATTTACATATTTCACTTTAACTGCAACGCTATTCCTAAAGTGTTAAGTGGAAATCGCCTGAAAAACAATTAAAATCAAGAACATACATTCTATCATAACGAGTCAAATAATTTGCTTCATAGAGACATTTTTAAATCGTATTTTGTTAATAACCAGCATTGAATTTTAGGTCGATGATACAAATACAATTTCACGTTTATATTGTCGACACAAATATTATATTAAATCCAAATTGACTCTGAAAGCCTTTATTCAGTTGCATAATACCTTACAAGGGTGAAAAATAATTTAGACACCGTGTAAATCCGTATATCCAAAGTAACCAAATGCAACATGAAAAGCTGTTTAGGGAAAATTGTAAATCGATGATCGAAAAGGGAAGGGTTTGATCCTTGGCAGAGGTTGCGGTTTTATTAAGGGAAAGGATATTCCGAACTGTAAATACTATCGGCCAATTTTCAGTTTCAATACGGGATCAATGTAAACCACGAGGTTGAACATATTCATTCGCATTAATATCGTAATTTCATTTATTTCGACGGCGTTTAATAAAAGGGTAATATTTATTGGTATGTATTGTTTTATTGCATTCGGGAAGAGAGATATACTGATGAAATTTTGAGAAAATTGGTCATTTTTCAATCACATAACGTCCAATTTTCATTATTTTAATCCATATCCGCCCTCTAATTGGAGCATATGACCACTACACGGTACCTCCAAGATTTTCTGTCTCACACCAGTTTTCCAAATTATCCCTACATCCCATAGTTCCACCGAATACATACTATGGATCCATCTGGTTGGATAAGTGGGGCTCAGGCTTCCTTGAAGCATCCGCAGCTCATGTCCAAACCAGGACCATTGTTGTTTTTCAACGTATACACTTTTACTATAACATATATTCTAACAGTACTGCTTTATGGTTGCAAGTCATGTCACATAAGCTAATCACAGGGTTTCCATATACTTTGCTTCGAAAACAGATGTTTCTGACAAATATTTGTGGTACGGTGGTTGAATTTTGTCAGGAATCTCAATCGCCGTATAAATTATTTAGTCAGTTAAGAATGTAAAGCTTTGTACATCGGAATAAATATGTAAAATATCGGAAATGGTATTTAGGTGTTAGACGAAGAGTATATTTTGTAGTATTTATTGAAACCAACAACATTTCCTATGAAATATTTCTACACATGACTGTATTACTGAAATGATTCAATAATTACACGCAAATGTCTTAACAATATTGTTACATTTTTGTTTAATTAAATGGAAACTCTTCGTACAGTAACTGTTTTTTTTTTTTTTTTAAATGCCCTAGGGTACTCAACGTTGTACCCACCACCACCCACTACGGCTTCACACTCTTACAGAGTGTATTCCGCAGCGTAACAACGTTATGCGTGTTTCAAATGTTTGCCAGGAATGTCCGAGGAGAAATTCCTCAAGACTTGGTTGCATGCACTCTAGTGTGCAGTAGGTTATGTTTAAAATAAGTGTTAAAAAAAAAAAAAAAGGTAAAACAAGGGGTTTAATGTGTTAAGGAATTGCGTTCCAATCGCTTTCCATAAGACGCCGTAAACTCTTTAAATGCCTTGTAATTTGTCAGAGATGCAACCAAGTCGGCATGACCGACAGGGCCGACAGATCCGACTGATAGTCGTATCGTCTTGAGCAATTTTTCCCGTTCGTTCTTCATGTCTGGACATTCCCAAAGGATGTGATCAGCATCCTGGATCATATTGCCACATTTACATAGTGGACTATCTACCAACCGGCCAAGCTGGAGGAGCTTGGCAGCGAAGTGACCATGGCCAGTTATGAATTGGCTGGTCCAGAAATCAGGAGTCAAAACTTTGGTTATCTCCATTCGCCACTTTAATTTCGGAAAAAATTTATAAGTATGCCTGCCCTTAGAAGAGTTATCCCATCGATTCTGCCATATCCGCATTGCAGCATCCATTGCTACACTACGAGATGCAATTTTATGAACATTAGGAATGTATGGATTTAGTCGAGGAGGAGGCAGTAAAGGAATCCCCCCCATCTCAGATTCGAAACCCTTATGTAGCATTACTGTTGCACCTCTTATTTGAATATGTAGATCTAGCGGAAGTATACCAGCCAGGACTGGCAATGCATCTGTTGAAGTAGTTCTGTATGCTTTAGTTAGGGCTATCAACGCACTACGTTGGCCGCTTAGAAGGATTTTCTGGATGAACAGAAGGTCGCATCGCTTGTACCATGTACTAGCAGCGTAGCCGGCAATTCCCAGTAAGAATTGCGTTCTATAAATAGCTCTACACATTCGATAAAAAATAAAAAATAAAATCAAACTAATTTATTTATAAATCTTGATGACTGTATCACTTACTCTGTTTGAGGATATTTTAAGTTATCACAAAAATATAATATATTGCCAAAAATGTCATGTAAAGATAAAGTTGTATAATATTTTTGACCTATGCGTAAGACGCCGAGTTATTTGTCATCAGTAATGGTGACGCGCAAAGTGTTCTTTTGTTTTTACCATGTTTATCACTACACATCTCATGACATTTGATTAAAAATATAATGCCTGGTTAACTTTTAAACTGACATTTATTACTCAATATTACATTATTCATAACGTAATCAATTATTTGGACTGTCATTCCGGTTTATTCAAGAACAAAATATGAATTAATCTCGCCTGTAAAATATTATAATTAATCACCATTTCTTAGAATATTTTGCGTAGGTGAAATTGAGTTTCTTTTGAGTGGTATTTATATAAACTTTTGGTGGAATGGCACTTTTCTCACATAAAATAAGCCAAGTTCTCAATGTCTTTCAATTAAATACACTTTTATTTAGATCATATTCACTTTCATAAAAATAGTTTCCAATTATACCAAATACATTCACTTTTAAAGTGTCAACTGTCAATTCTTGGTCGAAAGACATTATATTTAAAAAAATAAAACACAATTCATTTGTGCTACTTCCACATGTTCATAATAATCAGGACCGGTTTCGTTCATCACGAGCATTATCAACTGATAAAATTACAAACATACAGGCCTATATTTATATAAAAAAATTTAACACTCGATTTTATAGTACAAATAAATTCTGTTTTATTTTTTAAAAAAACCAAATGCATTCCAAAAAAAACAAATTCTTTCACTAAAAATGAATATATTACACTTACGAAAAAATATTTTCAAATAGATAAAACAGTTTTCACTCAATATTTTCTCAACACTTTGAAATCGATAGTTGCACGAAACTGCAATGAAATGTCACTTTTTCTTCTATCCCATATTAGGCCAACTGAATTGTCTTTGCTCCACGCATTAGAATACATTACACAAACCAAACCAGACCAACCCTAACATAACCTAATACAACTTAACTCACTTTTTTAAAAGAATCTGTGACGAAATAGAAACTATTAAAATCAAAGTTTGAGTGTACTGAATTAGTACTATCTAACACAAAGTGCAAACTATCGAAATATAAGTTCAAGTGTACCAAGTGAATACTATCTAACAAAAAGTGCTATTATTTATAACCTCTTTTTAATTCTGTCTAAGGATTTTTTTATTTAATAGATGTGCATTAAATTAGTTCATAAGTCATACACAATTTTAAAATATAGTCTGGGTCAATTGTATATTTTCATCTTTTGAAAATACCACTATATTTATCCACATAATCCATTAAAAATTAGATGTTTTGTAGTGTATTACAGTATTTTAATAGTTTTATATTATACTAGTGTTTATAACCCAGCTTTGCTCGGGATAAAGAGTAGTAACATTTAGATGTTCACGTTTTAATAGAGTTGTTTTGATGAAAGCTAATGCTGAAAATTGGAATTTGAAAGTTGAAAATATCACTATGAACCGTATATCATGTAGCACACGCAAAATACAGTCCATTAATTAATAATAATGTTAAAAGTTGAATGTTTAAAATAACACAGTCGACATAGAAATGGTATCTGCAAATTTCGCGTCGCTACTCTGCACCGTTTGAGAGAAGTTCTTGTGATGGACAAACAGATAGATTGATAAATATATTTTCTGCTATATATATATTATAGTTTAGATACGACTAAAACCATTCTATTAGTTGTACTGTCAATGTTTGGAGTCTTCAAATAAACACTTTATAATTATAACTTATATTGACTTTTTGAATTGATCGTGAATTTTTATCAAAATATATGTTCTTTTGACATATTGTCATCCTTTCTTTATCACCCTATCTTATCCTAGATTGAGTGATTAACTTATTTTTAGTATTTTTAAAAAATAGAACACAATTGTTTTTATACTATTTCATAATGATAATGTTCTCAATGAACAAATCCACAATTCTAATATTCTTTCTCTCTCTAAAAATGAAAGCTAAATTTTCCTTGAGAATTCTCTAAATTTTTAGTGTACTGGTGTACGTGGCTTAAAAATTTAAATATGAACCATAATTTGATACGATCCGTTCGAAAGTTAATTCTACTAATTTCTAAGGTTTGTATAATATTTTATAAACTCATTCTTACAAAATTGGATTGAATGGTTCTTCGAATTGACGGAAAAACATTCATGCATGAATTTACCTATGTATTGTGTTGCACCACTCGGTATATAAAGCGGTAGAGTAACAATGCCTAAAAACAACCAGGCGCATCCGTGTGACGGCGCGTCAACATCCGGTGGAAACTGTATCACTCTATATCCATTTTCCGTCAGTAAATTCTATTAGTGGTTCCAGTGAATTCAGTTACCAAACGCGTTTTGACTTGGGTTGAAACAACACAGTCTGATAAATAGTTTCCTTAACAAACATTTTAGTTTTGACGTGGTGAGTGTTTGCTATTTTTTTTGTAATATTATAAAAAATATAGCAGATTGATAAACTTTCAAAACACATTAAAGATTAGTTCCAACGTTTTTATTAATAATTAAAAAATATATGCTTTATTTTAATAAAATAAAGTGACATGATATTGTACGAAAAGCATGGAAATACAAAATTTGACCGATTTAAATTTAATGTTGAAGTTCTATCAAGCACCCTCAGTCGATATCTATAATTACAATGTCTATTTTCTCTAAAAATGAGAGTTTGATAGTAAAATAATTTATGAATGTTTCCATATTGGATCTCGAACCCGTGTACGCCGCAGTCACAGGGACGACTTGTGACTTCCGGTATATTTATTGTTAAGTTATTCGTAAGATAATCATCATTGATTGAATTAGTAATCACTTGATAGAACTCCATCATAATGAGTAAAATATAGGTAAGTATTTAGTTGTAGTTTATGTGTCACTATAACATGATGCTGAAATATCTTTATAAGTTTGAGTTATTGAGATTTTATACACTTCCATGTATTTTGTCACTAACATGACAAAATACATGGAAGTGTACAAAATCTCAACAACTCAAATTTGATATTTCGTTCCATCAAGCACCCTCAGTCGATGTCTTAAATTATATCTTTATAAGTGTAAATGCATTTCGATTGGTGGCGGACACAGGGGAAGTATACTTGGAGAACAAGGTTTTGGTAGTATTGTTTTCTTAAGTATCTAATGATTTGATATTGAAATATTATTACAGAGATGAGGAGCTTTACTAAGATTGGGACCCGATTCGTTTAGCAAGAAAGCATTGTCAGCCGATAATAAATTCTTCAAAGCGTATCTTTTCATACCATTTTCGCTGTAATGTAATCTAAATCGACAAGGCATTAGCAACAATTGGTCTTTGTAAATATTCTATCAAATAGTAAATTTAATCTTCGAAGCAAAATAAACATATTTATTTGAAATTTTATGGAAAAGCAATTAATTGAAAGTGGGACAAAAATAAATTAAGGTAAACGTTTCAGTAGTTGACCCTTTAAGAGAAAAATTCGACAAAAATAACAATAAATAATAAAATTAGACCGAATGATGACAAAGCAAGTGTTTTCATAACGAATCAAATTTTTTAATTAATATGATAAGGCAAAAATTAGGAAAGAGTCTGTTACAAAAAAAATTGAGTTCAATTTTTAAATTGAATCGTTAAACACATCTTTTTTATGAGCACATCCTTTTTATGTTGTAAACAAAATCCGGAAATTAAGAATTGGCTCTCAATTAGCTAGTTGCAATTAAAAAAATGTATATTTCTTGATATATTTCAAACTAATATTACATAGTGAATTTAAATAGTTCATAAATTTCATAAAATCGTTGAATTTTCTAAAAAGAGTAACTCAATAATTGTGCACGAACTTATTTTTTTTCAATTGATTGAATGTTGGATCAGTTAAAAATGTTTGCAATGAATGAAACTGGTAATGATCATTTTATAAAATGTGTTTTACTTCTTTAAATATAGTACCTTTATACCAAGAATTTACTGTTAACACCTGCATGAAAGTGATGATTTTAACTATTGATAACTATCTTCTTTAAAATGTTTACACTATAGATAGATGTATGATCGTTGTTCTGGAAAAAAACACTTAATCGAAAAAATTACATATTGAGTTAGTTATACAAAAAAATTTCTGATTTCAAACTCTACCGTATAAAAGAACACACTTTTTTATTTCAATTTTTACTTAAAAACAGTTTTAAATAAACAAACTAAATTATAAAGACATGATTTACTCAAAACTAATATTTTTCAGTTAGTGTCTTTTTCCGGAACAACGACGATATTTTTTGCGGTTTACATATTATCCTATATTTATTTCCTTTCATTAAAAATATTTTTCAAAATTCAATACAGAGAATTATAGCGAAACAATTTCAAAATTTATTTTTTTAAATTTTCATTATTTTTAAAAAGTTTACAAGTTGCCCATTCCAACGGATATCAAATAATTTTACTTCGTTCAGTTGCATCTGTCAGGTATCGTTTTACGAGCGACTTTATTCCTTTTCAGACTATTCACTGCGTAGCGACGCTCAGATGAAGGCAATAACGATTAAGCTACTTTCCCAAAAAGCTTTTCTTTTACGGGATGAAGCTGAAAAAGCTCTACACGAGAAAAGTAACCCTTTGTTAAATTTTAAGGATACCTTGTTACGAAATACCTCAGTGTAATTGATACTCTGCCGGGACATTCATAAATGACGATAGTTGATATGCTTTTAAAGGGTTGTAAATATTTACGTCAAAACATGACGATGTAATTTTTTTACTACAAACGTTAACTTTTATAGAAAACTGCCACAAAAATTGCTCACTACAATAAACAATATCTCAAATCTGTAATAAAGACTTGAGTAAGTATATTTATTGTTGAACTTGTCGCAAAGTTAATTTACAATTACTTTTAATTAAAGTTATCTTATTAACAACTATGTTAACACATTAACACCGACTGCGCATATCACCAAGGTAAACTATAGTTTATAATTATTTACAATGTATGCTCTGACTAAATATTTCGATCTTTGTCACATCGGTGTAAGGCAATCTGCAATAGAAAAATATATATTGTTCGTGAAAGATAAATCTAAAAAGTCTTTTCCAAGTCTTTTGATAGATGACATTAATTGATTACAATTATGTGCAAAAACAAAAAAAAATCATAATTACATTTCCGAGGGTATACTGAATTAATTCATAAAAACAAGTTTTGAGATAATCGTATCTGAAACATTATTTTTTTTTTCAAAGTATTCTCTCTCCAAAGTGCAACAGTATATTTCGATCTTTGTCACATCGGTGTAAGGCAATCTGCAATAGAAAAATATATATTGTTCGTGAAAGATAAATCTAAAAAGTCTTTTCCAAGTCTTTTGATAGATGACATTAATTGATTACAATTATGTGCAAAAACAAAAAAAAATCATAATTACATTTCCGAGGGTATACTGAATTAATTCATAAAAACAAGTTTTGAGATAATCGTATCTGAAACATTATTTTTTTTTTCAAAGTATTCTCTCTCCAAAGTGCAACATTTTTTTTTTAAATCTCTAAATTTAATAATCTTTTTGACATACAAACCATAAGATTTGGTATCGACGAGTTATTATAGTTATATCAATATTTTTTCCAGGATACATATATAATAATATGAACTATTACTGTTTTTTTTAAAGCCATTATATCTTATGTCTTCATACGTACATTTTGACGTTTAAAACTATCATAAACTGCGTTCTATCAGTAGAAACTCGAATTATATTAACATATTTGTATTGATTAAGCTGTATGTATGTCTGTACAAAAACTATCTACAAAACGCCGTTTGCATAATGTTAACGTTACGCAGGCAGATAGAGAGAGTGTGTGCAAGAGCATGAGTGTTGTGTGAATGTTGACATGTAATATTACCAATGTGTGTATTATATATGTCTCTTCACCAATGCTTAACATCGAATAGAATATTACGATAAAAGAATTATCAATTAACATTTGGTAAATGTTTCTATTTTTCAGCAAATTTTTATGTTACCTGGTGTTGGTAACTGTACCCAATGAGTCGTTATACTCAATGAGGTAAATTTAACAAAAGCGTATATTTTATGTGAATCCTGTCTGCAGCAGTAGGTAACCAGTCTTTATAAATGTCATGGTATAATACCAATGACATATTTCAAATGTATAAAATATACCTACTGTGTAAATACTGACACATAATTATGTATGTGTCATACGGAAAAAATAACAAAGTATTCAGTTCTGCGGGAATTTTATCTGTTTTTTGATTGCTATCTATGTCGGCTGTACGCAATCGTTGGAACTATGTTAAAACTCAGTTTAGCTTATCTATATATACTGTTTTAGAAAAGACAGAAAATATAATATCATCTCACTTATTCCAGCATCATATTTTTTTATTTTCAACTAGCTGTTCTAAGAAAAAGAACATAAACGGTATTATTAATAATCGTTAAAATAAATGCATTGACATTATATTGAGTTACGTTTTGTGCTTATTTTAAGAGGTAGCTCAAGAATTGTATCTGTTTTATCTTAATATCATTAATTTTAAGCATAGTTCTGACTATGATTTGAAGCAGAAATAGCGATCAAAAAACTAATAAAATTGTTATTTTAAACCTTGTTCAACAAAGTTCTACGAAGTGTATGCCAATTTATTCATTTTTATATATTTATAAGTCAGTTATTAACATTCTTAACTATTGATTTAAATATTGACTCCCTAAACTTGTTAATCACGTATAGTGAATTGTTTATGATTTATTTTCGAAGGTATGGATGTTTGTGATGTCTATAATTCCTTTCCACGTCTCCATCCATCTGATTCATCAAAACGGGGTGTAGCGAGAGTGGTTAAATAACCACTAGTATTGCCCTAGTCCCATCTTTATACCCATACTCTCTTCAAAAAGAGAGGTTGAGCATCTGAGTATGTTATTCGTGTTGAGATGTCTACATACAGGAGGCCATATGCTCCATATTGAGAGCGAACATGGCTTCAAAAATATATATAAAATGAAAAAACGTGTGCGCATGACTTTGATGTTATTAAAAACAACATGAATCACAAATATCACAAGCAAATTTACTTAGTTTTTAATATATATTATACAACGACATAACGACATTCGGCGAAAAATAATTTCGACGGTGAGCTTTAAAATGAGCACTTGTTATTCTTTGCGAAGTTTCATCGCTAAATTTAATCAGGAGCAGCTTTTGATTGTGTTGACTTCCGAAATGCCGCAGGCTTTGAAGGAAACTCTCTTTTTGCACAGGATCAGCCGTGTTTGTCCTACTGTGTCGCGGAGCCTAGCCAAAACGGTGAACTTTGCCTCGCTAAACTTTACTGCCGTGGTAATAACCTGGAAAGCTTTTGAGAAATCTGCGTAAACTTACACTGAGAGATAAATTTAACTGTCAGCTGCATGGAGAATTCATCTATAGTTGATTAATTACGTATGTCTTTTGCAATGATTCAACTTTTGATATAAATTGATCATGTCCTTGATCTTTATTTATCATGTCCACTAAAAGGTTGACAAATAGCATCTAAATTGAATAAAAGTCAACGTAGCACAATACTAAGGTATAATGTTTTTTTCAATTCTATAAAAATATGTATAATCCAACGTAGTTGATATGTTTCAGCCTTTTTTAGTTTCTTTGTTAAAAGGAGGTGAAGGAAAAATTTCTGAGAAAGTCGACAAAATCAAATTTAATAAATACACAAGACTGTACGTAAGAATAAATAAATATCAGCTGGAAATTTTTCGACGAAATTTTGTTATCTGCTCAATGATAAAAAGCATTTAAAAATGTAAATCAAAAAATCAATTTAAAATCGTTATAGAAAGGAAAATGGAATACATTTTCTAACTATATTAAATTATACAGAAAATGCTGTAAATTATTAGTTAAATATGTTACATAACGCTTAAAAAATTAAATAAACATGTATAAAATAATTTTTAAATAATGCATTTCTATACAAAGTTTACTTTATCAAGTGTGAATTTATTTACCTACTTACAAAACAATTTCTAGATTTGAGTGAGTAATTCCCTTACAAAATTGCCAGTCCTGTAATCAAACTTTAACGTTCGCAACAGTCTAGACTCTAAGCATGAGGTCCCATCCGGTCACAGAATCAAAAGTTACACTAGTGATTTTAATGAGTGAAACGAATATTTTTATATCTGAATTTTTCATTTTTAAGTTCTTTTGTATCCAAAGGGGCTATGTTCATAGTATTTCTCATCCAGCCAATCCGATTTTTAAGACTTAGTCGTAGCAAAAACTATTCTTATACTCTTTTTAATACAATCTCTCAAAGAGAGATGATTGAATTGATATGTTTTGTTATTAAAAAAACAGATTCTCAATTCGCGAACAACATCTTAAAAGAATTAAATCCGGTATGCCAGTACTTCTTTAATTAAATCTCTAGCCTTAATTTCTTCAAACAACTAGAAATAATTAGATATAGTCAAGGTATTAACCTCTTTAATGACCAAACATTGATTCATCACCCTTACTTAAACCATTGCAATAAGCTCACGTAATTACGCATAATCAATAAAATTTCAATGTATTTACTTTAACCTTCTCGTTTTCACGCTAAAAATTTCCTTCGGATTTCATGCAGTCACATTGCGTTACCGTTTGGGTTTTGTCATATAAACGCATTTATAAAGCGAAATGAAAATTTCAAAAAATGAAATATGGTTGTATGTCGTATGAAGTAATTATTTTATGTCTTATTTTGTGTGTAAAACATGAAATACATATCAAACTATGCAAACTTATCGAATGACGCATGAATCGAAATTCTTTATAGAAAAACAGGCTCAAGACGTGTTTCAGTGGCGTTTGAAACAAAACAGTTGTGTACGGTCATGCATCTCAAATCGTTACTATACCATATTTAAAACTATACTATACTGTATGGCAAAATTGACGATGTTTTCAAATTATGATTAATTATACAAAGAAGACGTTAACTATTATGTATTTTTAATTTTCAATTATATGTAGAAATACTTTATTTACAAATAGCAAAATTTTCAATTTTTAATAATACCTATTTCAAGTAGCCGAAGCAACACAATGTTACACCATGAATACGAAAGGGTTAACAATTATTTAACAATAAAATGTATGTAATTTGAATTATTGAGATTTTGTACACTTCCATGTATTTTGTCGGCATCTTCAGGCATTCGAGTGCACGAATGGACTCGAACTGACAGACAGTAAACAGTGTCTAACGTTAATATAGAAGATACAAATACGACAAATATTAGTTACGAGATAAAATATTATAAGTCTAGGATCCACACTGATACCTGAGTTAAAATTTCGAGAATCGCCTTAATCCTTATTTTGTAAACAACGCATTAACAGAGTGGAGCTTTCCAACTAATATTAGAATTACCAGTGATTTTACAATTATAATAGCATTGTGGGTTTCGACGGGATGCAATTCGACGAAAGGATAAATATATACAATCATCCCACATTTAGTGGCATCTGTTCGGTGATTCAACGTATAGGATACAGCAACGGAGAGTTTGGAAGATTCAGCTGTTCGTTCAGAATTCGCAAGGAGTAAATCTCAATAATTCAAATTCGATATTGAAATTCCATCAAGAACCCTCAGTCGATGTCTTAAATTATATGATAAAATGTATGTTTCTTTCCCTAGAACAAATCACGTACACAATTACTACATTAAATGTTTTAATTCTAAATTCAAGTTATAATGTTGGAATAAGGGAGATGATATAATAGTTTCAATCTTTAATAGTTTATATAGATAAGCTAAATTAAGTTTAAATATAGTTCTGACAATGGTTTGAAGCCGAAAAAGTTATTAACAAACTGAATATTTTTTTATGTTTACCCTACCTTATAACAATTTTTCGGTCTACATAAGAAATTTATATGGATAGTGGAATAGGTTAAAAACAAACTAATATTGTATGTATAATATTATTAATATACGAAATAGTATGAAGTGTTTTTTTTTTAGTATGGAATATGAGGATACAATTAGAAATATGTGGATAAAGCTTTCATTCCCAAAAGCTTCCTACAGCATCCTTCGTCATATAAACTGAGGTTTAGTTTATATGTGGAATGTCTAAAAAAGGGATCATACCCCGGGGACCGTGAGGACTTTTTGAACTTAAGGCTTAAGAAAGACCCATTCATCCTTATTTTGTATCCAGCCATGCATACTGCATGTTAGCTTTATACGAAGATACATTGTTCGGACCACATAAGCTACTGTTTATAAAAGATTGGTTTTTTGCGAGGAACGAAAAACTATTTTTGAATTTATTTTGGCTATGCAGTGATTGAGTTTTTGAAAGAAACACTGTGACCATAAAATAATTTTTGATTTTTAAAAATTACACTCGAATCTCTTTTTGCATGGTGTTTTTTTTGCACAGTCTAAGAAAATTGACCTATTATTTTTTTAACACGGTTTTACACATTTTTTTGTTTTTTACTTCTTTTATTTTCTTACTGAAACTATTATGTGTAGTCCGCGAAGGGGGCTCCTAGTTTCCTGGCTAAAGTCAGTGCTAGGGTGGGGACAAACTAAGTCTTTATATCCCTTTTTTACATGTAAGCTAGTTAAGTATTGCTATCTAAAAAGATTTTCTCAGCTGAAGGGTGTGTGTGAGGAAAACACTTAAGAAAAAACCCCATACGAGAATGATTGTGTTTGAATCATTAAAAAAAGTTCAATTCTTACCAAGAATTGCTCTTTATGTTGACGTAAGTTTGAAGAATTGACTAAACTTATTTTAGGTTCATAAAACGGACAGTATTATTAAATGCATTTTATCGTCGCTGCACATTTAATTTTTCTATGTGACTAAAAGTGTTTTTCAAGATACCGGAACAGGTAGCAATTTATAAACTACGTATTTATGATCTAATCATATAATTTTTAACAATTGTTATTAGTTTAGCAGAAAACAATAAATTTCCGTTTTTTTTTTTGCATATATGACATATTTTGTGCATTGAATATCATAATAAATGTAGAATGACAATATGTGTATGTTTAAAAACACTTCGGTCTTTTGTGAATATTGGAATATTCATTTTTGTCATTTGGCGAATTTTAAGATGCAGGTGTTCATGACTCATGCACGACTTGTTATTGTATTGACACATTTATGTTGTTAATCTTTGTTTAAGAAAGATACTTGGCTGTATATAATATAAATCGAATCAGCAAAATATGATTATTTGTATTTAAAGTTTTCAAAAGATTGATATATATATATAAATTTAATTACTTAATCGAGTGAGATTTGAAAGCCATGATCGTTTTCATTTTTTTAACGGATCGGAGACACTCTACGTCTTGTTTTTAAAAGTGGATTTTTATAAAAGGGCGGAGAAAGTAAAGTTCTAGAAGTTACGAAATCATTCTCTATACTTCCCGTTTTAAGAAGTAGAATGGATGAACGGGAACTTAAAATTAACGGACATCCACATTTCTCAACAGAAATCGATAAAACATCATATATTTGATGCTTTGAATTTTCTCCCACCAAAATTCTCAAACATGACGTAGTATGATCGATTAACTAACCACTAGTCCTGCCTAAGTAAGGCATTGAGCAACTGTGTAACAAGCAGCGCTTAAAGAAAAGTTTCTGTTGCAATAAGTTCCACTAAAAAGTCCATATGTTTCATATTGGAAGCGGACATGGTAAAATAATGCAACATTATTGACGCAACTGTGTCAAATTTATTCTATTAATATAATTACTCTTAATAATACAAAATCTCTGTTAATTTGTATTAAAATAAATCAAATTAAAAGAAGTTTTTAGGTAGGAAAATAAATGAAAAATGTTTTGCCGACTACTGCACGTGTTCGCAACTTATACTAAATAAGCATTATTTTTTTAACTATGTATGTGGAGCAAATGACCTCCTATGGATGTATCTCAACACAAGTTTTTTCTACGAAAACTACATGTTACTCAGTTACTGAACCTCTCTTTTACGAAGAGATTAGGAATATAATGATATGGATAGGGCAAGACTAGTGGTTAGCTTATAACTCTAGCTACGTCCTGTTTTTTGCATCGGATGGGTTGAGGAAATTTTAGATATCACAAACATTCATGCCTACGAACATAAGCTCGATTGAAAAATCAATTTATGAAACTGTCCGTACCGGCGCTTGAACTCGTGACATCCATAACCGTAGTTAACGACGTAAGCCACTGCACCACGGACCAAACATTATTATTTATCCACTAACCAAGCACTATTTTTCCAACCTTAAGCTACTCGCAACACAATCATGCTAAAAATGTGATAAAAATAATAATCTCACTCTTTTCACAGTTACAGTTTTCTTTCACGTCGTTTGATCATCATCTAAATTATTATTCCGAGCCATACTCAAACGTCAAACGAAGTACAAAAAATTTAACTCATATATTTTAAGGCACAAGCTGTATTTTATTCCAGTACCTATACTATGATTTTGTATGAGCTTCATATATTTTTTGCGGTATTTTGTGGAACGTATCACCGACGTAAATCGAGGAATGGGTGACGGTTTTTTTTTTGTCTCCGTGATGCTCCAAGTCTGTCTATGTGTACCTGAATATACAAACCATTTTCACTGTCAAATTGTTTTGAATATTTACCATTCTACTGTCACTTATATAGTGACCAAAAATCATTTGACAAACGTATTCAATGTGGCCTTCAAGTAATCTAATATCACAATAATAGTTAAATCAAATATATTCAAAGCTTACATCAAAGGACGTCCTTTTCGTCCTTGGCATAAATCCTTTTACTTAGTAAAATTTATCTCAATCCCAAAAAGACAAACATCCATTTAATTCGGGAACAAAGTAACTTAAGTACATTCTACTATCACACAACTGAGATAAGACAAAGGCATCTATCTCCGGAGACTAATTATTGTTTAAGATGTTAATAAATTTATTAGAGCCTATTTATAATCTTGGCAACGGCAGTCAAGAAGATTTAGAGATACTACGTAACTACAAAATATTCCAATATGGAAAATAATGATTTGTACTATTATATCGTCGTTGTTCTGGAAGAAGACTAGCTAAAAAATATTAGTTTTAAGTAATTACACTTTGAAGTTTGTCAAATGTTTGAAATGCTATATTTTTTTATTTTGTTTGTTTGCACAAAGTTGTTTTTAGGTAAAAGCATAATTTATAAAAGTAAGTGTGTTCTTTCATACGGTACAGTTTGAAATAATGATCATTTTGGTATAACTAACTCAATATCTAATTTTTTCGATTTTGTATTTTCTTTCAGACAAACAACGATATTTTGTAACGAAAATCTGAATATACAGTAGGGATGGCAATTTCGCATTGTCGATTTAATGTTGTTTTTTCGTATCGTAGTACCATTATAAACATGTGGAAGTGGTACAAACAAATTGTGTTTTATTTTGAAAATATAATTTCTTCTTTTCACCAAGAATAAGAAGTGAAAGTTGAAGAATTGAAAGTCATCGTTCAAAGTTTGCGCGATTGTTTAAGCTGGATTTTATATGATAAACATATATATTGAACACACTTTCCACAAGAAATTTTTATTTTCCTATAAGACCCATGATAAGTAAAAACACAGTATTTAAAGAAAATGTCAAAAGTAAAGTAAGTATGAAGGTATGATAAGGTGAAAAATTTGGAATATTTTACGTTAGAAAAACCACAGTAAAATTTATATTTTGTACTAAAAAAGGTCAAAACATTTTTATACTAATTGAAAAAAAAAACATTTTTTTTTAGTCCATGTCCGCTCCCAACGTGGAGCATATGGCTTCCTAATGAAGGTACCTCAACAGAACTTTTCAATGAGAACTGCTTGTTACTCAGTCAGAAGAGAGTAGGGATACGGCTAGGACAGGACTAGTGGTTAGCTAATCGCTCTCGCTACTCCCCGTGAAGATCGGATGGGTAGGAGGGAGTTAGGAGTGGGGGCAGACTACGAACAGAAATCCATAAATCGATTGAAAGATCAATTTATGAAAACCGTCCGCACAGGGATTTGAACCCGAGACATCCGTAACCGTAGCCAACGATGCTACCAACTGCGCCACGGATGCTCCTATCCTCCTATCCTTACTCTCTTCAGAAAAAGAGAGGTAGAGCAACTGAGTAACAAGCAGTTCTCCTAGAAAAATTCTGTTAAGATACCTCCATTAGGAGACCATATGCTTCACATTGAGAGCAGACATTGAAAAAAAATGTTCGTTGTAGATATTAAACACAAATATTTGCTAATAATCGTACTGTTTATTTTATACAATACAAGATACTTTTTTTAAAATATTTTAAAATTAGTTTGGAAAAAAATATTTGATTTGTCAAAAATTTTGAAAATCGGAAAATCGTACGAGATAAACTCATGTCTATAATCATGCATGTTCAATAAATAACAGATACTACAAAAATATCTTCAAATTGTTCTGTTTTTTCCTGTTCCGTTTAGTCAGGTTACCAGATATGAGATACGCATGAATTATTGTTTTCATTAGTGTAAAATGCTTATTTGCTTGATGAAATCGGTCTAGATATTGAATCGTATTTGATTGCATTATATTTGGTTATATCATTCTTCAGTGAATTAACTAACAATTATTGACAGTGTAAAATGTATATCGACCATAAAATTGTAAAAGCTTCATGAGTTCTTAAATATTTCAATGTAATTAAATTATTTTCAATACACATAACGAGCTAGCTAATCATTCGTTTAGACGTTATTCGTAAAGTGAATAAATCTAAAATACGCTTAAGCGAGGTCCGCGAGAAAATTGGAAAATGTCCATTTTCATTTTCCGAGAAAACGTTCAAACGAATAAATTCACCAACCGTTTAATGACATTTGGACAAAAGTGCTATACTTGGGGCTGAGATTTTTACTCTGGCAGTCTGCAATAGAGTTGATCTACGAACGATTATAATAATTATATAAATAATGTATGTATATAAATTTATTTTCAGCAAAGTCCAAATCACATTTTTGAACGTATTGACTCCTAATGAAGATTTAACGTTTTTACGACGGATGGTTTATATTCAATCCCTTCGTACCTCTCCGTTTTCTAAAGAATTATTATAATTAATTATTTTTATCGATATTTGTAAGGATGTAGCCAATAAAGCATCGGTATGCAGTATTTGCTCGATTAAAAGACACATATTTTTACCTATTTTGAAATCTTTCAATTTTGACTTTGTCTTATAATCTATGATGTCTTACAATCACTATCAAAAATACAAAAAATGATGTTTTCTAACAAGACTAGTAAAATAATGATTTGGAAAAATCAGACACGGAATCCGATAAAGTTTCAAGCTAATAATAAGAAAATACATAAACTTTAATGTATCTACTTTAAATACTTTATATATATATACATTAAAAGGCTTCTTTTTAAATCAAAATTATGGTTTTTTTTTTGGCTTTGTCTGACAATCACCGGTGTCTTATAGCCAAGGAAATACGGTGTCATATAAATAATTCAAATACTTTTTCAAATCATATTTTGAGAACTGAAGCCCAACTAAATACTGTATTACTTAATCTGCTTCTATAATAGAACATAACCTCCAGAATTATAAACTTCATTTCCTTGGTAAACCAGCGTTTTTTAGTACTGCAGAAAAATTCTATTATATACTACACAACGACCTCGCGTGATACTGAAACTCCAATTGTCGGAAGAAAATGAAAGCTGTGTTAAGGTTGTGTAGAAATTATGTTCCTCAATATCTCCATGATTGCTGACGTAATAGGGAACTGCTTGATCCGATCTTTTCTTCTTTATAAATTCAAGCCACCTTACTCCCTAAATACGACAAAATTATCTATTCTTCATGCTCAATATACTATCATTTGTAGTCTCCATCAGTGTCAGTTCAGTAAGTTCAGTAAAGAAACATCGGTGCTAAAGGATATTATAATAGCTTTGTGTATGTTTTACTTAAGCTTATTATGGATCTATCTACGATTTTTTCTTCAATAAAAATAGCTGAATACCTTCAATTAGATTTGCTCATTATCTTTTATGAATATTTAAAAAACGTGTTTTTTAACAATTATATAATATTAAAATATTAACACTATCAACTCCGGCCAAAATCAGGTAAATACAAACCCTCTGCCCGGCCCATTTTTGACGAAATGTCATTTTTCTTAAGGGTTTACTAAAAGCGAAATAACTAACATTTCAATATTATGGTAACATTGCTAACATTTCCCTTTGTTTACACATGTACCGAGTCTCATTCCTTTTCTTGTGCTTTGCACTCACCTTGCATGTTCTACAGGGCTTATTGTTTTTTCTGTTGACGTAATCGGTATCATATGTGCTTAGACATATCCCTCGACAACATGTTTTTGCAAAACTTTGCCTCGGAGTGCACTCGGTGTCACCGTAATATTGTCTCTAGTAGAGGGAATATTAAAGAATTAATATTCGATTAAGATTTTAAGTCGATAAAATCAAAACCTATTTTGGCGATAACACAAATTAAATGACTGTTTTGGAGAGTAAGTCTTGACCGTAATTAAAACGGATTTTAATACGTATCACTTGATGACTCAGATATGACTTTTTTTGATAGGTTGGCTTATCACGTGAAAACTCGGCGCCGGGACTCAATTTGTTAAGTTACTTTTTTATAATAGTAGAATTTCCACAAGATTCGATCGTTGCAATTAGCGAGTGAAAAACATCTTGATATAATATTCAAAACGAAATCCGGAATTTTCACCGCTAATAATTCACCTCCTAAAAAATTCTCACCAAAAAAGCAAATAATATTGAAAAAAAAACAAAATTACAAAATATATATTGTAGCGATACATGACACTACAGACTTATGAAACATGCTATTCCTAAATACAAATATAAATAAATATGCGATATGACAATTAAGGAGAAATATAGGTAGCGACGAGGACACAAGTGAAGAATCAAGAAAAGCACCATCATTCTGTCAACGCCGTCAAACTGGAGGCATCTCTTCTGAACTGCATAATCGTCATTATCATCCATACCTACGGTTAAATCTCATCAAGCATACAAATATTGGAATTATATTCCTAAAACAGTATTTAGTTAATCAAATTTAAAACGAAAATACAAAACTTATTAAAAATGTATTTGCATACAGTTTGTTTTTGAAAATTAATATTCCTGTCCAAAATACTAGTTTTCTCAACGAAATAAGTAGAAACCGGTTCTTATATAAAAATTCTAACTACGAAACGAAATTAAACTACGAAAAAATTCTTTTTATACCTTTAAAGAGAGTAAAGATATAAATAGCTTTTGCTAAAACTGACCGCACGGACCTTTTCTAATTGAAGTCTATAAACTTTTCGTAATCCCTTTTTAATCTTTTGCTTTTAGCTGTCAGTAACTCAAAATTGGTACTCAATATCCCCAACTTATTATTATTAATATAAAATAAATTATACCCCTCGCCATGTTATTAACATCTGCATGGAAGTGCACTATTCCGTCTATAATTGAATCGTCGTCGTAGAGTGTTAAGCGGTTACTCTTGAACTAATCCTTTCAATCTCTTAAAAAGAGCGCCTAGTAATTTGTTAATAATCCTTCACTATTGTTTTTATTGTTTTTATTAATTGTAAATTTTTTTTTATGCCTCGTCATTTCTGCATGTATAAATATAATTGATAACTTCGTTATTCCACTTGTAGTGTGCATAAATAATATGAAAAATATGTCATTCATCAGTAAAAAACGAAATTTTGCCAAGGATATCAGTAGAATTAAATGACAAATTATTTTTTCAACATTGTATGATGTGGATTGAAGCAGTAATTTGACTGTGTGTAAATGTATTATAGCAAGGGTTTCCAATTCCGGGATCTCGGTCAGTTAGTCATTTCAGTGAGACCTTTTGTTGTGTTTATAAAAAAATTAAAATAATTAAAATACGATTACCTTAAAAAAACCTTTACCTTATTAAAATGTGCAATGAAATGTAATTAAATGAAGTGATGCGACTTATCAGCAGGAAGGAGAAGAATCACAAAATATGGAAAAATGGATAGCTCAGCGGAGAACTAGGATTAAGTTATCACAGGGAAGTGGATAAGGTTTGCCAATCACGGTACATTTTACTTTGTTCTTTACGGAGAAATATATGGGATAATTAAATTTTGGGCGCCAGGCGTGAAGATACACGCCAAATGAAAATATGGTTACCGTTAAAAACACATTTAATAGAGATGCGGAAACCGTAGATGCACAGAATTTACATTATGAACAAATAAAACAGAAATTACACGACGAAACAATATTTATGAACAGATGGTTACACTTAAACAAGAAAACTATTATAATACATAAATATAAAATTACGACCTTATGGATGACAAACCATCTCGGCGGCGAACTCGGATGTCCGAGGCCAATCTCCAGCGCGTTACCGGCACGTCCTACTCGTTCCACATCCTGGCACGTAAGAAAGTTTAACGCAATTCTTGGTGAGGCTTCCCCTTCGTCTCCTACCAACGACGCAGCGAGGTGCGTATCGCCGATAGGTGACGATTGTAATGTTGCGACGAAATCGTAACACTTTGATTGTCTTAATATCAATCCCGGAATTTTGGAATTCACTGTTAATAGTAAAAAATAGTATTTTTCAAATTAAATACTTTATGATTAACTACAACGTGTATCTCAGTTATTTTTTATTTTGTTCATACCCCTTTATAATATTTACTTAATTATTACATATTTATATTAAGTATTGCAGTGTCATATTTTGTATCTGCCGTTGAACAAAAGAGATAATTTTAAGAAAAATGAATTTTATTGTTTTTTGCATTAAATATAACTATTATCTATAATTAGGATCTCAATAAAAAAATCTGATTCTCAATTATTAAAAAAAATCGTTCTCATACCCAAAAAAAATTGTCAATTCCAAATTTGAAGTATTTAAAGTTTGTACATGTCCATGTATTTTGTCACGAACGACCCAAGTTTCGCCTTTCGGTGTAACTCAAACTGACCGACAATAAATAGTTTATAACGTTCATATATAAGATAAAATACGACGAATTATTACCACTTAGTCTAGGAACTATATTGATACCTGAATTAATCCCAACACCGATCGAAAAGTGAAACCCGGGTCGTTAGTGTTTGAATACTTGGCAATGTGCAAAAGCACCCACAGTCGATATCTTAAATTACATTCATTCCAATTGAAGCAATAATGGACACACATTTAATTTTAAATATTAATTTTAAATTTGAATGATACTGAATGATCAGTCCCGGAATCCCGGGATACAAAAATTGTGAATCCCGAGAACATGAAAAGGGGCCGGGATTGAATGCCGTAATTATACCTAACGCTGGTATGGCAAATACGTGGCATACATACCATGCAGAGCAGCGAATTTTTTATATCACGCACACGTATGCAAAACTTATCTCCGCATTAAATCAAATTTTATGGAAACAACATATGGACCACGCTTTCCTATATAAAGCTCACATTTTGTGGTAGAGCAGCTAAATTTAACGGAAAAATACAGGTTTAGTTCCCATTCATTTACTTGTATGCTGCTTTTATTCTGTAAATTGGTATTTTTTTCTGTCCTTTTCAGTCTCACTTTTTAATATCTGACTATAGTTCTGACTATGGCGTGAAGCCTAAATCAACTAACTGATATTTTTTTTATAGTACTGAATACTTTGATATTTTATCCAAATACAATGGAGTCCTATCTATTAAATGCCAATTAAGTCAATTAATTTGTTTTGTTCAATTATTCTGTTAATTTAATTACATATTTATTAAATTAAATTAATACTACCACAACTTGTCACACGCATTAAGTCAGTTTTAGATGGTTTTTGTTTTAAATGCCAAAATGTGTTCAATTTAACGCTCTAATGTATTGGTAAAACGCTGGAAGTCATAGGATATAGTAGATTTGAAATAACAGTTATTTTTTTCTTATTCTGGCAAAAACATCATATAACTTTAACTTATCGATACCAAATCTTACGATTAGTAACCAAAAAACATTATTCTTTATAATTTACAATAAATCTGTTCAAAAAACAAACAATTGTACTTGGGAAAGAGAGTACTTTGAAATAAAAATAGTGTTTTAAATGCGATTATCACAGAACTTGTTTTTATGACGTAATGCTTTCTGTTAGTACCTATACCTTTGATATTTTACGTCAGTGCTACTCAGACATTTTCGGTGTACGAACCAGTAAATATTTTTCAGCGTTACCTGGGGACCGGCTTCATTATGTAAATAAAATAAAAATAAGGTAGTAATAAATTTTTATTAAATTCAAAGAATTGAAATTCAGGGACTTTAATACTACACGAGATACGCTTTAATATTAAATTATTCTCTCATTCTCCTCGGACCACCATTTGAGTAGCACTGTCTTACATTGTATGTGTATTTGATTAGTTATACCATATATACTTATCTATATACAATGCACTTTGAAGCGCTACGGTAAAATGCTAAAATTAATATTCACTTACTTATACCATAGTTTAGTAACGTAGGTCAAAGTGTATTTTTCATCCCTAAACCAGTTTAAAGTGTCTTTCATTTATTTTTAAATCATCATTCATCAAAATAAAATCTTTAGCAGTCCATTCGTCTCTAGTGTTTTCAAATCCTTAATTTCTTACATTAGAGACACGTTAAGAATAGAATCTTGTAATCCTTTATAACAAGGTTATTTCACTGTCATAATTTACAAATTGCTCCTCCATTGTTTAACTTTAATAAAACATCGACTAACGATATTCGTATAGTGCTCATTTAAAGTATTGATTTCGGCTTATGAACGAGGGGTAGGAGGGTTATAATTAATACCACTTCAAAGAATATCACGTCAAATTTAATATAATAAGGAATGAATCCTCAATATAAAGACAAAGGAAAATTTATCTTTATCAACCTTTTGAGTTACTGTTCTAATTTTTTTAAGGATTTTTAAAATTGAAAAATATAGAAGACTAATATTTTTTCGTCAATTCAATGAAAATTAATAATTTTAGTTTAGTGTAGACTTCATTAATAATAAAGTCATTTTAAAAAGCATAAAGTAGACAAATAATCTACAATATTTGGATAAAAGAAGTTTAATTAATAATAAAAGGAATCCATAATACGCGCACAACAAAATAAAAATATTTCGGTGCGGACGGTTTTCATAGATTAATATTTCAATCGATTTATGGATTTCCGTTCGTAGTCTGAGTCCTCCCTCCCTCCCACCCATCCCATCCTCACGGGGCGTAGCGAGAGCGATTAGCTAACCACTAGTTCTCTCATAGCCCTATCCTTCTATGCCTACTCTCTTCGAAAAAAGAGAGGTTGAGCAACTGAGTAACAAGCAGTTCTCGTAGAAAAGTTCCACATTGGGAGCGGACATGGAAAAAAAAAAGTATTCAATAGATAGTATGATAGGGTACACGAAAATCATTAAAAAGTTTGAATACTTTATATTACTTTAAATAAACGAGATACGGTTTATAAAGTCATTTTCGTCAAAATATCAGATACGGGTTTATAACATTAGGACATCGATATTAATTAACGACTATGCGTAGTACAGATTCAAATAATTCGAATATTTTAATTCATATTTTTAATTTATACAATTAATAATAAAAAAAAGTTAAATATGGGTAGAAATGAAACATATATCTGTTCTCCATAACAACGTTTTTATAACCATGTATGTCAACATAAGTTTTTATACTAGAACTGCTTGTTAAGCTCTTGCAACACCACGGTTTTTTAGGATTGGATGGGTGTTAGACATCACAAACATCCATACCTTCCATAAATCGATTAAAAAATCATTTTATGAAACTTTCCCCATGAAACCCATAGAATCAGCAACCGAAACCAACAACGTTGACTACTGCACCACGGACTCGACGATATACATACTTGTTATATACTGTATACTGAATTAGTGGGTATTTTTATTTAATTAAGTTATATAATATATGTCTCAGGTTCAATTCCCGGTGCGGATGGTTTTTATAAATTGGTCTTCCAGTCGATTTATGGAGTCTGAGTGTTTTTGATGTCTAAAACTTCCTGCCACCCATCCAATCCTCACGGGGCGTAGCGAGATCGATTATCTGACCGCTAGTCCTGTCATAGCCCTATCCTTCTTACCCTACTCTCTTCAAAAAAAGAGAGATTGAGCAACTGAGTGACAAGCAGTTCTCATAGAAAAAATCTGTTAAGATACCTCCATAAGAAGACCATATGCCCCACATTGAGAGCAGACATGGAAAAAAAACAACTTTGTATGTTACATAATATATATCTACATAATATATAAATAACCAGATGACATTGCTAACTGTCAACGTTCACTCCATGCGCTCGATGCAAATATATATAGAAAATGTATATTTACTGTTTTATGCTGTTCGTTGCAGACATATTGATTAGGGCTTTTAATTCTGGGATCCGGGATCCCGCTCAATTATTCAATCCTGTAATCCTGGGATTGAGATTCAGCGAATTCCGGGATTTCGGGATTCACTGTAAATGCTAAATAATCATCTATCAAATCAAAACTTCCTGATTAACTACAACGTGTACTTAAGTTTTTTAAAAAACCTATAGAATTAAAATTAATTTATTGTAGTCTCCTTCCTTCTCATATTTTCTAACAGCGGTTTTTAAATAATTTTAAATGGAAAACAAATTAAGACCGCTTCTTAAATGAATGGAGGGCAATATCTCAAATTGAAGAACATGTCTTCGTTTTGGATAAATTTGGTAAAACCTACCATAATAATGCAATAAATAAAATAAAATTATTTTGATCAATATGTCTTATTTCAAATATTTTTATCTTTTTTTGTAAATGACTGTTTGATTTTAAATCAACAAAGAAATCATTCCAATGCAAAAAAAAAATATTTAATCATATATAAATTCCAATTGAAGTAATAATGGACACAAATTAAATTTTAAATGTACAATTTAACACATGAACATTCTGAATCCCGAAATCTCGGGATCGTAAAAAGGGTCCGGGATTGGATGCCCTAATACTGACAGATAAATCAAGAAACGTATAATATTAACAAATAAAAACAAATTTTATGTTACGCTACATTCCATTTTATTGAATGTATTCCGTATTATTTGAGTTTATTTAAAAAACCTGATAGCTCCATGACAACATAAAAAGATGTTATAGGACTGCAAAGATTAATATTTCTTCTGACAATTATAATTATTTCAATATGGTTATACAAGTCTCGAAAGGGTGATTTTTTGTAACAAATACCGTACTGTTTGATACACACTTTGCAAGAAATACAATATTTTTGCTGCTATAATTTAGATGTGTTTACTGAAATAAAGAAACTAAATTAAATTTTACAAAAAATTTTGCATGATTTGCTACAGTTTGTTCAATATTTATTTTTTTATAATTTTTGATATGAAAACAAAATGCATCCTTATGTTGATTTATTTATTAATTTAACATATATTTTAAACCAAGACTTTATATTCGTAGCAGCTGATTATCCGTTTTAAATACATTTTTTTATTTAAAGACACCTGTTCGTGACTTACATTGTACATCTTACGGAACCTACCTTTACGTCGTGTTCATATTATGTGCATGATGAACCGATAATCTTACATGGAACAAATTCCGAGCTCACATAGCCTAATGTGAGCAACAGTGTCTCCAGCACGATTCTACAAAGTATCTAACCCTTTTACATTTTCAGTGATGCGGCGGGCCTTCACCGGGGCCTATAAATAGTCGGGCCCGGGTCTCGTGTTGCTTTTACCCCTCACCCTTTCACCGCAAGGCACGCCCTTGGCCTACTATAACGCTACCCCGCAAGCATCATCTGCTGGCTATAAAGAAGTGGCCACATCTCTGCAATCTTGTTTGAGTATAAATGAAAAAATGTCCTTATACATAATGTATAATGTAATTGAATTTTGTTGGTTGTGTAGTTTAATAGGCAACGAACAATCTTGGGTGTTTGTCAGATTCGGTTGTGGTGGCCACGGGCTCGAAATATCTTGCACAAATCAATTTATAAGTGACCGTGATATTAAAATTCTTTACCACTTACCATCCCATATAACTATATGTTCTTTTCTAACCCTATCATTCTATCTTGTTGGGTCCGTAGTGCAGTGTTTAACGTTGTTGGCTTCGGTTACGGATGTCTCGCGGGCTTTTAAAGTAACGGACAGTTACATAAATTGATTTTTCAATCGATTTATGGATTTTTATTCGAAGGCACGAATGTTTTTTTATGTCTAAAATTTCCTCTCATCCATCCAATCTTAAAAACGTCTCGTAACTAACTACAAGTGCTGTACTATTTCTTTCTTTCAATTCCTACTCTCTTCAATGAAAAAAGGTTGGGAGACTGAGAAACAAACAGTTCTCGTAGAAAAACTTATGCTGAAATACCTCCATTAAGAGGCCATAATATTTTTCGCATTGGAAACGGACATGTCAAAAAAATATTTACTTACCAACTATAAAAACAATAGGTTAAGTGACCTATTTTATAACCATTTCTCCTAAAGCAACTTCTGTTAAGTGTCTGATGAGTAAACATGGCTTAAAAAACAGAAATAAAAAAAATAAAATTATTTATCTATTGCATTAAAGTCATCGAATAAGGGTGCATAATTAATATTCCATATCACATTTGAATCGTCGAAATTTTGCACGCTTCTATTTTTTTGACACTAAAGACCCTGTCTTCAAAAAGACTGATGAACAATATTTTCATCTTTATAATTTACAAAATATTTATAAAATACATGAAAGTGTACAAAATCTCAATAATCCAAATTTGTATTTTTATTTAACGAGTCATTTAAATGAATACTCTATTTAGACAATGGCCTGATGGATATTCAATCTAACAGTATTGACACATTTTAAAATTTACTGTTTCAACTCTATCTTTGAAATATCTTTGAGTCTTACAATTTCAAAGTCCACATTGAAAAATAATAAACGTTAAAGGAATTCATGTATACTGTTAACTAAAATATAAGTTTAAAAATTTGTTAACACATGTTGTCAACAATTTACCTTAAAATAAATCGAAAACCAAGATTAAAAAAATTACAAGACGTACCACTAACTTGGATAAGTTTGCTCATTGGTCTAAGATTAGCCCACTACATGGAAAAGGGTGCCGTAGTATTACCATGATAATATTAATGCCATATGAATAAAGGTATGCCTCTGGTTGTAAAGGTATGAATTAATGTGCAACATAATTTGTTTTATTGTTGGGTTTTTAAGTTGTCAGCTTGGAATGATAAAACACAATTTAAAAACTTCTTGAAGTAAATTGAACTAGCCATATTTTCAATTTGTATTACTTGAGAAGACCCGAATCAAAGAGAGGCGAATGGTCGGTTATCGACGTCCTGGTAGGGCTCAGATCTCAAACAAATACCATTTCAAGTCCGGTTTAACACTTATTTATTTTTAATCAAAGATGCAGTGGCTTAAAATACACAAAAATATTCTTAACACATAAAATTGAGTCTACATTTACATATACTTGACAACTGAATTTAATTTAAGTTATAATGCAAGTGACACGACAAACGATTTTAAATTAATTCGAATTTTAAAACAAACACAAACAATCCACAACGTCAACGGTGCCGACCACGCTGGCCAGCAGCTCCCTCCACTCGAAAGCTGGTAATCGACTACTCACACATAAAATCAAAAAGGACTCCCGCACCGTCGGAGCCAACCCTTTCCGTCCAAAATGGATTCGTCCAGCGAACGTGGCCGCCGGCTATTGACCGAGCGGCCCTCATAACAAGCGTTGGGTCTATTTCACGGAATCATTGTCATTAACGCTGTGCGTTTTTAGTTATGGACACTAATAAAACTTAAACTTAACAAAAAAACTAGGGTGTGCCATACTAATCTGTAAAACAAATACTGTATATTTTTTCTCATCTCAGTTATGTACAGAATACACGAAAGCATTAGGAAAAGTTGCCAAGACTTTAAAATGACTGAATTTATAGTAATTACAATGATTATTTGTCTCGTGAGCCAAAGTTACTCGATTTGGATGAAAATATTGCCCATCTTGTTTTATCTGTATTTATACATCAATTATAACAATAAATCTACTTATGTTAATTAAATTTCATCTTAAGACATTAGTTCATTTCTATGTTTAACAATATCACATATAAATGCAATGGCAAACCATAAAATACAATAAACCTCAGAAATGGCTCAAAGTAACCCAGATTGACTGTACATTATATTTCCAAAAAATAATTAGTTACGAAAGTTAAATGTGTCCAGTACATTTTTGCGCCATCGCTGCACACATTACCACATATTATCCAAAATTTACTTAGTGTAATCATACGACTTGTTGATAATGCTCCCACCAGTATTTACACCTCCTAGCGTCACAAAACACTAATATTTAGCAGAAATTCAATAAGGAAGCACTGAAGCTGAACTCAATAAGAGTGCTATGAAAAACGTTTGATTTTTTTTCACAAAATGATATTATTTTTGACTAAATTGATAAAAATAAAATCCGGATGAAAAACATTGTGCACCGTATTGCGACAATATCTCATATGCATTGGCTGCGTAAAGACGTAACAAAATGTTACAAAAGCAAATGTGCATCGTAGCTCGTAGCACATGGACTACGCATGCGCTACGGAAGCAACAAGTGCAGGTGCTGACACTGCCGACGTCTAAGCAATGCTATAAATAAGACGCCGTGACGCCCTTTTTATACTGTCGCTGTAAAAGTATCAGATTTATTTAATTTGCTACGCCATGGTTCTTTTTTAACAAAGAAACGAGCTAAATTAGCCATATATATATATTTGTTCGTTAATTGATATTATACCTTATTTCCTTGACTTATCTATATGTATGCATAGTCAAATTATATTGTAACTCTCAGGCAGCTTATCATAATCTTAGTATAAAGTTTTAGGTACATGTTTCTTAAATGTATGTCTTTTTATTATCTTGCGATTGAAAGCTTTATTGTTTTGAGCTGTTGTTATTCAAAAAATAAATCTTAAAGCAAATTTGAGTTATTGAGATTTTTTACATTTCCATGTATTTTGTCACTAACGACCCGGGTTTAGCCTTTCGGCATCTTCAGGCATTCGAGCGCACGAATGAACTCGAACTGACGTGCACAGTGTCTAACGTTTATATAGACGATACAAATACGACAAATATTACTGAGTTTAAATTGATTAAGGTGATTCTCGAAATTTTAACTCAGGTATCAGTGTGGATGCTAGACTAATATTTTATCTCGTAAATAATATTTGGCGTATTTTTATCTTCTATATAAACGTTAGACACTGTTTACTGTGTGTCAGTTCGAGTCCGTTCGTGCACTCGAACGCCTGAAGATGCCGAAAGGCGAAACCCGGGTCGTTAGAGAGAAAATACATGAATGTCTACAAAATCTTTATAACTCAAATTTTATATTGAAGTTCCATCAAGTACCCTCAGTCGATGTCTTAAATTAAATTTTATAGCAATATAAATTTAAAAATTGATAAATTTATCATGTAAAATATTTCTCCGAGAAACATCTTAAGAAAAAAGTCATCCATATTGTTGATACTGATTCCAATCTTTTAAATTATTGATTTCAAAAACAATAAAAATGAGTTGATTTTACTTTTATTGATTGAATTATACTTATTTACTTGGCAGATCTCCATTATAATAGTGTAAAATATCAAAGTATTTCGTTCCACAAATTCTGACGACGGCGTTAAGCCGGAATAGCTATCAACTACTTAATAAATTTTATAGAAATAGATACTTTGTTATTTTACTTTTGATTTCTTGCATGAATAGAGAAAGGACAGATCAAGTAGAATTTATGATTAATTTTTAGTCCAGAGAAGGGGGGACAAGTCAAATGAATCGTATGAGTTGTGAGGCACCTTTCTCATTCAAAACAATATCAACTAATTGTCATCAAGACGCTAAAATCAAAATATTATGAAATTTCGTGTATATACATTAAATTCACTAAGGTGCCTGAATTTTATATATTAAAATAAAGATCAAAACAGCCACTTCTAAGTGGAATAAATTTAAAAAATCAAGCCCACTTCAGCCTATTTTACATTGCTGATGTAGCCAATAAGCTATGCGTGTATTAAATATATAACTTATAGTAACTATCAAAGTTGCATACTTTCAGTTCTACCTAACCGTTATATTAATATTCTATTAGATTCACATTGGATGTGAACATTTATTAATAGATAATGATATTTCCAAGATTTTTGATCGATTTTTTTATCAGAATAAATATGTAAAAAAAATATTTTTCCTGACAAGACAGACCAAGGGCTCCCAAACAGTGGAGAATTTTTCATAGGGGGGAGTTTTAGAGAGAGGAGAAGGAGGAATTACAGATGTTTATTAAAGTTTTACAATATTACACACATACATACTTGGAATCTACCTTTTGAGCTAGAATCAGACTTTATTGTAAAAAGGAAATTATATTCTAAGTATTGATGAAAGGGGGAATTCAACAAAATTGGTTGAGAACACCTGAAATAGACCTTCAAATAATTTTTCATCTGATGGCAAATATTAAAATCAATCCATCACAGCTTTCAAGAGATAAAAAGCTTATTTTCGCAACAAAATTCTATTTTGTATTTATTTGCAAATGCATAGGCAGGTATATATATATGTGTTATTTGCTCTCCAACCAGAGCAAATATAATTTCATATCAATCGCGTTACAGTATTTGCCAACATCGTTCACGACATATACTGGGGCTAATTCTATTGACATATTTTTTTCAGCCACTTGATACAGAAACTTTTTTGATTCTCTATGAAAACACGGTATGATTGCTCGGGAATATTTTTCCAAATGTTGTCTGTACTTAGGGCTTTCAATTCTGGGATCCGGGATCCCGATAATTAATCAATCCGGTAATCTTGATATTGACCGAAAAAACCAATACCGGGATTTCAGAACTCGCTATAAAATATCCAAAATTAATTCATATTTAAAATGTAAATTCTTACTCGATGAACTATACGAATAAAAAATGTGTCCAGTATATTTAATTTCGATTTATGTATTAACATCATTTTATGCTGTAAACGTAATTAATGTATGCATTGTGTTCTCCCATTCGCTTATATTTAGTATCAGCTATAGACAGAAACACACAATTTTTTTATTGCATCATTCATCCACAAAAACTGTCTTCATTTTCACTTGAATTTAATTCATAAAATGGTTATAATATGACAGCTGAAGCATTTAAAATTTTACACATCATTTAAATATTGGATAATTATGAAGAAATTTATTTATTTTACCAAATAATTATCTGAATTCTTGTATGTTTGAATGCAAAATATTTGTATTCACTTCTTAGACTACTTTTTATAATAATAAGAATATTCATTTCATCTAATTTGATAAATTTTAAAATTCCTTTGATTGTTATAGGGTATCTTTATGTTTTTTTTCTCTTTCTTCGTTAATGACTGATAAATATAATATTTTTGACGTTTTGACGATTGATCCAACGCGTCAAATTTATTCGAGTCCAACAAAAAATATTTATCATCATGATTATTACCCTAACCGCTTCACAAAATCTCAGCACATCACATTAAAATAAATCGAAATATATTTGTGTATAGTTTAAAAATAAGCATTGTTTAATGTGGCTGCGCGATTTCAAAAGTATTATTTATTCATTTTAAATATTTTGATGCTTTAGTAAAATCATTTTAAAGTGTTTTATTTAACATTTCTCCACATTTTGTATGAGCTTCAAGTCTCCTTTTTACGCGGTATTTTTTATACTGAACCTATCCACAGATTTTGTATGATCGTTTCTTCTTTCGTGACTTACATTTACATGGATTATCATGTAACATATCAACTGCATAAATCGAGGAACCAGCGTTTAAAATTTAAGGCATAAGATTTCACTCAATGATCAATCCTGGGATCCCGGAATTGACAAAAAGCTAATCCCGGGATCAGTAAAAGGTTCCGGGATTGGATACCCTATTTGTGCTCGCTTGTTTTTTATTATTTTAATTTAATCTGAAAACTTTCGAGTTTTCTAAAGAGAACTTTACAGCAGTAGTTAGTTATTCAAAAAGTTTTAACATTAAACGTGCTGAATTTACAACTAAATTAGAATTTTCTCCACAAATTCTTGTATGTAATACTAAATAAATTTTATTTACTTTGTGCCACTTTGCACTGATCAAAATAATTCTATTTCGATAGGTATTTACTAACCAATGTGGTTTTCTTTAAAACTACTATAAGCGTCATCATCATCATTAAATGCGCAAAAAAACCGGGGGGCTCAAATAATACAAAATTTCACATAATCTACAGACATGCAGTAGAACAGAAAGCTATTTTTACAAAATCATTTTTTGAACTATTTCGCATGCACCGATTGTGAAGCAAGTAAATTCCTAAAGCAGCTTTAAATAAAATGTGTGTAATAAAAACTGATCAAATATCTTTGGATCTTCTTCTATTTTTAGAGAGTCAGTTTGGAAGCATTTTCTAGTTTTTAAAGGGTCTAGATTGGGGTTGGGAGGAGGTAAAAAATATCTCTCACAACCAAGTCATAATTACACTGATTAAAGCTCCCTCACTGAAGCAAACCGGTCCAAACCATCTTTTATTTTTAAAAAAGTATGAAAATTACCATTCTTGGATTTTAACCCTTGGCATTTAGGCTTTACCACTCAGTTGCGGTGACCAAAACGTCAATAACAATAAGATAAAAGGTAAAAACATTGTAAATATTAAAAAAAAATAATTGTCATATCGTCGGTATAGTGACAGAAGGAGTAAACAAACCTTGTTTTTGAGATAATCTACTTTTAAGAGAATTGTAAAATTTAAATCCCTTTATTTCTATACCTCAATCATTATTCATTAAAATAACCATTTTATGAGAATCTTTAATCATTTACGAAGTCTATTTAGGTAATAGTAATTCTTTTTTTATACTAATGTAAATTATAAACTTTTCCCCTGATAGCTTTGAACGTAATTGACTTAATTCTTATTTATTTCTTCAAATTACGTAAAAAATACATTAAAGCTGGGGCTGAGCTTGTTTTTTTCAGAAGATAGACCATCCAAAAAACTACCGTACTGCATTCATAACTCAAGACAGCTGATTTTCGACCTATCGCTTTCAGTCACTATGATTAAACCACAATGACAAAAACAATATTTCATCGTTGTTTTGGAAGAAGACACTAACTGAAAGATACTAGTTTTGTGTAATTGGACTTTGAAGTTTTTTCAAATGTTTGAAATGCTTTACCTTTTTCATTAGGTTTGTTTGTACAAAACTGTTTTTAAGTGGAAGTATAATTTATAAAAATAAGTTAGTTTTTTATGTATGTGGTGGAGTTCAAAATAAGGAATATTTTTGTATAATTTTGTCGATTTAGTTTTTTCTTCCAGAAAAGCGACGATTTGATATTTCTAATGGAACTAAACGAATTGCTATTTTATCAGACTAATATAATGCAATTCAATCAAGTACACACCAATTCAATCAATGAAAGCTCCCTTTATTGCGTTGTATCATTGGTAAAATATGTACCAGAGTATCCAAACTACTTTAACGCACGCAGTGCAAACTTTTCCGTTGCAGCGGTAATCCGCTAGCAGCTCGTTAAGCTTTCCAACAGTTGAAAGTAAGCGGTGATTCCCCGGAGACAGGACTTTGCCAATTGGCCGCGCATTCAAGAGGTAAGCTGGGTAAGTTGCTCACTGGGGATGTCTACCAAGACGCTCCGACCACGTATAAATAGAAGCTTTTACACAATCAGGGTCTATGATCCATATTGAGTATCGTCGAGTGCTTAGATTATTATATAACACTATCGAGTGGGGATTTTTTTCGTTTGTTGTTTTCGAAAACGATAAATAGGTATTAGTCGAAGCGTTTTTGTTATTTGAATATTTCTATTCATTGATTTATTTGCTAGAAATACATTCTGAAAAGGTTACAATACTCTGGAGCATTATCGTTCGAATTTATCATGACTTTTGAAGTGTAATAATAGGTTTTTAAAAAAACCTATGTTTAAAAAGATGATGTATCGATCAATAACGTTTTACGGGGATTTTAAATAGAATAATATTTACAACCCAATGCGTTAGTTAACAAACACAATAATACGCACTGTTTCTAAGTGAATTTACATTTACACTGAACATGAAATATTATTAACAATGACGCGACATTCTAACGTTTTTAACGTCAATAATACGATTTACTAAAATGAAGCGTTATAACCCGAATCCAATGATTTTAATTTTATAATTTAATTTAACTAACTCAACAAAAAATTGCAATAAATGTTAAGTGTGCTGAGTATTTTTTTTTTTAAATAAAACACAATTCATTTGTACTACTTCCACATGTTTATAATGATCAAGACCGGTTTTGCTCATCACGAGCATCAGTTGATAATGCTTGTGATGATCGATACCGCTTTTATTTTTAAAATATAATATATATTTCCACCAAGAATTGACAGTTAAGTAAGATTATAATATTTATTTAATATAAAATGTGATTTTAATAATATATTATTTATAGTAATACTTATGGCGTCTGTGGCGCAGTTGATTTCGTCGCTGGCTACGGTTACGGATGTCTCGGGTTCAATTCCCGGTGCGGACGGTTTTCATAGATTGATCTTTCAATCGATTTATGGATTTCTGTTCGTAGTCTGAGTCCTCCCTCCCACCAATCCAATCCTCACGGGGCGTAACGAGAGCGATTAGCTAACCACTAGTCCTGCCTATCCTTCTATCCATACTCTCTTCGAAAAAGAAAAGAGAGGTTGAGCAACTGAGTGACAAGCAGTTCTCGTAGAAAAAATTCTGTCAAGATACCTCCATTAGGAGACCATATGCTCCACATTGGAAGCGGACATGGAAAAAAATAATTATGGAGGTATTATAAAAAAAACATCTATTGAAACCATCCGAGGTATACGTTGTAGTTAATCAGGAAGTATGTAATTTGAAACATTAACTATTTTTTAACATTAACGGTGAATATTGAAATCCGAGAATTGGAAGACGTAATTGATTTGTATTATTTCTGTACTTCTCTCTTCGAAGTTTTATCAATTAAATTCCGTTGAAATTTCTTTCACAAGAATGTAAACCCTCTTATCAGATCTTGTCAAAATTATGCCACGCTTAAGTTATAAGCAGATACCTAAGTAATTAATTGTTTGTAAGTTATACACAAATTTTTGATATTAATCGTAATTGCCTGCCTGTTATTTCGAGCCCAAATTAAAGCTAGAGTTCTCCGAGGTAAGGTTATTTAGACATGTTAAAAATTGTAAACGTAATCATCCCGTTGAAGTTTCGTTGCAAATTAAATTTTGTAAGTGAACGGTTCATCAAGTTATTATATTTAATTAGCGGGCGTCCTTCAAACCTACAAATTGAATCAATTTTAATATGATTACTTCCTCGCAACAAGGACTTGTCGAGTTTATTTAAATATTACATTTGCGTAAAAGGGCAACACCGAAGCATACCTGGATATATGACTGTAAAATAATATTGTACAAATTTCTGTCGTTCTGACAAAAAAACATTATATCAGTGTACCAGTTTTTATTTATATTAATATTAATGTTTCAATAACGAACAATTAAATAGGAACAAGGAATATAAAATTAAAACTTGTAACTTTGTTATTCCACTGGCTTTGTCAATAACGTGAAGCATTTTCAGACTAACTATATCGCAAGGCTATTTATTTTTAACATAAACAATGATTCTAATTCTTAAATTAAAAATGAAGGATAGGGTGGGTTTGTTTCGTTCTATTTAACGTATAGAGGTGGTAAAGAGTTCCTAATAATAGATTACTGTTAACGGTTTTACTAATTTGTAATAACTCTATACTATTCATTTTAATACCTTTTTTATTTACTCGATGGAGAATTTCTACGTTATTATTTTTATGATTCTCTTATATGTTCTTTAATTCTAATATTAAAATTTCTAGCTCTCAATCTTATATAAGAAGCTTGACAGTCTCCAAGAAATGCTGTAGCGTCACTCTCTTGAAACACAAGATGAAGAACTATTGGCAGCTATAGTTCTGACAATGGAGTGATAATTATCAACTATGCTATATAACTAATTAGTTATTTTAATGGAGTTCTAAAAAGTAAATGCCATCGCCGATCATAATTTATTTTTAACTGCAGAACCAATACCATGTCTATATCTTTTCCTAGAACTTGTTCTTCGTGTTGTTCGTACGAGATGCCAGTTGAAAGAGCTTTTCTTATATGAATTTGTTCCCATTTTTGCTAAATTATATATTTTTTTACAATATTATTATGTATTTTCCTCTAAAACCCCTCTAGAACTTAGAGGGATTGATTAAGATTACAGATAAATGAAAAGTTTCTATAATTTGAGGTTTACTTGCCCTCCGTATAAATGCGGCTACATTTAATTTCAAACAATTTTTTTCACCGAGAATTAATATTTGGAAGGGTTAGAGGGAGTTTTAGACATCACAAACTTGAAGAATATTTTTTTGAAACTGTCCTTACCGGAACTTGAACCCGAGATATACGTAAAAATGGGGCGTAGCGAGAGTCATTAGCTACCCACTAGTCTTGTCCTAGCCGTATCTTTCTATTTCTAATTTCTTTAAAAAAGAAGTTGAGCAACTGAGTAGCAAGCAGTTCTCGTAGTTCCATCAGGAGGTCAAAAGTACATAGCGTATGTGCGCCTTAAATTAAAATAAAGTAATTTTTTTTTTGATTGTGGTTTATTTTTGTTTTTTTTTTATGAAAGCTTCAGTTATGCACCTATATAAGGGTCTTCATACACAACCTTCGTTCACCCCACCCAAAAAAGGGAAAGATTAAGTATTTAGCGCCAAGTTGTTTTGACATCGCCATCACAATTGAATGAAAACACTTCACTCTACCTGTAACAACATCACGTCCCTATGGAGACGCTTCTCGTCTCAATGCCTCGAAGACCTTCGAGCTATTTCTAACTTGCGAATTGAATAACATCTTGGAGTACCTGCACCGTTAGAGCATTTCAATTCAATTATCGGTATTATCGCTGCAGTTATTATTCATGAAAGTCGAATTGTTTGTTGAAACTTTCTTTCAACAACACTTTTAATTTGACTTAATAATTTTCATTAATTATTACTGTCAACATTGCAAGTAAAACTTCAAATTGAAGCAATTATCTTTTCAGCACAGTATCAACAAGCTGTGTTTCCAAAGTCAAGACGGTTTTTCACCATCATCATAATATCACCTCTCACAGCGCCATCGACAATACAAAAAGTTGTTAAATTCTAACATTCATCACCAAAGCAGTGTTTTACTGATTTTAAGCATTCACTAGCATGCTTAAAGAAATATAATAGAAATAAAACAATAAATATTTGTTGACTGAATTGGCGTTTACTTGGTACAAATCCATTTTAATATGAAAAAATAACAAAGTATTTAGTTCTACAAAATTTTATTAAGTAGTCGATAGCAATTTCGGCTTAACGCCATCGTCAGAACTATAGTTAGCTTGGCTATATATACTGTTTTAGAAGAGATCTGACATAAATGATCGAAATACTGTGTTGTTTTATCCTGTAATAAATATTTGACTATATCAGTCAATTAAATTGAATTCATATCAGATACAAGTAATATTGAACACCAGGCAGCAGAGCTACCTATCAACATTTGATCAACTCTCACACATACACACTTTCTCTCACGGATAGTTGAACTTTACGTTAAAAACAGAGAAATAAATAAAGACAAATTATCACGTTGCAGTGCTACCTGTCATTTGTTTAATTAATCTGTTGCTAGAAATAATATGACGGAAGCACCTGAATCCCACTCTTGTGTGCGATTACGATAAACGGTTTTTTTGTGTTAAATATGACAATTCAGTACTAAGCGCTATACATCTGAGCATAAATAATAAAGTTAAAACGATTAGTCAATATTTCTTGTCATAAGCTATGTTTCAATCATTTTGATTGGTAAAATATAAAATAATATATTCCTTATATTGTTTATAAATGGTCGTACTTATCGAAGTTTTGTTTAAATGATCACATTAGAAGTGGGTCGCTTTCAGTTCATTTTGGATGCCGAATTCTTTTTAATGATAAAATATTTACTAACATTACTTTTGAAAAGAGATTTGGAATGCTGAAGGTTCCCCATCACTGACACACTACTTCAAACAAACGTTATACTCTTCCATTATCTATGATAACAAGTAGTTCACCTAAAATAGCAAGTCTCCTTTGTCATTCATTCATTTACGTTTTTTTGCTGTACAAAATCCCGTTAAAGGTAATCAGTAAATGTCGGCATTCATTTTAACAGTTTTATACAATGTAAATTAAAAGACATGACTTCCTGTCATTTTTTTTTAAATAGTTTAGAAATTTATGTAAAAGGTATAAGTGATTAATCGTGAAGTAAAACTAGTCATGTTTCTATTAAAATTTGACTTATGTGTACACTTCTCTAAGTATTCATTGTAAAAGTGTTCATGTGACAGTTATTTGTTGTTTTGCCTTGCTTTCTGTACCTCGATGATGCGAACTAGTCCTCTTATACCCGGCTGAAAATTTGTGCATATTATTTCAATTAGTATATTACTTTTGGCTAGTCATCAACCAGTCCATTTCCGACTTCTTATACGACATTTCAACAGTTCTAATTTTGAGTGATTCGTTCAATCTCAATTTCTAATAGCGTAACGATATAATGATAGATTATATGAGAAAAAATTGATAACAAATCGCTATATGCACGTCCTGTATTACATATATTATATTGTATTATTTGAGGTACAAATAGATTGAAAAATCAGCTCAAAAATGAGATCCGAGGGCGGTATATGCTATATTTTTGAAAGCATCTGTGATAGTGATAAGAACTTTATCCTAGCAATCAAATAAACAAGTTCCAACGAGAACAATATTAAATTGAAAATATTTTCAAATAAACATTTGAGATCCTGGGCGTAGTTATTCGTGATGTGCTTCTTCATGCTGATCTCCAGTTACTTAAAAAATCTTCGAGCTTAACATATATGTGATTTAATGATTCAATGATTGAGAGACAATTCAATGATTGAAAACATTATATTATGGTGAGTTGCGTTATGAATCTTTGAAATTCACTCCTGTAAATTGTTATGCTTGCAGATACGAGATTATACGTATGGAGTGTTGATATAATAGTGGCTTACATCATGTGGCCAGGTCAGAATTTTTAAACCTAAAACCAATGTCAAACGATGTTTCCCTTCCAAAAAGCGATCAATTTATTTTTCTAATTTACATCATTTGGCCGAGACCTGCTCCGTCGACTTTAAATTGATATCCAATTATTAACTCATTTTAGTATATTTTGAACGTTACATCAATTGACCAAAAACACCGCCGATTATTATGATGTTGGGATAGCTTAATTTGTTGGACAGAATAACTCTGTACAACAAATAGCTACTGAACAGATGGAACTAATAATAGCAGTCGTAATGTGCAAACAATGGAAAATAGTAATTGCGCGATAATTAATTAAGCACCTATTGCAGAGTGACCTACAGTGCTACGGCATGTGAAATACAAAGTCAACAAGGCTGTGTTGCTTCAACAACGTAATACGATTACGCCCTACGTGCTACGAGCTACGAACCGTAATCCTCATTAATTTCAGCTACGCAAAAACAAAACATTTTTCCACACAAAAATCAACTACTGTAACCTAGACGTCTAACATATAGATCATTTTATACTCATAAACATCGTGAAACAAGGATCTACATCCCTTACGGTGCTGTTGCCAAATTCATCAACAATTTTCATTAAATACGTATTTGATAAACGGTATAAAAGCTTTGGTATTTTTACGACTTTTAATATTTCTATTCTTATTTAACCTGATGGACATGTAATACATGTCCAAGACATTATTTCGTATTTCTAGCCAATCTAGAAGGAGGCACTTGTGAATATTCAATGGATAACTATTTTCAAAGATACCATATAAAAAGACGGCACATTTTGGAAAAATACTTATTTTTTAATTAATTATTATTTTTAGTTTAATTAACTTTTGAATAAATTTCTGAGATGTCAAAGCTTTGTTGCTATTCTTTTAATAGAGATTAATTTGATTATAATTTATAAGTATTGTAGCATAATAACTTTATTAAGAATGGTTTTATGGACTTATAAATAATAATAATATTTACATAAACATTCAAATAAGAAAAAAAATCTCAATACCTCATCAATATAAAAATGTAGAAGTAGTACAAAACGAATTGTATTGTATTTTAAAAATATCATGCCTTTCCACCAATTATTGACAGTTAACCACTTAAAAGTGATACTACAATGTCAAGTATAAAATACTGAATTTTATAAATGCCTTAAATTTATTATTTCTTTGGATAAAAATATAACCTTAATAAGGATAGTTCACCAATGTTGCAATCTGTCATCCTTGATCTGATCTTCGTGTAAATATATCCAGCTGCAGGAAAAACCTTTTAAAAATCAACGAGTGTAGAAAGTATCGTCATTAACCTTTCCGTACTCATGGTTCAACAATGAGTTAGCTCGGCCTTTAAAAATTTTAATTCTCTGTGAAATATGTAATGCTAAAAATTGAAAATTTTGCTATTTGTAAATAAAACAGTTCTACATATAATTAAAAATTAAAAATACATTACATCTTACGTCTTCTTTCATATACTGGTATTACCGGAACCCGGTTCCGGTAATACCAGTATAGCATTCCCTAGCTGATACTCACCAGCAGACATTTATCGCCTTCCCACGTCGCTTTGTCAGTAGTGTTTTGCGTAAACATCACCGCCTTGAATATGATGTGTCAAATACGTCACGCACGATCATAGCCTCAGCAAGGTAGAAGCTAAAAGTTTATTTATGAAGTGCAGTGTCCAAGTCTGATCTCTACTATATGGCCAAAAATCCATCCATAAATTTGTCTGTCTGTCACAAGACCTCTTCAAAACGATGAACTATGGCTGCCATATCTAGACCAACTGTAATATTTTCAACACTCAACTTTCACCAAAATAACGCCATAATAACGGCAACGTCTGAAAGGTAGCACACTCTATCACTGGTGAAGTTGGGTATTAAATACTATTACTTATGATAAAATTATGATTTAAAGTATTTATATCGTTAACCCTTTTAGTTCTAGAGCGACAATGTATCAGCGCGAAGAGATTGTGCTAAAAAGACTCACAGAGCCGATCTATTGTCGCAAAATTGTAAATATCATATTATATTACAAATTTCATCATTTGTCCAGTCGTGTAAATGAGTGTTCATACCCTTTTGGGAGGTCGTCGTTTTCGACTATCCCCTAATGGAGACATTTGCTGTCTTCAAACGGATGGATTTTGTGACGCTAACATTTTCTTTCACCCATTCGATCTCAAAAAAACACGTGGCGTAGGAAGATCTATTAGCTAACTAACATTATGACCCCGTTCTTCTATATGTACGCTCTCAGAAAAAGAGAGGTTGAAGAGATTGAAAAACAGCCAGTCTTTGCCAAAATACCACATGTTTACATTAGGATTGCATATGTCTTCTACTTTCTATTTACACGTATTTTACTTTCGCACGATTTGCTATTTCACACATTTGAAAAAAATGTTTTAAGATTGTTGTCGAAAATGCAAAAATTGTTCGCTTCCATCCAGTCGCTTCCACTGAACGCGGTAGCTCGCACTCACTCACACATCGCCGCCTAGAGTAGCAGATTTATCGGAATCGTTGTGACATCACTAGGGTTCCGAACCGCGGTAAAGGGGGCCTTAGTTTAAGTTTAAATATTACATATTAACAGATTTAGTCTTGTATTAGGGCGCGTGTTGATATGTTGTGTTATGCCAATTTATTTGTGTATGTTCAAATATTTAGCACTTAGACACGCCTCGTTAACTTAATTATGTATTGTATTGATAAATAAATATTTTAAAATGCAATTTTTGATGTTTTTTTACATCCTTCTAATTTCGCACATTTTCATGAACCAATTATGTGTGAAAGTTGAGGGCTGCCTATATTTCTTATCTAAAGAGAAATTGTAACAGCAAATAAAATTGCCAAATTAGTTAGTTCTTACTAAGTAGTAGCTAAACATCTAATAGTTAACATAATAAAAAAACCATAAACCTGAAAGAATTAACCCTTACTTACAACATTATATATATTCTTTTTTTTACGTGAGCGTACGTTACTTAAGACAGGATTGTATTAAATCTGATATCCAGGGATCAAAATTTCTTTCGCTAATAATTACCGCATTTTATAGTTATGAGCCATGAAGCTAAACTGCTTAGTAATAGAGAAAGTTTTGATAGAATAACACTGTTTATGATTTTCTTTTTGTGTATTTTAACGAGAGTCAGACTGGAGTGAAAAGCGGCAGAGCAAACTTGGTTAAATGCTTTTAGCTAACGGCTTGTTTTAAGCAGATAATAACGCCACTTTAAACAGGTTAATTAAGTACCAGTCTAATTAGGGTGACTATGATGTGTTAAGGAATAAGAAAATTAATTTTGTTCATTAATTTTTGTTCTTCTGAAAAAAAACATTAAACAAAATATATACTCATAGAACTTAGAAATTGCAGGAGACCAAAAACCAACTAATGTTGTATTAGTGTGCAATTTGAAATATGAAAAAGTTATTTTAAATGTGTGGGTTTTGTTATGGTGAATATAATGTTATAAGATTATTAGGGTTCATAAGTGTTAATATTTTTTCAAAATTTTTCTTATATTATATATATAAACGATATAAAATATATGTACTGTCAGTTCGAGTCATTCATGTACTCGAATAATTGAAGTTATACATGGAAATGATCACAGTTTTATAAATTTAATTCCGTCAAGCACCCTCAGTCAATATCTTAAATTATTTAAACATACATATAAGGTGAAGTAAATTATTGTTGATAAAAACAATCAAAACTGATACAAAACATAATAATTATTTATAATTTAAGACATCGACTGAGGGTGCTTGATGGAATTTCAATATCGAATTTGGATGATTGAGATTTTGTACACTTCCATGTATTTTGTCACTAACGACCCGGGTTTCGCCTTTCGGCATCTTCAGGCATTCGAGCACACGAATGGACGTCAGTTCGAGTCCATTCGTGTGCTCGAATGCCTGAAGATGCCGAAAGGCGAAACCCGGGTCGTTAGTGACAAAATACATGGAAGTGTACAAAATCTCAATAATCCAAATTTGACAATAATTATTGTTTTGCTCTTACACGATATAGTGTACCTAATAAATTTATTATTAAAAATAAAAATAAAAAGTTTATGCTCTCTTTTGAAGAGAGTGATTGAATGAATGAGCGAGGCTTTCTGTCGAAAAAAATGCTTTATGCACACATCTTAAATCATTAGCAAGTCTGATTGATACATTTCATACTCGAACTTTAACCGAGGGGTCAATATTCTGGATAATCTTCCTACTCGGTTATGTGTTCAAATTTCTCAACGGAAACATTCATAAATTAATTTTTCAATCTATCCAAACGGATGAATATCATAACCGATGGATATAATTTTTTTTTTTAATATATAATCAATAACGTCTCATCTGAAACTTAGCTTAAGACAAGTCTTTTGTTGAATCAATACTTCTTTCTTTTTGTAAATAAAACACAATTCATCTGTACTAAATCCACATGTTCATGATGATCAGGACCGGTTTCGCTCATCACGACTATTATCAACTGATAAAAATACAAACATAACAGGTATATAAAACTGTAGTTCATGAACCATCAGTTTTATATACCTGTTATGTTTGTATTTTTATCAGTTGATAATGCTCGTGATGAGCGAAACCGGTTCTGATCATTATGAACAGGTGGATGTAGTACAAATGAATTGTGTTTAATTTTTTTTAAATGTAATGTCTTTCCACCAAGAATTGACAGTTAACACCTTAAAAGCAATATTTCTTTCTTATCTGCTCCAAGAACAGATGTTTGCAAACCAACTTTCAACTAGTTGTCGTTAAGAATCGTTAATAAAGATGCCCTAGTATGATCAACATTGTGAGATTGTGGCATGGTTTTCAAAAAAAGAGAAATATTCCGTTTTCGAAGAACGTTTGCACACCCTACGTATTGCTAGCATTGAAATCATCTAACGCAATACCTAACTATAACAATATTCTCAGGTAAATTTTCTCTAGACGTGCAATTTAAGAAAAACGTATCTTCAAAGACTTCAACCTCTCTCAATTTTTCTGTGCAGAGCAAAGCTAATAAAGTGTTTGACTTGGAAATTCAGTAAAAACACAATTTCCTCTCGTTCGTAGTTTTTGAAAAAAAAACTTCTTTTACCTCGTTGTTGTCTTTTATGTTCATTTTTAGTTTTAAAAGTATTCTACAAATTAATTTTGTTTTGGTTATTTGTCTGTTGATCCTTATCATTAGCAGCGTTACTTTCAAAGTACTACAAGTTTAAATAAGTCGTATATAAAATTTTCGGTTCTTTAACAAAGGCTTCTTTGTGGAAATTTATTTTCAATATAAGATTCGAAATGACAACTTTGTTAGTACACTCTAGTAACTAGTTGAGACATAATGTGACTGTTAACTTAATAATTTAAATTTGGATTATTGAGATTTTGTACACTTCCATGTATTTTGTCACTAACGACCCGGGTTTCGCCTTTCGGCATCTTCAGGCATTCGAGCACACGAATGGACTCGAACTGAGAGACAGTAAACAGTGTCTAACGTTTATATAGAAGATACAAATGCGACAAATATTATTTACGAGGTAAGATATTATACGTCTGAGAGCCACACTGATACCTGAGTTAAAATTTCGGGAATCTCCCTAATCCTTATTTTGTAAACACCATATTAACAGAGTGGCGAATTGCCGCTTTTCAACTTCTTTTAGAAATACCAGTGATTTTACAATTATAATAGTATTGTGGGTTTTGACGGGATGTAATTCGACGAATGGGTAAATATATACAATCATTCCACATTTAGTGACATCTGTTAGGTGTTTCAACGTATCGGATATAATAGCGGAGAATTAGGAAGGTTCAGCTGCTCATTCAAAATCGGCAAGGAATTTAACTGGGATCTATTAATTTCCAAAATTTCTTGATAAAATAATTTATGATCCCCCATGTTTTTATGCAACAGTTTAACCCCATCATCCGCATTAAACAATAAAGATAGAGTAAACTTTAAGAACAAATCTGGTATTTATAAATTACAATGCAATGATTGCCAACATTTCTATGTGGGTAAAACCACACGTACATTAGATATAAGGGTATCAGAACATTTAGCTGCCTTTAGATTAAAAAAAGAAACTTCGACATTCGCAAATCACTTGCTAATGGAGAACCATACGTTTATAAATACCAGATTTGTTCTTAAAGTTTACACTAAATGTGGAATGATTGTATATATTTACCCATTCGTCGAATTACATCCCGTCAAAACCCACAATACTATTATAATTGTAAAATCACTGGTATTTCTAAAAGAAGTTGAAAAGCGGCAATTCGCCACTCTGTTAGTATGGTGTTTACAAAATAAGGATTAAGGAGATTCCCGAAATTTTAACTCAGGTATCAGTGTGGCTCTCAGACGTATAATATCTTACCTCGTAAATAATATTTGTCGCATTTGTATCTTCTATATAAACGTTAGACACTGTTTCCTGTCTCTCAGTTCGAGTCCATTCGTGTGCTCGAATGCCTGAAGATGCCGAAAGGCGAAACCCGGGTCGTTAGTGACAAAATACATGGAAGTGTACAAAATCTCAATAATCCAAATTTGATATTGAAATTCCATCAAGCACCCTCAGTCGATGTCTTAAATTAATAATTTAGCTTATACATATTGATTCCTTTCCATCATTCCATTGAACATATTGCTAACAAATTGGTATTTGACAATTTACCAACGGTCAACTTTACGACGGCTGATTCCCGACAGATCAACATCACAAAAAAATGTAATGATTCAACTTAGAAATAAAGGTTTCCAAACTAAACTTGTATCAAAATAATAATGTTCAGATAACCAAACGTACATCATTGACGATTCAATAGAAATACATTTTTACTTCAAAGCAACAATGTTTTTTTATATTACATTGGTGATATTTTGTATACCGTTTGTGGAGTCGAGGAGAAAACGTCAAGCCTACTACGAGAGCTTTGCTATAAAGTCAAGGAAAGGAAATAAACTAGAAAAACAAAGATTCCCGTGAGATATGTATAGTGATAGAAATCTCAGTCTGTATGGGAAAGTGTATCGCTACGTGATGGTAATATGTTTTACTGATCATATACATGCTTTACCCTTCTGGCAAGCTACGGGGGTATTTTAAATATAAATAATCTAATTTATATTTAAACTGAATAAAATCTGAGAGTTTCAGTGCTTTTATCTGCATTGTTGTATCATTATTATAGTATTTCATTTATAGCTTAATCGGGCAAATAATTTACCACACATTGTCACTGTTCTGGAATACAACACTAAATCGAAAAAATGATATATTGAATTAGTTATATAAAAAGGTTCCTTATTTCAAACTCTACCGAATGGAAGAACAGACTTATTGTTATAAATTATACTTAAAAACAGTTAAATGAAAAATGTGTAGTATTTCAAAAATTTGACAAACTTCAAAGTCCAATTACTCAAAACTAGTATTTTTCATTTAGTGTCTTCTTCCAGAACAACGACGATATAGCGTGGAAAGACTGTGACTTCGCTATATGGATTGGTTTAACTTAACACATCATCCGTTGTGTATATGAAGCCAATGTTTCATGGCTGCCTTTCTCAACGCTATCGACAGAAAAAAGCGTCCATCCTTCACATTCATGGCTTGAGCAGGGCTGCATGAGATGATTTTGAATAATACACAAGTGTGCTTGAGAAAAATAAATAAATTAGTAAAAATTGCTTAGTCATAAGTCAATATTAATTACTCTGTGTTGGGTCCGCAATCCGTGGTCAATGTTGTAAGCTTCGGTAACGTATGTTTTGCTTTCAAATCCCGGTTCGGAAAGTTTTATAAATTGGTTTGTCAATAGATTCATTAATTTCTGTTCGTTAGCATGGATATTTGTGATGTCTAAAATTACCCCCTCCCACCCATGCAATCTAAAACGAAGAGAAATAGCTAACCAATAGTCCAGTTCTAGCCCTCTCCTTATATCCCTACTCTCTTCGAAAAAGAGAGTTTGAGCAACTAAATAACAAGCAGTTTTCGCAGAAAATCTTCTGTCGAGATAGCTTCATTAGAAGTTCATATGTTCCACATTGGTAGTGGGCATGGTGAAAAAGACTCCGTGTACTAAGATTCCGTTGTTAAAGACTAGTTTATTGACTTTAGTGGAGAATCAGGATGAAGTGTTTCTAGACTAACGACTCCTGGGGTTCATAGATTGGCGTAGGAATACGGAGGACAGAGTAGAGTGGAGGAGACTGATTGAGGCAAGGTTCAGCCCGGGTTGTACCGCCAGAAAGAAAGAAGAAGTGTTCTTGTAACATAAAAGGAAAATGCTTTTTAAATTTTTTCCAAAAAGATTGTCAAAATTTCATATTAATACCGGGTCCTATTCACTTAAAGAGAGAGTACATATCCGTTAAAAAATAACTACCAGAAATAGTGTTCATATTTTAATTTTAAATAAAAACTATCATTATAACTGTTTTTACTAACATATTTTTCATAATACAATATTCGCAATTTTTTTCGTATCTGAAATCAACAATGTAAAAATGTTTTTTCTTCAACGGTGCGCTACATCAAGCAACAAACACATATTGTCAACCTTTCCAACATCGTCCTTCCATCCCCCGAAGAAAGATTCCGGTAATTGTCGTATACCTATTCCCATAATTGGCTGTTACCGGCTTGTTAAGGCGGAACCCACCCCAATCCCATGTCATTTCTATAGCGGAAGACTTAATTCTGAGAGAGGAAGAGTCTTGTGCCAAAACATATAATGGAAGACGTCAGAAAATATTTACTACGCAAGTGCGCTTTGTAGATACTATACGTTATAATATTACGACATACGCTCTATTTTTGGGATATTAAATTGGTTAAAAAGTATCAAACAAAGAACACAAGCATTATTTTTTACGTTGTTTAATTTTATTTAATAGTGACAAACAAACCTTTTTCTTTTACTATTTCGACTATTTTAATTATCTGTGGCGAATGTTTTTTTATTATAAATATTTCTTAAACAAGCCTGTTTCCCTTTTAAAGTGTTCACTGTCAATTCTTGGTGGAAAGGCATTATATTTTAAGAGTAAAACACAATTTGTTTATACCACTTCAACATGTTTATAATGATCATGACCGGTTTCGCGCATCGCGAGCATTATCAACTGATAAAAATAGAAACATAGCAGGCCTATTTATATAAAATTGAGTGTTTAAATTAAGGTATATAAAACAGATGGTTCATGAACTAAGACAAGAGATTACTGATTATCAAACAAATTATACATAAATCATTTATATTAAATCGAATTTCAATAATTACAAGGAATATAAAACAAATTTGAATTATTGAGATGTTTACACTTTCATGTATTTTGTCACTAACGACCCGGGTTTCGCCTTTCTGCATCTTGCTTCTTCAGGCATTCGAGCGCACGGATGGACTCGAACTGATAGACAGTAAACAGTGTCTAACATTTATATAGAAGATACAAATACGATAAATATTGAGTTAACATTTCGAGAATCGCCTTAATCCTTATTTTGTAAACAACACATTGACAGAGTGGCGAATTGCCTCTTTCCAACTACTTTTAGAATTACCAATGATTTTACAATTATAAAAGCATTGTGGGTTTCGACGGGATGCAATTCGACGAAAGGGTAAATTTATACAAGACTAACTGTCTGAAGATACCGAAATAAAAAAACCTGGGTCGCTATTTACAAAACTAACGTAAGTCTACACAATTTGAACGATTCAAACATGATTTACCTATTTATAGAATTCATATGAATTGAAAAAATGAATCAATATTTATATCTGATTTTCTACGTAATCGCTCGTGAAGCCGTTACATTTTTGTTTGCCCTCCAAATCGATGGGAAATTAACTTTGAAAAGGTGTTAAACCAGAAACGTTGCGATAATGCGAAAACTCCGCGAAGTAGAACAATCACGGGACGTAAAAAGACATTTTGAATAAGTAATGTCTGGATTGGGACCGAGGTTATTTGCACAGCACGGGGAACAAGAAAGAGTATTCAAATATTTGAGCGTACACCGCCAGATGTAGCTAATGTGAACGTTAAATATAGATTTTGATTTAACAAGGGATTTGAGTTACCCCTTCAATTCGACTGGGTGTAATTCTTAATGGATATGATTGTGTGGTTAAATTTTTAATACTTTTTGCACATTTAGTTAAGTACAATAAATCAAATTCCATAAATCTACATCCTTTGTCTGAAGGTTACAATAACTCATCCCAAACGATGAACAGTAGCGATGTGACATATGCACATGTCATTCTGGCTGCCATTTCTTGGTCAACTGTGCTGTTTTCATCTTTAAGAATATATTTTCTATATTTCCTACTAATGGTGATGACGATTATACAGTTCAAAGAAGATCTTTCCTGTTCGGTGACAAAAGTGGTGACAAAATGATGGTCATTTTTATTTATTCTTTACTCATGTCTTTTTTCATGTTCGTATTCCACCATAGTCGTCATATTGTTTTTTTCCAAATGTCGCATTAATAATTCTCACGCTTGTAGACGGTTTTTTTTTTACGATAACATGTATATTTGTTTTCGCAGTTAGGAGTATCACGTTTCATAACTTAGTTATGTCTTGAAATAAGTGTCATTTCTATGTAATCTTTTTCTTTAATAATAATTATCAATTTTGCTGATGCGACGTAATTAGCTCCAGAACTAAACAAAAATTTTCCTTAAATATCACATCAGAAGACCCCGGATCGAAGAGAGGCGAGCGGCTGGTTATCCGGAGTCCTGGAAGGGCTGATCTCAGACAAACACCATTTCAAATCCGGTTCAAAACTTATTTAATTTCCATTCAAGATGCAGTGGTTTAACATTACACAAATATATAAATCTTAACACATAAAATTTATTCTACATTTACATTTACTTAGCAACTGAATTTACTTTAAGTTATAATACAAATGACACAACAAATTTAAATAAAGTCCAATGCAAATCAAAAAAAAAAAAAAACATTTCACATCGTCACGTCGCCTTCGCCGCGACGAGACCTCGCTCGTCCGGCTCGGCAGATCGTAATCGACTGTCTACAAATAATTAAAAAAAACTCCCTGCAAAGTCGGAGCTACCTCTTTCTGTAAAAATGGACTCGTCTAGCGGCAATTAAACGCCTGGCAACAAGAAAGAGCCTATTCTGCGAAATATTGCTGTTGCCGCTGGGTGATTTCAGTTCTGGACATTAATGACACTTATACTTAACAAAAACCAGGGTGTGTCACACATTTCGTAAATCTGCAACGTCATGTAGCACTGCACATTTTTCAACTTGATTATTAATTTATGAAGCTTATTTTGTGGGTGTTACGTGAAGTACGGTACACGGTTAAATTTTCAACTTTCAGCAAAACAATCAATGTCTAAATAACTTAATGTTAGCGTCGTCTATCCTGGGTAATAAATACTAAAAAAATACTCTAATTTATTTGATAATTACACGATAAATAAATTTTACACTTAGCTATTTCGACATCAGGCAGACTTTACTAAACCTATTAAGCAGAAGTTATTTAGACTCGGTAAAAATCACGTTTCTACGTTTTGGTTGGATTCACTTTTGCTTGGTACAATTCCAGTGTAATAACGTAGAATATTGTTCATTAAAATATTAAATATTCAACATACAGCGTACAATATGTAAATTGTTTTTTTGTTTTACTTTTTGCTACTCACAAAAGATTTAAAGTCACTGTTCACAGATATTTGAAAAGCGGTAATATTATATTTAATGTAAACGCCATGCATTAATAAATAACCAATACACAAGTACACAATTTCGGCCATAAACTAAGCCTATTGCTCTACCTCGTGAAATTGCTTTTGAGTGGCAAGTTTACCGATAATTATTTTAATGATTAAACAAACTCAGAGATTGTGAATTAGTTTCCGTTTCGGATAATTTTACAGATAATAATGTAGACCCAAACAATAAGGAAGCATAAAATCCATTAGGGTGTTAAGTGCCCTAAACAGCCTAGATGGGATGTAGTATTGAGATAAGACAACATTTCTAAATTAATAAGTGTTTGGATTACTGTTCGAATTATAACCTATTTCAGTGATGACGAAATCGTGGCCAGCGTTACCATTTTAAAATGCCCGTATAAATTATTGATTTCAAAATTTAACCTATTGTTTGAATTGGTGTTTACTTGGTAGAACTCTATTATAATAGGATAAATATCAAAGTATTAAGTTCTAGAAAATATTATTAGTTAGTTAATAGCTATTTCAGCTTAAAACCATCGTTATAACTACATTAAAACTTATTTTAGCTTAGCTATGTGAGCTGTCAGGAAAAGCCTGGGGAATGTTGTACTCCATGAGAACCAAGTTCCACCTATACAATGCATGCATTCTGACGGTTTACAGTTGCAAATCATGACACCTCACTTACACAGGGTAGCGAATACTAGTGGCACGGTGGTTCGACTTTGTTAGGAACTCGAAGGTGAAAGGCAGGACCGGCCAGTCCCTTATTACGTTCAAAATAAAAAAATCGACGATAGACCTGGCTTGGACATGTGCTGCGGATGCCTCAGAGGAGTCTGAATCCTGCCTGTCTCTTCCACCAACCGGATGGATTCCGTTGCCCTGGAAGGTCGCTGATGACTATTTATGACATCATGATGCTGGGATGACCTGGGAGGAAGCAAGAAGACCGTGGGATATACAGAGAACTAGGAGGAACCGTGTGATGGCCATATGCTCCTAATAGGTAGCGGATATTGTTAATATATATACTGTTTAGAGGAAATAGACAATATTATTTCATCGCATATATTCCAACTTCCAACATCATAACTTTTATTTAAAACTAGTTAGTATCCGATATGCGTTGCAATGCCACCCAAAAAAGAAAAGGGTTGTGATTTAATTCTGTATATTGAAGTGCTTTTGGAATTTTGGATACACAATATGTTTTATTTTTCGGTCTGTTGCGAGCACGTATAAATCAGAAGGTTATTCCGAGATGTTGCTGTTTGTACGTCCTTTTTTGTTAATTTTGTTTTTTGATTTTACATTTAAAATTTTTTAAAAGACCTACTGTAACTTAATAGTACTATGCCTATAAACTTTGCGCAAGTACAAGCAATAATTTTACAATTTTTTATCTGATTGGATGAACGGTATGGCAATGCATAAGATACAAAAAAACAAACATTGATTTTTCTATAGAAGATTAAAATATTTAACGTAATTACAGTGTTTTTGGGAAAGGAACTTGCATGGTGTTATTAATTAATCGTTAAAGTAAATGCGTTAAATTTTATTTATTATATATAATTATATGATTACACTGAATTTAAAGCTCGTTATCATAATCTATTAAATTCATGGGTAGACTGAATTGTAAAATTTGACATCGAAAATTAAATCTATGATAGGAGTATAATTTCGAAAAATTGCTATGCGTACATGGTAAAAGTTGAAACACAGTAGTCACAGTAGCTAGGTTCACATCCCGGAAAGGGTTTATATCAAATTTAGATGTTATGAATCTAATATTTGAGAACTTGGGTGTCTGTGACATAACGTCTCTTATAGTTGACTTCAACTGACTTTTGAAAAAATCTCATCATGTGACTATTATTAGTTGTAATTAGGGCATCCAATCCCGTACTCATTTTATGATCCCGGGATTTCTGAATTCACAATTTTTCAATCCCGGGATTGGTCATTAAAAGTAATTTCATATTTTAAATTACACCTACATTGAAAATTAAATTTGTATTCATTATTGTTTTATATTTTTAAGAAGCACGGGAATGTTTTTTTATTCATTGAAAACATTTTATTTGTAGATAATAGTTGAAATTGTTTCTTTTAGAAAATAATGCAAAATAAAAATGATGAAATTATATTTTTGTCACAGTTATTTGTTCCTGCTTACGGCAGTTAAGAATGATAAGAGGGAGGGAGACCTCAATACGCATATCGACTGTGGAAAGGAAAAAGAACGTAATCCACACACATAAAATATTGTGTATAGTCCAAACAAAACGTGTATTGTAATTGCATGTTGGGCATAACGCGTAAGGACCGCAAAAGAAACCAATGGATAAGGAAGCAAACAAGAGTGACGGATGTGATAGAGGTCACCATATTGATGAAATGGCGATGGGCTGGACATGTCGTACGGCGAACAGACAACCGATGGACAAATGTAGTCATTCAGTGGTACCCGAGGGGCACTAAGCGGCCTCAGGGGCGTCCCGAAACCCGCTGGATTGACGAACTTGTCAGGTTTGGTGGAAGTACGTGGCAGCGTAAAGCTAGGAACCGGGAAGAGTGGAGGGAGCTGGAGGAGGCCTTGATCCAGCAGTGGATCGACCCCGGCTGAAAATGAATTGTATACCTTGTGAATATGTGATATGAAAAAAAAATGTCATACATAATATTTTTTGGAGTGGGTTATGTTCTTTTTCCTTTCCACAGTTGATATGTACTAATTATTTAGGTATTATAAAAATGTGTGTACTTGAAAAACCGAGGTACTTGTTGCAGTTAATCAGGAAGTATTTAATTTGAAATATGAATTATTTTTTAACATTTTTTGTGAATCCCGAAATCCCGGGTTTGACTAATTCACCGGGATCCCGATATTGGAAACCCTAGCTGTAATGTCAAATAAAACATAAAAATATTTTCCATGCCAAATGCGAAGTAAAAAGTAGTTTGCTGTAGATACATTAATTTTCCTTTTTAACACTAAATAAAATTAAAATAAATCCATGTACTTTATTTTTAGAGCGGGAATTGAAACAGTACTACAATATCTTGTAGTATATACCAATCCCGTTATAAGGGAGTGAGAGTTTTCGTACAGGTACATAGACTTATAACAGAACAAAGCTTTTAAGAAATAAGCTTTAGGGGGTCAAGGATAAAATACAATAGAGTACCTTTAAGTCCGGGGACACCTGCAAACTTCAAACTCTCATAGAAAAGAGAAAATCATATGTGTATGTTTTAAAATCCTATATATCGTGATATTATCGTTTTCTACCAACTATGGCTGATTAAATGTTGTAAAATAATATGAGCATTTTGATTATCATATGTTTCTTGTCGGTCTTTGTAGCTTAGTGATTAAAGTACCACCACAGAACATGTCCAAGCCAGGTTCATCGTCGCTTTTTAGCAACGTCAATGAACATAAAGTTACGTAACAATATTCAATGTAGAATTTTTCAAATTGACATTTCAGATCTTGGCATGAGGTTTTGCAACTTTTACGCATTCATTTTTTAATTTTATTATACATACATATCCAAAGATGGGGACGTACAACATTCAGTTTCATTTTTTTCACGCATTTCCTACCTAATTCTGAAAATAGATCAACAAATGCATCCTTATTCTAATCCTTGATTTGAACCAGGACCCACCTGATTGCAAGGGCAAAGCTCCTACCACTAGACCACAGAGGCCGACAATTCATTCATATCATATTTGATAAAAGACTTTGAACGACTGACTTGCTATATTTCTTATTAATAAAACTGAATCTATTGAAAATTTTTGAAAATAAAACACATATTATTTTGACACGACCCATTATTATTTAGTATAAATCGTGCCTGGAATATTCATCAGATCATCCCTTGTAGTAGTAGACAGGAAAAAATACGTTGTAATGTGTCAAGCGCATAGTGTTTTGGCAACGTCGGATGAGTACAGAAAGTGGCGATAAGCTTCCTAGGGCGCATTCTATCCTTACAGTGGTCTCACTGTTGCAGGGATTACGTTTTCTTTCGGCAGTCACCCACCATAGTATCGTCGCTCGGTTGTAAGCGCTGACCGTCAAGCTTACCTTTGCAGTTGCGTAACGCTTTCACGGGTTTATTTTTTTTTAAATGTCAATTGTGTTTTTTTTAATGTCAACTCTGTACATGTTACTACTAACTGACGTAAATAGTGATTTGACTTAGTGACGAGCTTGTTTGAGTGTACCTGAGAGACCTCCCCATCATCATCAGCTCGCCGGACGAAAGTCTTACTCACATTTTGTACTTATTCAACAATTTTACACAATGATCAGGACCGATTTCAATCATCGAGATGTGCTTAAAAATCTGTCGAGATCATTGCACATAACTTTGGTATTAGTATATAAAAATAAATGTTTTATATTTCTTACAAACCGTCGATTGGCAGTTATACTATAAAATTATAGAATTACCCATGACCACAAATATGAGAAGATATGGTTAAAAGGTAAGCATAATTTTCATAAAAATGTAAATATGGGAGTAGATGGATATCATGACTGAAATTTAAAGAACGCAAACATTTTCAATTGGCTTCAAAGTGGCACGTGTCATTTGACGGAAATTTTTAACATCGTAATACATGATAAATATTTAAAACGCTCCGAAAAACTTTTGACTTTTACATTCATACGAAAAATGTTGCTTATTTTAAAGAAAATCTTTTATTTGAGCTTATGTTAGATGTAATTTGGTTGCCTCACCTCCATAACGCAATAACGATAAAGAAATAAAACGAATTTACTTCTAGTATTTTTGCTCCGATGCAGAGCTACACGACACCGATCTTTTAAGAAAATAGAAGATCGAAAAAAATGTGACTTGCTCAGACACTTAGTTTAAGCGATAGTAAGTATCCTGTGTATCCGTATACTGAGAATCCCTAGAGCACTAGAGTTTCATCTACTCCGCGTTGAATCTAAAGAGGAATCGAGAATATTCCTCTCCCTATATGATGTCGCAAAGTTATCAAATGCCTCAAAGTTGGCCTTGGTTGATATCAAGTCATCGCGGCCTGTTTGGCCCGTATGAGGAAAGACCACAGCAAACAGCTCTGCTTTTTCGGCATTCATCTCGGGACAATCCCACAGAACGTGATTAGCATCCTGATGGTTGTGTTCACAAGTGCAATTCGGCCTTTCGCTGATGTTAAATTACAATATTTTACTTACATTCAATTATGTTTTAAGTTTCAATATTGTATTGTGTTTTAAAATTCAAATTGATATCTTTGCTATTCAGCCGGTTGTGTTACGCATATCTCCTCTTTTAGAAGGATCCTCAGACTAACTATATCAAAAGTTTTTTTTTATTTATAACGTAGACATTGATTTCTCTACTCATAAAAGATAATTGAAGAGTGGGTGTTTTTCTTCTACTGGGTATGGATAGGAATGAGACGCAGACAAAACATTACTAGTTACAATTATAATTACTTGTGTTTGAAAGAGAAAATCCCTACGGAAATAAAATGAAGAGCGGGAGCTACCTCTCGTATTAAAAATGTTATTTAGTAGTAATTGATTTCTATTAAGGTACTTTATAATTTCTATGAACTCTTAGATGATTAATTTTAATCCTTCAATTTTAACTCGATGGAGTGTTTATTCATTATTAATTTTATTCAATTAAAGAATTGTTTTCAAATAGATGGAGAAAATTCTGAAAAATCTTTTGTATAATATTGAGACATCTGATATGTGGGTAATTTGGATTATTGAGATTTTGTACACTTCCATGTATTTTGTCACTAACGACCCGGGTTTCGCCTTTCGGCATCTTCAGGCATTCGAGCACACGAATGGACTCGAACTGAGAGACAGTAAACAGTGTCTAACGTTTATATAGAAGATACAAATGCGACAAATATTATCTGTCTCGAGCACACGAATGGACTCGAACTGTCTCTCAGTTCGAGTCCATTCGTGTGCTCGAATGCCTGAAGATGCCGAAAGGCGAAACCCGGGTCGTTAGTGACAAAATACATGGAAGTGTACAAAATCTCAATAATCCAAATTTGATATTGAAATTCCATCAAGCACCCTCAGTCGATGTCTTAAATTATAAATAATATGTAGGTATTATCTTCTAGCTTTAAAACTTTTACCTTTAAGGAAAACGTACCAGCAGTTGATCTCTTAAGAGAAAAATAACGATTAACGTTTAGCATTAGACCAAATGATGACAAAGTAAGTGTATTCATAATGAATCAAGTGTCTTTATTAATATGATAAAACAAAAATTAGAATAAGGTCTGTTACAAAAAAGTTTTGTTCAATTAACAACCATGTTAATGTTTCAGTAGTTTACCATCTAAAAAATTGAAGGTTCCAGTAGTTGACCATGTCTAATCAGAGGGTTTCATGACAATCTTTCATCAGAGCTGCCTCAGATCTTCTTGTAAGACCACTCTTGGTTGGTTTATGTAGCATATGCTTACATTCACTGATATCTTTAACAATTCACTTAAGAAATTCAAAATAAAATGCTTGCTACATAAGGCGTTGTTTTCAAATGGTGACTATGACACCCCAATGACATATATGGTGATGTGTTAGTTTTTCAATCCGACAAAAGATGGTTTCACTTGTCTGAACTCTACAATTTCCCACGTCTACGTTTCTTATTTTGGGCACTATTTTATTGAAAAAAGGTTAAATACTAGTACATGGCCAACCATCAGTACATTTACCTTATATCCAACATAAGCATCTTGACAGCTTTAAGTTTTAGTTTTGGTTGAAATAAATTAAAAATTGAATGACTGTTCTAACTTGAAAATGGAATCGTTCGATCAAATTAATGTAATCATTATTTTTTATCATCGTTTTAGAGTCATTCCGAACAAACTATCAATTATATAACATTATTTATATAGAACTAGATACATTGTCCTTTCAGATTATTATAATAGACTTCTACCAATTCAATTTCAATTCAATCAATTTACTATATCACATATCTTGGAAGAAAAACAAGCACGGATTATTTTTATGAATTTACTATTGTAAATATTTCAAACTTTTGTCATAGATCATTTATGTATCGTTCGATGAGCAATAACTCTCAATAAAACTACCGATTTTATTGTTTTTGTCCATTGAAATTTATATTTTTGTTGTTGAAGAATTTCGTATTTCATTAGTTGACCAAAAGTACTACTATATCATAACGAGCGAACATTTAATTGCTATGTTACGAAATAGTAATGGACTTAAATATCGAATAACTGTTTTCTGTTTTTGATATATTATATTTCAATAAAGCTTACGACTTCCATCTATTGAATATGATGTTTCTTCAATTAAGAAGTTGTACGAGAAAAGCTCTAATAAAAGCTCACTTATTCGTAATTCAAAATGTATCGTTTTCCTGAAAAACATATTGCTTGTTACGAATGTTTCATATTAATTTAATATTACCTCCAGTTTATCCAGGTTTATTTTTTATCATAATTGCTGGAGTATTTTCACAATATTATTTTATTAAACATTCTGTTTTTGCAAGATTTTCTAACTCATATTATGACATTAAATATTTATAATTTCCTTTTACTAACATCAGTATTTTCAATGCAATCATATTAATTACTCACACAATTTCGATAAACATTAACCCTTAAACCCCTGGTCTTACTATTCGGATGTAATAATGTTTTGGACATAACACAAATAAGAACAAATAATCTTTGTTATGGACATGTAAAAAAAGATCAATATAAATCAATTTTCATCGCAAACAATATTAAAACATCTTTTTCCTACTTTGATGTATTCAAATTATTGCCTAACGTTTGATTATCCTTTTTCTCACGAATTGTATAAATTATTTAAAAACAAAATGAAGAAACACATTATTCAATTTAATGGTTTTCACTCTCAATTCTTGAAAATTGTACATTGTATTCATAAAAAAAAAGAAATAACTGTTTATTTACAATTTCAAAAAAATTATTAGCACCAAAACTGGATTTGTCCAAAAGTTGGAATTTTTAACTAATAAATTATATTTAAATGTGATTGATTACTCTTATTAATAAGTAAAACAAAATTTATTTTATTTATTTTATCAAATGAATTGTAAATAAAAGGGCATACACAACATTATAAATATTATGTTTATCGACAAATGAAATACGAACATACACAAATAATAAACTTATTGAGGTCTTTTAAAACGAATATAAATCATATGTATTTTAGATTCATACGTGAAAACCCAAAGGTGAGTAAATAAGATAAAAGTTTAGTAACTCACAAAAGTAATGAGGTAAACCGAAGCGCAGAATAATATATTGTACAATAAAAACATTAGAACAACTATATTATTTCATTACCGTGCACATGTTTTACTGTAATCTTTACTATATAGCAGAAAATTTATGTATAAATCTGCCTGTTTGCCATAAGAACTCCTCCCATGCTGTGAACAGCAGAGACATGAAATTTTCACATGTCATTTTGGCTGCCATTTTTATGTCAATCGTGCTATTTTCAACTTTCAACGATTAACATTATTATTAATTGATGGACTTGTATTGTTAAATGTGATATTTCACACAATGACAGTCGCCAAATGTGAAAAATGTTCGCTGACCAAAGTCAGCGAAAATATAATTGTGTAATTGTTACCGGAGACCTTCTGTGATTGTGAGAACCATCATATACAATTATCCATAGACGTGACACAGCACGACAAAAATATTGAGGAAGAATTATCAGTCTTTTGTCAACCTCCGATCGGGAAGCACCTAATCATCCGTCGTCAACATCGGAAGAAACATACAAACATAAAACAGTTGTAGTTGTTACATGGGGTAGGATCCACGGTGATATATTCAACTCTCAACATTAAAAATTATCATTAATTGGTGGACTATAGTTTGTGAGTGTAACATGAGGTACGGTTCACTGTGTATTTTAAACATTCTCTTTTCAATTTTCAAAATTAGCTTTCATCAAAATAATGCCAACGTCTAAATCCTAGCGCCCTCTATCCTGCACGAAGCTGTGTAATATATACTAGTTGTGCCATAAAATGATCAAAACAATTATATATCTTAATTATACAAACGCAATTATAAAACAGAGTATAAAATATATTAAAATGAAGTGGTTCTAAAAAAGGATCATAAAATTTCTGGAAAACCGTTGATTACGTTGACATAATTTCTAGATGTTACTGTAATATTATCATAAAGAACTCCGTGTTTATTGAAGCATTCAAAGATCCATTTTTACCACCAGACAGTGATGTGCTTTTTAAATTTAAAAATGTATGGGATTAAGCGCATATTATTATTTCAAGTGCCATCTGTTTTCATAGTATTTTATGTTTTTATTGAATTTAATATTCTCCATTTCTCTTATTCGACTTGACGTTGAGCACGTTGGGCGTTTGTCATTTCTAATATGTTGGTAGACATGAATAACAGACGTATAATCTAAAACATATTTTAAGTTTGTTACTACCAGTAGCGCTCACACACTTTAATACAAACAGAAGTGCATTTTTGATATTTAAAAAGATATTTGGCATTACATTTATTTATAAATCACATGAGATCATCGCGAATGAGTTTCTTTTTGTTCGAGATCAACTCGAGTTCAAGAAAAATCAAAATCACTAATGTTCAATACCTCAAATTCAAATTGAAAAAATGTAAATTTTTATATATACCTTGTCGAGACTTGAGTCAGAACACATCCGCTCACTAGGCTAAAGCTCTTACCAAGACTCTACAGTGGCCGACCATCAAATTTTAAAATTGTGAATACGTACATACGACAAAAATTTAAAATTTTATTTATTGATTGAATTGGCATTTACTTTATAGAACTCCTTTATAATAGGATTTAAATAACAGTTAAAAACAACAATAAAGTAGGTATTCAGTGATACAAAATTTAGTTGATTCATATATATTGTGGTCTTCCTTCTTCTTATATTTCGTAACTGCCGTAGATAGAGATAATTCTGACAACAATATATTTTACAATTTTTTTAATAATAAATAAAAAATGAACCCTGGTTCTCAGTAACCAAAAACACCATTTTCATGACAAAAAAAAAATATAAAATCATTATGAATTCCAATTTAAGGAATAATGAACACAAATTTAATTTTGAATATACAATTTATGACATTAAATAACGCTTAATGACTAATCCTGGTATTGTGAAAGTTGGGAATCCTGAAATCCTGCGATGATAAAAAAATATCCGGGATTAGATACGCGAATCATTAAGTTGTCATTTACAACAAAAAAGAATGATGGTTTTAGTAAATTGTAATTATTGAGTTATTTATAAATATAATATAAAAGTATTGTCAATCGTCTATCTTACGAAAGAAATTGTATAGTTAAAATACCAAGTTGTGGCAGTTTAGTTTTAAAAGAATCTAGGGAACCTAATGGCTTGGGAAAAGGCAAGCGTCCTCATTTCTGGGTTGGTGACTCTAAAGAGGATATTCGACTTGAAGAATTGAAAGATCAACAAATATTCATATCAAAATGTCTTTCAATGGGGTTGTTGAGAAATTGATGCTTGGTAAATAATTCTTTATTTATGTAATATTTAACGTTGAACGTTTTATTAAAAACTTTTAATCCCTCTAAATGAAAAAATTCTTTGTCACAAAAATATTCTGAATTGATATTTACAGAGTTTATTTTGAATAATCGGGATGAACGTGACCATTTTTAGTTTGCTGTGCCCTTCACTTCCAAAATCAGCGAGGCTTAAATCATTACTTTAATTACGAACGAATCCGGTAAGTAAAGTTAGTTAAATATTTTTTCTATTCTTTCTTTAATGGTAAGTAATATTTAAACGTAATCTTAATAAATTTATAGGTTGGTTGAGTTGCCATTTACTTGGTACAACCGCATTATAATTGGATAAAATTTACAAAGTATCCATTTCTAAAACAAAAACATTAGTTTGTAGATAGCTATGTCAGCTTCACGCCATTTTCAGAATTATGCTTAAATTTAATAAATAAAAAATAGCGTAAAATAATTTTATTTGGAATTAAAGTTATGATGCTGGAATAACTGGATGATACACAATTGTCTATCTCTTCTCTTTGAGTATTGCTATTAATGGCGCAATGGCGTCAGCCGTGATGCCAATATTTTAATTTTTAATTTACAAACAAAATAAAACAAGCCAAACAGTATGCATATATATATATATATATATATGTAAGCTAAATTAAGTTTAATCATAGTCCTGACGATCAACTAACTAATAAAAAAATTCTAAATTTCAATTCACTGTTGTTATTTATTACGAAATAAAAAAAAGTGTTTTAACACTTTTAGAATCACTGGTGTTTTGCAGAGTTCAATAACTGGAATAGCAAAAAATAACATGCCATGGTCCTTACACGGCTGCCCAATCGATTAAAATGATCATTCGATGAAAGTTTGCATATTTTTCTGATCAAATTTCGTGCATAAATGATAATGTATTCATATTATTTTACGTACGTCATGTTTTAAATTAAATAAATCATAAATGACAAAAAACGTAAAAAAAGGATGCTTCGTTTACAAAAATAAATAAAAAAATATGCTTGCGATACTAAGAGACAACCTTGTAAAGAGAAAATAAACGTTAAGTAAAACAATATTGAATTTAAATTCAAGATAAATAATTTTATCACAAACCTCAGTTTTCTTCAAAAAGGATACATTAGTTTTTTACAATTTGTCCAATATCAATGCTATGTATTTGATATTTTAACAAGACTTTTATTAAAATCTCTTAGAGCTATTTAATGAAAGCTTATATAAATTAATTCACTCAACCTTAGTTTTCGGAAAAAGTAACAACATATAAGGTTATAAAATTATCTGGTAATTATCGGGTTATCTGATGATGAAATTAAGTTTATATTATAAAAAAATTTGTATCTATAATATCATTTTTTCTTATCCACTTATTCCGAACGAAATGTATTCAAAACTATAAAATAATTTCCAAGTTTTAACATCGCAACGAGTTGTCTTTAAATATTTCAATTTAGCAGATTACTTACAAAAAAACTCATAAAATTTTTAATAGATACTAAATTTTGTATTGAGTGTTGTAAGATACACTGTAAGTGTTGCTTTTAGAAGATTCTTTTTTCAAATATCACAAACCGTCAACGATCTTCACGAAAGTAGATATTGAAACAAATGATTGCAGAAAAACGTGACTATACGAAATATTTTACAAATGTTATACTGATGACACGTTTGTATTCAGCTTTTTATGAATTTTCTTATTTATTTGATATTACTCTGAAACAGAGATCTTTTTGGCGGGTTTTTTATGTGTATCACACTTTTCAGATTCTTACAATTGCTGTGAAGTTTGTACAGTCAACATTCCTGCTTGAATCTAAAATACCGAACGAATTTACCATGACCATTTCAACTGTCATTTTCATTATTATAGATTGTTGTTGTTGATTACTGTATTTATGTTCTCTCGTTAACCCTATCAGAGTTAGAAACCTTGTCGATCTTTTCTCTATACAGACAACATTTTTACAGACTAGATAATTGCTTAATCGCATCCATTGAGTATAGTTAGCGGATTTACACGATGCTATCATGATGTGTTAAGGAGTTGGATAACTTAAAAGATATTTGATTTAATTAGAGAATGTTTTAAGTTTGCTATGTAATTTCACGACGGCTCACAAACGATTTGTTGCTATAGTATTACCAACATTACTCAGTCGCCGCCGAATTTGGAACTAGAATTATGCATAATAAATATCTTGGCTACTTTTAATAACTGTCGCTTTAATATCAGTTTTGAAATTTATTGGTTCAGTATGGCAACATTCCTAACGTGACGATGGCACCCTCACTAGCAGCCAAGTTAAATTGGTACATCTATAGTTGCTAAATTTAAAATTATTTTGTAGATATTTACTCGAAATATTGATATTATTAAACAAAACCATTCTTTTAAATATTTTTAGTACCGAAAAAAACATTTTTTATTATTCTAATATTTTAAGAAGTGCGCAAAAAATAGAGTCATATTTCCTGAGCCCAACGAAATTATACGTAAATAATTAATGCCATACTTCGAGTATTACTCTAACGGTCGCGTTTATGGTTTTAGCAAAGATTATTATTATTCCTACGAGAGCTTTTTGTATGACTTTGTTGTTTTCTACCGCTTCGGCGGGGTGTACCCGCACAGGTGGATTGCAAAATATTTACAATGTTTTGCGTGCGTCTGGCAATGCTGTATTTGCTTTGATACAAAGTACACCACCTCCAATGGTGAGCGACGAGTCGAAGAGATCTACGCGGAACTGAATAATCACGTCGTCTACACTGTGCCTAATATCAATTAAATTTTCCGTTGAACGCTCGAAGAAGCCCTTAATTAATATAAAAGCAATATCTTATTGTCACATGACTTATTTTAAAATAACAAGTTAATAAAGTGTCACAAAATTATATTCGTTACTTGTACAATAATTTTAGTTATACTTTATTTATTTTGACTGAGATACGCAATATAATGGTTCATGATACTGATGATCAGGGTTGCCAAAATTATCAATTTTAGCGGGAATCCTCAATTTTAATATTCAAATTCTTTACTCAAACGCACTATATAAAATATAAGTACATTTCACATCTACATAAATGTAACGTTAATCATACATTTACCAGCATACATGTTTTTTTTCTGATTACAATTTTTTAAAACGTTAAAGATTTTTTTCAAGCATTTCTATCATTGATCAGCCTATGAATATGATATCCTTCAAACAAGTGACGTGCTTTATATACATTTTATTCTCATTTAAATAGATCCGTGCAGCTCTGCACCTGGCAAAGAATGTGTGGAGTATATTCGTTTCTTTATTGATCGTTATTGCGTTATGAAAGGCGGCCATGAAACAGTGGCTGCATACACATAACGGGTGAGAGTGGAGCAACCAAGTAGTATATAAACATATATATATATATGACAAGAAAAGAAAAGATTATATTCTGCCGTTGAGTATACGTGAAGCTTGAGCAACTAAGTACACAAAATTTACAACACTTTAAATATTGATTTAAATTTAACGGTCATTCGTTTGACAGGTACTGATCTATACGAGGTATCAAACGAGTCTATTTAACATCATAATATAATGAAGTTAGTTGTATGTATATTCATGATGAAAAATAAAAATAATATACTTTTTACGCCGAATGTGTGAAAATGCTTATTACATGAAATGGACAAAATGTTGCCTAATTCATGAAAAAAGCAAGCCCGCTGCCTCATTCATGAATTAGGCAAACTATTCACCGAATGCGTGAATTTGGCATGAATTTTTCTGCCTAGTTCATGCATTGAGCAAAAAAGATAGTAGCACTCCTGTGGTGTTTTTTTGGAAAAAACGTCATTGATTATGTAAAAGCATATCAATCAATAACGACAATAACTTTCACTTTCATTTACTATGTCCGAAACATCTAGAACTATAATATGATGAAGTGCGAATTTTATTAAAAGCTATTTTTGCGATTATATCGTGCGTTTAGTTAGGTTACGTTAGGTTATGTAAAATGAGTGCAGAATTATTTAAATGACACCACATTAATTAAATTTTCTAAAACTGTTACAGATCCAATCAATGATACAAGCTACGCCCGCTACAGTTCCGCATCTTAATATTAATCTTAACACATTGTTTGAAGGTTGGATGTAGGTTGAATGCGGGACCCGGTAAATGCCGTTTTTCGACACGACATATCACGGGTTTGCCTGACAGCGTAAAATAAAGCGCTGCAACTAATTATCATTTGTTACGGCAACCGCAAGAGACCCATTTTTGACAAAACGCAAGAAAACTTATGAGTTATTATAGGCTGAATGTTCTCATTCATTACTTTCAAAAAAAGATGTGACACATGTTTCTCGAATATCTACGTCTTTAGATTACACGATGATTGTAAAATTATGGAATGGCAAGTATATATTATATTTATCATATAATTATATGAAATGGATAATTATGATGTCTTTTACGTGGAATGTTTTAAATATTCCATATTGAACATATGTGTAGTGCCATTTAATAAATTTATTACAGGTGTTTGTATTCAGCTTAGACATATGGTGAAAATATTACATACTAAGACTGTTTTTTATTTTATTTATGATAACCAAATATCACACTTAATTTCTTTGAAAATTTCTATCAAAAATATAGTTGGGTTGAGAAGTTGTGTCTATTTTAGAAAAGTTATATATTTTTGCACTAATCGCCAAAAAAATTCTTCTTCCGGCTAGAGCCTATTGTTCGAGGCACCCGATTATAATGTGGTAATAAACCAAGCTAAATTTGACACTCGTATTAAAATTACTTTTTTTACTATCGTGTTGACAGTTTAAGAATTCCATACCCCGCCGAATTCACGCGCTCGGCAAATAATTTTCTCAATTCTGGAATGATGCAATGGGGTTGCACCTTTTGCAAAATTTTGTCCATTTCATGTAATAAACAATTTAATGGTGTAACATATGCATCATGTAAAAATAGCGACATCTCCTCTATCTAGAAGATGAATAATTGGAGATATCTACTTAAAAGTATATACAGCTGTGCGTACAGGATTGAAGATTGGTTAAGTTAAGTATAATTTGTATTGAATATTTGTTCTATAAATAAACTTCTGTGGTAACGACGTTTCACGATTGGCGTTAGCGAATATTGAATGATTGAAAGTTGGTAATGGTTTCCGGGAAGATGTGTTATATTTGGTTTGAAGCCGGCCTGTTGATTTGCATGCATTTATCTAGATCACGGACACACGTATCCCGGGCCAATCCGAATGACGTCACATCCCACTGCGCATGTCTCGCCGCCAGACAGAACCGTAGAGGGCAGGCACATAGGCCTACGCCGTAGAGGGAGACGCTCCCTTGGCGTAGAAATCAACAGGCGATTCTGGCGTAGCACGTTTTTATCACTTTCAGATAGACACAGAAGGATGACATTACCATCGAAACGTTTTTGTTTTCTTAGAATTAGTATAATGTTAAATAATAAGAAGAACACATTTATACTGGCGACAGATATCTCCATATTTTTACATCTTATAATTAACATTTATAAGCATACAATACGAAATATAATAGATATATAAGAGATTTTTTTGCAGTTATTAAAGTGTATCAATAAGTTTATTTAAAAATATAGTAAAAGTATATTAAATTAGCGCCACAAGAATCATGCCATACAGCTGATTGCCAATTCAACATCGTCAGAACTATACATTTTATATGTTTTAATTGATAAAAATATGTAAACAAATTAAGCGAAAAGAAACAAATTTTTCGATCGCATGATATCAACTCATTGAAATTTTTTTGAAGGCGCTCGAGGTCAACTTGGAAATAAAATTACAAACACACGTGCTCAAAATCATAAATATTAGATTAAAAAAACTTCAATTTTATATGAACCTTCTCAAGGTTTGAACCCACACTCATTTGATTACTAGGTTACAGCTCTAAACACAAGACCTCAATACCACAAAGGTTAACATGGAGCAATAGTATAAAAACTTTCTCAAAAAACTTAAAATAGCAAAAAGCTAATTGGTCATATCAAATTATTTAACTTAATTGTCAGAACAATGAATTATAGTTCTTTCTGACAATGATATTAAATCAAAATATCTATTGCATTTTTGTAAAAAACAGAAAATAATATGCAAACATTAAATTCGTTATAAATTTATCAGATTATATAACAGTAATACAACAAAAAATAATTAAAGAAAATATGTACAATTGTACAGTACATATATATATATATAGAAGAACTAAAATTAACCTCAATGAAATGGAGATTATTTGATATGAAAATTAATTCATGTGAAACCTTGGCGGCTTTTACAGATTGCAGAAATATTTGGTCGAATATTTGATATAACTACCCTCAAGTGTTTCTCCTTTTTTGGTTTTCATATCAGTTTTGAAAAACCAAGCTTACACAAATATGATGTTGAAAACTGTAGCAAGATTATCAGTGACCTCATTCAGACAGCTGCGTATTCATCACGAACAGAAATCCAAAAGTCCTCCATAGTCACATCAGAAAATTTGATTTTTAGGTTATAATTCGTTGACAAGGTGACCAATTCTTCTTATTCTTGGTATGAAAATTTACTACTCGATGTATCAATCGTGGCAAATGGATTTCGTATCCAGTCATAATTCTCTATATTTAAGGAAGGAAAGAAATATACAATCTTTTTTTTCAATCAAAGTTATATGTTCTGTTATAGCGTAAATAATTCTCTCGCGCAATGTTTTCGTTACGTGAAGTAAACGTATCTACCTTATTTTCTCCTATTATTCGAAAACCATTGGACGCGAGGCAACACGTGCGATCGATAAGATAAAATCGATCCTTCGGTTATCATAATTTCGCAAATTTGTTTTTAGTATTTTACAATATTTCCGCGGTGCCCTTGCAACAAGCTCACGGTGCACCGGTGAAGAACCACTGTTTTATCCTATAGTAATGAAGTTCTACCAAGTAAATTCCTATTCAATCAATAAATTAATTGGTCACATCACGATGTTTGCTCTCAATATTTTCTTTCTAAATGATTACCTTCTGTGCCTAGCGCAGCGAATTTTTCTCGAAAAAGCCTCTCAAGAGGTAGTTATTGGTTACAACGCCGACTAAATTTAGCCCCTGAGGGTAGCTAGGAGTAGATAGATGGAAGAAGAAACGCTTTAATTCAATTATCTTACATTACATCCTGTTGTAATTGCTTCCATTAGCCGCATAAACAGGTTATTATGATGATAGTATGCCTCAAATTAAATGGGACACGCGGGGGCTGGTGGGTTGCCTAATAAAGGCGGTACGTAAGGTGACATTATTGCCTACATATTTACCTCAAGTCTTGGGCGAACTTTTATGTTTCTAACTAGGTAACCGTGCCATTTAAAATTAACGATCATACCTTAAATATCGACTATGTTTAAATATGACAAGTCAAGCAATATTATATTGTGAGGTATAAGGCTTGTATTGGGTCTTTTAATAATGAAAGAAAAAACCTTTCATAAAGTCATGATAAGGTAGACTACACGCCGTATAACTTTGCACTACGGCTCTAGGATTGAGGATCACGGGATCCAAACAAACGAATACAATGACACTCTCTGTGTAATATACAGAAAGCGTATCAGTGTTGTAATAATCTAACACATTGGTTCGTTTATTAGTTTAAGACATCGACTGAGGGTGCTTGATAGAATTTAAATATCAAATTTGAATTGTTGAGATTTTGTATCGAATGTCAGTTCAAGTCTGTTCGTGTACTCAAATACCTGAAGATGCCAAAAGGTGAATCCCGACACGTTAGTGACAAAATACATGGAAATGTATAAAATCTCAACAACTCAAATTTTATATAATTTAAGACATCGACTGAGGGTGCTTGATGGAATTTCAATATTAAATTTGGATTATTGAGATTTTGTACTCTTCCATGTATTTTATCACTCACGACCCAGGTTTCGCCTTTCGGCATCTTCAGGCATTCGAGCACACGAATGGACTCGAACTGACGTCCATTCGTGTGCTCGAATGCCTGAAGATGCCGAAAGGCGAAACCCGGGTCGTTAGTGACAAAATACATGGAAGTGTACAAAATCTCAATAATAAAAATTTGATATTGAAATTCCATCAAGCACCCTCAGTCGATGTCTTAAATTGAAAATAGTAAAGTTTTCAAGCCTTTCTAGCAAAGAGTTGACGCCTGTTTTTCAGAAATGCTTCTATTTGCTTTACGCCGTTACTAGATTAGGGTTTATTTTAGGTTATCGAGATTTGATGTCTGAGACAAAATCGTATAACAAAGTATTTTTAAGAAAGTGATTTGGACGGAATTTGCAATTTATTGAATAGAACAACTTCGTTTTCTCGCACTTTTTTTGACTGATAGTTAAAGTAGAATTATACTAAATATATTTTTAATAAAAAATAGAGCTATAAAAAATTTAATTATATACGTATTTTAACAAAAAAGAGCAATAAATAGTAATCATTTTTCGGGGATATGTTTTTATTACTTTCCATTGTGATTAAGTTGGTTTCTGTCGTCTGCCTCGACACTACGCTCAATATTTATTTTAGTTATATGTAAATAGTAAATAGGCACAATTATAATTGATAAATAATTTTATAAAATATTATTTTTTGACGTGTGAATTTTTTTTCTCAGTTACTCAGTGCTTTAGTGAGATTCTTTGAACTCAAACTGTCAGTTTGAGTTCATTTGTGAGCTCGAATGCCTGAAGATGCCGAAAGGACATGACAAAACACATGAAAATGTATAAAATTACAATTCAAATTTAACAATTTATTAATTGTTTTTTTAAACAACTGCGGCATTGTATAAATGGAATTTGTTTACTGAACTTCCGTCCTCATTATTGTATCCTGTGTATTATTGCTGTTTGTGTGACATTTAATGATATATTTTCCTTGTAATTCTTTGATCCTCTGTTGTTTATTTTACAGCTTCTTTGAAACGTTTTCGCTGAACGGTGCAGAATAAATTATTATTTTATTATTAGTCACAGCCACACTGTTTTTACAGTAATATCAATGAGAAAAATATTCAATTATACTTACTACAGTAAAATAAATGCAAAATTTATCACTTTTAAGGTGGTAACTGACAATTCTTGATGAAAAGGCATTGAATTTAAAAAATAAAACACAACGTGTTTGTACTGCTGCCACATTTTATAAAAAAATATGTAAACTTTTTGGTGATAATTATGTACATGGATTTTTCATGTTTTCACATCACAGATAGCTTAAAGTTGGTTTCATGAAATTGAGCATAAAACTTTGTTATTTCATGTTTTTATTATTCATGATTAAAATTTGTACTTAAAATTACATGTCTTTTACGATGGGGTGATCCAGAATAAGCTACCAAATAATGTATAATAAATACGTACCCGTTTTATCTTAATATTTTAGTATCTTGTCCTTTAGCTTATTAGTCCAAAGGCTTAGACGTCAGCGATGTTTACATCTCCTTCCACGCATCCGATCCTGAAAACAAGGTATAGCAATAGCGATTAGCTAAGCACAAGCTCTATCTTAGTCGCACCTTTCTATCCTCACTCTTAAAAAATTACAGTTTTAAAAAAATCACTTCTAATAGAAATGTTGAAATAATCTTCATTAGTAATCAATAATATGCTCTGCATTTGGAACGGACATGGGTACAAATATTGTTTTGTATGGAAATAACGTTCCTTAACGTAGCTGAGTATTCAAAGCTCTTGAGCATTTGTTCTATTTGTTTGCAGTGTCCACTGACAATATCAGCAAATCGGTTTATGTATTTCTGTTCAACGTCTTTGATGTCAGTGATATTTACATCTCCTCTTGCCCATTTGAACCTATGAGCGAGGCGTAACGAACCATTAGTTCACTACTAGTCTTATCCTAGCGCCATCTTTTTGCAAAAATACGTGAATAACTAAATTACAAACCGTCCTTGTAAAACAATTACTATTTTTGAGATGTGCTCCACACACAATTTAAAACAAATGATTTAAAATATTAAATGAATGTTATATCTACAAGGATTGCATCAAATTTATTTTTATACAAATAAAACGCTTTCCTATGAAATTTTTCCATTTTCCGTTTACTATATAAAATCACATCAAAGAAAAATCTCCACGTGTAAGTATTTGCTTGTCAGTATGCATAAAATGTTTCAAAAATATTCAGAAATGCGTTTGAATGTGAACAAAAAATATTCTCAGACGAATATTTTAAATAAACCAAATGTTTACGCTATTTTCTTCTTTCAGCAAAGTGGCAAGAAATACATCATGTTTAAAGATAACGGTATTTTATTTTAAATAAGTGAATTTTTAAATGCAACTTTCCGTTATAGAGATAAATATTCTTATGGTAAGTAAATGTTTTCTTAATACTTAGAAATTACAAGCGGTAACAGAATAAACGCACCCACAAATAAATATTCATACGAGAGTTTTAGTAAATGTTTGTGAAAAATCAAGTTACTTGCGTTTTCATTTATTTTGTTTGAAAAACTATATGTTGATATTCTACAAATATGTTAACTTGATTTATAAAATGATTTGACATCAAATGCTTAACCTTTTAACTGCCGGTAAGTGTATGTATGGTGGTACCATGCACGCCGAAAATTTGATTGCAAGAATAAAACCTACTAAATATATAGTTTTTAAAATGTATTAAAATCTATTTATAAAAACTTACCTAATAAATGAAGAGTACGTCGATTGTCCCATTTTAAATCCATAATAACAAAATGAAAATGTTTGACTCATCAGTATTGTCAGAGTTTTTATTCAAGTGACAAAGCTTTTTTCAATTTACGTTTCAAGTGATAAAAACAATTTCTGTTTCAATTCTGAGTATGTCACGATAATCCCAATAGATTTCGTTGGGTATTCAACATATTTTTATGTTTTAAATAATTGATTTAGGTTAGTAAAATTCCGTTTAAAGCGGAACGTCCAAAGACGTCATTTTTGTATGAGCGGCGTTTCGTTCACAAAAAGTTGCGCGTCTTGAGATGCTATCGGCAGCCATCTGGTTAAGCTAACCTAGATATTTTTAAATCACGTAGTATAGATTATAAAGGGATGATTTTGAGCGAATTCACTCGATAAAAACTCGAGAAGATACGACAGACCCCCATCCACAAGGACTCAAATGTTTAGTTAAATAAATCAGCATTCGATATTGGCCTTGTCTGGACCGTTCTAAACGTTACACGAAGCTCTTGTCACAGGACTTCATAAACCGAGATCTAAAAATTTCAACATCGTTGACTTCGTTCCGGATCGTACGGGTTCAAATCCCAGTGCGGACAGTTTCAGTGGACAGTGCGGTGACTTTCAATAATACCCTTAATATTAGTTTACCAAAAAATGGTGGATGTTTCACAAAAATTTCGATAGAGTTATTTTTAATATTTACCACAATCACTCAAAGTGTTTTCACTCATTTTTTGTCAAGCTTTTTACCAAAAAAAATATATTCAAATATCATTTAAATAAAAGTTTACGTAGCTTTTCATGTGTCACTACGCGCATAAAAAAATTAAAAAAAATACACTTTACTTATGTCAAATCTAAGTTAATTTTGACGACAAATTATATAAATTTGGATTGTAATTATGTAAGCCTGTCCTAGCCCTATCCTTCTATCCCCACTCCCTTCGAAAAACATAGATTGAGCAACTGAGTAACAAGCAGTTCTCGTAGAAAAACTACTGCTGAGATACCTACATTAGGAGTCCGTATGCTCCACATTGGGAGCGAACATGGTAAAAAAGTTATCTTAAGTTAATTTTGACGACGAATTATATAAAAAAATATTCTTTCGTCAAAATTCTTTTGAAACATTACAAATTCCATGAAAAAAGGTATAGGAACGCCGTTCCAGTGCGTTACTGTGACAAAAAAAGCCTTGATTAAAATCATATGTCATTGTTTACAAAATCTATGAAAATATATCATTATATTAAATCGATAAATAAACATGGTAGTATTTTGCAGCTTTGAGCTTAAATAATAGTATTTTGACAATATGTATTTTAATAGTTTCGCTATCATTTTTAAGCATCTTGTATATCGTGATACAGATAAACCTAGTTCTCTAGTGTAAACATAAAGTATTTCCTAGTAAATAACCTCTTCGCCAGACTTTACCTGTTGATTTTCGTAAAAAATGAAATAAAAACTGCTACGCCCTGCGCAATCTTTCATTTTCGTCGAGTTTATTTTATTTTTTGTTTTAGATACAAAAAAAGAAGAAAAATCTCTCTGCATTGCAAAAACATGAGCACCATTTTGAAATATGACGTGTTTTCAATATCCGGTGGAAAATGGAACACGGAAGAGAAAATTCAATGTTTATATTATGCATCAAAGTGATTTAGCTGGATCATACGAAGTAGCATTTATTTAATGTGGTATAGATCGCGGGCTCCGAACCTTTTCGAATGAAAGCCCGTTTTGTATGATTGTCAAAAAAATATTACATAATGCTTTTTTTTACAATTATGAAATGCTAGCTTAATTCAAACAACTGTCTCTCAAACTATGTTAATTAAGTAATCAACAAGGGTTTCATTTGCTTGCACTTCATAAAGCAATTTGATTAATTTTACCATTAAACTCAAAACATGAGAGAGGCAAGGTTTTACGCGAAAAAATGACATCCAGAAACAATTTTTTTAAGAAAAGCTTTTATTTAAATTTCTCTAGATTTTTATACATAAAACAAATGTGGGAAAATAAAATGTCGCCAACAATTGAAAAATGAGTTGAATATGTTAAAATAACCGCTATGCGACTAATAAGTATTAGTGGTACAGTGGTTTGACTTTGTCTTGATCTCGGAGGTAAGAAAGCGGATGAAACAGCCTCTAATTACATTAAAAATAAAAAAATAAATGACGGTGGGCTTATCTTGGACATGTGCTGCGCTTGCCCCAGTCGAGCCTAAATTTTTCATGTCTCTTCTCCCAACCGGATGGATTCCGTCACCCTGGAATGTCGCTGATGACTATTTACAGGATTAACTCGGCGGAGCTAAGGGACACTTGGATGACCTGGGAGGAAGCAAGAAAACTGGCGGAGGGCAGAGAATCTTGGAGGAACCATGTGTTGGCCATATGCTCTGAGTAGGGAACGGATATGGTTAAAGAAAAACTACAATGCATTTAAGAGAAAAAGGACCAGTTGACTCAATGCTGCTTAATTAGAAAAAATCACGTTGAAACATTTCATTTTTCATAAAATTTCATTCAAAAGCAAATCTTATTTTGACGCTCCTGAAAAGTACAAATTTTAGACTCACTTTTGCTTTCGCACACAGATATATCCCTTCTTCCAAAATAATATTAAAAATATTTATATTTTTTAATAGCAATTTTATATGACAATACTCATTAATTACGTATTCGATTATTACTAATATATTATTTATTAGTTCCATTAGTCTATACTCACTCATGAAATTGATAAGTTGTTTTAGCCATCCATTAGCACGAGAACATCCTTTGAAACTCCACGTTGATCAATAGCCAACCGTTGACCCGTTAAAAATTGCAATTTGGGCGGGAGAATATTTCAAAAATGGAATGTTCCCAAATAAATAATAACATGACGCTCGTAAAAGAAGCTGTTTTTAATGACAATACAGAATAACTCGCGTAAAAAATAAACGGGTCCATTAGGGATATGGCCGTAACGCGAAAGTTATTTATTTTTAAGTGCCGTAATAAATTATTTTAGCCGAATAAATTCCTGCAGTATTAAATACGGGCAGTAAAATTACTTTGCTTGATGGAAAATTTCTGCAGTTGAAAATATGACACCAGGACCGCAATGGCCCCATAAATTATAATTTCATTATAATTTAGAATATTTCTTTAACAAAACAAAACTTCATATTTAAATGAATTATTTTTCTAATTCTTGTGAACTCAACTATGTTGCCATCTTCTGGAATTAAAAAGAATTTTCTTTGAAAGTGACATCTGGTGATTGATAAAAAAAGTTACCGAAATTAATTACGATAAATATGAATATAATATAAGATCTGTATTAGTTCCATATTTCCAGTTCAATCGAATGCCGTTAGCATAAAATTTCTATTTTTACGATTGCTTGCTTTTTTTTTAAATATGGTTTATAGTTTAACTAAAAAATGAAAATATCCAAATAATATTAATAATTTTTTAATTGTTGAAATTTTTGTACATTTCCATCAGTCAGTTCGAGTTCATCCGTGTGCTCTAATGCACGAAGATGCTGAAAGGCGAAACTCGGATCGTTAGTGACGAAATACATCTAGATTTACAAAATTTGAATTTGATATTGAAATTCCATCAAGTACCGTCAGTCGATTTTTTGAATTATAAAATACTAATTACCTTTTTCTCAGACAAAAAATCTCAATTCGACATTAGCTGTCAGGATTTTTTTTTTGTAAACGCAAAACTTATGTATGTACATTCAAATGAAAACGACATGATTTTATTTATTCTACACAAGTATTTTGTTGGATTTTCTTTCTAATCAATAACACTCTCAAAGTTTGAAATACCAAGTAGACTCTTATACCTAGATTTTTTAATCGATCTGTGCATTTAGAAATAAATAATTGTTACATTTTAATTCTACCCCACCCAAAATTTATCCTACCTTGTTCTTTCCTGAGCCAATCTTTCGATCGTCATTCCTTTTGAAGAAGGAGGCTTAGCGACTGACTTCAAAGTAATTACTTCTTTTACAGCTAGTCTAATAACAAAGTTATTAATTTAAAATTGAAGACAGTTTTCTCTAAAACAACTTCTGTTGAGCTGTTCTTTTAGCAATCCATATGCTCCACACTTGGAGTGGAATTCAAAATTTTCAATTATAAATACATTCTACAAAATATCTGTTTAAGGATTCATATAAATATGGTTACTTTATTTGGTAACTCTATTTCACGATATCTGTATACGACCTTGCGAATATTGTTTTAAATAAATACATACTTATAAATACACCCCTGCAAGCTAGAATTCTGTTTTGCCAGAGACATTGAATGTTTATGGAATTTGTGCTTGTTCTGGTGTCACGTTAAGGTAACGAGGGCAATTATTACAAGTGGGAAATTTAATATCCCTAGTCTCACTGCCCTTCATTCTTGAGAGATTTCTCTTCAAATTATATTTGTCTGGTATTCACCTCGAATTTTCGCAAATATAATTAAATGCATGTATAAAATACGTAATGGCAAAAATACCAAACATTAAAAAGATTTTATTTTCAAATATACGGCAATATGAGGCAACTCGTTAAGAGGTAGGAGCATATTATTTTCAATCCGAAATATTTATTAATGGTGTTTTCTAACGTATTGTGTGGAATATTTTTTTTTAAATAAATATAAAAGTCATACTACGATCCCAGCAAATATATCGACACCTCAGTTCCAAAGTGTAACAACTCAAAAGGCATAGTTCTGAGGTAATAAAAAAACAAGTTTTTTTAATCATATCTGGTCCTATCACATGATTTTTCCAACACTCGCTTTCCCCCACCAGTGTTTAGCTTCCTCCCAGATCATCCCAGCGTCCCGTAGCTCCATTGAGTTCATCGTATGGATAGTCATCAGCGGCTTTCTAAGGCGACGGAATCCATCCGGTTGGTAGGAGAGACAGGCAAGACTCAGGGTCCCCTGGGCATCTGCAGCTCATGTCCATCGTCGCTTTTTCTGGACAGATTTTTGATAGGCTTAATTGTTTAGTGTACATCTAATTTTTGGAAATTTCAATGAAATTATAAACATAATTTAATTTTTTTCTAATATTAATAATTGAAGTGTTGAATAATAACCCTGATATAACATTTCAGAACTAGTAGATAACGTTATTTTTAAAATTTCTTCAATCTGAACTCAAAAAAGCAATTTTTAAACTTTAGAACGAAATACTTAAGCAAAGAACGCAGCAATTTTTTTGGGAAACAAATTAAATGGTTAGAATTTAAATCAATTATTGGTCAAAAATTGAACCAACTTTTGGTCAGAAAAAAATTCAATTTTAGGTCAGAATAAGAATATCAACGATCTGAATAAAATTATTATACAGTCAGAAAAAAGGCTAGGTTAGAAATACTGATCATCAATTATATATTCTGCCCTCTGTAATTCTGACCAATATAAACAAAATCATGACTGAAACTGAGTTAAAATTCTGACCAGAAAAATGCGAGCCTTTGTTTTGTACGGTAATGAGGTATAGGTCAATTAATATCTCGAGACGGCAAAATGACGACAAAATGACAGTGAAATGATAGACGAAGTCTAGTGTATTTGGATGCCTAAATAAGATATACAAAAACTTTTATTTTCAATTTAATAATTCGTACTTTTTTACTCAAATATTCGTGCTAGAAATGGACGCTAACTTAACAATGAATACAAAAATTTAAGTGAAGGTGTGGATAGATCTGTAATAATATAATATGAAGCTTTTAAGAACGTGAGATACACTCTGCAATTGTTTTGGAGAAGACGTTTTGTTCTTAAAGTATGATGACTCAATTCAATGAAATCTCAAAAATTTACTGTGATTGGAACGCGAGTGTAAAAAATTAAGTAAAATTTAAAAATTTCAACACATTTTTTTTCACAAAAAACTTTTAATAAGGCCCAATAACTTGATGTAAACCATTATTAAATCAACACTCCCTAAGTATAATCCTGTATCTGTAAACATGTGAATTTACAGGAGTGCATTTCAAAGATTCATAACGCAACCATCATATGTTTTCTATAAAAAACAGTTTTTACTCTAACTACATCAATTGGCCTAAACACCGTCGAATAAAATAAAATCATTGCTTAATATAACATAGTACACCCGATTCTCTTTTTGCATGGTCTAAGAAATCGGATCAATTTAATTGTTTTACAATACGGTTATAAAAAACGAAAAGCATTATTAAATTCTGTATGTGTATATACTTAAAACACTTTGGTCCTTTGTGGATATCATTTTTGCCATTTGGTAAATTTTAAGATGCATGTCCTCATCATTTGTTATTTTTTTTACACATTTATGTTGATTTTTAACGTTTCGATTTAATTCCTTTTCTGGTCTTCATTTTTTAATCTCTATTTACCGATTTGACTAAATGATCTTCTCTCCAACATTATTTTTCTTGACTTGTTACGAATTGTTTACGGCTTAGTGCAGTCGTATTTTATGAAACTATTTTTATATATAAAAAAAAAAAAAATTCAAATTATTTTTGAGTTCGAGAATTTTAAGTAAAGAAACTAATCTCCTTTTTTATATGGGTATCTAATCTTTTCAACACGTTTTTTTTTTTTGCACAGTAGTCCCTAGAACCTATCAAAAAGAGAATCAGAAGTAGGTATATCACAAAAGCGGTGCGTTAATAAATACTTTATTTATTATATAATTTATTTTTACAATTATTAATACAATTATTTTTGAGTAAGACGACGGTCCCTATCTCTTCCCGTCAAAACATTTAATTTGATGGCAAAATATTAAATGGTGCACTTATTCAATGTACTATAAAATGATTATGACAGATGGCACTGTACAAGTAAACTTTTATTTACTAGAAAAAGAGGGGTAGTATTTTTATACATGTTTTTTTATTTTTTTTTTCATCTAGAACTGGGTGGTTAATATTATATTGCATATAATTATCATTTGTGATGTTTTAGTTACAAAACTGGTCAACAGATTTCTATCAACAATTTTTAATTTTAAAAATACCCTTAAATCTTTATATTTTGTAAGATAGATGTCAGTATAAGCTTCTATTCGTATCAAAAATTTGACGCGAATATAACGCTTTCTCAATTTCAAGCACAATAGATGGCAGTACGCGCTTATTGCGGTCAATAAATTTTCCCGCGAAAATGTTGTTTATCTTATTTTACACTCAACAGATGTCATGTTAAGTTATAAGCCAATTTATGAACACAACAAACCTTCCACTGTGATGTACGTACTTCCGGTCTAGTGACGGCCCAACATAAATCATATTATTTTTAGTTGAGTTTGTTTTGTCGCTAGCAAAGATGATGGCAAGTAATTATTTTATACACTGAAACGAAACACGCGACGTTCAGTTATTATCTTTTGAGGTTATTTCATGCCACAAGGCTGTTTGTCAAGTTTTAGACATTCTCGACTGTTGGATGGTGATACTACTCGTGAATTTAAACGTCGCGGATGAAGCATTAATTGCTAAATTACGCCTTTGACATAATTTCGGTGTAAGCTTTGTAATGAATATCGTAATATTCGAAATCCACATAAACAAGATAAAATACACGTTAAAATTATTACTAAAAAAATAATTACGAAATACCTGACAAACACCAATATGTCGTAAACCACTCAATACCTTATTTTAAAAATGTTCTCATCGCACTTGACCATGTTTTGAGATACGAGCGTTTGAAGTTTTGATTCATCATATTTTGGTTTTTGAAGGCAAAAATGTATTATTAATTATTGAGTTCGCATATATTTATATATATTACATCAAACATCATTATTATCAAACAAAATCTTCTGATTTTTGAGGTATTTATTAATATTATCATGACTTGCTGAATTATACATAAATTTACAATAATATTATAGTACAGAAGAATAATAATACATATTTACTGAATGTTTGAACGAACTCAGCTAACTTTCGTCAATGACTACATCTATAGAACAATAGAAGTAAAGTGTAAAATACACACCAACCATCGAACGAAGAATGTTTGACATGACGTTAAAACGTTTTCAAAAAAATGTGTGATGACTATGTTTTTTCTCTGAGATGATAATAAGCCGTTTTATCGATTCATAGAACGGTATAAAACAAATTTATGAAAAAAATGCGTGGATGCAATACAGAATACTGCTAACTCCCTCATTGAACAATATATTAACTCTGAAATCAACATAGATGGTGGAATGTGGGGTGGGTAATACAAAACTTTCCAATCAAAAGTCATTTTAGGCCAAAATTTCAATTAGAACCTTTTCAAAGTAAGGTAACGCACTAATTAAAGTATTTGTGTTACCACATATTACTATACACTATCAGTATTGAATGTAAAACTCGTAACTACATCGACTAAAACAAAACAATAAATAATAAAATCGTTATAATTAAATTCAATTCAACCCTCGTAAAAGTACTTCTTAATATAGATACGTGGGTCATTTCATAATTCATAAAGTCAGACAACTCCAAAAAAATTAAATTTGAGTTAAATATGCATTTACATGTAAAAAATTGAACTATCTGATTCAGTACGAGGATAATTCAAAAATGCCACCAAAATACGATTAGGTGGATAACATTCTTAAGAATTACACAAAATGTTGATATTTCTGGGTCAGTAAAAGGAAATTTTGTAAATATCCATCTAATAAACCTCCTAAAATAACATCTGTTTATTTGATTTATGGTGACCATTTGAATATTGCTTTTAACATTATCTCAATAAGGGTTATTTGCAGATATCTAAGTAATGGACTGGATGATCGATCAATTTAGTTATATTGTAATATTTCTGCATTCAAATTAACATTTTTATGATACCGAAACCTTTTTTTTAATCAATTTTAGGACTATTTTTAAAAAATTGTATTTCAAATTTGTATAAACAATGTACATACTAGCCATTTCAAGATATAGTTACACATCATATTACAGTACATATGCGCTAAACATATATGATTACATATTTACGTTATACATTCATAAATTTATAATTGCATCAACTATTCAGTACCAAATCATAATATCAGTCTTTCCAGATCCACTGCTTGGTGAAGGGTGTAGTCTATATACTGTTGCCTGCGACGCTATCAATCCAGCGTGCTGTAAAACGTATTTAACGGCAATAAATTAATACCCCTAAGGATCCACTTAATGATGAAATTTTTCCTGTGGAGTTTCACTTTCAAAAAAATAATTCTGTCCATGTTTTCTCAAAATTTTATATCCACAACTCCTGTTCGCCGTGATGTAAGTAGTAAAGCAATAGACATAATTATTAATTTAGAAGACGACTGTAGTTGTACACTTATTCCACAAACCGCAAAAAGGAAAAAAATCAATCTCATTTTGCCATTCCTTTCGTAACATTGCCTATATGTGGCTTAGAATATCGACAGACTGATAATAATACATTTTTACAACACTTTTGCCGATAGGTTATAGGGCCAACAATTATTTAAAAATTAATGAAATTACCAATTACAAAAAAAAAATGCTTATTTTCATTATATCTTATTTTCGCATGGAATATGGGATGTTTCTTCATAATTAACAAATCTAATTTTATTTTTACCATGTCCGCTCCCAATTGGAGCATATGGTCTCCTAATAGAGGTATCTTAACAGAATTTTTCTACGAGAACTGCTTGTTACTCAGTTGCTCAACCTCTCTTTTTCCGAAAGAGTAGGGATAGAAGAATATGGCTAGGACACGAATAGTGGTTTGAGAAGACCCCGGATCGAAGAGAGGCGAGCGGCTGGTTATCCGGAGTCCTGGAAGGGCTGATCTCAGACAAACACCATTTCAGATCCGGTTAAAAACTTATTTATTTTCCATTCAAGATGCAGTGGTTTCACATTACACAAATATCAAAATCTTAACACATAAAATTGATTCTACATTTACATTTACTTAGCAACTGAATTTACTTTAAGTTTTAATACAAATGACACAACGAATTTAAATTAAATCCAACGCAAATCAAAACACAAAAACAAACAAACAGTTCACATCGTCACATCACTTTCGTCGCGACGAGACCTCGTTCGTCCGACTCGGCAGCTCGTCATCGACTGTCTACAAAAATTCAAAAAAAACTCCGTGCAAAGTTGGAGCTACCCTTTTCCGTAAAAATGGACTCGTCCAGCGGCCGAAGCCCGGGGGCTTCTTAAACGCCTGGCAACAAGAAAGAGCGTATTCTGCGAATTATTGCTCTTTGCCGCAGGCCGATTTCAGTTCGGGACACTAATGACACTTATACTTAAGAAAAACCAGGGTGTGTCAAACCCCCATACTTCTAGTGTCCATGAACTGAGTTCGGACAGCGTAGCAATAATCACACAAAAACAAGATACAATATACAATAAAGAACACAAAAAAATCAAGTCTTAAAAACACACGCGTGGCAGCGCGTCGGTCGTCACACACGAGGCCACAACACAGGTCATGTCGCGATCGGCATCACAACGGGCGGTGGTGCAAATTTTCCTACGCCAACAGGCGTCCTGTTCCTATCCCAGGAAGGCATCCGCAGCGTCCTCGCTCGGCGGGGCAGGTGTGTCGGCAGCATCTCCTCTTCACAGGCAGACGGCCTCATCTTCTCCCGAGAAGGCATCCGCAGCGTCCTCGCTCGGCGGGGCAGGTGTGTCGGCAGCATCTCCTCTTCACAGGCAGACGGCCTCATCTTCTCCCGAGAAGGCATCCGCAGCGTCCTCGCTCGGCGGGGCAGGTGTGTCGGCAGCATCTCCTCTTCACAGGCAGACGGCCTCATCTTCTCCCGAGAAGGCATCCGCAGCGTCCTCGCTCGGCGAGGCAGGTGTGTCGGCAGCATCTCCTCTTCACAGGCAGACGGCCTCATCTTCTCCCGAGAAGGCATCCGCAGCATCCTCGCTCGGCAGGGCAGGTGTGTCGGCGGCATCTCCTCTTCACAGGCAGACGGCCTCATCTTCTCCCGAGAAGGCATCCGCAGCGTCCTCGCTCGGCAGGGCAGGTTTATTAGCGTCTTCTCGTCTTAACAGGCAGCTTGGCAGGCAAAACGGCCTCCCGGGTCGAAAATCTACCAGCCACAGTAGGCCTCACTCGTTGAAGACAAAACAGGCACAGCAGGCCTCACAGGTTGCAAATATAACAGGCACAGCGGGCCTCACGGATTGCAAACAAACAGCCACAGTAGGCGTCACTCGTTGACAACAAAACAGACACAGCAGGCCTCACAGGCTGCAACTCTAACAGGCACAGCGGGCCTCACGGATTGCAAACAAACAGCCACAGTAGGCCTCACTGGTTGAAAACACAACAGGCCCAGCAGGCCTCCTAGGTCAGCACGAACGACGTCAAGAGCGGTCAGTCGAGAAATAGGGCTTCGTGAAAAGTAACAGAGGCCAGGCACCTTTCACCGACGACTCCCGCCAGTTTCGCTTTTGAAGCTGGGGTTTCGTAGTAAGACGCCGGGAAGCTGACTGGTTGTCTGGTCCCGATCTTGAAGTCCACCTTCAGGGCAGGGTCCGGATTCTTAGTGTGCGTTCGGCGATTTGAAATTCTTGAAGTTACGTTAAAATTCGGTTGGGCGCCATGAACCACAGTTCAAAGCCACTGCATCTTCAGAGCATGAGTCGTCAGGGGGTGAATCCTGAGGTGTCACAAACCGTCAATGGCCACTAAGTTGGGCGACAAAATGAGAAGACCCCGGATCGAAGAGAGGCGAGCGGCTGGTTATCCGGAGTCCTGGAAGGGCTGATCTCAGACAAACACCATTTCAGATCCGGTTAAAAACTTATTTATTTTCCATTCAAGATGCAGTGGTTTCACATTACACAAATATCAAAATCTTAACACATAAAATTGATTCTACATTTACATTTACTTAGCAACTGAATTTACTTTAAGTTTTAATACAAATGACACAACGAATTTAAATTAAATCCAACGCAAATCAAAACACAAAAACAAACAAACAGTTCACATCGTCACATCACTTTCGTCGCGACGAGACCTCGTTCGTCCGACTCGGCAGCTCGTCATCGACTGTCTACAAAAATTCAAAAAAAACTCCGTGCAAAGTTGGAGCTACCCTTTTCCGTAAAAATGGACTCGTCCAGCGGCCGAAGCCCGGGGGCTTCTTAAACGCCTGGCAACAAGAAAGAGCGTATTCTGCGAATTATTGCTCTTTGCCGCAGGCCGATTTCAGTTCGGGACACTAATGACACTTATACTTAAGAAAAACCAGGGTGTGTCAGGTTATCTAATCGCTCTCGCTACGCCCCGTTTAAGGATCGAATGAGTGGGAACAAATTCTAGACATCAAAAACATCCATACCTACGAACCCAAAGATATCCATAAATTGATTGTAAAATCAATTTATGAAACTCTCCGTACCGGGATATGAGATCGAGACATCCGTTACCGAAGCCAGCGACGTTCACCACTGCACCACGGACCCGACTATCATATCGACATAGAACCTTTAAAAATGTACAGCTTTGTCAAAGTTTATTTCATATTAACGTTTGCAACAGAAATTTTAAATTCCCCACTGCCTAATTTTATGTTGAATACAAAGATGTCGTAAGATATTTAAATACCTGCTTTATTTAGAATTTTCATTTTAACAAGTAAAAAACTTGTAAACAATCAAATATCACTAACTTCACTTTTTTGTGATCTCCGAAACGATTTGAAATAAAATGAAATGAATAAATGAAAAGGTCGCATTCATTTATTTTATGCCATCCGAAGAAGAGCTTTATTTTATTCTTCGTTCTGAAATAACAAACTAATATTTCAATTATGTTGCTTTTATCGTAAAATAGAATTATTTGAATCTTGTGCAACACGTAAATGAAAGAATATAGTTCTGTTTTTTTTTAATGGCACGTGTCTTGTTCATAAAACGAATAATATAAAAAATTGATTCATTAACTCTTTAAATAAACGTTTGAATATCAATGTACTAAGATACACTCATTCTATTGCAGAAAGGTGAAAGATATTCACAATGTTCAGCTTTCAGGGTGATTCAGTCAGTCAAACACGCCAGCTCGATTCAAATTATTTTTTATTGCAGTTGGTTGTACAATGTATAGATTACAACTTACACAAAACGCAAATTAAAGAAAGACAGTTCAACCAGCAAGAGGTTTGACAAAGCAAACGATACTTTCTGGGAAGGGGGTCGGTAAATATGTGTTCCGATCAGCCTCATGAATGATATAACTAAAGCTCACACATGATTCTACTCTTCTGAAAGATTATACTTTTAATGTAAAATGAGTTTAATCTAAGTTTGTTTTGAAAATGCTTATTTTCTCTCTAATTAACAAAGTGAGAGGTGATTCGAGGAGGGTTCTCGACACGTTGGTGCAACGTAGAGGTTTTAACTATTATTACTAGTACTTAATAATATTGCAATCGAGATGACAATTCAATTGGATATTAGGTCAAACTAGCGACTGCAAAACTCAGCGAATATATCAATAACGGTATAACAAATGGATATAAATAATACTTATAATAGTTACAGCTTAAACGGATCGCAAAACCAGTCATATAAACAATATTTTTTTCCATATTAGATAATTTAATCCATATTAGATCGCAGTTGTGATTGCGGTTTCTATAATAGATGCAACTTTTGAAGTGACAGAATATCAGATAAAAAAATTCTACGCTCATTTAACTCTGTATCTTAAATGAAAAAACAATACACTGTAACTATCATTTAAATTTTGCCTAATTTTTAACGATAAAAAATACTGATGTTTAGCATTTTCAAAACCAGTAATTCGGTATATAAAAAAGGCCTGCATTTATTTAGTCAGTAACTAATTCGATAACAGTATACACGTGATCAGTAAAAAATAATATTATATAATTACTTTTAAGGTGTTAACGGTCAATTCTTGGTGGAAAGACATTATATTTTAAAAATAAAACACAATTTGTTTGTACTACTTCCACATATTTATAATGATCAGGACCGGTTTCGCTCATCACGAGCATTATCAACTGATAAAAATACAAACATAACAGGCGTATTTATTTATTTATTTATTTATTTATATAAATACGCCTGTTATGTTTGTATTTTTATCAGTTGATAATGCTCGTGATGAGCGAAACCGGTCCTGATCATTATAAATATGTGGAAGTAGTACAAACAAATTGTGTTTTATTTTTAAAATATTATATAAAATTGTCAGATTTTTAATAAAGCCTAATCTTTATTTGCCTGGCAATTATTTACTGACCATTTGTTATCTCTTACTGACCATTTATAGAATTAGTTACAAACCAAATAATTATTTGCCAACACAGACAGGATTCTGCTTTTTGTAATTTGCAATCCCTGGGACAAACGAGCCATGATAATATTTGACAGCTTACTGCCGACAAACATCAACAGTTTTCAACACCATAGAGTAAACTTGCATATCAATTTTCAATGGCGGATAATAATCATTCCGCCGATTGATCCACTTATTCATTTATAAAACTATATTTAAATATATATTCTTGTAGTTTTAATATTTTTGACGCAAATTAAAATGAGACAACTGAGTGCAAAAGATGCCTATATCTCAAAACTTTATAATATTATATTAGTTCGAAAACTTTTTATTTTTTCATCTTTAAGTAATGTACTTACTAAAATAGTACCAATCCAAAAAACAAAAGAATTAAAGTAATACTTAAATATATGGAGCCATAATTTAAGACATCGACCAAAGGTGCTTGATGAAATTTTAATTGTCGAGAGCTTGTGCATTTCCAAGTATTTTTTCGAATTGCATTTTAACACCCACAATGCTATTATAAGTGTGAAATCACTGATAATTCAGACGTTGGTTGACTACCGTCAATTCGCTACTTTGTTAACGCGTTTGTTTTCCCTACAAAGATTAAGGCTATTCTCGGAATTTTAACTCAGGTATCAGAGTGGGTCCTAGACTTTTACTATTTAATCTTATAAATAATATTTTGTCGTATTTGTATCTTGTATATAAACGTCAGACACTGTTTACTGTCTATGAATTCGAGTCCGTTCGTGTGCTCGAATGCCTGAAGATGCCGAAAGGCGAAACCCGGGTCGTTAGTGACAACATACAGAAATGTTTAAAATCTCAACGATTCAAAGTAGATATGGAGCCATAACGATTTTCATAAAATATCATCACTTCTACAATGTTTTTTGCAACTAGATTTGAAACGAAAGTCTTACATTTTTTTACGAATAAATGAGAACTGAATATTCGTTATAGATTTATTAAAATAATAAAAAAGGAAGCAACACATAAAATGCTACATTTATTTTATTGAAACAATGATTTAGTATTTGTTCTTTTCAAACGTGTAAACACACTTGATAATTCGTCTTATTCAGTGTCAGAAGTCAAGATTGCGAATCCCTGCTAGAAACCTTTCATACATGTATTTTGGAAAACACTTGATGACTTTGTATCCAAAGGAATGAATGCCTGTTGTGTTTTGATTCCTCCCTTCTTCTTTTATGTCCCACTCTCTCTAAAGAGAGGGTGGGCAAATTATTTACTTCCAGTTCTCGATAAGCAACTAATACCAAGGTTTTGTGTTATAGTAGTTCCCTATATGATCCATGTTGGGAGCGGAGATGGTTATAAAAATCTTTCTAGAAATTTATTTTCTATAATTATTATTTGATTGACAAAATATGGAACTATAAAACCAACGATCAATAAAAATATTAAGAGCTTATAAACATTTTACTTTTTTCCATTCAATCTTAAAACAGCTTAACGACCGCGGACTCATATATGAGTCTTACGTCATACATTCCATTCTATTGAAAAAGTACTGGGTTATAATCGAGTTTGATTTCAAATGTCAACGAGAGATGGTGGTATACACATCAACGCATTATTTAACAAAACATAAACAATATTTTTACAACACCGTTTTGTAAAACTACCCTTAGATGGTACACGTTTACTTTTTTCTCTTTCTTAGTATTGGTTATTATTATTTACACATTGCGTAGTGATTTATTGAATGGGCCATATGGAATTTTTTATGGTGCTTGAGTCATTATGATAACCGTGTCCTATCCCGGGGTGACTTGTAACAACTGCAACAGGGATGATATGAGAAGCAGGGATTTTTAAGTAGATTTAAGTTTTTTTAACTACACCACATAAGTATGCAACCCACAAATATAGAACCACTGCTCAAACGGCATTGATTTATGCTGCGAAGTATCTGGAACCCATCAAATCCAATTTGGTCAAGTTATCTCAATTGGTTTACAAATTATAGTGAATTTAGTGAAATGACAGTTTTTTTGCGAAAACGCGAAAAAACATGCGGTCGATAAGCTGTTAAAAAAATGTAAAAAGTGGAATTTAGGATACCAAAATACTCCTTCTATCACTTTTAAGGTGTTAACTGTCAATAATTCATGATGGAAAGATTATCATCAGTTAATAATGTTCGTGATCATTATAAAAATTTACACAACAAAATGTGTATTATTAAAAAATATTTCTTTTATATTTGACGTATCACCTGAAAAAACACACATTTAGGTATTTAAATTTTCTCAAGTAAATACAGAGCTTTTCTATTTAGAAAATTATCAATAGATTCACAAGCGTTTATTGTTGATTTGTTATTATTATTATTCAAACACAAATATTAATATCGATACAAAAATAATGCTTCCGGCTTAACGTTATTTGACATAACAACAACAACAACAAGTGCGTCACCGAGTTCTTTGATCTTCCTAAGAAAATTTTCTAATACAGTAGGTATGTCATAACTGTAATAATTAACAAGGCATTGATAAAAAAAACACAAATTAATTTAACAAAAAAGTAATAAAACTAACATATTACACTTGGACCTCGTATAACACGGTCATATGGTTCCACAAAAACGTCGAGTAATATAAATCCTTGTTATACCAGGTTTAAAGATCATACAAAATTAGGATACGCTTTCCAAAAAAATATCGAAGTTTATTAATATCCTTCATTTTTTTTTCACAATCTAAAAAATATACATTTACGTATTTATTGAAAAAAACTTTAATAACATATAGTAGATCAGTGCGCCGCGAGACGATCCCAGGTGTGCCGCGTTGCAGTACGTCCAAAATTAAAAAAAATCGAGTATTTTATATAAATCAGAAAAAAATAAAAACCACTCGGTTGCTAAAATCTCTTTTTCAATAATTATTATTGAAACAAATATTACATTATTTTCATATTTAATGAAAAATCGTATTAGTGTTAAATAAATATGTATTCAATAAAAATTTCAACAGTTTTTTCATAAATTATTATTTATTAGAAGATTAACCTGAAATTGTTCGAATCCTGTTTTCCTTTTTGCTGCGACCGCTTGGAATGTATAGAAAGGACGTCACTAGCGTAGTATTGGCATCCCAGTCGCACCAACTGTGAATTTCGCTGGCTTCATTGTCGGAAGAGCGAGACAGCGAAAGCGTAGCATGGCGTGTCGACGACCGCAAAGTTTGCCACTTCATTTTCTAACAGCACGCTCTAATCGCATACCTGCTCTATAAAAACATATTTACTTTGGAGCGAAGTATATTTTACTTTGATTTACAATTTAATATAGAAAAAAAACATCTTTTATAATTTTTAATATGTAATTTAGTTATAACGATATTTCCTACGTATAATCACGTAAGTGACACATACGTCAATATACGGAAAAGTACCTAGTCGTAGTATAAACTATAGTATAAACTATACGAAAAGTAGAAGTATAAACACGTTACTAGAAACTTATACGAAAGATGTTTACCTAAAATTCGAAGTACAATATCGTATCTGTATTATCTCAAAAACTGTAAACTTTTTCGCAAACTTTACATAAGATACGAAACTAGATTTAAAATAATAGCAATGTCCCAATTTTGAAGAACATAGATGCAGTTATTACTTTGTAACAGCGTTTTGTTTTTTGAGACGCTCTCCTGTAAAATTTCATGTTTGCAGATAGGGTAATATATTAACGTAGAGTGTATTGATAATATAAAAAACAATTTTCTTTTGGCAATGTTATCGTGTCGCTCTCTTGAAGTTCGAAGAAAGTTTTCAATTGAATGTAGTTCTACTAAATGTAGCCAATCCACAATAATGTTAAGCTGAGATAATGGCACTTTTGTAATGACACGAAATTAAAAATGTAGAAAAGTTGCAGCTCTGCGTTATTATTTATATGATAGATACAGTAGCGATAATTGAATCATATTTCTATAAAATTTAATTGAGAATATAACCAACTAAAAAAATAAAACACAATTCATTTGTACTACTTCCACATATTTATAATAATCAGGACCGGTTTCGCTCATCACGAGCATTATCAAGTGATAAAAATACAAACATAACAGACCTATTTATATAAAATTGAGTGTAAAAATGAAGGTGTATAAAACTGATGGTTCATGAACTAAGACAAGAAAATACTGATTAGCAAACAAATTATACATAAATCAAATAAAATAGTTTACAATTAAAATGTTATGGACCTCTTACAAATCAATTAATACTAATCTGAAATCACAAATATAGCTTAAAATAGACTATAAGTCCATTAGCTGAGAATTTTTTTTAATGACATTACTAATGCATCAAGCAAATAGTAGATTGGGAAAATTATAAGAAAAAATTAGTGAACCATTTAAAAACAACCAAATATTAAGTGTGTAATTAATATTAACAATAAACAGCCATCTTAAGTCGAGAACGCAGAACAGCTTGTGTTTTATTTTTTAAAATATAATGTCTTTCCACCAAGAATTGACAATTAACACCTTAAAACTGACTGATTGTTTTATGGAGGATATAAGATTATTCAGTGTATTTTAATGGTAAATAGAGTAGTGTAACTGTTACCCGAGTGCCTGGCTTGAATGATCAGCACAATATTTTCATTGTGTTTCATTGAAAAAATATATTTGTTTCTCAATTAAGTTATTTTCAGGAAAAACCTAGAGGTAACCATGACACACCTAGTCTATATTACATAATATTTCATCGTTTGTGGACTGGCTACTTTCTGTACAATTACATCAAATTTTAAATCAATTTTTTCTTCTTCTATGGGATCAAACTCATAATTCTGAACTTTTCAAAACTGTAAGATTACATGCTCCAGATTTTTATTTTCTGTCAGATATTTATAGAAAACGCAGTTTTTTTATTGAACCGAGCAGCCTGACCTGACTTGGCAATTAATTACTACCGATTTATCAAATTAGTTTTTTTTCCATGTCCGCTCCCAATCATATGGTCTCCTAATGGAGGTATCTTAACAGAATTTTTCTATGAGAACTGCTTGTTACTCAGTTGTTCAACCTCTCTTTTTTTCGAAGAGAGTAGGGATAGAAGGATAGCGCTAGGACATGATTAGCGGTTAGCGTATCGCTCTCGCTACACCCAGTGAGGATCGGATGGGTGGGAGGGAGATTTTAGACATAACAAACACTCACTACGAATAGAAATCGAAAAATCGATTGAAAGATCAATTTATGAAAACCTTCCGCACCGGGAATTGAACCCGAGACATCCGTAACCGTAGCCAGTGACCCTATCAATTGCGCCACGGACGCCGAAAGTCAATCCTGATCTGTGAGTGAGTGCTGATCAAATTAGTTACTAACTAAATAATTAGTTGCCCTTAATAATGTTACATTCCGGCTATAGGACCTAGGATCACGGCATCCATACACAGCTCTAGGGTCACAGAATTCATACACTCTAATACACTGACACGATCTGTATATTATACACAAAGCGTATCAGTGTAGTAAAAAGTGCCAAGTTATAAAGCGTATACTCTACTAGTGGTTAGCTAATCAGCAGGTTGCAATAGCGTCTTCTTCTTCATCATACTCTTCACCGAGTATTGCAAACACCAAGGTACACTTCCTAACCCTGGACCAGATCTCTCTCTTTCACAATATCTTTTTCTAGCTTTTGAAATATTCTAACAGTAATATGCAAGAAATATTTATTGTGTTTTTATTTTTAATATTATAGCATTACCAATTTGATGATGAATCTATGAGTCATTCATTATGAAGGCGTAAAAACTATTAATATTATCAAATTGTTAAATCAGAAAGGAGAATTATTATTCATTTGAAGTACCATTATATTTATCTATTAAATAAAATAACTTTATATTATGAAATACTACAGTATTGATTCACCATCGCATAGATTCCCAATCAGTGGGTGGCGAGATGCGACCCCCAAGACTTTTCTAGGAGGTCAGTTTGATTTATGTCGGGCTATCAGATATAAGTGAAAGTATATAATTTATCGACTGAGGGTGCTTGATGGAATTTCAATATTAAATTTGGATTATTGAGATTTTGTACACTTCCATGTATTTTGTCACTAAAGACCCGGGTTTCGCGAAAGGCGAATTTAATAAGTGAAAGTGTTTGTATGCTTTATCGATTTGTATATATTGTATATATAACTAGTATTAATTATCCCGTTTCGCCGGAGTTTAGTAACGTTTAGTCGTTGGCGTTATTTTGGTGCAAGCTAATTGAACCGTAGACCACATTTCTTATAACACCCACAAAATATAGTACATCAACTAATATTAAAGTTTACAGTGTAATAACACAATTCACCTCAAAATGGCAGCCAGAATGACATGTGGAAATTTCAAGTTGCTTCTGTTCACCATGTGGGAGGAGTTCTTATAACAGACAGACAAATTATTGATACACATACATATTGCTATATAGTATTATAGTAATCATTTAAAATATGAATTCTTGGAGAAAAGTTTTACCAGATAAAAGTTTTACTAGATAAAAAGCCAGTGGACAACGCTCTTCGGCTTTGGAGTCACGGGTTCGAATTCTCGAACACACACTTTTGCACATTGATTGATGTATGCATCTGTATCAAAAAACTTCCATGTCTGTAATTTTTGCATTTTATATTGCCACTAACCTATCCTAAAAATAGTAGTAGAGAGTGCGATTAAATATCTACCAGTCCAACCCTCTTATCTTTGACCGAAAGAGGTATTGAGTGAGTAAATAACGACCAGTCATAGTTAAAATAACTTCCATTTATAATATAGTTTCATTATAGCTTCATATGTTCTATATTGGAATCGGATATGGGTTAAAAAATCCGTTTTTTTCTGCAAGTATGGGTCGTAAATAACTTATGTTAAGGAGGTAGTAAGTTGAGAAAGGTTGAGGATCCGTGCACTGTTGCATTGTTTCCCTTGACACAATTAAAATAGTTCTTATAGAAGGAAACACTCGTCATCAACTAAATTATGAGTAGAGTAGTATTTGTAAATGTTCAATGCATCTAAATATGGATTGAACATGAGAATTTGTATTTTTAAGTTAAGAATCATTGTTGACGTCAGAAATAAATAATAATAACTCTGCAATATAGTTACTCTTATTTAGTAACACAACCATTGGAAAAATAAAGAATTCAATTGTAATTTTATACTATGGGAATGTTAGTTAATTTAAATATACGGAATATCTTAGATTGACTCGGTTAATACAATACTCGAAAGTACATTAATAGAGCGTTTATTTTTTTTAAAACTATATCCGCTCCCTATTCGGAGCATATCTTCTCGCTTCCTCCCAGGTCATCCCGTAGCTCCGCCGAATACATCCTGAGGATGGTCATGATCATTTCAGGGCGACGGAATCCGTCTGGTTGGTAGAAGAGACAGGCAGGATTCAGCCTCTCCTGGGGCATCCGCAGCACGTGTCCAAGCCAGGTCAAGTATTACAAAAAGCTTCTTCGGGTTGAAATCAATTCACTCTTATTATTCAATCAAGCATTTTTTTCTTTTAACCGGGAGTGTCTCACGAGCAACTGCCCAAGATTTCTTGGCCACATGAGTGTATGGAAAACCGATTTCACTATATAAACGAAAAGCTTATGTACGAAAAGATTTTTTCACTGTTTAATAATTTTCCGATCTATCCAATGAACGATTGGGTTGACTTGCATAACTTTTCCCTTTCCCAAAGCAGTCTATAAGCCATTTTAAAAAACTTCTTTTAACTTTTTTAAATTTTAACTTTTTGCAAATTTGTATCCACCACCACCCGCTACAGCTTCACACTCTTCTTACAGTATGTATGCCGCAGCGTAACAACGTTATGCGTGTTTCAAATGTTTGCCAAGAATCTCCGAGGGGAAATCCCTCAAGACTTAATAGCTGTCACCGAAGCTTGGAATTTCGTGTCGACAAATTCATATTACGAACAATAATAATATAAGGCTTACAATTAAATGCACTTTTCTTTGGTCATATTCACTTTCATAAAAATAGGTTTCACTTATAACAAATACATTCCACAAAAAAAAATATTTTAACATTAAAGAAATATATTACACTTACGAAAAAATATTTACACATAGATAGTTGCACGAAGCTGTAATGACACAAAACAAACCAGACCAACCTTAACATAACCTACTACAACTTAACTCACTTTTGTTAAAAGAATCCGCGACCAAGTGGCAACTATTAAAATCAAAGTTCAAGTGTACAAAGTGAATACTATCTAACACAAAGTGTAATTATTTGTAACCCATAATATAGTATAGTTAACCGCCAGTATTGATTTTTATTTACAAAAAAAATTTATTGCCCATAAGCGCGAAGGGTTTCGGTGAATGCGGGTCGCAGCCCGGCCATAGTGATCCAACCGGCATTCCAGTAATACAATACAATAAAAGACTATTTACTGATCGCGTTTTATGATCGCTGCCACTACCGCAAAACGACGCCATTGTTTCAAAGGGGAATAATTTATTTTTATTTATTCGTCAAGCGAAAGAGTGTTCTCTGGGTAACAGTTTTGATATCTTGTTTAGAAGGCTGATCTGTAAATATTTTTGTTACGATGTAAAAATTGATTAAACAATACGTTGCACCTTAACCGGTATTGAAATACTGATATTACGGAAACCAAGCTCCCGGCTTTTGGTTGTTTTTATAATATCAAAATGTACAATATCATGGTTCAATGCATTTTTTAATCCATATCCCCCGCCAGTCTTTTTGCTTCCTCCCAGTACATCCCAGCGTCCCGTAGCTCCGCCGAATACATCCTATGGAGTGTCACCAGGGCGACGGAATCCACCTGGATGGTAGAAGAGACAGCCAGGACTCAGGCTCCCCTGGAGCATCAGCAGCACATGTCCAAACCAGGTCCATCGTGGCTTTTTTCATTACTCAGACATTTATAAATAACCCATATTGAGATAATGGGAAAAACAATAATCAAATGGTCATCATTCATCAAGTATTACTGATTTGCACCCGAGCTTTATACACTTTATAAACGTGTGCATTAAAATTAGGTTATTTCCGAATATAGTCATTAGAAGGATATTTAAATATATCATTCTACTGACATCTAAATATATCATTCTTCTATTCAATTTTAATTATCTCATGACTGTATCAGACAGAATGTAACGTTTTACATATAACTGCATATTTAACTTAATTTTTTTTGTAGTTGTCTGATGAAATAAAATACAGTCAGCGAAATCAAGCAGTGACTGATATACCACGCGAATTCTATATACGTTACGATAAAGGTGAACGCTCCGAAAAGGTAAGTCATTATGACTAAAGCACAACACAGACAGCCGACGACAGTTCATACGAATAAAAAAGAAACGACCGGATTCATTCTGTCGTCGCGCGTCGAACTAAGTATTCTGTAGTCATCGCACAAGGGACTTAATTCATACAGTTAAATCTCGTCAACCATACAAATGGAAAAATATTTCTGAACAATGTTTACAAAATATTCTCATTCTTTTATGCAGATTACATTAATTGATTATGTAATACTCTTCATGTTAGTCAAAGTGCACTTTAAATTAAATTATCACGCATTTAAATGTAATGACGAATCATAGCACTTAGCTCAATTGGTTTGGAGGGGATCTCACAATAAACATTTAAGTAATCTTCGTTCTATGAGCATGTTCTATAATGTCTGTACTAACGGTTTTAATTAAAATTGACACTATGTGGTCCCTTACGAGTTTGCATTTTAGTCGCGTGTGCTTTATTTTAATGGACTTTATCTTATTGATCGTCCGGTCTATCAGGAATAATGGATGTCTACGCATTTGGTTCTATAGGTAGTCATCAAACAACATTGGGAAAAGTACACACTTCATCGTTTTTTGTTAATTATAAACACGTACGTGACTAGCCACTTATGCGAAAGATATCTAGCTAAAATCTGTAGTACAATGTCGCATCTGTAATATCACAAAAACTGTAAATTGTTGAGCAAAACTTTATATAAAATAAGAAACTAGATTTAAAATAATAACACTGTACCAATTTTGAAGAATATAGATCACAAACATGTATGTCTTTGAACAGAAATCGATAAATCGATTGAAAAAACAATTTATGAAACTGTCCGTATCGCAACATGAATCCGAGATATCCGCAACCGTAACCAACGACGTTGACCACTGCACCACGAACCCGTATTACTATGGTTACAGTAAAACTAAAATATTTTTACGAAAGAATTGTTTAATTTCAACTTATCTTATAATTTAGTTACAATAATATAGCCATGGTGAAAAGATCTCAAAAGATTTTAACCTTACGTAAATAAAGTCAACAGCAGTTGACTTATTGTGTTGACACTGTCTGACTCCCCGAATTTCGCCATGAAATCTATTATTCCGATAACTAATCTATGTTAAGTTTCTTCAAAATACTTGCTACGTTTCAAAGAAACATTTTATTTATTACCGATTTGGGCCTTGGCTGTGGTTAGATCAGTGCTGGAAATGGTCAAGTTGATACAGAAGAACAACTTACATTGATTATTTTTTTTCACATCCAAAGTCAAATAAAGTAAAGTACTTTTGGCTGGTAGTTAGTTATTGAGGAAGTCTGCTTTGAATGAACGTACTGTAATTATATTATTACAAGTCAAGTGAACATTCTAACCTAAGTATTTAAATGTATACTATTCAGATTGATAAAATAATTAGTCAATATATCTTTTATTTATTACCAACTAAGTTAAACAGGATAAACAGATAAAACAAGCGAGGACATTTTGTTAAATGTGCACACGTCATCTCCATATGTCCCGTGTATGTATCAGGGCGACATAAAATTCACAGGGTGCATTCACGTTAGCTCTCGGCAATCGCCAACCGTTGACTATATAGATCTCATAAAAAAAAAATATTTCTTAAATATAGGTACAACAAATTATAATATTTTTGAATACGTCAAACAACAGTCAATAGATCTACACATATCTTATTTCAATTCAAATGGATACGGTGATATAAATATCTGGTCTACTAACAACGTAGTAAGAGAATCGTGGAATATATCCTTAAATAATCTTTTAAAATAAAAACTAATTATGTTCGCTCACATCAATCATAAAAAGTCAAAAGGGCGTCATGCAAGTTGGCATCTTCATGGAAAGTAAGTGAAGCAAAGGACTCCTTAAAAATCAGCAGATATGTTCATATACTATTGGTTAGTAATCTCTGGCAGAGGCAATTCAGAGGCACTGCACGTGCTCTCTTTATATGCACCTTTCCCTTCACTCCTCCCTCTTAAACATATCATTTTATATCTGTCTCGTTCGCACTAATACCATATGTATAAGTCTATCACTAACGAGGAGCTAAATTTCATCTTGCACTTTGCTATGTTGTCTCCCTCTGTCGCATATTAACACTTGAAAGCCTCGTGCTTTAATCAATTTTTGTATTTTATGCAAAATGTAGAGAGCAATCAGTTTTATTGGGTAATTAAAAATGTTTTTAGTGATATATTTTATATTAATTTACTTATTTTGTACATATGAGTGGTACTGAAAAAATTCTTCTTGGTTGTGTTACAATAAGTGACCTGTGCTTTTTTATGAAAGGAGCATGAGTGCACATCGTTAAATATGTATAAGAAATATATCACAAACTGTTGCATTTTCATTCAGGTACAAAATTAATTACATTGTATGGAAAACAAATAGAATGAGGCAAACTGATCACCACCCAAAATAATAGGTCACAAATGATTTTCGATTTCATGATTAGGACTGATTTTGTTTGATAATAATTAAAACATGCATTCTTACTGTTTTTTAATCTTCAAATAATACGTTGTAATGCGAATCAAAAATTTATTAAGGAAAACTAAAATTTTATGAAAATCTCAAATTGTCGAGACGGCACGTTTCTAATAATTGCACTCACTCTGGTTTCATTTTCAACTTTAGCATTAATCAATACATATAACCGTTTGAATTTGAATTGTTGAGATTTTGAAAATTTCCATCTATTTAAATTCATGGAAGTGTACAAAATCTCAACAATTCAAATTTAAATTTGATATTGAAATTCCATCAAGCACCCTCAGTCGATATCTTAAATTATATTACAAATAACGGTAATTTTTGAATATCTTCTATTGTGTTCACTGTTCATTCTCGGCGGAAAGCCATCATATTTATGAAAACAATGTCATCAAGTTAAAAATAGCAAACCATTCAGTTTCAGAAGAATAATGGAATACAGATGCTCAACTTATTGTAATGGTGTTTTACCAAATAAATGCCAATTCGATCAACATTTACAGTATACAACAATCAAAGCTGAACATATTATCTCATTTTAGACCTTAAATGAGCTTTTACCGAAGAGGCAAAAATAATTTTGAACATCAACAATTGCCAATAAACATTAATTACAACTAATATGTAATATGTTATATGATTGCTTTAACATATTGGAAAAGTGACTCGTGGTCACGGCCAGTTCGATTGTTAACTACTGAATCTGTATTTATTTTTCACAATTTTATTATAAGATCAGGTTCTGCTTTCCTTAACGTTGTCTAGCTTTATTTAAAAATATATATATTTGGCATTATAAATACTTCGAAGTCACTCGAGATCAACTCAAGAAGAAATGACGTCACATACACCCATGTCCAAGATTTCAAATTTAAATTTGATAAATCTAAACTTGGATTATTGAGATTTTGTACACTTCCATGTATTTTGTCACTAACGACCCGGGTTTCGCCTTTCGGCATCTTCAGGCATTCGAGCACACGAATGGACTCGAACTGAGTTCGAGTCCATTCGTGTGCTCGAATGCCTGAAGATGCCGAAAGGCGAAACCCGGGTCGTTAGTGACAAAATACATGGAAGTGTACAAAATCTCAATAATCCAAGTTTAATATTGAAATTCCATCAAGCACCCTCAGTCGATGTCTTAAATTATATGATAAATCTAAATTTGAAATTTAACTTTCCAAGGCTTGAATCCAAACCCACTTGTTTGCTAGGACAAAGCTCTTACCACTAAACCACAAGGACCGTCAATTTTTCATTTTATGTTAAAGTTATTTTTGACCATTAAAGGGAGTGTGGGAAACTCTCGGTACTCTGAGTGTTAATGGGAAGCATTTGTATGCTCGTCTCGCTCTTATTGGGGTTCACGAGGTCATCTTGAATGGGTACACTTGGCTTATGGAAGTGTTCCCATATTATTATTGTCAAAAATATTGAGAAAATAAGTGAGGAATTTCGTAAGTAGTCCCCATTTTCTGCCAAAGCATTTTTTATAACTTGCAGAGCCTTGACATGAAAAGAAAATTATGCCAAACCTTGCATAGCTTACCTTATCAATTTTTTTACCAGATTCCTATCGGTCCTTCAGCCAAACGGTCAAAATAGTCTTATTATTCTCGGCTATGTGACAGTAGAGCATTCGTATCTCTGATTGAATACTTCTGTATACTTTTCAGTCAATTTATGGATTTGTATTCAAAGGCAATTAGTAATTTACAAGTTACTGAGAGTTAATTACAAGTTAATTACATCTTTCGAAGAGAGCGGTTGAGTGATTTGATTACAAAGAGTTTCCATGAAACACATTCTGTTAATATTTTCCATTAGAAGTCTATTCTGTCCGGCTAGAGGGAAGATGTGGTAAAATGAAATGAAACTATATAGAAACTGGAGAAATTATAAGTTTTATGAATTAAAAAAAATCTGCCGCTTCTGACTATATTTGCTCATATTGTATGCAATGAATTGCAGAATTCATACCTGCATTTTCTTAGAAAATATAATTTTATCGTTTTGTTCTTACAAAAGATATCCGTTAATTGTTTATCCAAGTAAGATTATAATCTTTCTTATGAGGTCTATTTATACATAACAATGATTGTCATACAATTCATTGGCTTTTAAATCGTGCGTAAAAGTTAATAATAAACGGATGTTGTGGTCTTATTGTTTAGCAATAAACATTACGATTTGATATTTAAATACTACTCAAGTTATCTTTCTATTAATGATGTAATTTGCATAACTGGAAATTGGCATTTTAATAGTGTATGTAATATCCTTCCGACCAATCGACGTTCAAGAAAGTAGGGGTGATTGAAATCCGGTTTTGTTATTTTTTTTCCATATCGGGATTATACCTCAACAAAATAAGAGATACACAGAAGAGGAAAACCCAATTTATATGCGTTTTGACGAGAATTTAATTTATATATTGGAATAAATTTGTACTTGCAGTTTTGATGATTTATTTTAACGATGCGTCTTTTCGGGATCAACCGATTAAAATTAGCCGTGAATTATATATTGTATATAGGTAGGGCTGCCAGGTGTCCCGGTTTTAAGCCTCTCGTCCCGGTGTCATGAAGGGATCTTTTGGAACAGTTAAAATTCCCGGTTTTAGATAAACTAGCATTGATCAGAAATATCGAATCCTTACAGTTAAAATGTTTCAAAAATAAAACAAAGCTTGTGTAATAGCGTAGTCATCATCAACAGGTAGTTTAAAAAGTGGAAATAATTTTCTCTTCCTTCCTACAGACGACTTTAATACGAAATAAACAACGGAAATACTAATTTATATAAGAAACGACTTTAAATGTATTTTGTATAAGAGTAGAGTATACGTCCTATATCTGGCTCTAAGATTTAGTATAAAGATATCCATACGTACTAATTCACTGACACACTCTGAGTATTATATTATTAAAGCGTATCAGAACTATCAATGTAGTAAAAAGTTTTGCGGTGTATACTTTACAATTTATCATTCTTGTAATATTTGAATCTTTGCACCTTCTTTGGTTCTTTTGTAAATCATCAAATACGATACCGGATGGTAGATGGGAGGGGGGTATAATTTAAATTAAATATCCCGGTTAAGAGAGCAGCCCTTTATATGTGTAATTGAAACAAAATTTGCTGATAATATCAGTGAAGAATAATAATTTATTTAAATCTCTCAAACATTTTCCAAAAAACAACAATTGCTACGAAAATTTTATCTTCAATCAAAGAATTCAACTTATTTTAAAAAACGTAAAATCCCGGGATTACAAATTTGTAATACCGTGTAATTCGCATAACGAATAACGGTAACGAGATCCCGTGATTGTGAGCGCCCTACTACTATACAGTTTGAATAACAATATTATCTCAAACCAATGACATTTAACTTTTTGGTGAACTTTACAAAACCGCTAAACTTGGTTTTTTCTCCCACAAATTGAAATTACGATCTTTGATATGATGACCAGATGTACTCGAATAAACAAAATAGAATTTCTTTAAATCTATAAGAGTTTAGTTGTGATAAGTCATTGACGGAAATTTTTGTAGAGATAGTTATCATTTCTGGCCTTACAGTCCAGGTCGGGTCTTACTCTACCCAAGTAATAGCGCCAATCAATCTGACCCCTTCCCTCCCTGCCGAATGAGTCGTCATATATTTTTTCATAAACATTTTAATTTCTTAAAAAACATACTTTCAAAAATGGCGTTGAATTAGATTTCCAATGTACCAGATACTTTGAATATAAGATGAAATAAACAACCAAATGAGAAGACCCCGGATCGAAGAGAGGCGAACGGCTGGTTATCCAGAGTCCTGGAAGGGCTGTGATCTCAGACAAACACCATTTCAAATCCGGTTCAAAACTTATTTATTTTCCATCCAAGATGCAGTGGTTTACATTACACAAATATATAAATCCTAACACATAAAATTGATTCTACATTTACATTTACTTAGCAACTGAATTTATTTTAAATTATAATACAAATGACACGACAAACGATTTTAAATTAAGTCCAATGCAAATCAAAAAAAAAAGCAAACAATTCACATCGTCACGTCACCTCCGCCGCGACGAGACCTCACTTGTCCGGCTCGACAGATCGTAATCGACTGTCTACAAATACAATTAAAAAAAACTCCCTGCACCGTCGGAGCTACCCCTTTCCGTCAAAATGGACTCGTCCAGCGGGCGTAACCGGCGGCTATTGAACGCATGGTAACAAGAAATCTCCGATTCTGCGAATTATTGCTGTTGCCGCTGGGTGATTCAGTTCTGGACACTAATGACACTTATACTTAACAAAAACCAGGGGGTGTCACAAAATTATTATATTTTTTTATTATTTAATATATCGACTGAGGATGCTTGATGGAATTTTTATATCAAATTTAAATTGTTGAAATTTCGTACATTTCCATGTATTTCGTCACTATCGAGCCGGGTTTGGCATTTCGACATCTTCAAGCATTCGAGCTCATGAATGAACTCGAACTGACAGACAGTAAATAGTTTAAATCGTATATCATTATTAAATCAATGTTAAAATTAATTCAAATATCAATGTAAATAGTTCTAGACTTAGTGATAATAATTTTTCGTATTTTATCTAATATGTAAACGATATAAACTGTTACTATCTGCCAGTTCATTCATTCGGGTTCATTTGTGTTTGAATGCATAAAGATTCCGAAAGACGAAACCCGGGCCATTAGTAAAGAAATAGGTAAAAATGTGTAAAATTTCAACAATTCAAATTTGAACCCGAAATTAACTTGAAGAGAAAAGATATTCCTAACAAACCAATGGCAAGAATATTAAAACATATGTTATATTTATAAAGGTTTACATTGTAAATTTATGTATGAAAATGAGTGGCACAATTAAAATACGATTATCATTTTTGGTACACAATATGTCGCATAAAATATGCAATATAACATTGAGAAAAATCTAAGACGTTCGCGAATGTTCCACAATCACGATAGAACACTGTAGCGCTCTTAAATTGAGAATAAACTGCACGCAGGGACATAATATGCGGCAGGCAACAATTTGCCCAAGACTGGGTTTGTAGATATGTACATTTCTCTCTAGGTTATCATCAAATTTTTAAATCACACGGCCGAAAAATTGTAGACCACATCAGTCAGAATATTGAGGCATTTAATAAAGAAGACGTCATCGAATATATTTTTTTGTAATTGATATTATTTTCTTGTTTCCAAAAAGTCCTTATTATCATCATATACAGTTTTATATTTCCGATAAGATCTTGTATGTCGAGCTGGATAACATTATTGTTAGACCCTGTGATGCACGGAATGTAGGAATTGGTCGTGATGTTGAGATATCCTTCGGATATTGTTGTGGTTAGCTTGTTCCGTGACAATGTATCGATTACAGCTCTAACTCCACCCCATTGTTGTAACGCATTTAGCTCCCAGAAGTGAGCTGTGAATCATTTTATTTTTTAGCAAATCAAAAAATAATAATAATGCCATTTTTATTGATATTTACTATTTTGCAATGTAAATACAGGAAATTAAAATCCTCAACTTTCACCGATTATATTCATATTATTATTTGTTAAGATACCGTGTTGGTGAATTGGATTTATTTTAACATTTTGAAAATATATACTTGTATTACATAATTCACATATTTATTGAATAGAGTTCGAAGCTCGTTACATATATCTACGTTTATAACTTGGGCGTTGGTAAAAGTAGGAAACTAATTTAGTCAATCTAGGGCTTGTAGCTGTCAAACGTAAGCGCACGAGTTTCATGAAAGTAGTTTTTATTAGTAATACTGTGGAAATAAATACGATTGGCAAGTAGTTTGAAAACAGTTATTGTATTATGTCTGACAGTGATGTGAAGACGGTAAGTCTCAATAAAGAATCGATAATTCCAATCAATAACGCAGCAGATCGCGTGGCGGCCATGGCAGGGAAAAACAGTATGACATCATTACTCCCGTGACACTAACGCCCTCCCTAAGCGGACAACTTATAATGGTCGATCTGTAAACAAACAGAATCTTAACTAGATCCCACCAAGTCGTATGGTCTTATAAAGTAAGTTTACAAAGAAATTCCATAAAATTCGTGTAATTGAATGGGTTATAGAGTGTAACTTATAAGTTTGTATTAAATATTTTTTTTATCTTCATGAAACAATAAACCTTATATTTTTTTTTACTAATTCAAAAATCTACATCAAATCTTCAACATTTTATATGGTATGTGCATAAGTAATAAATATTGAAAAATTAACAAATGATATTCAGCTTTCCAGAAACGAAACTTGATCCATCTGACCACAAACGAATTGTGTAATGAGCTCTGGAAAAAGGTCGAAAGTTATCGCTCTATCTGCTTTGTGTTTAAGTATATCTGTGAATGTTTTGAGATGGATTTTGGTATTCTATTGAAACCGCTCAATAGACATAGAAAATAGTTAAGACTCCTTCACGCACATAATATATCTACACATAAATTTTATATATTACTAGGAGAGGACATGGAAAGCAGCATTTCATCATTACTTGAAAAAAATTCATAAAAAGACAACAGCTGGACAAATGCAGTCATTCAGTGGTACCCGAGGGGCACTAAGCGGCCTCAGGGGCGTCCCAAAACCCGCTGGATTGACGAACTTGTCACGTTCGGTGGAAGTACGTGGCAGCGTAAAGCTAGGAACCGAGAAGAGCGGAGAGAACTGGGGGAGGCGTTCATCCAGCAGTGGATTGACCCCAGCTTAAAATGATATTACGATCAAAATGTATATGTCTTATACATAATTTTAATGCAGATATTCTATATTCTTCCATATTTATGATGCAACAATGAATTACTTCGGCTTTTAAACCTTTAAGTTATCTGTGAAATAGGTCATACATAAAAAATTGAAAATTTTGCTATTTGCAAATAAAATAGTTCAACATATAAATTTAAATTAAAAATACATTAAAGTTTACGTCTTTGTATAATTAAACATAATTTGAAAACGTCACTTTCGCCTTCAATTTTACCATTGAAAAATACAAAATTATGGTATGGAAATACTTATGTTTTGCACAGCAACAATATACATCTCAAGATTGTTCTGCTGTGAAGAATTTAGATTCTTGCGTCTTTCGATAATTTCGCATTGTTTGATGTATTTCTGGCTTTACACCCAAAATATGATTTACTTATAATTTCCCCGAGTCATCATTTTAAATTATTATCGTCATTAATAATTTTGTTCAGCTACATGGACTTTTAATGTAGCTATATTTGTGATTGTTGATTAGTATTTAATGATTTGCAAGAGGTCCATAACATTTTAATTGTAGACTCTTTCATTTGATTTATGTATAATTTGTTTGTTAATCAATATTTTCTTGTCTCAGTTCATGAACCATCAGTTTTATATACCATCATTTTTTCACTCAATTTTATATAAATACGCCTGTTATGTTTGTATTTTTATCAGTTGATAATGCTCGTGATGAGCGAAACCGGTCCTGATCATTATAAATATGTGGAAGTAGTACAAACAAATTGTGTTTTATTTTTTAAAAAAACCAAAATATGAGGTAAAATAATCACTTAATACTACATAAAACCATATTCCACTTTTTGAAATTGTCATTTCACTTTATAAATCCATTTATATGATAAAACCCACACGGTAACGAAATGTGACTGCATGAGATCGGAAGGAATTTTTTTAGTATGAAAACGGAAAGGTTAAGTAGGGAAATGTATATGTGAGTATTTCATTATATATTAATAGTGCAGGCATCCTCACTCTACGCTTTGGTTAATGAACTTAAGCATACTGATGCTTAGAGCATGTATGCGTTAATTCGCTAAGCCATTTGTTTTTTTTCCAATCGTAGTTTACAAAATTGTCTGGTAAACATTTAAAAAAACACGTGCAGCAAAACAACATATTTTTAGCCCTTACGGCAGTCGTGTCGGTCGATTTTTATGTCATCCATTTAAAAGTCGTGCAGTAGATGTCGTTGATTTAATAAAAGGGGATGATAACTGGGTTTTGCAGTATTTTTAATTAATAAACTCTTCTAATGCTTAGACAGAATTAATATTTAAAATTTTATATCGGTAGTATTACGATAAATCAATTCTTGTTTCATATTGTTGTTGATACTGCAATATGTCGTATGTCAAAATTAATTCAAAATGATATTATACCGTAAAAGTTGTGGTCAAAATAAATATCTTTAACTACACAAAATGTCAATGAATTACACGTAAGCAAGTAGTGTAAACACACCAAAACATCATTAGCAATCTGAAGAATGTATGTAAATAGAAAATAAGTGGCTGCGTATTACCCGACACTTATTACTGAACACTTGAGGTTTTTTGAAATGCACTTGTCCTCGTATAACACGGTTTTTATATAGCACGGTAAATTAATTGTGACACATTTTTGTATAACACGCTTCATACAACACGGTTTCAGCATTTTTTTATAGTAAATCATCCTATAATGAAAAGAATTTGAAGTTCAAGATTGAATTACAACATATCTTGGCCCCTTATCACGAAATACGTTAAGATTTATACGCTAAAAGCAAACAATCGCTTATTACAAAATTTTTAAAGCCATTAAAGATAATGAAAACTCACAACCAATCTCGAAAAATAGTCGGACATATTGAATTGTAAGTGATATTAACAAACTTCTGTATTTTTACGAAACGCACATCCCAATTTTGTTTAAACTTCAAACCTCGTATAACACGGATTTGTATTACACAACGTTTTTGTGGAACCATATGACCGTGTTGTAAGAGGCCCAAGTGTACGTCATTTTGTATCAACTACAATATAGTATCCGACTTAAAGAATTGTTAAAGTCGAGTGGTAGTGTCTTAAGCATTCGATCTTCCACCAAGGATTTGATTCACTGGATACTAAATATGTAAATGTCTTCACTGTGTAAGTATTTTGTTTACAAATATTTAATGTATATTCTTTGTTGACAATGAAAATAAAGCAATTGCATACTAATCCAATTAAATCAATGTACAATAATTACCTCAAAAGTATAAAACTGTGATATTCATATTATTGTTTAAGCAAAGTGATAAATTGATTCAAATATCCGATTGGGTAATTTTACATGTCCAGAGTACTCTGATATATTTAGATATGTATCTGAGATGTTTTAATACTTTCCTATGAAAATCTATAAATTGGGACTGGAAGGATTAATTACCTTACTAATTAAAGGGCCTCATTTTTATAATGAATTTATTTCGGCTTTTGTTAAATTATTTTATTGATATTCTTCATTATGACTCCGTATGTTCAAAATTGTAAAGCGAAAATTGTTTTAAAAACTCCATAAAAGTGTTAATAACGTAAGTATATGTAAGAGGTTTAATGATTATCTATAAACAACGTCATAAAAACCTTCACAGTCAACAATAATTTAAAACAAATGTGCAAAATTATAAATCAAGAATCATTTAATTGAAAACATCATAAACCAGGCTCCCAAATGGTCTCAGCTAATTAAATAGAATGGGTGACATGTAGCCCCTGCAGGGAATAAACTTAAAGCCCGGTCTGAGTTTTCTCGAATTTCCTTTGTCATTCGTACTCCGAGTTTCCGCAGATAAATTGCAAAGTTATGGAGACTTGTAATTTTAATAGGCATAGTAACATGATATGCTTCTAATATATTTATTACGTAGAGTGTAGCGACGACATTTGAAATTTGACTTAATGTTCTTTCATATTTTATCGTATGGGGTTTGTTGTTTGTATTTTGAATCAGCTTACTGAAAGCTTAGGTAAAAAGACATTCTATGAAATCTCCATAAAGATGGATTAACTGTGGTCTAATACGGCTAGTCCAGAATGGATATACTTTCTGTTATTTGATCGCAAGCCCTTGAGAGACGACCGCACAATGAAAATAGGATATTCATCGAATACTGGCCTCGTTTTAGCCGAGGTAGTTTCGTGGGATCTTATGTCCCATTAATGAAAGGATATCAAGATGGAGACGAGAGTGTCAATCAAATAGATCTTCGTTTATGGTTTAATGATTATAATTTAATTAAATTCAGTATATTTGTGGGAACTAATCAATGTAGTTGACATAAAATGTTCATACTACTATTATTTACTCATTTAAGATTCATAATTATAACTAAGAAAATATGCTAACGTTTGAATAAAAGGAATAAAATCATATTACTGAAATATTTCATACTGAGTAATTATATGATCCCCTGGCATCACAGTGCCTCGCTGTATAAATGCTGATGCAGTCAGGAATTCAAGTTATGACTGATGCATACTGCCCGATGACTGATGTGCAGTATAAAATGACAATCAAATGAAAAGACCCGAATCGAAGAGAGGCGAATGGTTGGTTATCGACGTCCTGGAAGGTCTGGGATATCAAGAAAACATCATTTCAAATCCGGTTCAACTCTTATTTATTTTATTCGAAGATGCAGTGGTTTAAAATACACAAAAATAATACTAACTGTAATGTTGGACATTACAAATTGTTTATATAAATATGGAATAGTTTGGATTAAGAATACCAACTAAAATTTAATAATTGAAAGTCCACGCAATGGCAATTTTGTGTTAATTGCGGCGGCGCGGCTTGACCAATCAAGTCGTGCCGTGGTGGACAAGAAAGAACCAATAAGGTCGTTTCAAATTGAAGAATAATTAAGCCAGAATAGGAGCGACGATATTTAAAGATACTTCAGGTCTGGTGTTCAACCGCAGAGGTGGTCCTCCAAGGGCTACCCAACCGAGCAGCGCACTGATGGAGCAACAACATCTCTATCAGTATCATATTTATATTTCTTTTGTTATTTTTATTGTATTAACTTAAGCTATGGTCATTCCATATGTTGTGCATATTGCAACCTTTAAATGTAAAATCTTATTTTTTGTTAAACATGTGGTTACTCTTAACTTTTTGTATTAATTTGTGATAATTCATTGTTGTATATTAAAATTTAATTTGTCACAATTCTTAGCATTTTATTAATTAAAAATTAATTTTAGTCTGAACGTTTGTTTTCCGACTGGCGCCTATTTATATGTATTTATAGTTTTTTAAATACCCGTGTTCTTATAACCTTTTTTTATTTAGGGAAATTTTTGTCATGTTAAATTTATAATATCTCTGTTAATTGCAGAAGAGTACTTACATACCAAGCCGCGAGATTATTGTCGTAATATCTTGCCTTTCGACGAGCTAGTTTCTTTTAAATTAATGATGATAGCATATAGTGCGAAGTGGAGGTAAACCATTTTGCTTCCACTGTACTGTTTTGCTTCATCTTAATTATCTTATAAATTTAACGTAAAATCGATCGATCATTTCGCGGTTTTCACATCTTTTTATATCGACGACATTCTATCACTTTTTTATCTATTTTCTCTTAAATATGACATAACACATAAAATTGAGTCTTCATTTACATTTACTTAACACATAAATTTACCTTTAAGTTATAATGCAATTGACACAACAACGATTCTAAATTAAGTCAAATTTCAAAACAAACAAAAACAATTTATAATTACTTGCGAAGCCTGCTGGCTCTCTAGTCGAAGGGCTCCGACAGCCGACTGTCACAAAACTCACAATCGAAACCCCAACCACTCCCAACCACCCCTTTTTGTCAAAAATGGACTCTTCCGTACACTTTCTAATTCCTGCTATAGGCCTTCGGCGGTTAGAAACCGATGGCTTTCAACGACAGCAATCGGTTGGAATACCACGAATCATTGCCATTAACGCTGGGCACTGGCATTTATGGACCCTAATAAAACTTAAGCTTAACAAAAAAAACCAGAGTGTGTCACATAATATGAAAGGATATAGTCGTCGCGCACCGAACTGAAAACACTAATCCGGAATCATTATGATCATTGCATATTCCATACACCAAACATGTACTTCTTATACCGGAATAAACTTCCTACGTTAACTGCCTGTCTATTTACTAAAGTAACTAAAGTAAATCTCTTTAATTATAAAAAAATAGAATTCCTAAATGTTAATATAAAATACATATAAAATAAGTTTCATATAAAAACTAGCCAATTAATATAATAAAAATGTTTCTTACTTTTTTAATGACACCATGTTAACATGTATCTTCAGGAAATCTGAAGGCAGAGTTCCAAAAAATACATTTCTAGAAATATAAAAAAATACTCTTCAACAATGACATCCGAAGCAAAAATATTGCTTATACACTTAACTTATGTTCATACCATTGGCATACTGGTTCTACATTTCGTGAGAAAAAACATTACACATCCACGATTCTTCAGATAGTCATCAAAACCATGCTAAAATTCTCATTTTTGCTTCGTATAACCTGAAAGAAAATACAGGTATCGCATGGCAAAATACTGTCTTACGAAGATTAAATTCATATTCTATTATGCCCATGGTGCAGTTGTTAACGTCGTTGGTTTGGGTTGCAAACAGATTCATAAATTGATTTTTCAATCGATTTATGGATTTCTGTTCAAAGTCATGAATGTTTTTAATATCTTAAAGTTCCTTCCACTCATTCAATCCTTTGGTGAAGCGAAAACCATAAACTAACCAATAGTTCTGTCCTAGTCCTATTTTTCTACCTATACTCTCTCCGCTAAAGAGAGGTTGAACAACTGAGCAACTATCATATGAAAACGTCTGTTGAAATACCACCATTGGAGGCCTACAAGATTTTAAAAAAAATGTCACTGAGAAATTCTTTACTTACGTCTCTTTAATATACCAGATCATATGGTATCATAATGGAGGTATCTCAACAGAAGTTTTTCTACGACAACTGCTTATTACTCAGTTGCTCAATCTCTCTTTCACGGAGAGAGTAGGGATATAAGGATAGGGCTAGGGCAGAACTAGTGGTGGGGGGGGGACTTTTAGGCATCACAAACATTCATGCCTACGAACAGAAATTCATAAATTGACTTGAACACGAGAAATCCGTAACCGTAGACAACGACGTTACCAATTGCGCCACGGAGCCGACAAGTAATTAGTACGCGAAAATCATTTACTTTATCATACAACTCAACAATTTAAAATGTCACGGAGACGATGTTAATAAATTGTATTATTTGAAGATTGTGTTGATATGAAAGAAACATTCATTGACGAAAAAAACCAAACGCCTTCCATGATACATTTCCATCATTATGCAGTTGTTTTAATTCCAAACATAATTATACAATCATCAATCGGCAGTTTGTATAATTTCAAATGTATTATCAACAAAGACGAGTTTCCTTAAGCGCAGCTGTTATCTGTAAATTGAAATCAAACAAAGTGTAATTTACTTATCAATGTCTACAACTTGACAATAGAATCGGCCCTGCGTAGATATTGATATTCGGTAAACGGTAACGGTTTACACCGTGCTACGGCTCGGCTCTACGCAGCGTAGAGCATTAAACACGAATTTATCGAACAAAATAACTCCGACAGCAATTCACCACCCCCTTAATTTTTAAATCAATTAAACTCAAACGTAACATCAGTTCTAATAATATCAGACAAAAATAAAAATAAGCCGTGATTAAAACAAAAACAAAAAAAAGCACCTTTTATATTGATCATAAAATTAATGTTTGAGAGTGACAAAAATCTTCAGTTTTTTCCAGTGATATTTGTGTAATTGGAATAATAATGTTTTGAAAACATCTCAGTTGATTCAGGCATTGCTTATACTAATCCACTAACGGCTTACTGTATAGAAGATACAATGCCAGCGGCGTCTTTCAAAAAGTTTTCAACCAATCTACATCCAAACATTTTTTACTTATGCATATGCTACCTACTACTATATTACCAACCTTATTCAGTAGAGTAATTTAAATTAAATGAAAACTACAATAGTAGCAAGTTGGTTGCCCTCACCTCCACTATTTATGTGTATGCAGCCGCTGTTTCATGATCAAAAAAGAATCTAATTTACTCCTCATATTTTTGGCCCGATACAGAGCTGCACGGGACTGATCATTAAACCACGAACTATTGTGCTTAAGAAAAAAAAAGATATAGAGAAAAAAAAAGAAAATGTGACTTGCTCGGCCACTTCTATCCTGTGTATCCGGTATACTGAGAATCCGCCGTAGCGCCAGAGTTGAATTTACTCTGCGTTGAATCTAAAAAGGAATCGAGAATATCCCGCTCTCCCATATGATGTTGCAAACTTATCAAATGCCTCAAAGTTGGCCTTGGTTGGCACGTATGAGGACGGACCGCTCCAAGCAGCACTGCTCGTTCGGCATTCAACTCGGGGCAGTCCAACAGATAGCAGTATTTTTTGGAAAAAAAATGAATACAACTCTGCAGATTTTATCGTATTGTCTCACTGACGAACTGTTTGCAGCCATATATAATTTTTCCCCTTAAAACCACCCTGAAACAACCCTCTCGACCCCGCCACAGTTGTGAAATAAACGAGAATACATAAAGTAGACAAGCAGCAGATTTCATAAATCAACCAGCATTTTAACACTCTCTCATCTTTATTGTTGTATTATTATTATTATTTTTGTGAGTTTTGAGCTTTTTTATAAAATCAAAAAGCTTACTTATTATACACGTCGCGACAGTGGCTTTTAAGTTAAGCAGTATTTTATCATGGTAACGGTTCCAAAATCAAATCTCGGTAGGTTAATTTGAAATAAAATAAACATTCAATTTTATTGTATCATAATTTGATAGAGGAAATTTATAGTGACGCAATTCTTGACTTATTATTGAAAATCAGCTATACAATAAATGGATTGCAACAAGATCTTTTAATTGTTACTAATTTAAACAATCTGTAGGCGCAAAAACTGATCGGTTGATATTTGATATGATAAGTTATCTACGATTTACGATTATCTCTCTTGATTTTATTTTTATTATGTACATTAACTTGAAGTTTTATTAAATGAAATGATAAAAATTCATTACATGAACAATTATTATTCCTGATTGTCGTACTAGAATTACGTTATTTACATTGCAAAACATAAGGAATGAAATTTTAGAAATATGACATTGAAGAAAAATAGTTCATCTACTCTGGTATAGCTATAATAGGCCTATGGTACAATTAATAATAACAGAGATCCTTGCTGGAAAAAGTCCTTTTAGTACTACCTCTTCATTTATATCTTTGTGACGAGCCCAAGTGATACTGGATGAACAAACTTATCCATTGCCTTACAGTATTTCGATTTACCCAGCGTCCTTTCTTGACTTACGCAATTCACTTCACAATTAAGTTTATTAACGAAGTAAACCAACATCAAATAAAGAATATAATTGAAGGTGTTTTGGCCAATTGACGTAAATTAGAAAAATAAATACATCACTTTTTCGAAGGGAAACATCATTTTACGTTGGTTTTAGGTTTAAAATTTCTGATACGGCCACTATTATATCGACACTCCCTACGTATTTCCCATATCTTCATATCTCCCATATCATGCATGCATTGAGTGCATTTCAAAGATTTATAACGCAACTCACCCTATAATAATGTCGATAAAAAAACTTTTTACTCTCTCCTGAAATATTTTGATTTTGAGAGTTACATCAACTGGCCAAAACAACCTCGATATTGTGAACGCAACCTTCTTTCAGTGAAGTTGAAATTCAGTCAAAGACTTTATGTAGCAATCGCTTTAAATTCATAATCACAATTATTCTTAATAACAATCAGACAATTTTATTTATTGGGTACACACAATCGGTATTCGCAAAGAGTTCATTGTTTTTCTCACTGACTGAATATTAAGTATGTCAATGTTTACTTTATATTCATGTGAAATTGGAGAATGTACAGAAATATACTGTCCTCCGCTCTACAAATAAATTTAGCCGTGAAGGAAACTTTGTATGTTCCTCATATTTTCAGTACGTAAATATAGAAAGGAAAAACTTAGTTAACACACATTATTATGTATCAAACATTCACAAATGAACCATAACTATTTTTATTAAACTTCTAAAATAAAGCCCCGATTCTCAATCATTCGAAACGTGTCAATAACATTTCACAGTCTATCAGCGTTTAAGTGTTTATCTGATTAATACGAACATCAGAAAGCAATGTGTCAAGGTAGTTATATGGGGAGGATGTAGGATGATCTGCCCAACAGGAGTTGGAGTTGAAGGGTGGATTCCACCCCCATGCCGCCGCGTTGAAACTGCCATGCGCTGAAATCGGAGGTATATTATTTCGATGTGTGGCAAATAAGAGAAGTCATTCATTAATTATTTGACAAAGGATATGAAATGCAATACAATATAATTAATACGGATTCTTAAGAATTATTGTATATGCAATATTTTTGTCTTGGTTTATCTGTCTGCATTTTGTGACTCATAGCTTAACTCCGGGCTTCTGCACGACCAGAGTATACAGTACTTTGTATGTGTGAGAAATATATGTTAATACATATTGAGCATGAGTGTCTAGGGAATATTGACAGGTGGCACAACCACTCGATGATAGGAGAGTGTACAGATGTACCAAATTAACTTGGTCGCTAGTGAGAGTGCCACCGTCGCAGTAGGAATGTTGAAATGCTCAACCAAAACTGAAATTTCAATAAATTCCAAAACTGAGATTTTAGCGACGGTTATTAAGATATTTATGTTGCATAAAATTGCAATTGGAGAAATGTATTCTTGGCTTTCAATTCTAGTTCCAAATTCGGCGGCGGCCAAGTAATGTTGACAATACTATAGTATTTATTAACCGTTTTTATATTACGTATATTTACTTAGCTTCTGTAGATTGCGAAAGGTTTTGGAAAATATGTATACATTATTTTGTAAATAAAGAAAAGAATGAAATTTATTTATGTATTTGTTTATTTCTGTCAAAAGGCCGCAGGTTTGTCACTCCTGCTTTAGACTGTAGTCACTTAAGATGAGTAGTCACACTCCGTGGCGCAGTTTTTAACGTCTTTGGCTACGGTTAAGGATGTCTTGCATTCAAGTCCCCGTACGGACAGTTTCATAAATCGATTTATGAATTTCTGTTTGCAGTCATGGATGTTTGTGATGTAAATAATTCCCTCCCACCCATCCGATCCTAAAAATGAGGCATAGCGAGAGCGATTAGCTAACCACTACTCCAATCCTACTCTTATATCCCTACTCTCGTACTTCGTAAAAAGCAGTTCTTGTAGAAAAACTTATCTTCATCATTAGGCCATATGCTCCACAATGGGAGCGGATATGGTAAAAAAAAATATTCTTTGCCAACTCATTATTCTCTTCTTTCAAAAGAAAAATCCCGATTTAATTTACAGGAATAAAATTTAAAAAATATCTTCTTAGTTCAAATCTTTTCTTCGATACATTCACGGGAGCCATCATAATATTATGTGAATGTTAGTTGCTCTAAATCTCATCCATATAACGAAGTATCAACGTGCTTAAATGACATGTAATCTAATCATTCTCAAATAGCAATAAAACAGTTAATATTATAATGCCACTAAAGTTTGGAAAGCGATGTACTCAGCAAACTATTTTATAATAATATATAATCTAGAACTGCGTATTATCGACTACATATAGTATTTGTAAAATTGCAAAACTACTGAATATTTTCTTTTATTCTTTTATTCTTTTCAAAAATAAGTAGTGACAGTGAACACGATACAAGTGAAGTAAAAGATTTATTTATTTCTTCAGTCATATATATAATTTTCCGTTTAATAATTGGACGAAAGATGCTATAATTTACATATTTTTTTGAACTTCATTATTTATAAATAAATATTTGTTATATTGATTTAACAATATTGATATACTAGGAGTATCCTTGTATTTGAGTGTCTTAGGAGTAATTACCCGATACATGTTAGCTACACACGTAAAGATTCAAACATCATTCCTTACGCGATTTCAAACTAATAGCCCAAGCGTATTCCGTAACATAACAGCGTGGATCGTCTTCAAACTATTCGGACGAGTGTCTCAGGCGTAATAAGTAACTAGGTACATTACGAGTTGGTTGCCCCACCTCCACCCGTTATGTGTAAACAGCCGCTGTTTCACTGCCGCCTCCAATAACGCAATAACGATCAAGAAAAGAAACGAATTTACTCCTCGTATTTTTGACCCGGTGCAGAGCTGCACGGGACCGATATTTTAACCACGCACTATTGTGCTTAAGAGAAGAATAGATAGAAAGAAACAAAAGAAAATGTGACTTGCTCAGCCACTTAGTTTAAGCGATATTTTAAGCGATATCTTGTGTATTCGTATACTGAGAATCCGCCGTAGCGCTAAATTTTAATCTACTCCGCGTTGAATCTAAAGAGGAATCGAGAATATCCCGCTCCCCATATGATGTTGAAAATTTATTAATAAACTATTTTTTTAACATGTTTTCGGATTATTTGTTCAATTTCAGTGTTAAATGTTATTTAATATGTTCAGCCGTCCTCTCTATAACACGATATTTCAAAGCGTACTTTATGAAAAACTAACATACATATAAAATTTGGATTATTGAGAGTTTGTACACTTCCATGTATTTTGTCACTAACGACCCGGGTTTCGCCTTTCGGCATCTTCAGGCATTCGAGCACACGAATGGACTCGTACTGAGAGACAGTAAACAGTGTCTAACGTTTATATAGAAGATACAAATGCGACAAATATTATTTACATCTTACCTCGTAAATAATATTTGTCATATCTTCTATAGTTTGTTTATTTAAAGGCGAAACCCGGGTCGTTAGTGACAAAATACATGGAAGTGTACAAAATCTCAATAATCCAAATTTGATATTGAAATTCCATCAAGCACCCTCAGTCGATGTCTTAAATTATAACATACATATAGTTTAATTATTAAACACGTTAAATCTTAAAAAAAAAAGTTTATCTCAATATTTTATATTTGTAATAAATAATAGTTTTGTTCTTTGTTAGATCGTAATAAAAACATTTTAAATGTTTATTTAATAAACCTGAAAATATTACAAAAGGGAAATAATTCTCTATGAGGCCGTGTTATTGGTGAGAAGTCGGCCGTGCTGAAATAAAATCGTGCAATAGGGACAACGTCTGTATTTATAAAGAGGCCTTAACCTAGTTTATGTATATTATTTTATGATAGAAATCACAAGCATTCGCATTGCTATTCGACAGATAGGTATATAAAATGAATTCATTATCATGAAATTAGCAACGCTCCAATTATTCCGAGAAATACAATAATAGGAAAATGTTTTTCGGGCAAAGTGTGTCTCGAAGACGATGCGAGATATAATGAAAATTTCGAAACCTGCGAAAAGTTTTCACTCGACCCTCCCCTGGAAACCTTTTCAGATCTGAGAAACTACCCTCTCGTAAAACTTCTCAAAGAAAACTCCTTTACTACAACCAGCAATGATTTGGGTGCGATTCGAGAAGAATACTCAGCCCAACAAGCTTAACTCTATTTAAAACGAGATTCTTTTCAAACACCTCATCATTTTTGTATTTTTGTAAACAAAGTTGTGTTTTGCGATCATGTTTGCTTATATAAAGATAAATCGCTTTTTTAATTTCTTACTTATTATATTTATTAATCCAAATCATTTATTTCGGTCTTTTTTAAATTCTTTGTCTTTTACGTTTCAATTTGGAGAGGGGAACTTTTAATAAAAATAAAACGAGAAAATAAGCTTAGAGTAAAAATAATATTTTATTCAATTTGAAGATCCTTTCTACAGCAAAACACGGATCACAGTCACGCAAAAGAAATGCAACGTGACCAATTTTATTATAGATATAGTGAAAAAATAAATTTAAAACAGAACCGGATTTGCTCAATTAGTGAACACTTTAAACTCATGATAAAAAAAACATGAATATATTATAATTATTATAATAAAAATATTTCTGTTGTTATTTAATAAAAAAAGAACGAAACGAAAAAGAAACATTTTTTTAAAATTTAGTGTTTACTGCTCAATATATATAATAGTGTGAAAACTTATATAACACAAACGTCTATACTTTATCAATATACTAGCAGTAAGTGACCGGAACAAAAATATTAAGCACATGCAACAAAAAAATATATGCAACGTTTCGATTCGGCGGTAAATTAGTGGAAATTCATTTTTAATTTCAATTAGTTAGTAAAGTTTTATATTGAAAATAAGTGAGCCCATCAAAAAATCAACAGTTCTATACGAAATTTTTGAAAATTAAATATTATCCAATATTTTATTTAGTTTTCCTTATGAAATATATATTCACTAAACTTGTTAGTCAATCAGTGCTGACCCCTACATTATCCTTGTACGCAACTGTATTGCGAAAAGGATAAGCCACGACGGAATGAAACTGTCGCCTTTTTATTCGTCGTAGGATTTTCCGAAAAATCGTAAATAATACTAGAAGCATTTATTGGATAACAAATAGATAGCATGCCTACGAGTCCATTGATGCCCTTTTATAAAATATGAAATTCTATATCATACATAAACACGCAAACAACGCATTTTCTTATATCCAAGGACTTTTTTGTCTTGGGATTTGATATGAAAAAGGATATATACATATAAATCGCACTTTATAACGAGATTGGGCCCATTTAAATTTGAGCAAGTAGTTCCAAGATATCGTCTTCGGTTCCGCGTTCTACAGATTCACATCCTAATATAGATAATTTCATAAAATGATATTTAAATCACTCAAGGAAAGATTACAGTTTGATGTCAGATAGCTAAAAATGTATGTATTGATTGAACTCCATTATAATAAGATAAAATAACAAAATATTTAGTTCTACAACATTTTATTGGGTAGTTGATAGCTATTTTGGCTTGACGCCATCGTTAGAACTATACTTAAACTTATTTTAGCTCAGCTACATATACTGTTTAGAAGAGATATACACTATTATGTCATCTCACGTATTCAAACATCACAATAAAAGATATAATTTAAGACATTGACTCAGGGTGCTTGATGGACTTTCAATATCTTAATTATTGAGATTTTGTACATTTGCATTTATTTTGTCACTAACGACCCGGGATCCACCTTTCGGCATCTTCAGGTATTCGAGCACACGAATGGACTCGAATTGACAGACTGTTACTTTATACGATTAAAAATGTATGTGTTATAAGTTGTTGTATCCATCACATTACAGCAGCTTTTGGTCGCCGCTGTTGAAATGCTTTGTTTTGTGTTGGACCCTTTTGCAAGCAGACATACAAACTCAGATGAAACCATACTAATACAGGAGCAATTGATTGAATTATCCACCAATGAGGAGCGGAAACCAATGTTTCAACAAAGGTAGGTATCACAAATTCTGGTTACAAAAACTGATATCAATTTAAATCCTGCATTATGGGTCACTGTAAACTGACTGTTGATTGCTTTCTCGTCTTCCTATTTAGTAGAACGTAGATTTAGTGCAGTTATGAACATCAATATTCTTTAAATATAAAAATGTTTTATTTACATTTTACTTTTACAATACCATTTACCATTCAAGACATCAAAATTAAATTTATAATTTTTCTATTATGTAAGTTATTTTACTTGGGGGTTCATGGACAGGTTTTTGCTTTAAGAAGGGATCCATTGGCATAATAAGTTCGGTAACCGCTGATATAAATAATATTGACCCAAGAATTATTAAAGTAATTGCAAATTTACCTCGCAAGTGAAATTGGAAATAACATTGGAACGGGATGTAACGCAAAGCTAAATACCATATAAGTAATTTATTCCCTCCACATTAGAAGCGAAAATGGTAAACGAACGAATACATCATTATTACAATAATAATAATCTTAATATTTTGCTGGCAAGAAATTACAACAGCGCAAGCGAGCTTGCTGTGTGATATCATCTTTATAATCCAACTTTACGGTCCACTGGGTAGGCGTAAACAATCTTTCCTTGTAAAATAACAAAACGTTATTAACGCCCCGAGTGTTTATTACATAGTTTACTTCATTGCGTTAAATAAAACCCTCAGTAAGGTTAAGCGGAATTTAAGAGGTGTTCTTTATTATGTAATCATTATGGATAGTGTGCTATTAAACAGAGATTTATTTTAATATCGTTAGGATTGTTCACCTTTTTTCTTCGTGTGGTAGAAGACTTCATCTTATAGACATCTGAAGGCATAGATTATTGATCAGTCGTATATCGTCGTTGTTTTGGAAGTAGACACGAACTGTGTCCACTGTTCATTCTCGGCGGAAATCTATCTTATTTTTAAAAACAATGTAATACACTAAAAAATAGCAACCCATTTAGTAAAGAAAAATGGAATACCGTTGCTCACCTTATTATAACGGAGTTATACCAAATAAATAACAATTCAATTAACATTCACAGTATATAACAATCAGAACTGAACATATCGTCGTTGTTTTAGAGGAAGATACCAACTGGAAAATAGTGGTTTTGATTAATTGTACTTTGAAGTTTGTTAAATGTTTGGAATGACCTTTTTCATTTTGTTTGTATGTACAAAACTGTTTTTAAGTAAAACTGTAATTCATAAAAATAAGTGTGCTTAGAAGAGAGCCAAGCTAGCATGGAGTGCATTTGGGCGCTTAAGTAAAATCTTCAAGAGCGACCTTCCATTATGCCTGAAGCGTAGTGTTCAACCAATGTCTGCTACCAGTGTTAACGTATGCCTGCGAAACATGGACTGTCAACACACGAGACGTCCAAAAACTAAGAGTGGCGCAAAGTGGCGTGGAAAGGTGCATGCTGGGCATAACACGTAAGGACCGCAAAAGAAACCAATGTATAAGGAAACATGAGATATGTGATAGAAGTCACCAAATTCATGAAATGACTGAGTGCCGGACATGTCGCACGGCGAACTGACAACCGCTGGACAAATGCAGTCATTCAGAGTTAGATATATGAATCTATAGAAATATTTATAACTTGTCTTTGCTGATAATATTGTTAGAATATTACGAGGGTATACTGACAGAACGCACTAGGTCAGTTTTAAATGTCAAAATGTATGCAATTTAACACTCTACTTACTGTTAGAACGCAGTAAGTCATAGGATATAATGGCTTTGAAATAGAAACGGTATTAAGAAGCTATTACTATTTTTTTATTCCGGCAAAAATCATGATAAAACTATACCTCATCGATATCAAATGTTATGATTTGTTTGCAGAAAAGATTATACTTTATAATTTCCAAAAAATCTTCTTAAATCACAAATAATTGTACTAGACAGACAACAGTGCTTTGAAAAAAAAAATGCTTTAAAAACGCGATTATCTCAGAGCTTGCATTTATGACTTAATACCTTCCTGTAATTTTATCCTCGATGTACATTATTACGCAAGAAAAACATACTGATACATTGTTTTATAGTTACATTTACTGTGTGTATGCTGCTATTAAAATATCTAAATATTTTAATCATTAAATAAAATGGAAATGTGAATTCAATGAAAAGATTATATTTTATTGCACTTGGTGAACGCGGAAAGAAATAAATGCATCACCGAAAGCAATAAAGCATTGCATTTACAAAGCTTTCCAAAGTATCACATTTCATACTTCGTTACCTTACTTTGAAAAAGTTCTAAATGACCTTTTGATTAAAAAACTTTGTATTAGCCACATTCTACCATACACGTTAATTTCAGAGTCGTATATTGTTCAATGAGGGAGTTAGCATTATTCCGGAGTTCTATCCAAACATATTTTTTTCATAAATTTGTTTTATCCGGTTCTATGAATCGATATAACTGCCTATTATCATCTCACAGAAAAAAACTTACACATCACAGTTTTTTTGAAAAGATTTTAATGTCATGTCGAACATTCTTCGTTCGGTGGTTGGTGTGTGTTTTATTACCCTTTACTTATACTGTTCTATCGATGTGTTCATTGACGAAAATTAGCTGAGTTCGTTCAAACATTCAAAGTATATATGTACTATCCTGTTATATTACAATATTATCGTTAGCTTATATGGTTCATCAAGTCATGATAATATATAATATTAATAAATATCTAAAAAATCTGAATATTTTGTTTAAAAATTGAAATATCCAATAAAACCTTTTCAAACAAACCGTTATTGTCAGTTCTAATTAAATCTTCAGATACTCACTATTTTCTAATATAAAGGCTGTAGTTAAAATAAATTATATAAAAAACTAATTAAAAACTAACTCAGTAATTAAAAATACATTTTTTCTTTCAAAATACAAAATACGATCAGTCAAAACTTCAAACACTCAAATTAAGGTAACGACTTTTAGTTTGTATTAAGCTAAGTAAGTTGTATAAAATTAAAAGTCACTATATCTATTCTACAATTCAATATTGAGCTCAACCCAAGACATATAGAATAATCTTATACACTATGTAAATCATATAATACATTTATTTAATCCACTGCTGTCAAATTATATAGAACATACATTCCTTGATTTATCTGTATGTGTGTAACGCACAGCACAGCACGAGTATATGAGAGTAAGTGTTGCGATAAATCTGAAAGGTGGCACTGCCATCTAGTGTAGAATTTTACAGGTATTGACTTAAGGATATTGCATTTGTTTTTTCTGTAATTTTTAAAATAAGTAACTCAAACATATTTTTATTAATCAACTATGAATTGAATGAAAAACAATTGAATACTGTTTGGATGACATAATTGAATCACACTGTCGGATGTATTTAATTGGGAACAAAGGAAACTTGTATTGTCTTATATTAACCGATCACAGATGGCAGTGCCAAACATAAAAAAAAAAAAATTATTTTTAAATTTTAAAATAAATAGTTTTATTATCAAGGAAATTAAATGAAATATCTTCACAATATTATTTATTTAAATTAAATTGTTTTTACATCAAAAATTTTCTACCTATTGATTAGATCGTACAGTATTTTCCAGGAGGAGGATTGTCAAATTTTATTAATCGTAGTTGTTATTATATAATAATATAAATATTATATTTTTATCTAGTGACGTTCAAAACAATAATAAAATGTCATGAATTGCTGTAGGCAACTCTTCATAAGCGTTTTTTCTGTAACAAGAACTCCAAAAATATGTAATCCAATATTTTTTTGGCAATATCTAGTATTTGGTAAGTAAGCTTACCAAGCTTAAAAAAAATCAATCAGGTTATGAAAAATACAACATTACATTACAATCTTCGAAAAGCAAATACGTAAATGATATTTAGATCAACAGAAAAGTACGCATATAAAAATACATTTCCCTATGAAGTTCCGGACAGGAATAATACTCAATAAGTCTATTTTCTTTGATATAATTTTTTTCACGGAAAATTATGCGTAATTTTTAGTTTATCGTGTGCAGTCTCAATTTCAATAGGAAATTTATCTTTTTATAATAAAACACATTTTTGTTTAAATATAGACTAAATCGTATTATCTTTGATGTGTTTTTTGATATTTTTAGGTGGACCAATAACCCATGTTCTAATATTTCGAGTAATAATCTTTCTTTTTTCTTTAAATTAATTTCACATTTCTGTTTTAAGCATGTCGATTGACTCACTACCATTCACGAGAGTGAAATTTTTGCATACGAATTCAACGTTAAATTAGAAGAATTGTGTCGTCTGGTATCAAAACTGGGCAAATCCCCTTTTACAAAAATCAAATAAATGGAAAAAACGTTTTATAAATTAATATAAATTTTATTTATGTATTCTTCAACATTTTAAGTAAAGCAGCTATTATTTAAACGTAGAATGAATTAAGCACTTTTTGTATAATAAATAATTTAATTCTTGATTTGATTATTTCTGATATAAAATTGAGGATTTGACCACTTTTGAAACAAAATCGTGAGAATTTGTTTACCTCTAATACAAAGTTTTTACTCGCCCACTACAAGTCGTCAGCCATTACTGTTGATTGCTATGAACTAAGTTTAGCTCATGTGACACTGTTGGTGAATGTTTTTGGCTGATTCAAATTTAACTAGATTTGATATGAGAAAAATATTTAACTCGCGTTTTTCATTGAATGGTGTTGGATTTTTTCAAGTTTGTTTAATTATTTCTGTAGTTGTTATACTAGAGTTTCACACTGCATACTCAGTTGAAAAACGGCTAGATATGGATTTGACCAATTATGATACCAAATAAAACAATTATAGAGTGCTTAACTTAACAAATACAGTCAATGCTATACCTACACAGCCTCAAAAAAGAAGACAGCTGACGTGAAATGGAATATTCTGAGCAATTAAATATATTTGATTTTCAATAAACTTGTCGTACTTTAATTTACATAATATCGTTTTAATAACGTAAAAAATGATACAATAATTTGTTCCACAAGAATTGTACAATAAAATTGATAAATAATTTGGCAACAAGCCATCGTTCTCTAGTTATGACTGAAACAATAAAATTATGAACCGAATACTTAATTTTTAGCTTTATAATACCAAGCTTTATTTTTCATATTTTAAGACTGTTCAGACAGATGCCGTTATAAATTGAAATAATATATAACGTTAAATTGTTAATAATGAATAATAAAAAGAAATAAATAGCATGGATTGAAATCACTTCGTATGTTACATAATACATAGTTTATCGTATTTTATTTACTATCAACTGTATTTTTAACTATCTTTATTGTGTTTTCTTTATTCTATGACAATCAAAATGAATTAAATCAAATATGTAATGTTATCATGATCGCTTAGAATAAATACTCAGTAATTAATCAAAATGATCAGTAACTAATTCGATAAATAGCCAGTATACATGTGGTCAGTCAATAAAATAAACGGTCAGGTATTTATAAAAAACGGTCAGTTTTTTAATTAAACCTAATGTAATATGGCCATTTGGCAATTATTTACTGACCAAAAATATCAGTCAATCATTAAATATTTATTTCTAACCATTTATCGAATTATTTGACAAAATTATACTTGATAACTTTGTTATTTACGAGCTGTGTGACACAATTAGTGAAATATCAAAGTAAATAATTTAAATTTTAAATACATAATGAACATACATAATGTTAAAATCGATGTTTTATTACAATTCAATAGCGGATAGCATACCATCAACTCCGATTACTCTACAGTACCAACGAAACCAAAACGATGTGAATGTTGTTCTGTTAAACATAATGACATTTTTTATCGATGGTTCATCATCGCTGTTAGAATATATTTATTTACTTATTATAAACTTAATTTATTCGGCAATAATTTGCTGACCAAACATAATTATTAACCGACCATTTGTTATTTCTTACTAACCATTTATTAATCGAATTAGTTACTGACCAAATAATTAGTTACCCACTTTGTATTATGGCAAAAAATAACTACTTTTGTTAGATTAATCTAATTTATATGAAAACATACTGCTTAGTATATAACAGTAATAGAACGAAAATCTAGGCGTCTTTCTGACACGATAAATTAACGTGTCAAATTTTTCTGAAAACACTTTTGAAAAGATCCTTTCTTTACACCTCACCTTGAAAGCTCACCGTTCTCTTTATTATAAAGAAAAAGCTTCTCTAATCATCAATCAATATCCGGCAGACTTTTCACTTTTCACTTGGATCAGATTTTTTCATAAAGCTCTAGCGCGTTTAATCCTTTCTTGGTTTTTTCGTTTGGCAGTTTCCTTCCTCCGTTGTTTTTCAGAAGGGAAAATACTAATGATGGTAGTTTTGAACTATTTGAATTAGGGATTTAAGAGTTTTTCTTATAATACGACCATTAGTCGTTCCCATATTTTTATCGCTAATGGACGCGGCCTATTAATATTTTTCATCCAAATGACAAGACTAAATCTTCGCTCGAAAATAATGCTAATGTGACTGATTCAGCATCCATCGCTACACCAATATCGGAATGCTAAATACAATAATCAATCCATTATAATTAAATGTAGCCGAAGCCATATTTTGTTTGCGAGAATTGAAAGTTATACCGCAGTGGTATGTGGCACAACGAAGAGCTATCTATTACATTTATTTGCTAAATAATTTTATGTTATAGCTGTTATTTTTGTAAAACTAACACAATTTATTTTGTACTAATTCTACATTTTTTTTCAAACGACCAAGAGCGGTTTCGTTCATTGGTAGTAGAGCATTCACCCCCTTATCCTTGTCTTTGTAGATAATATGTACCACAATAAACCGTGTAAATGAAGCCACGAAAAAAATATAAAATTTTCATGGAAAATAAAAATAAAACCCAGTGAAAAGAGATTTGCAGGTATGTTCCTAAAAACGCATAAAAGAACATAATACCTGGGTATACGATGATTTTATTTATTTACTATCAGAATATAAAATAATACAACATAATAATAATTATAAACATATGAGAAATTTTTGTAAAATATGTAGGTACCTTCATAATTATGCAAAAAGTATTTATAAGCAGAATATTAGTTTTTAATTGTGCGTTTATTTTCTTTAGTAATTCAAGACATGTTTTACAGTTAAACGATAAAAGCTTCATAGGTGCACGTCTAAAAATAGAATTGTGGTCAACTGTTTTTTGTATATAATGGTCCAAAGAAACAATAAATTGTCTGTCCCTGTCTACAGCAGGTACAACATATGAGCTAAAGGGAGAACACTATACATTTATTATTATAACATAATATATAAATCGAAAATAATTTGGTACTAGCCCGCCGGAAACTGTTTTTAAAGTTCATCGGATAAGAATTTACATTTTAATAAAAAATATTTTTATTGGTCAGGATTCCTGGATTGGAAGCCCTAATTAGCAGTAATGACATTAGTAATTTACTGTTGCTTCTAATTTTGTCGTTTTGTCGACATAAAGTATACATAATATGTATACATATCAATTATAAGACATATCGATCGTTAGACAAATCCAAAAAACAAAATTTAATTAAATATGCAGCTATATGTAAAACTTTGCGATCTATTTGATTCAGTACTCAAAAATGCCGCCAAAACTGCTAAGGCAGATAAAATTATTTATATTTAACTGATTTTTGCTGTCACAAAAGTATGTAAAAGCTATGACGTATATTGCACTGAAATAAAAGATATCTAGAGTGTTGTTATAATATAATTATCTTTGCATTTATAAACCCGATGAACACTCTGGACATGTTTACATGTCCAAGATTTTATCTCGTATTTCTGTGCCAAACTAGAAAGAAACACTTTTGAATGTATGCTTTAAAAATAGTTTAATCCTTTAGATAGAGAAATTAGGCAACAGATCATGAAAATGTTAAGTAGAACACAAGGAAATGTATTTTTGAAAAGAGCTCTCGATATTCAGTATTTTGAATTCCTGCTTTGAACTGACGATAGGCAGCATTAATCGTCATATGTATTAAACATACTTGTGCTTGCTTGTCTGCGTGTTGGCGGTGTATATGAAGACTGGCAGCAGCTATTTGGCTTGCAAAGTCGTAGATTAAATATTTTTCAGCTTCTCCGTTTTCTTCGATTTATTTTAGCGAGAATGGGACGAGTTTAGTTTACTTCTTGATGTATTTGGCATAACTTATATATATTTCACACAATTTTTCATTTTTTATTGTTAAAATTGATATATTTTTAGTCATAGTGAGCGTTTTAACAGATCAATTGACTTAAAATAATAAGTTAAAAAAAATTATGTCCAATTTTTAACATTCATCTAATAACGTTTGTTCACAGTAATTGTTGGCTTCCTATAAATTTATTATAGCTAATAGTTTGTTTTGTAGTCAGTTTGCATCATGAAGCTACAAAATAATAAACTCATATCAGACTCTTCGCTTTTCGTTTTATTAAAGTGATCATCGCAGCTTAAATTACAAAACTTCATGCAGTATACTGCATACGTGTGTATGAGCCAAAATGTATATGTGTGACATTAGGTGTTGCATCAAACATAACAACTTTCATTTTTATCAAATATAATATTTAAAATTATATAAATAATTTAGCTCTATTCGTAAAGTATTTACTACAGACTCTAAAACGAGTATTTTATTTGAGGTATATCGATCAAAAAGGTTTTCTGCTAAAGTGAACCGTTTTGAATACTAAATTCCTAGAAAACCCAATTCAGCATACCACATAGAGATAACAACAGTGTTGTTCAAACAACTAATTTCTATACTTCTAACGTTAAGTTTATGTGTCGTTTTTATAATAGTGAAAGACTATTCCAAATTTCTCTTGTTTAACAGTTCGTTTGTATTGATAGTTCATATTCATTTGTTTTGATATTTCAAAAAAACTAAAGTTATTTTACCCAAATAGCATAATGAAAACAGTCTTCAAGTACACGATTAACAATACATTTAAAAACGAACAAATCTTTCTTTTGGGAGGATACAAGACACGATTCGGAAAAGGCTAGTTCTATGCAAATCCTTCTCTTTACGTCTTCTAAATACGCTCACAGACATCCATGCCTTTAGATAAATAATCATAAATCGATTGAAAAGGCAATGTATGAATGTTTATATATTAGAAAATTAGGAGATATATTGCGTAACCGAGAGAGTAAAATACCCAAGAACATTGAGCATTTGGCCATGATAATTAAACTATATCACAATTATACGTGAAGCTTTGTTTAATTCAATTGGAATGTCAATGAGTTTGCGATATCTCATTCGGAAGACTGTCTCATAAAAACGCTCTGCGAATGCCTGGCGTTGAAAGTTTCAAAGTTCTGTTGGTCTACACATATTTTACATTTACAAACTAACTACTTACATTACGTTGAAAAAAATAAACACCTAAACCTCAATTGAGAATTTATGCAATACATTTAAAGTGTTCAGTGAACTATTACGCTTTATTCATACAATTGAAACGTACTTTAAAGGGTAGAAAATGAACTTTATGAGTTTCATAAAAATGAATTGTTATAGTAGATGTTAAAGTTATACTTGTTATCATTTCTTTAAATATATTTATATTACTTTGACTCATTAAATGTGTCAGATATGACAGGCTGTACGCGGGATAAGGGTGAGTGAAGAGTTTTAGATTATATGACCATGATATTTTCACTCGTGACGATTTTGATGTGACGAAACATTGCTGTAATTGATAAAAACTAATTAGCTTGGATTTTGAAAACGTTTGATTTGATTAGAGATTGCTTTACAATTTGATTTCACTAATTGTATGGTGTATTCAAGGGATTGAGTGACGTACTTAACCAGGATCCCTTTTTCAATAATTTAGTTCATCTCAACTAAAACGCAATATATTATTTTCAAAACTGTATTAAATATTCACTAAATGAGATAACATAATGAAACTGACATTTATTGTCAATTAAGTATTAAAATAGCAACCATCAAATGGAGAATAAAGATATGGCTAGAGCCTTACATTGACTACTCCTGAAAGAAGATGAGGTGTTGAAAGACGGCAACTTTGATAGACGGAGAGGGTATTACAAGACTTACGAGGGCTGGGAGTCAGCGATTTGCGTCGGAAGGTAAAGCGGGCAATTTTCGAGAAGAATGAAAAGGTTGTATGACGTCACTGGCGCCTTATCCACCCTAATCAGTAATAAAATGCCTTTATCAATTAAGACGTTTTTTATCTTCAAATCAACTAGATTTTATAAATTAAACAATGAATAAATAAATAAAGCTCGACCTTCGGAGAAAAATTTTACCTTCCCTGCCCCTCACCATTTAATGCATCACTATTGAAATCATCATTATATTTCATTTATTTTTAGAATCTTCATTTTGCATATTTACATTAGTTTTTGTATACTCATATTTTGTGTATTGTTCAATATCTCTCGTGTAGTTTTACTCGGTCCGTGAATGTATAGAGTAGATTAATTTATTTTTAGTATTTACTGCGTTATTATGCTTCATAGTACAGTGCTTAACGTCGTTGGCTACGGTTACGGATGTACGACAGTCTCATAAATTGATTTTTATGAAACTGTCTTAACCGGTTTATGGATTTCTGTTCGTAGGCTTGAATGTTTGTGATGTCTAAAATTCCCTCCCACCCATCCAAACCTAAAAACGAGGCAAAACGAAAGCGATAAGCTAACCAACCACTAGTCCTGTCCTAGCCCTATCCTTCTATCCATACTCTCTTCGAAAAAGAAAGGTTTAACAACCGATTAATAAGCATTTCTCGTGGAAATTTTCTGTTGAGATACTTCCATTAGGAGGCGGCCTAGAAATTTTGAATTTCGTCATAGCAAAAATTATACATCTCAAATTTTTATAATTTAAATAAAATTTAAGTACAGAATTACAGTTTCATAATACTATAAAAGAAAAGTAGACCATTTAAATGATGATTGCCACATTTTACAGATACGTCCATTTTCCGCTGTTAATACTCAATGGATAAAAAAATGTGACCGCTGTTATACAGTTCTCAATATGTTTTATAAACGGAATTATAAAATTCCTTAGCGAGAAACGCGAATTGCGGTTTTTATTAAATCGTGTTTACATTAATGCGAAATAAGCTCACGTAAAGTTTGAAACGGAAAAGCTCTTCTTAATACACTTGAAGAACGATTTGAAGCCACATTAATCTACCACACGCAAGCGCGATCTAACTCTCTATACATTAATTTTATTAATAGAGTTACACTAAAAATAACTCCCTGCGGACATATCTTTTTACAGCGGTGATGAACCATCAATAAAAATGTCAGTATTTTTGATAGAACAACAATCACAATGTTTTGGTAACGTTGGTACTGTAGAGTAAATGCAGTGGATAATATCGTCATTATTCTTTCAACACTAAATCGAAAAGATGACATTTTGAGTTAGTTATACTATAATTTTCCTTATTTATAACTCTACCGTATAAAAGAATAAACTTATTTTTCACAGTTTTACAAAAGAACACTTTTGTACAAACAAACCAAATGGAAAAGATATAGGATTTCAAACATTTGACAAACTTCAACGTCAAAAGTCTTCAAAGTCCAACTACTCAAAACTAGTATTTTTCAGTTAGTGTATTCCTCCATAACAACGACGATATGCTATCCGTTATTTAATTATAATAAAAAATCGGCTTTAACATTGTGAATATTCATTATGAATATATCAATTTAAATATATAACTTTGATATTACACTGATTGTGTCACATCTAGTAACACAGCCAGTAGATAACAAAGTTATCAAGTATAATTTTGGCATCACATTATTAGGTCAGTAACTTATTCGATAAATGTCTAGTTAATAATTATGTTTTGTCTGTAAATAATGGCCAAATAGTCAGGTCGGGTTAGGTCTAATTAAAAAACTGACGACTTAATTTAATAACTGACCATTTTATATAAATAGCTTACCGTTTATTGTATTAACTGACCAAGTGTATACTGACTATTTATTATTAATTACTGACTAAAAACTTTAATAGTTACTGACCCAATAAATAAAAAATGTAATACATAGAAATATAGTTCTTTATAAACTGCATAAAAAACATGTTGGCTACATCTAAATTTAGTCAAGTAATGAACCATTTCTAAAGTTCGTCTTTATACAATAAAAAAGGTACAGTAATGAATTCATTTTCTAGTTAGGTCAAAGTTCAAGCTATTAGACTGCCATCTATTGACTTGTATTCTATAATTATCGAATCAAACTGCGGGTATATGAATATTTAAAAAATAAAAATACATTCATTCTTTGCGCATGCTTGTATAAATTTAATTTGTGGTTCTATTTTAATTATTTTGAATTTTTCATATTTTTAGCATTCTGAAAAATGTTCTCACTCAATGAATTTAAGTTATTAATAATACCCAATTGGATTTTTAATATATACAGTGATAAAATGGTTAACTCTTTATACTTTATACATTTTATCATAAGAACTGTAACAAGACTTAGCTTCAATTGTTAGTGTTCAACGATTGTATTAAGGCAAGTGTAGGAGTGGATAAGTATTTAGCTAATGACTCTCACTGAGCGACGCTTTTACCAACACATAAGAGGTTGGTGGGACAAGAATGATTATAGGCGTATTTTTATCTACAGCTATTTACAATTTACTTCGTACATAAAATCCATGTTTAACCCTTTCTTACTCATGGTGTAATAATAAGTTACTTCGGTCTTTAAATCTTTGAATTATCTGTGAAATAGGTCATAATAAAATTTTGCTGTTTCTAAATACAATAGATCAACATATATTTTAAAATTAAAAACACATTATAGTTGACGTCTTCTTTTAATAATTAATCATAATTTGAAAACCTCGTCAATATAAAATTATATTATTAAGTTTAGTATAATAAAAGTTAGAATAGTATAGTTACAATCCAAGATGCATGACGTACCTTTATGCATTTTTTTTAAACGGCACCAAGATACATCTCGATTAAAATAATTACTTAATACTACATAAAACCATATTTCACTTTTTGAAATTGTCGTTTCGCTTTATAAATGCGTTTATATGACACAACCCACTTGGTAACGAAATGTGACTGCTTGAGATCCAGCATAAAAACGGAAAGGTTAATCAGAATTGTTAATTTTATATAAGATATTTTTTATGAGTATTTTTATTTAATAGAAAAGATTGCTAGCGTTTTCATAAACGACAGTGTAAAGTCAGTGTCATAAAATAGTATGTAGATAGACGAAAGAAAATTACGCTAATAAAATAAAATTTCAAAGCAAAATAAAATTATTCATTTTTTCTCGACGATGTGTGTTTGAATGAAACATTATAAATGTATCAAATCATGAGATTTATAGATAAAATAATTGATAATAAAAACATACATATTTATTTCAAATATTAAAGAGTAACTGTAAAAACATGCTTGATTCCAATTTTGATTTTTAATGGAGCATTTTAACAAAATATATTTAATGGATATTTATCTTAAAAGTAGAAAACTTCTATTTTCCGAGAAGATAAGGATTGCTGGATACTGGTGTAGCTGAGGGTTAGCATATAAGGGGTTTAGTCTTACTCGGGTTCGCGGTCCAGAACTATAATCCCCGGTTAAACACTTCTATACATTAATTTTACAATCGATTTATAAATTTGTATCTAAAGGAATGATTCAATAAAATTATGAATTGTTGAGATTTTGTACATTTCTGACGTGACATTATATAGTGACGAAATACATGGAAATGTACTCAATCCCAACAGTTCAAAAGTGATATTAAAATTCTATCAAGTACCCTCAGTTGACATCGTAAATTAAAATCCTTTTTTATTTTGCTGCCTATTCTAAGTACTCTATATCAGCGGCGAGCATGTCTTTAAAGAAGTTTCTTGAAAAAAGTAATTTACCAGTTTATTAATTATGATCAACCAATCAATTTTGCGTTAATTTCTTTTTCGACTAATGATCTTCACCACCTGCTTTAGAGTGAATTAATGAGTTTACGAAGTTTTATCGATAGCATCTTTATTGTACAAATTGATAAAAACTGGGAGAGGCTTTGATTGGTGATTACGCAATATAACTAACATTTTTATTACAATATGAAAACAAAGCTCTCTTTAAGTTTGTTTTAGTTAGTAAAGAGATGAGGCAAGGGACAAAAAGAGAAACTGAAAAAACGGAGGATCCATATGATAGAAACATTTATTTAAATACTTCTTAATAACTAATGTTTGTTGGTCTTGTAAGACTGCTATGATAACTGCTTTCCAAAAGTATGAATTGAAGACCTTGGCCTAAAAACAACAAATTTTTACTATTTACCATTTTGATTTTATTGTAATCTCGATTCCCTCTTTATGACTCCATACAATTATGCAAAGATATATTTTAAAAAGTCCCTTAAAAATATGCCACTTTTCTAAAAACATAGAATAGTCCAGGCCATTCTGTATGAACACAGTAAAGGTTTTTTAAAACCAAGATATTATTATGTTTTTACGTTCTCTTGAACACAATGAGTTTTGTGACATTATCTGTTTTTAGGAAAAGGTCTTCAATTATTTCATGTGTATGAAAACGTTTTTTTTTGTGCTTTCGTAAATTTCGTGTCCATTTGTAAAGAGTTTCATCATATAACTTTACGGATAGTAAGCAAATATTTTTTTATAAACATAACAGATAAATTTTCCAGCATAACTGTTTCAATTTTTAAATTATTAATAAATTTAACTAGTAGAGCCAAAAGCCAATTGCTCAATTTCATCCATTTGTTCGGGGTCAAACGTTTGAATCCTAAAATGGAGTTATACAAACTTAAATTATTCCATTGGTTTATAGATCTTTCAAAAAAGCATGGATTTATGTGATGTATTCATTTCTCTTCACGTACCTTCTTTGTTAACCTGAAATACGGGTTACAGAGCTATCGATTAGCTAACTATCAGGACTTTCGTGATCAATTTTTTCATTATTGGTAATCTAATTGTCGGCCTCTATGGTCCAGTTGTAACAACTGTACCCTAACTTGATGGTTCTGGGTTCAAACCCTGGCAGACATTGTCATTTTTTTTAAAAAAAGTGAAATATTTGAGGCATTGGTGTTTTTTCCTAGAGTTGATCTCGAGTGTCGATAAAAAAACCTCATGAAGTTGATATGAAATAAAAATTCAAAATGTCTGGCGCTTTGAGTATTATCCGTAATGCAATTTTTTAATAAAATTTAAAGTATTTACTCTTGGTGAAAATGGTGGGTGGATGAGCATTATATTCTTTTGTAACATTTAATAAAACATATTATAACTCGCTAAGCGAGTCTTTTTATGGCCTTTCAGCTTATTTTACGTTTCTTCTAAAGTTATAATTGAATCAATCATATATTTTTTCTTTTAATAATACTTTGTTACGTAAGATTTACGAAATCTTGGAAATGTATTAACTTATCTCCGAGTTATTTCATTTTTTAAGATTTCCCCATCAAAAGTCAATCTAAAACTGAATTAACATTCGGCGCACCCACACTTGAAAAATAAAAATATTTTAAACCGATATAACCCAGAGTTTATTTACCTATTCGTTCGTGATTCTAAATGGCTTGTCAGGATTTTTTCGGCGTTGCTTCATCCCTTCAGACGGTCCCTCCACCCACCCAATACTGCGGACCCTCACCCCCAGAGCCTCCGCCGCTGATGCCCCCTGAGCCTCAAACCATGCGCCTTATCGTCTGCCCTTGGATGTCTCGCAGTGTTCCAATGACCTAGGTGAACGTACCGCTAATTCGAATACGAATCCATCTTCACACGACTTTCATTTTGGCTATGCCGTGGAGTATATTTGACGCATTGTGTTATCATTCTTTAGCATCTGTAATGGATTGAAATTCACGTGTAATTCGTGAAAGTTTGTGACGCTTCTTTCCAACTACTTTGTTTGAAACGTGACATTCAAACTACACAATGAATAAATCAATCACAATCCATCTAAACTATATGATACATCAATATTTTAAAGTAGAGTAACAAAGACATTAACCCTTTCGTATCCACGGTGTAACAATGACTTACTTCGGCCATTAAACCGTTAAATTATCTGTAAAATAGGTTACATAAAAAATTGAAAAATTTACTATTTTTAAATAAAATAGTTCTACATATAATTGAAAATTAAAAATACATTATAGTTTACGCATTAGTTGTATAATTAATCATCATTTTAAAACCTCGTCAATTTTACCATCGAAAAATACGAAATTATTGTCAAGTATTAAGTTTAGTAACAATCCTAGATGCATGACCGTACCGTATGCAACCGTTTTGTTTCAAACGGCACCAAGACACGTCTCGAGCTTGTTATACTATGAAGAATTTAGATTCTTGCGTCTTTCGATATTTTAGGTTTTACATACAAAACAAGGTTTTACAAACAAAATGTGACTTAAATAATTACTTAATACTACATAAAATCATATTTCATTTTTTGAAATTGTCATTTCGCTTTATAAATGTGTTTATATGATGAAACCCACACGGTAACGAAATATGACTGCATGATTGTTTTAGCATGAAAACAAGAAGTTCAAAAGGTTAAATTGACAAATAAAATTTAATCCTCTTCTCGAAAAACAATCAATTTGATTTGCATACTTCTCAAATTATTAACAACAAAATAATCATATATCTATTAGTGTGGCTTACTGTTGAAAGGTCTGATATCCAATTGAACAAATTGCAATATTCAATCAATAACCACAATGTTAAACTAAACAGCATACATCAATAAGTAAGTATTTTGTAACAACTGAGTTTTGATAAATGTATTCCACGAACCAATTTCAATATAATTTCATAAATGCCACACATCATCAACAATCTGATTACTGGAAATAACTAACAGTCGCAGCTTTAAGTATTATAAAAAAGGAGCTTATTATTTTATGTCAACAATGACAAAAAGTTTATTTATTTTTTCAAGAGGTTTATGTAAAATTATTCTACTATTTCAGCACTCTGTCAGCTTAAGAATTTTGATATGGTAATATTTTTTTCAAATTTTATATTGTTAACACGACAAAATGTTTACAAACATAATATAATCAATATTTTTTAAAATTATAGTTACATAAGTCTTAAGGGTATTCATATAGCAGGTTACTAAATCTATTTTTCGATATATTAAGTAGACTACATATTTTTTCATGGCCTAGTTCACTTCTAATACAGATGTCTCGTGGTCAAATCCCCATACGGACAGTTTCATAAATTGATTTTTCAATCATTTTATGTATTTCTCTTCGTAGACATGGATGTTTGCGATGTCTATAATTCTCTCCCACCCATTCAATCCCAAAAATTGGGTGTAGCGAGAGTGATTAGCTAACCACTAGTCCTGTCCTAGCCCTATCCTCTATCCTACTCTATTTTAAAATAATGGTTGAGGAACTAAATATCAAGCAGCTCTCATGTAAAAAATTCTGTTGAAATACCTCCATTAGGAGTCCATATGCTCCACATTGTTAGCGGATACGGTATTTTTTTCTACAAAGTTGTTGGTTGATAAAACACAGTGGCTTTCTTTTGATACTGCTATATAACCTAGCATCTTTAAGATAACATTGTTATCCGTAATTATATTTATAATTTAAAGTTGTGTTAGGCAACCTTTTTCTTCCACGGCACACCACAAAAAAAGTACATATAAAAAAGGTATCACCAGGCATTTGCAGTGAATTATTCTCTTTCTCGATCAATTACATGTAAAATTAAGGATGCAAGCGAGATATAAGAGAATGCTGGCGTTTTCTCTTTTATCCAACTTGCTTGGTGAGCAAGTGAGGTTGTATGATAGAGATACATCTACTGCACGCCGACACTGATATCAATCTTTTCATTTGATAAATATACGAAATAAGCGAATTATATACAAGGACAGAGTATTGGATACAAGAAACAAATTATTTGTTTTTTTGTAACGAAGCAACGCACCGCGGCACACCTAGCATTTATCTCACGGCACAGCAGTTTCGGAGCACTGGCTTAAACTACGCCGAAAAATTTGGAAGTATATGTATTTGCAATCTATGTATTATACCAACAAAATGCTCATATATCACCAAGTATATTGAAGATGATGATGATGAAGCATATGGTGTCCCAATTAACAGACGTTAATGATGCAAAAGTCGTCGAGATGCTTGGAGCACTAGCTACAAACATGGGGTGTGAGTCGATTCGACGGAGGAGATTGCCAAAAGAAATTTATTTAATTAACTTTGATTAACGAAAGTGATTTATTACAAAACTGCTCTAGAAGTTTTATAAACGCAAAATAATAATATGTAATGATTTTAATTTTTAATTAGAATTATACAAAACAATATTTATTTTCAACATCTAATGATCTAATGTTGCATCTCAACAAGAACCGTGTGACGAAAATTGTTGTTATTTAGTTGCATAACCGTAAGGAAATAAGGATGGGTCTAGAAAAGGAATAACAATAAATATAACACTCTTTTTGACAATCGTCTTCGGTATGGTTGCACCTGGACGGTAGCTTCAACAAATTAGAAGAAGGTGATTTTATTAACAATTGCAGTCTTGACATCTGGCTGAACATACACTCTTTTTTAATATGATTATTATTATAGTGCATGGTGCATGCTACCATGTCTCGAGCTGTTGCGCTGTGGAAAACACCTTCAGTAATATAATTCCAATTGTTGAATGATTGACGCGATTGAACTGTAGGTAAACGATGACGTGTGACGATTATGTAATTCCGAAGAGATTTGTGCAATTCCGGGCGCGACAACTGGATATCCAGTTCGACGGGTGACGACAGAATATCGGTCGTTCCCTTGGCCGTCCACATGTACCGTCGTCGGTTGTCTGTGTTCTGCTTTAGTCATCATGACTTGCCTTTTCAGAGCGTTTACCTGTATTATAAAGTATGCAGAGTTCGCGTCGTATAAATCGGTCAACGATTGAATTTGCTGACTGCTTTTGTATTGGTGTTAGCTTTTATAAATATAATGTTTGATAAATAACATATTATTTGTCAGTTCACCTCGTGTACAATGATGACTCGACATAAATACTCTGACAAAAATATTAACAAGTATAATGTTTTGTAAATCTGCAGCGTCATATACATGACGCTGCATATCCGATACCGACACACATCCTGTAAGAAGAGTGTGAAATCGTAACAGGTAGTGGTATTTAAAACGCTGTAGTGCCCTAGAAAGAAATAGCAGTGTTTGTTAATGGAACACTTTTTAATACGGTTTAGTTTTATATTTATTTTCAACTCTTAAACAAAGGGGTATCGCTTACCTCTTTTGGTTACAATAATACACGTGTTTATTGTGAAGATTCTCGTCGATAGTAACTTACTCGCTACTTGCAACTAACCCCACACGAACTTGTAATTCCGTTCAACAGCAGTCCACTACAAAGTTCTGCGGTGAGCTTTTATTTATACATACAGAAGCGTGCGCAGTAGAGATAAATTCCACAATATGGCATAACTGCTCGTTTTCAAGACCCACCTTCAACGGTTTAAGACACATATGGGCAATGTTACTATAGTCAATAATTTCTGAAAGATATAATGAGATTGAATGTTAACAAATCTTAAAGTATTGTTTGCCCGCTCTCTCTTTCATGCGCGTAGGTTTGTATTAAATGATACAACATAAGACAGCAATATAAAACGGTTATACTCGATTTCGATATTTGAATAGGCGCTGATATTAAATAATTTTTTGCACAGATACCTATATGATTTAAAGCAGTGATATCCAAAGTAAAAAATTTACCATTCAAGACATCACATTTAAATTTACATTTTTTTATTATGCTGTTACATTGTTATTTTACATAGGGGGTTCATGGACAGATATTTTTTTTAAGAAGGGTCCATGGGCATAATAAGTTTGGAAACCACTGGTTTCAAGTAATACCCCACCAAATTTTCTGTAATGGAAATATTTTTTTGAATTTTTTTACCATGCACGCCTCGCACCCAATGTTAAGCATAAAGACTCAGGGTGGAGAAAATCTCAAAAGAAGAAAGTATTAAATAAAGAGCCATTGAAGATTAAATTGAAACTGTTTATTGAAAGTTTTAGTGCAATGATCTTCTTACATTAATTTAACTTCTTAAAGAATAAAATGTTTTTACAGCCGGTATTTACTTGTCTCTCTTCACTTTTATGTTAATTCATGGCATTTAGAATATCAAAACGCACCTTACTCATTTTTTTCGAAAATATCAGTTGGCTCAATACACTTCTCATGGCTCAAATAGTAATAAGAATAAAAATGCAGGGATTCTTCACGATTTTCGTAACCATGATCATTCATATTGTGGGACTCGTCGTGTAACTTATATTAACAGACGACGGCTGACTGACGAGTAAGGACTGAATGATTGAGCTGGAACATGACTAGTGGTTAACTACTAACTCTTGCTGCGTCCTGGTAACCCTAGAAGGAGGTAATTCAGACATGACAGACATTCACACATTGTAACACAAATTCATAAATCGACTGGTAAAACAATTTATGATACTTTCCGCACTGGGGTTCGAGCCAGTGAATACTACAACCGAAACCAACGACGCTAACTCGCGGCATTCGTTTCATTCGGCCTGCAGCTATTCTGACCAGTCCTGATGGAAAATATTGTAAACATACATTAACTTATATACAGACAAGCAAAATTAAAAATGCTGTTATTATTAAATAATCAACTCAAAAGTATATTTTCATATGGTCCTCAAAATATTTACAAATCGGAACCTTCTTCCGAAAAGTTTGAGTACTCGTGATATTTAATATAAAAAAAAATTTTCAGCAAGTCACCATTGTTCGTTTATAGCATAATTAATAAAAAATAAGCTTAGTAACACTCTCAGCCAAAAAATTGTAGCAATATTATCCCCTAAAGAAAATCTAACCGAAAGTATCATAAATATCGAACAAAAAATGTTTTCGGTAACAGAATAATTTGGGTTGTTTTTGAAGCCTGATATTGTAGTGATGATAAAAGCCATCAAAACTCTCCCAATTAATTCTTTCCTTTTAAAATTTGCGCTTACAAAGTACAAAGTAGGGTGCGTGACCTTGAGCCGCCTGCTAACCTAACCAGACAACAGCCTTATCAGTTCGTGTAAAGAATCTTTGGGGTGGATTTTTAATAACGAGATAATTGTTGAAAATAAATATAACATATTTGATTGAATTTATTGCATTCGATGTCAAAATTTCAAAAGAAGATTGTTGGATGACTAGGTAAACAATGGTTTATAAAAATCAGAGACTGAATCCAATGAAGTATACTTGATTTAAATGCTTTATAATCGACGTTGTTTTGGCCTATACTCTCAAAATTTAAATTGTTCAGGAAAGAGTAAAAACTGTTTTTATCGAAAACATTATAATATGGTGATTTTCGTTATGAACCTTTGAAATGCACTCCTGTAAATTCGCATGTTTCCAGATGCGGGATTATGCGTAGAAAGTTTCGATATAATAGTGGCTTACATCAAGTGGCCGGGTCAGAATTTTTAAACCTAAAACCGATGTAAAATTTCCCTTAACCCTTCCAAAAAGTGGTTGGCCAATCATTTGGCCGAGACCTTCTCTGTCGTATTTAAAATGAGAACCAATCATTTACTCATTTCGGTAGTTTTTGAGGGTTACATTAATTGGCTAAAACACCTTCGACTGTTATTACTTGACTTGACTTAACTGTCAATTTTTAAAATACATTTTTTGTAGAACTCCCTCATTTTTATAATGGTCAGGACAGATTTCCTAACCCGACTTATATTTTCAATCATTAAACTATGTAGTTTTACCAAGTAAATTCCAGCTAGATAAGAAAAAAAAGAATTTTTACTTTACATTATATAAAATATACAATATGAAGTCGTTTTTATTTCGTCATCTAAGCGAAATTGTTTATAATTCTGCAATAAAAAAATGTTAATCGCAACATAATTATTGAAAAAAAAAATGAAATACGTAGCTTTTTAAAAGTTCCAGACAAGACCGACATTTACCACTCCACCCTATTTAGTATCCTATTCAATGGCCTCTTTACATAAGCGCATGCGCCTTTCAAAAGTTTCGCGCTGAGAATAAATTTTACAACAGACGTTTTGCGCACGCTATGTGGACATTTTTATGATAAAGCTTTTTTTCAGTGACGTCCCCGAATATATCATCGACAAAGCACAAAAGTGTTAAAAAATTTTTGCAATTTTTGTAACGAACATTGCTATTTCTTGAGCAAAATTTTCATATTACCTAGACATACTTAATCTACGTGAATATTTCAAACTTAATGTTTTTGAACTTTTAAATTTTTAATGTGACACATAAATATAAAATCCTTGACATATTGTACAAGAATATCATGTATCCTTTTTTCGGTGAATTGTTTCTCGTGCGTCAGGTTTTCCTTAGCTAAAGATACATCAAATTATTTCGTAAGTTGAAAAACGTCAGGTAATTAATATGGAGATATGAAAATTTTTGTAATGAAATGTTGCAATGGAGAAGGGGTGAGATTGAAAGAAGTATAATGTGGACAATGGTGATACTGATATTTTTTTAAACCATATTTGCTACCTATTTGGAGCATATGGCCATCACGCGGTTCCTCCAAGCTTCTCTGTCCCCGCCAGTCTCCTCGCTCCCTCCCAGGTCATCCCAGCGTCCCGTAGCTCCACCGAATACATCCTATGGATGGTCATCAGCGGCCTTTCATGGCGACGGAATCCATCTGGTTGGTAGAAGAGACAGGCAGGAATCAGGCTCCAGTGGGACATCGTCTTTTTTTTATTTTGAACGTAATAAGAGGCTGGTCCGTCCGCTCTCTTACCTCAGAGTTCCTGACAAAATCAAACCACCGTACCCCTAGTATTCGCCACAAAGATCTGCTTTTCAAAGCACAGTATACGGTTTCACTGTGCTTTGGTGAGGTGCCATGACTCGCAATTGTAAAGCAGCACCGTCAGAATGCACGCGTTGAATAAGTGGCATTTGGTTCTGACCGAGTACAACCGTGAGTCCCAGACTTTCCACATTGAGTTAAAAGTTGCTCCAGCTGTCCCTAATCGGATTGTGAGCTCTTTACATGGATTACCATCTCCCGTGATGTATACCCCAAAGTACCTGAAGCCGTTGACTCTCTCGATGTCTTGAGTGTAGTCTGGGTCTGGACAGAAACTGTTGCAGAGTACATTGGTTTTACTGGCATTGACTTTGAGGCCAATGTGATACGAGTTGCTCTGTATCCTCGGTCCACACCTCACCTCGGTCAGTTGGAATTGACTTCCTCAGGATGAAGTCGAAGATTATTGTGAATTACGAGAAGGCCTTTGATAGCCCGTACTGGCCTTCACTATGGCACATATCAAAACTGTACGGAATCCCAACCAAGATTGTTGCCATCATCAAATGCATGCACGAGGGTAGTGAATGCTGTGTTAGAATCGGTGACTTAACGACAGAATGGTTTGGAGTCTCAACAGGGCTGTGTTCTGTCTCCGTTTCTCATTATAATAATCTGATAATTATATAGGTATATTATTTTGGTGTTGTTATGGCATAAGTTGATATATCCGTTTTTGTCAAGTTTTATGTTAGTCATTATCCATTTAATTTGAATTTTTGTTAATTTACCTAGTTTCATATTTCTACTATCGTAAGCTATGGTAAAACTAACACATCAAATTCTACCATATCGTCACAGATTTCGTTTCAATATACGTAACAGAAATTCGAATATGAAATAAAATTGAGTCTCACTATAGATCAAAGAGTCCCAATATTTGAAAAGAATTGTGGAGCTGTTGATAAAGTGACTACCATTTTTAAACTAGTTTTCTTTTAAATATTATAGCACTAATACTTCTACGCTACTGGACATACCGTATTCTTTTAACAAGAAAATATAAATTCGTTTTAACAGGTTTTATTTTTCTTTGATTATATAAACTACAATATTGCCTATTACAAGAATATTGCCTATTATTAACTAATCATCTCAATAAACAGTTGCATTTTGCTCTAGCTATTATGTAGTATATAACACACATTTTTTTAACAATTGTTTTTGTTTTTAATTAAAACGAATGCAGTAAAGAACAACTAGGCAATAGCTATCTGTATCAGTATAGAATGTATAGTCGATTTTAGTACATATGTATTGATAGTTTCAATCAATATATTGTACCCAACGCTTTTGGTACCTGAGACGTTTTCATACATTCATACGGCAAAAGTACATTTTAAAGTGTAGATTTCCCAATTATTATATTAGGAAATGGCACATTTGTACATAGTCTACAACAAGACGTAGCCCCAAAAAATATTTTGTTTTGAGTTCAAGTAATAAAGGTTTTAAATGTGATGTGAAATAACTGAAGCTACCAGTGAAATGTTGTAGAAAGCACAGTGACGATTTGTGCAGCACTTCACACCATAAATACTCTTTGTCGCTGTAACATTTTTCCGACCATTGCTTTGGCGCCACGCTGCACACATCAACAATAATTATTCTCTTATTTATTCTGTGTATATTGATTTAATCATTATCACTAGTAAGTATGAGTTTGTTCACTTTCATACAGAAGTAAATATTCTTCAATCCCTGGGTCAAAACGATAAATTATCCCGCATTAAGATATATCCGTACCTACAATATTTTAAACATTAATTATACATTTTTTAACTCTTTCACCTTTTTTGCGTAGCCACATTTGAGAAACGCCAACAATTCAATGTAATTCACCATTATCAGCTTCTTCCTTACTTATACCCTATATAATTTGTGTCTTACAAAAGCAGATTTAAAAAATGCCTCACTGAATAATGAAAACTAAAATAAATGAAACTTACTGAATAATACTGTAAACTAATGTTGTAAACATACAATATCTAAAAAGGTATTTTCTTTCTTTTTTTAGTCTTACATTTATGAATGACGTATTTATAGATAAAATTCTTACGAACCGAAGCTTACTATGAACACGAACGGATTTTATTCCTACGATATAAACTTTACAGTTTGTATGAGACGCGATACATTTTATAGGTATAATATTTGTATATACACTGAATATTGATTCTCTGAAGATGCATTCACTAACATTCAAAATATTTGTTTGTTTGTTTGTCCTCTATGCATTCCTTTACCATTCATCCGATTTCGACCAAACTTTGATGAGTTGTTGTGCGCACACTTCCAGAGAATGTGCTCAGCATCCTGCTTTATAACACCACATGTGCATGTTGGCCTATTCACTAAACTATTGACTAATTATTTCTAACCATAAAAAAACAGTATAAATATATTTTAAAGTAAATACAGTTGACTTTAAAGGTTTATTATCTGCAGAACTATGGTTCTGATTTCATACGCCATGTCGCAACAATCATACTAAAACACAATACTTTAAGAATTATTATAATCAAACTTTCATACATTTTCTGAATACGTTTCACAAACTGCAGTTAACCATTGACATGCTTGTGGTGAAAAGGCTAAAAAAATAATAAATATTTTGCAAATTAATTAGAAACATTGAATAATAACAATTTTATCGACGTGTGACTCTCTAATCAAAATCCTCTATCCCATATAATAAGTGGAGCCTTGAGAAAGCAACTCGTTAACTATTAATAATTTCCTAATGTCATAATTATTTTACTATCCCAAAAGAGCAGTTGAGTGACTAAACAATTATGTACGTTGAGATGCTATATGAGAAATTCAATATCTCTACATTGAGGATAGAAATGGCTTAAAATATATATATAAAAATACGTCGGGTCCGAAGTGCAGTGGTTAATGTTGTTGACTTCGGTTACGGAATTTCTGTTCGTAGGCATGGATGTTTCTGATATCTAGATTTCTTTCACGCTAATCTAGATAATCAAATAAGACTGCTGTCTTAGAAAAATAAAGCTTGATCAACTGAGTAACAAGCATAATATAAAATTGAAAATGAACTTCCACAAAATTACCGCCGAATCCATAGAAAAAAAGATTCACAAGCAGTTTTCGCAGAAAAGCTTCTGTTGAGATATCTCAATTATAAGTTCATATGCTCCACATTAGGAGCGAACAAAAATTATATGAAAATATTAAATAATACACTTATTACATTTTTTCAAATAAATATCATTCAACCATCATAACAGCTCTAGCGATGGCATGTTGCAAAAATATAGATCAACTACATGACGCGATTCTTGTGCGACTGAATACATTGCCATTTCTTACTCTAAGACCTATCAAATAAATATATTAGATAATTATTGATGAATTCAATAATAAATTTTATATTTTTACCCTAACTTAATGGAGTTCCACTAAGTGATCACCAATGGAAGCGATGATATAAGTTGATTAATGATTTTTTCATATTTTTTTCCATATCCGCTCCCAACGTGGAGCATATGGCCTCCTAATTGAGATATCTCAACAGAATTATTCTATAAGAACTGCTTGTTACTCAGTAGCTCATCCTATCCTTTTTCGAAGAGAGTAGGGCTAGGACAGAACTAGTGATTAGCTAATCGCTCTCGCTACGCTCAGTTTTTGAGTATGTGTGGTAGGGAGTTTGAGACATCACAAACACTCAGACTATGAATATAAATTCATAAACAAAAATAGCAAATAAATAAATAACAAATGATTGCACTTGGGAGAGAGAGTACTTTAGTGGTTTAAATGCGATTATATCAGAGCTTGTTTTAATCACTTAATGCTTTTTGTCAATATACCCATGATGTAAATTTAATGAACCAAAATATAATTAATGAAATCTAAAATATTCGTTTTAGTCTAAAAAGCTCATATTCTTGGTAAGTGAATATTTCAAAGTGAATTCAATTTAATATTTATTTCAATTTTTTACTGTTAAGAAATGAGCTTTTTTATAGGACCCCGTCGTTAACTGGTTACTTTTGTCGAGTCGGCGAACACAGCGATAGGTCACGTACCCTCTGAATAATATTTCTACAAGAAATGCTCGTAAAACATGTTTCTTGTCGAGATTGTATCGCCATTTTAAATAACCGCCGGTAATAGTTTAAGTCGTCAAATAATAGTAAAATCTCTTCCAATTTTTTTACGGCTGCGGTAAACTTTTATATAAAAAATTTTCTCTGTTCGAGAATAGTCGATTTAATATTTTAGGCATGAACACGTTAACATTTGATCAGCATATTTTCATTCATCTCTCACGGAACTCAATGATTTCGCGACAAGAACATGTTAACAATGTTATCAATAATCTTTTTTAAAATATGTTGAACTTGAAAAGTAAACGGCAAGAATATGTTAAATTGTATGAATATATTTTTTTTCGACTATTGATTTTGGAGACACGAAAGCAAGATCATGTTGACTAATTATATAGTGCATTTTTTAAAATAAAACGTAATTTGATATATAATACTTTGACATGTTTATAATGATCAGAGCAGGTTTCGTTCACCGCTAGCATTATCAATTAATGATTTAATATTTTCTGATTTTTTTCAATTTAATTTAATGTTTAATTAATATTTATTTGAAAAACAATATCTGGTTATTATGGCTGAAAATCAATAAATCAACATTAAAGCTGACAGGCAATTCGCCAAATATTTAGAAAATTGGAAAATCATACAAGAATAATTCGAGGAGAATTTTTATAAGTCACTCATTTGCAAGATCACAAATTGAAATTGAAAAAATTCAAATTTGATATTGACCTTGTTGGGGCTTGAACCAGGACCCACCTGATCGCTATGAAAAAGCTCTTACCAATAGAACACAGAGGCCGACATGATGATCAAATGCTCGTGATGAGTGAAACCGGCCCTAATAAATATGTCAAAGTAGTACAAAACAAATTGTGTTTTTAAAATATAATACCTTTCCACCAAGAATCGACCGCGGACAGCGATATTGTGTTATGCTTATTTTTGCTATAGAAATAAATTTTAAACATTTTCGAATTACGGTATGGCATACTTTTGGATTTTTGCTCTTGTCCCGACTTGATCAATATCAATTTTAGGTTTGTTCTATCCAACATTTATGATATTGGATATCGTAAACATGATGTCTTTTTTTCGAGTTGATCTCTAAAAATCTTCATTTGATGGGATCTTAAAAGGAACAAAATACCTGACGCCTTGTTGCAGTGCCAAATATTTTTAACTTCGTTTGAAAAAATAAAATATATATTATAAATGTCGGCATCCTTACCTTGTCCACCATTTAATTATTTCAAAACTTTTCCAATACATTCAATTGGAACTGAAAATCAATATTACATACTGCAATATAAAAATAATTTCCAGTGACGTAGTAGCGGCTATTTTTGAACCTGAATAAGAAAGTGAATCTTCTCAACAAAAAATTCCAACCTAACAGTCAAGTATCAAACACTTCGCCGAAAACCTTCCGATTCAATTCCCACCATACACCTTTCACTCTTTGGAGCGTTTACGAGCAGTCATATACGCGAATAATAATTACTCATCTCCGCTTTTGGCCGCTTAGAGCCACCTCCGCGCCGCCCAGAGTCCCTCGAAGCCTCCCCAGCCCGCCCTTAGCCAGTCAGACGGGGCGGTGAAGCCAGCCTGCCACGTTCTCGACCCAAAGCTTTCCTACAGTGGCATACTAGAAATACACAAAAGCATTATTATGCCAGACATACTTAGGCTGGCAAATATTATTAGGCTGGCGATAAAATATTTGATAAAGTAGCAATTCACAGAAAATATTTCGCTATAAAATATGTTTTTTTAAAGAGTTCGTTACATGTATTTAAATTAATGCATTCTTTGGAGAGTTGTCTAGAGCTGTTTGAAAAATAAATGCATATTAAATAATAAAAACATTTTAAATTATTTTTAAAAAGACGAATAATCTTAAGTAGAATTGAAAAATCACCCGATATCGATTCCAAAAAACGAGACATTATTTATACACTAGAAAACAAAGATTAACTTAAATAATCGATTGAACCGAAGACCTTTTGATCAGTATGATATAAATAAGTCGGTATAAAGAACGCTTAACTAAGTATAGTTTTATCAAAACCATTATTAAATCCTTACCATCTCAGAATAGGAGATCTATCCATAAACTTACATTCAGATCCCGTGGAATATATTACTACATGATCAGTAAATGTTTTATCTACATTGGAAGCAAATATGCGTTAAAATGCAATAAATTTATCACCTCGAATTGGAGTAAATAAATATTACCAAGGTGTAATAATTAGTTTGTGTATGATACAACAGTTTGATGACAACTGTTACCTTAAAGGCCAATAATACCGCTAGGAAAAAATTGTGTAAAAGCTAAGAAACAGAATTCATAATGCTAAAAAATATGCCGTGAATATCCCAGACCAATAATGTGATCTATACGGTATTGGTAACAGATTTTAATTATAAATTATATGAGATTTGTTGTCACCTAAAATTTACTTATCTTTTTGAATCGTTTATAGGTATAACTATTGATATAATAAAAATCAATCGGCGATTGAGGCCAGTGCGCTGCTGCTTTTGCCCACGCCCTAACCATCAAAGCTTTGGGGCCGCTAACCTAAAGGCAAAGCTCCCTTTCGTACTGGCATTAACCTAAATTTAACGACCCAAAGTAAGCAGAATTTGGATAAATTTCTTCGGCTGCACGTGATACAAGTGATAATTTTTTAAACACGTTTGCTCCTCGTCATGACCATATTAATGATTTTTTAAATAAATGTGACAGATCTGACATAAATCTTTTTATTTTTTTTATAACAAGACATTTGTAGTGATAAAATGTTTATTACAAATCAAAGTTAGAAGGTAGCTTTCTACTAAATGCATATTATTTTAAGCACTGAGATATGAATAGTAATTTTAGCTTACATTTATTATAAAACAACACTTAACTATTAATTTTATTCGTATGCTGAAATAACAGCTACTCTTTCAATACTCAGAACATATCTTTTGTTTTTAATTTTACTTATGACGGCAATTTTAGAAGCCAAAAATACTTGAGCTTAGAATTTATAATACGCAAATTAATAGTCAATGTTAGAAGCTTGTGCTCGAACAACGCTGTACGTCATATTTTTTTCGAAACTCAACTAATGATGCTAAAACGCTAAATGGCAACCGTTGTATCGGTCTAGCTTTGTTTTATTCCGTTGTTCACAATATTTGTGAAGTAAGACGTATTTAAAATTCAATATACAGTAAATCTGAACTATCTATATTTCAAAAATAAAATATATTAAATTTGGATTATTGAGATTTTGTACACTTCCAAGTATTTTGTCACTAACGACCCAGGTTTCACCTTTCGGCATCTTCAGGCATTCGATCACACGAATGGACTCGAACTGACAGACAGTAAACCGTGTCTAACGTTTATATACAAGAAACAAATACGAAAAATATTATTTACGAGGTAAAATATTATACGTCTGAGAGCCACACTGATACCTGAGTTAACACTTCGAGAATCGCCTTAATCCTTATTTTGTAAACAACATATTAACAGAGTGGCGAATTGCCGCTTTCCAACTTCTTTTAGAATTACCAGTGATTTTACAATTATAATAGCATTGTGGGTTTCGACTGGATGCAATTCGACGAAAGGGTAAATATATACAATAATACCACATTTATTGACATCTGTTAGGTGTTTCAAAGTATAGGATACAATAACGGAGAATTAGGAAGGTTCAACTGCTCATTCAGAATTGGCAAGGAATTTAACTGGGCTCTATTGATTTCCAAAATTTCTTGACAAAATAATTTATGATCCCCCATGTTTTGATGCAACAGTTTAATCCCATTATTAACCAAATTATAACATTCCGTTAAACGCCAAATTAATTTCTTTTGACGTTGTTAGCTTATTCACTAATGTACCTGTAAACAAATGTAAACAAATCATCAAAGATACCCTTAATACGCGTATAGTTAATCCCGTCATTACTACGGAATTACTTAATATATTAGACGTTTGCGTTGACCAGAACTATTTTCAATTTGATAATAGATTCTATGAACAAACCGAAGGCCTTGCAATGGGAAGTTGTTTGTCACCATTATTAGCAGAATTTAGATTTATTTGTGTCAATTTAGATTTACTGCTTAATAAAATAACTTTTAGTGGTTTTATTTTTTATGTAATACAGGGCTTGAAAATAAAGCATATACTTATTATAATGGTAATTTCTAAAGCGCGCTTTGCACGAAAACAGATTTAGCTCACCCTTAGTTTATGTAAACCTATCATACACTTTAACTCGTTGATTTTATATGTCTAATCCCTTAGTCCCAGAGCACCGATTTGTGATGTTAAGAAGATAAATGTATTTTTAAAAATGTTATATTATATTGAAGACATCTTCGTTGATAAAACATATTAAACATTTGCTCTTGACAATGTATGAATCTCAAAACATATTTAAGATATCACATACTTGTTAAGCAATAATTATCAAATAAGAAAGTTATGTAGCTTACTTTTTGCCACACCAGTTATGACGTAAGCGACTCTAGATAAACTTGTAGTTTTCATTTTAATCTGATGGCTTCATTTACCTTTTCTATAAATTGCAAAATTTCTCCATATTATATGTTTTACAACATAGAGAATGGCTATTTAAAATATTTTACATTCAAATAAGACAACAAAACTTCAACTAATACTTTTAAGGTGTTAACTGTCAATTCTTGGTGGAAAGATATTATATTTTAAAAAATAAAACACAATTTGTTTGTACTACTTCCACATATTTATAATGATCAGGTCCGGTTTCGCTCATCACGAGCATTATCAACTGATCAAAAAAAAAAAAATTCAACTAATACTTTTGTGATACGGCTTTAATAAATATCCATTGATTTAAAGCATCGTATAGGCATAAATTATCTGTAATGTCTAGACTCAAGAGCTTAAAGAGAATAATGAAACTCTTTCTGAAAGAATATGGCTTAATTAATCCAGCAGTAAATAAAGTCGGGCGTTTCATTGGCTTTGGTTGCGGTTTTCTCCGGATCGAGTCCCAGTGCAAACAGCTTTTTTCTTATACTATAAAATTAAAAAGTGATAACTTATTTATTCCACTGGCCGTGCTACTAAATGTGACACGTTTCGCTTCTTTAAGAAGCATTTTCAGACTCACTATATCCCAAGGTTATTTATATTTAAGATAAACAATGATTCTAATTTATCAATAAAAAATGAAGGGTAGGGTGGGTTTTTTTCCTTCTACTACATACAAACAATGATAGTATTAATTTTTTATTATTTACTACTTGTGTTTGGGGTTGAAATTCTCAAAGGAAATATATTTAATAGTGGTGAGCCATTTATCCTATTCAAAATAGTATTTATTAATAATCGATTACTGTTAGTGGTTTTATTAATATCTCAACACCCTTAACTATTCATTTTAAACACTTTTTTATTTATTTGATGCAGTATTTTTAAATAGGTTTTTGTATTAAAATTATAAAAATTTCTACCTGTCTGTCCTACAAATGAAGACTTGACAGTCTTCACAAGAGAGAGGGTATAGCTTTTTTCCAATTGATTTGTGTATGAAGGTATCAATGATGTCTGTGATGTCTTTATTCAATCTCACTCTAGCTCTATCTTTCAGTCTCTACTCTCTATATAACCCTGTATGTCTCTGTATAACCTAAAAAGAGAGATTAAACGTCTACGTAACAGGCAGTTTCCGTAGAAAAAATTCTGTTGATATAAGCTCCATAAATTTTTCCATATTGTTATGTACCCCGCTGTCCACTAAATATTCAATAGATAAACCTAAAAAGAGTCATTCAACTCATGATAGCAATAACAAAACCAAATATGTATCTATAAAATTAATAAAACTTAATAGGTTACGTGCCCACTTAGATGTGATCCGGATTTTTCTAAATATACAAATTGTCAATATAAAATGCCCTGTTTTAATTATAGAAATCAGAACGCGTTTAGAGTCAGACATTCACACTTAAATAAAAATTAAACCTCACAATCAATAACTGAGTCCAGTGATCGGTTGCTGCGTCCTTTTTTAAATAAAATCAAGTAATCTTTTTGACATAACAATATGTGCATGAAAACTGGTCATGGTCGCAAAAATAAATAAGACAGTAACCAAATTCAAGGCTCAATGACAGAGATTGCAAAAAAACAAATGTTGAATAGAATTTAAGAACGGGTAATTTAAGGTCTAAAAACAATCACTCCATTGAGATTTCGTGGCTAGTATTCAGTATCAAACTGAACTAAAGTTTACGCAGCTTATATTCAAAGCTTAATCCTGACATATTGATGTATGAATGTAGCGTTTATAGTGATATCGTGAAATTTTAGTTCACCCCATTACACCGCATTACCCGCGCTAAAGTTGACCGAATCCAAACACCTTGCGTATACACTATTAATCATAACCAAGTATTTAATCGTTTCAATAGAGCATAAAAACATATTTTCATTTTAATCCCGCATAAATAACAGTTAGACGCAACCTTTTTTAAGCCAATGAGAGACTTTTTAATGTATGAGTAATAAAATTATCTAATTGACCTTTTTTGTTTTCAAATACATCTTTCTGTTGATGCATACAGTATTATAAATCCACGTTTCTAGTGTTTGGTTAGCTAAACAAAGTTTAAGCTCAACACGGTTTATCAATAAATTTTATTTACTCAATTTGGATGCAGAATAAAATATTAGAAAAACGCAAAATGGGTTGTGGTGATAATTTTCATGTTTCTTGGACATGTGTCAAAATAAATGTAATCGTATTTTTTTGAAAATAACATTAAGCTTAAAATACAACTTACAGTCTTGATTAACACGGTATTGAATTACAACATGAATAGTTAATATTTCGTTATTTGATTTCAAGCAAAATTACCGTGTTTTATCATTGTAAATTTTTTAATATTTGTTTTAAAAAAATACATAAACATTCTGTCGAGTAGTTTTTATCATTTATATTTAAATAGTGAAAATTTTACATTCAATATTTTTACGTTATTTATTCAAAACTGATATCAAGAGACGTTTTTGATACTTATGTATTTTACATACGGTTGTGAAAAGCTGTCTATCTATCTTTGCCACACCTTATCGGTCTTTATGCTGCTATATCGTGTAGGTAAAAAATATGTTTGCCAAAAATACTTTTAAATAGGTAAATTTATATAGCTTACTAGCAACCAACACGAGGGCGTTAACCTAGGTTAGCTAATGATGAACAGTTTAATAAATATTAATGTTTACTTTCTTTGTAGAAGGCGAATTTATTTATTTATTTTATGCAACTTACAAAAAATTAAGTATTTAGGGTAATTTAAATAATATCCTTCACAATTTTCTCATCTTTTAGCCAATACGTATGCGACCCGTGGTTCAAAAGAAAAAATAATGTGGCACAAAAAATTTACAATATTTATATGTGACTCCATTTTCAGTCGATATAAGTTTTTATATTACCTCTAAGTTTACAAATAAAATCTATAGATTACCAGTCATACATTGTAAGTAAATTGCTTTCTTTATTTATAAGGAGTTATTTTCAAGAAAGAACCACATACAAAGTTAAATTGGACGCTAAATTTCTGACAAACAACTCGAGAAATCAATAATAAATGAAGAAATGAAATATAATTCTATAGAAACAAACATCTAGGGTCAAGTTTGTTATTAGTTTTGGGTTGGATGATTGTCGTACTCTAAAAAAAAAAGCTGTGCAAACCTACGAAGCATTATTATTTATATAAATACTCTGTATTAAATATTTTCTTAGTGGCACAAAACAATTACTCTTCAATAAATGTGGTCCATGACAGTCAAAATCAACACTTTCAATAACCATGCACACATTTAATGTTAGAAAAAACTGGTGTATACCTTTTTTTTTTATCTGCGTTTTATGATTCGTTTAATTTCAAAGAAAAAATATTCATGCAATATACTTTTTAAGATTAGGGCTGATTGCCAATTCGTTATAATTGAGAGAGTCACTCAAAATCACTCAATACCAACTAAAAGAGAAAAGACAAACAGCAGTGCATATTTTCCAAATTTTAGATTGAACGATTAACGTTTGATTTGTGACTTAGTCAAAAATTATTTTCAAAACTATTGATAGCTATGCGTAATTACTACCTCTAGATTTATAATATAAATTATAACCCATAAGCATATGACCTTCTAATGAAGATTGCTCAAAAGTAGATATAGACGCGTAGGGCTAAGACAGGACTAGTGGTGAGCTAATCACTCTAGCTACGCCCCTTTTTTGAGGATTCTATGGGTAGGATGTAGATTAAAACATCAAAAACATTCATGAATACGAATAGAAATCGATAAATCGATTGAAAGATCAATTTATAAAACTGTCCGCCCTGGGACTTGATCCCGAGACATCCGTAACCGTAGCCAACGACGTTGCCAACTGTGCCACGGAGTCCACAATAACACAATGCTCATTAACACAATCACATTTTGATGAAGCAGATGTTCATGCGAATATTAAAGCTGTAAGACGTTTTCACTTCAACAAATATTGTAATACATTTGATGACCTGTAAAGGTTTTAACAAAATTGAATAAAACTTGTGTGCAAATAAAGTGAAATCGAGGTATTCAACGTGCTATGAAATAATGCTTGAAAATTACAAAATATATTACAGTGTCACGAAGGGTTAATGAGAAGGGTAGCAAATTTCTTTTTAAGTAAGTAATACACATCCTGTCGGAGTTTTTTAAGAGCTAAAAATACGTGACTACTTGATATAAACAAGAAAAAGTTGTTTGTTTTAATTTTGCTTGTAAATATAAAAATAAGGAAAGACGGTCAATATTTTTGAATAAAAATGAGCTACAGTTAATTTAAAAATACAATATTTTATTAAATAATTTCTTTCTATGACTAGCAATACGAGATCATTGATTGACAAAGTCAATTGATGTAACTTTAAACAGAAATGTTGTATTTTGATTAAGTTTTACCTGTCAATCAACATTCAAGCTTTACTTTCGTTCAAAATTGTTTTCACAAATGAATTTATTGAAAATATAAAATTCACGATTTGTTATTACAACTTTGAAAAATATAACTATCAAAGAGTATTCTGCGCATTAGAGTTGGTATTTAAGAGATATTTTTTCTTGGATTATTTCTCTCTGTAATATGTTTGATAATTAATAATCTATACAACGTATCACTGACTATATCGTAGGCATATTTTCAGAAGGCGATAAGTCAAAAATTACTGTTTTAATCTATGAATGGAGGACAATAGATTGCAAGACACTCTTTCTTCTGAAAAAACAAACTCAACCATATTTCATGTACTTTTTACATAATTTGAAGAAATCAATATAAATTAGGGCAATTTCGTTCAGTCATTAATGACAAAAAACTATGAATAAAATTACTTATACTTTAATTAGATTCGTAAATGATTTATAAATCTCATAAAGTGGTTAGTTTAATAAATAATGGTTAAGGTATGTTGTAGAAAGCCTTAAATTTCATGATTTTCTTAAAAGTCAATTATTTAAAAACAAGGTTTTTGTCATTACGCATTCTGCCACTATATCAACGATAAATTGAGTCAACACGTTAACCTCTTTTAAAGAAATATTTAAGTATAATATATATTTTGAAGGGAAGTTTCAGAACAAAGTATGTGATTTAATTATATTTGTGGGAAAGAATAAATACGATTGACAACACAGATGAGCTGGAAATAATTAAAGATAGCAGAGACACCAATAGAACGCGTCGTGCTATACACGGAGACGGCAATAGATAGAACGCGATCAAACGCCTAGCCATCGCCCGTAAAAGTTGGCGTCAGATCTATTCCAAAATTTTAAAATATCTGTAATTACACAAGTCGAATAAAAGATAAAATGTTTATTTAAATCTGAGGTAAAGAGATTGGTGAGTGACAAGGAATCATGGAGACGCCGCATGGTGGGCATATGGTCCACGTAGAGAGCAAATAGATCAAAGAAGAAGAAGTTATTTTAATAATAAGTGTGTTTATAATTTCACATTCTGATTTTCAATGTTTTATATTTATATAAATGCAGTTGTTAAGGAAGTAAAAATTAATTTTAAAAATGATTAAGCATTAGGTTATTGATTGACTGACTTTGTCGAGAAAATTGTATAAATATTATCTGCATATTTTATAAATTCGAAATGCAGACAGTGATAGTATGCATTGTTGTAAAAAATAGCGCTGCAAATTTATTTCAGAGTAAATAATTAAGCTAGAGGAGTGTATTAGAAATCAAAGTTTCGTTATTAAAATTATTTCAAAGTTATTAAGTTGTACGCTTTTAATGTAACATTACATACTGACAAACTATCAGTTTTAAAGGAAAATATAGATCAAAACATGTCTTATAGTACCACATAAGTATTTAAAGCTCAGCATCAAAATTTTCAAAGCTCCTATTACTAACCGCAATACGTAAAACCATAGAAAGCATTTTAAATTTTCTCTCAGAGCGCAATACCCGAGGCACTGCTACAGTCGTATTTTAATATACGTGTCTACGCGTGTAGAGGCGTAGCGACGTAGCGGCGTAGCTGAGTACAATGTCTACGGCTTACGTAACGCTATCCTTTGTCCCAGGCTGATAGACCGTAGCAATCGGTCCTAGAGTATATCAGAATAGTTGTAGAATGGATGATTAGGCAAAATGAAGATTTGTCTACCAATTTTATAAATTGATAGTTGAAAGAAATAAGTTGCTTGAAAATACCTTTAAATAATATTATAAAATGAAGTTAAGTAGATTTCAGTTCGAATTTCTTCCATCAAAAACTTTTATAAATAAAATAAATGTATTGTACAACAAAAGTCATATCGATTAAATTCTATGCATAATTTTGTTAACTTAGCATATTTATTGCATTCATTAAATTCTGCAATATGAATAATTTTGGCTTAACATTATATTATATTTGCGCTAAACGCACAATTAATTAAATGTCACTGCTTTTCTCTGGATGCTGACAGCTGTTGACTCACATTTTATCTAAGATTCCAAACAATAGAATACAGCCGAAGAAAATGTAAGCTATTTCATTTAAACTAAAATGCAAGAGATTATTTTTTACATACAACAAATAGGCAACTAATTATTTGGTCAGTAACTAATTCCTTAAACGGTCAGTTAATAATAAAGTTTGGTCAATTAATAATAATCAAATAAATAAATAAATATTACTTTAGGTTTAATTAAAAAACTGAACAATATATAAATATCTGACCGTTTAATTTAATAACTGTAGATATTATATAAATTATTGACCGTTTATTTTATTAACTGACCGGTGTATACTGACCATTTTTAGAAGTAGATAGTAATTATTATGATTGATTACTGACCATTTATAATTTCTTACTAACAAAAAATTGAAATAGTTACTATCCCAATAAATGCATGTCCAACAAATTGAATATAATAACTTTTGTTGATTTAATAGTTTTTGTCATATTAAGTTTTATGATCAACGATTTGAGTGATCTATGTGTTTTATTCATTGATTTGTCAACTGATTCATAGATTTACATCCAAAGATACAGGTATCTGTGATATTTTATTCCTTCATACTACCTTATCTGATCCTGAAAAATGTCAAAATTGTAAAAATAGATTGGGTTATACCATAGGTATCCAAAGTTATTTTCCCCGTAGACCCCTTGCCGTTCTTTTGATTTTTCGTGGATGTCCTCCCCCCCCCCCCAAAAAGCCTACTTAATATTGAATTTTCTCAAACTTATTAACTTTAAATGTGGACACAATGCTGCTCACTGGGATCGGTTTATGTTTTGTAAAGTGGACAATTGCAAAAAAACGAAGAATATGTATTATTTTTATTCATTTATTGAAAAAAAATTTAGTTCATTGAAAACAGAATGAAGGTAAATATTTGGATTTGAAACGAAAAAATCAAAATCTAGTAAAATTCTTACATAACTAAAACCACTAAAACCCCATTCCAATTATTACGAGATTACCAGAAAAACCTAGTCATAAATTCTTAGAAGACAATTATAAAGTCAACTATGGACCTTGATCCGTTACACCAGACAAAGAAACAACAATATCCTTAGACACATTTAGCGAAATATTTCGTGTTTATCGTTTTGACAACCATGAAAAACAGTACATTTTGCGATTTTTCTTGCCAACTGTTTTAAATATTAGCCTTGTGTCAATTTCACTGTCTAATTTTGAAAAATTTTACTATTTACCGACGACGCCAATAACAATAATTTTTAATAAGCCTATTAAGTGACCCACATACCTTTCCCAACTGAGTAAATAAATGGTCACGGAATAATAAAATAGTATTCAATTTTTCAATTTGGGTCACGAGTGTATTCTCCTTTGGTGAATCAAACAAAAAGGAGGGTTTATGGATTATTGAATACAGCAATATATTTTATGTGGGTCGTTATGCAATTTATTCGGATTTATCGAAAGTATGGGCTACTTAGGGTAAATCTAATCAAGGGTTTTACGGGCAAATTATGTCCACCCCTATAACCGTGCGACGAGATGCAAAGTGTTTTGTTTGTTTTCTGGGGGACCCTGATTGTATCTTCAATATATATACGTGTTACGTTAAGGGTAGGAAAAGCTTTTATACGCATTTTCATTTAAAATGGAGGTTGCAGACTATTTTAATAAATTGTTGCTGTTTACATGTTTCACACCGTTTTTATATTTCTTGGTAAAATTATAATTACAAAATCCCTCAACAAGCTTAATAACTTTCAAATAATATAAATAATTAATAACATAATACATTCAATGATAGTGCAATTTTTATTTTATCTTTTCTTCAAATAAGTGATAGTTTAAACATAATTTTCATCTTATTTATGGGCTTGACATTTGAAATATAAACATATATTATTTTAACCATATCCTCTCCCTATTCGCAGCATATGGCCATCACACGGTTCCTCCAAGCTTCTCTGTCTTCTCTTCTCTGCTTGTTTCCTCCCAGATCATTCCAGCGTCTGGTAGCTCCACTGAATACATCCTATGGATGGTCATCAGCGGCCTTCCAGGCTGATGGAATACATCTGGTTGGTAGAATAACATTTTAAATATATACGAAGTTGAAACAAAGAATTCTGATTTCAATTTTTTTTTTGCGCCAATCTCTACGGAAAAATTTACATCGTTTGAAACAGCATTTGGAAGGTAATATTATAAATATAACATTAAAATTGATTACTTTATTTATTCCGCTGGTTGTGTAATTAACTGTGACACGTATTTCGCCTCTTTGATAAGCATCTTCAGAACAACTGTTGTAACTATATTTATTTTTTAGGTAAACAATGCTTATAATTCTTAACTTATAAAGTACAAAAATTAAGGGTGGGGTGGGACTTTTTCTTTCACTGGACAAGAGAAGGGAATTGGACACAAACAATAATATTATTAATTACCATAACACTCCTAATTACAAAACTAATTACTAGTGTTCGAAGGCGAAAATCCCAAAGGAAATAAAACTAATAATAGACAGCCACATGTCATATTTAAAATGTTATTTGTTAATAATTGATTTTTGTTATTTTTTTTAATAATTTCTAAGAATTTGGATTATTGAGATTTTGTACACTTCCATGTATTTTGTCACTAACGACCCGGGTTTCGCCTTTCGGCATCTTCAGGCATTCGAGCACACGAATGGACTCGAACTGAGAGACAGTAAACAGTGTCTAACGCTTATATAGAAGATATAAGATATGTATATGTATCTTCTATATAAGCGTTAGACACTGTTTACTGTCTCTCAGTTCGAGTCCATTCGTGTGCTCGAATGCCTGAAGATGCCGAAAGGCGAAACCCGGGTCGTTAGTGACAAAATACATGGAAGTGTACAAAATCTCAATAATCCAAATTTAATATTGAAATTCCATCAAGCACCGTCAGTCGATGTCTTAAATTAAATTTCTAAGAACTCTAAACTATTCATTTAATTACATTTTTATTTACTCGATAGAGTATTTCCAAAATATTTTTGTCATTACTTAATTAAAAATGACCATAATTTTATACTAAAAATGAACATAGGGAATATATTTATATTTCTCTATTAATACAATCATGTCAGAAATTATAATACTAAGTTTGTCCCTATTCTAAAAAGCTGAAAAGTAAGATATAACTATAAAATTACATGTGTACGAATTGTCATAATCTACCAGAATTGATAGTCTTATAGATAGTAGTTTAATACATGCAATATTATTTCCAACTTTTTTCTCGTTTCTTATAACAACAATGCATGATTGGACCAGTCCATTTATTCACTGTATTAACAGGGGGGGGGGGGTTTCGAGGAGTAAATTATTTCACATATTATTATAGTTATTGATACAGTTTCAGATCGAAAGTGTCTATGAACAAGATTGTTGGCTCAATCGACGTGAATTATTATAGCATAACGCATCTGATACTAAATTGAAACGGTTGTCTGTTTTTTTTTTACCACAACCGCTACTAATGTTGAGGACGTGAATTCCTAATGGAGCGTCTCAACAAACATTCTTCTACGACAACTGTTTATAATTCAGTTATCCAATCTTTTCTGTGGGAGTAATGGTAGAAGAATATGGTAAGACTATTAATTAGCTAATCGCTCTTGCTACTCGTCGTTTTCATGATTGGATGGGTTGAAGAGATTTATGACATTATTCATGAGATTGAATAGAAAACTATAAATAAATTCAAAAATCTATTTGTGGTAGAACATAACTTACGTAATTGAACTGCTTTTGTTTATTCCAAAACTATTATTTAAATTAATTTAGATAATCTAAATATTTGGGTGATACTTAAAAATACAAGATATCGAATATTACACCAGATTTTTTCATTTTCCAAATAAATATGGTTTAAAAATCTTGCCATCTTAGTCGGTCTATGTGAAAATAAAATAAAATCATAATTTAAGCACCAAGCTACCATGTAATCAAGAACGCGTGTAGTGAAATGAAGAAAAAACCGAGACGTCCTCAAGTGACGTCACAATGCCCTGCCCCTTTGAAGTCTCTCTTATCAAACTGGTTTCAGCATATTTTCGCGAGGCCCTTTATTTTTCTCGTTCCTTCCAAATGACTTGCTCCCTATCTGAGCCTGAACTACCCACTTTTAGCGGGGCGGGAAAAAGAGAGAGGTAGGCGACGCGGGCGGACTGGGGGGTGAGTGGAATCTCGTCGCTGGTAAATTTCAGAGTCACATTTAGAATTTGAAAGCTTGTTTTAACGTAATAATTTAGAAACATATTTGCTTAAGTTTTGTCTCTCCAACAGTAAATATAGAGCTATCAACAAAAGTTATTATTGCTTAGAAACTTATACTTAAAAACTTTATGATAGTAAATAAGAATAAAACAATTTAGTAGATAACACTATTTGAGGTCAAATATAACTACGAAAATTTTATTGATTGAATTATGTATGTGGTAGAATTCTATTATAATAAGACATGAAAAATAAAATATTTAGTTTCATGAGAATTTTATAATATGAATAATGTCTGTCTCAGCACCGTACCATCGTGAGAACTATGCTTAGGCAGATTTTTTCATTTACATTTACCAACCAAATCATCCTAGTAAGTATTGTCTTTATTTTTGTATAATTACAATTTAACTTCGATTTATAAATTCTGAATCAATTATTCGATTCTGTTGTAAAAAAACAAAAAAAAGTAACATATTCAAAATCAATAAAAAAACCATTCCAATGCCCAAAAAAATATTAAATCATAGAATTGAAGAAATAGTGGATACAAATTAAATTTAAAATGTTCAATTTAACACATGAAATAACACTTCATGAACAATCACGGGATTGAGAAATTTATAATCCTGATATTCTGCGATTATAAAAGCGGTCCAGGATTGAATACCCTGACCAAATATAATATTTATATTTATAAAAAAAAACTGTGTTCGTTAAGGGTTTCGTATGAATTTTTCTCACAGAAAGCCTTCAGTCCACAATATGCTTCGTTAGGCATAACTTATTTTGAATAAATGATAGATATAACAAACTGACTTCACACTGCTTTAATTGAAAATAAAAAACAAAAAAATTCTTCTTAAAGAATTTAAATAATTAAGTCAGATATATATTAAGTCATCATTGATTCGAATTAATAAGTCATAAAGCTTGACAAGTAATTTTAAATCACATCTTTAATCTAGAAACTCAATTGATTTTACTATAATAACTTTTAAGGTGTTAACTGTCGATTCTTTTGGAAAGGCATTATATCTTAAAAATAATAATAAATAAATTTTACTTTCATAATTAAGTTTTTACGAATTGATTTTGATCTCTTTAAATTTGTTTTTTAGATATGTTTTGGATGTTCCTGACCGATCTTTATTTCCCGTTTATCATGTGCTGCTTAGTGTTAATGTTAATTACATATGTAATATTTCATTATTTTCAAGTGGTTCACAACTTTCTTTTAAAATTACCCATTTACTATTTTGGTTAATGAATATTTACGAATTATTTTTAAACTCATTATATTTGTGCCTTCATTTCCGATTTCAGATTAGTATTTATTGATTTTTAAAAGGTCTTTATTTTAATTGTAGACTATTTATTTTGGTGTGTGTATAATTTTTTGACTACCTGTAAATTCTTGTCATGGTTGTTGAACCAACTGTTTTATGTACCTTTTAATTGTTAATAGTAATTTTAATAATATAAATAGCCCTGTTCCGATTTTATTTTTATGAGTTGATCATGCTGGCGATGAGTAATGCTGGTCCATGATTATAAATATGTGGAAGTAGTACAAACAAATTGTGATTTTACTATGCTAAAGAATTTATCCTGGAAGCTTTCAAAATCGCTGGTATTATACTGATAAAACAACCAAAGCTTTGATGAGGTAATTTAATACTAAGTACTAAAATAATAAGAAATTCTGCTCTGTGAAAGTGCCATGTAATGCCGGGCGGTTTTGAATACAAATACTCTTTCTATTGAAAAGTAAGCGCCAGCAGCCCCGCGTTTTTCTACGCCTTTGATTTTTGGACTCTTCGAGCTGTGTATTAAAAACATAATCAATCATAAAAAATTTCATTGCACGTCAATTTTTTTAAACGAAACGCGCGACAAATATTCATAGAAAATATTGTTTTTTTCACGCTGACATTGTTTTAAAAATAATCGAGACTATTTCAAAGGCTCTATATAAAGCACGACTACATTCTTAATATCACGTATTATTTTTTATGCGCATATTTTGAGACTTTGGTTAATCACCCCACTTAGAGTAACAAAATTGTTTTTTTTCTATTCATGTTTACTTAAAATTAGAGCTTCCAATCTCGGTAAATTATTCATTCGGTAATCCCGAGATTTCAGGTTTCACTGTTAATGCTCAAAGATATTTAATATATCAAATTAAAACATTCTGATTTACTAAGCGTGTACTTCAGTTTGTTTGCGTACATAGTTTTTTATTATACCAATGAAAAGCTATAAATGTATTGTGGGTCTACATCCTTCTCATATTTTGTAACAGCCATTTTCGACCAATTTCAATTGAAGTAAAAAGGAGAACAGCTTCTTAAATGGAAGGAAAACAATACTGTAAAATCAAATTGAAGAACATATCCACATTTTGGATACCATCTTTGAAAACCTATCTTAATGATGCAATAAATAAAATAAAATATTAAACTATTTTATTTTTTTAAATGACGGATTCCCAATCAATAAAAAACCATTCCATTGCTCAAAAAAATACGAAATCATATATAAATTCAAATTGAAGCAATAATGCACGCAAATTAAATTTTAAATGTACAATTTCATGCATGAAATTACACTTAAATGACCAATCCCAGGATCCCGAGATTGAGAAATTCTGAATTCCGAAATCCCAGAATCATAAAAGGTGTCTGGGATTAGATGCTCTACTTGCGATGTGAAGAATATGATCTCCTAAAAGAGAATATTTCAAAAGAAGTTGTCCTACGAGAATTCATAAATAATTTATGAAACTGTCCATACTTAAAATCGAACCCTGAATTGACTACTCGACTATAGGCCCAGTGATGATATAAAGTGTTTATATATAAGTGTAACAATATTTCAAGTTTTTTAAGTCCCCTACATAGTTATTGTGAAATCAAAGATATTACTTTATTTTTATATTATTATAAAGGAAATTTGCAAATTCAATGACTATATGTTAACACTTGTAAATGAGTTAAATTTTCCAATTTATCTTTCTATCTCAGTGAATCAGGGTATTTAACATCATCATTGTTCTGGAACAACACACTGACTGAAAAATACTAGTTTTGAGTAATTAAACTTTGAAGTTTGTTAACTGTTTGAAATCCTATAGCTTATTTTGTTTGTTTGTACAAAACTGTTTTTAAGTAAATGTATAATTTATAAAAATATGTGTTTCATACGGTAATGTTTGAAAAAGGGAACATTTTGGGATAGCTAACTCAATTTGCCATTTTTTTGATTTAGTTTTTCTTCCAGAACAACAACGATATGTTTTCTTTTTTGCGCTGTTTGTTGAAATAGTAAAGCTTTTGTTTTAAAGGATTTGGTGGTTATTTTAAATAAATTATTGTCAATAAAGAAGCAACACTATCGAATAGAAAAAACAGTGGAAATATCATGTTCTTTCCACTGATATAAATATAGTTTACTTCATACAAACAAACCGGTTTCACCGGTAGAAATATTGTATTATGCAGGAATTGAACTAAAATATGTTGTTATGTGATGTCAAAATTCTAAAAGTTCTTCGTGCTGAAAAAGAAAGAACACTACGAGTTAGTATACATATGTATATACAGATAGACCAGATACCAGGACTGTTAGCTGACTGCTGCTGGTGGGGAGGTAGGAAAATATTATCCCCTTGGGAGGGTTGTAGGGTTGCATGATCCGATGGTCGCTCGCTTAATTTTTCCATGTTGTTAGCCGATGTACCTTGCCATATGGTGTTTCAGCTATAAGGGTCAATTTTTCTTCGCTCAACGATTCAACTAAATATTGAAGTGCTGGAATTATTTTTGTACATTTAAGTGATTGAATTTAAATTGTAATCGGTGATGATAATTTTATGCCGAAAGAGGTTTTTCACTTTTAAAAGGTTATTGCTTGTATGATTTAATTGAATTTTTAATGCCAGCTCAAATTCTCTAGTGAATTAATGTTTTTAAATTACGCTATTCACATTTTTTAAATTTAAAAATAAAATTATGGCTTAGTTCAATATGAAAAATAAATAAATATATCAAAAAATTGTTAAAAGATCTAAAAAATGTCCATCAGATTACTGAATCTATGAATACTTGATAAAGAAAAGTTGACATTCAAATCAAGTAATCTATATCCACAGCAGAAGTTATTAATGTCTAAATATCAACCGCTGTTATACTTGAGTGATTACAGTCGCGGTCTTCAACTACGAAAAGCAGTGTGGAAAGATTCAGGAAGTTCACTTTTCAATCGATTTAAGGATTTGTGTTCCAAGGCATGCATGTCTGTGATATCTGAAATTCCCTTCTACTCATCTGATATCTCAAATGCGCTTATTGAGAACAATTAGCATGTCATTTGTCTTTTATTTAAACTTATTCTTACTCTTTCCGAAAGAGGAATATTTAACAACTGAATAACAAGCAAATGTAGTAGGGTAAGTCCTGTTGTGAAAACCTCCATTTGGTTAAGATTGGGAGCAGATATTGTTGCATATAATAACTATCTATTTATAAACAAATTTTTTATGTACGATAGTCTACAATGTTATAAGATCAAGAAATTTATTAAGTTAATAATGTACGTATGTTACAAATTAAGTAAATGATTTAATCATAAAATACAAGATAGGTTCAATTAACTAAAACATATTAAGTCAACCTGATAAAGGAACAAAGCAATAAAAACTACCCAACGATATAAATTTCATAACAGACGCATAACGGCTAAAACTTTCTAGCAGCTTTTGCACGTATAGCTTTTCATATCGTATTACTCATTAAACTAAATAGTCAAGGAGCTTTTGGATGTTAACTTAGTTAATTAAGAAAACTTAACACAAAACAAATTATTTTATAACATTATCTTTTATTATTACCTACTTCACGGTATTCCAACAAATACAACAAGGGATCTTTTTGAATATTTAAATATCGTCAGTGTAATTTTCACATCATTTATTATCAAAATCAATTAATACATTTTCGTCAGAAACTATATTAAGTAAAGTAAATCGTTGTTTCTATTGATATACATTTCAGATCAGATAGATTTCAGTCATGTTTTCAATCTATTTAAATAAAGGAAATCCTTTGATACAGTGGCGGCCGGTGACAAGAATATTAGGGAGTGCAAAAAAGACTCACCTATTTATACAAGAAATCCATCCTCCGATTCTTGGATTTTGAAAACACTTCAATAACACGAACATTAAAATCCGATATTGACGATACCAATTGTTTCTCTACACTTAACATCGCAAGAGCATTTAGTCTGTCTTGAGTCATGGTATTTCTCAAAAATGACTTGATCCTTTTTAATGTTGAGAAACAACGCTCACTTTCCACTGAAGTCATCGGTATTGTACAAATAATCTGTAATAACTTAACACTTTCACTAAATACTTCGATTAAATTATTGTTTGTAAAAAGTTGAAGTATGGACAATGCTCCATCGGTGACGTAAAAATCTTCCTACTGTATATGACAGTTAATTCATTTTTAAGCTTTAGTTTGTCAATGAAATCGTAAGTTGATGTTGCAATATTAAAGTCCGCTAAAGGAAAACTTTTGTGATAATCCGAAAATTTTTCGCTAAAAAACAATTTAGCTGCTACTAAATGATCATGGTATGCGAAACGATCTTTCGTTTGATTCACTAAAGTATCGCATACTTCATTACAAATGACATAATGGGGTAAGTCATTTGGTCTACGTCTTTTGTAGGTTGGACTAGTGACATTTGGGTATTTTCTCGGATATTCTGAATAGAACGCGTAAAACTTTCGATATTCTTATTTATCTCCAAAACATCTTTCGACCTAGATTGAAGTTGCATAAAAGTATATCACAGTGTGGCATAACTTTTGCAAAGAAATCTAGCCAGTAATTGAAATGATCTTCGTTTAAATATCGAAACAGCATTCCAGCTTGATTGATGGTATCAGCGTCTAAATTTACGGTTTCTAAGATGTGCTCCATACACTCTTTCAACTGCTCGCGATAAGTGTGCACGACAGTCACTGTTCTTATATTAAAATTCCACCTAGTTATTGGTGCTGAAGGTATTCTTCTATGAACTATTTCTTTTAAAATGTCAGCTCTCTTCGCAGATCTCGAAAAAATGATGGAAAAGATCGTAAATTTGCAAAAAAGTTCCGAACCATAGTGTTGGCTGAAGCACTTCTCTCCATTATCAAATTCAATTGATGTGCATAACAATGTATGAAATGTGCGTATGGATACGAAGCTTTTATCAAAGCCTGCACACCACCTAATCGCCCACTCATCACTGCTGCACCATCATAACTCTGCCCGATTAATTGTGCTGGTTTAATGTCGAGAAATTCCAGTTCCTTCAAAATTTCAGATGCAATACCTACCGCAGTATGATCTTTTGGGATAATAAATTTCCAGAAACGTTCATGTATCTTCCGCGCAATTCGTACCGTATTACCAAAACGAGTTGTTGCGTAGTGGCTATGTCAGTTGTTTCGTCCGCCTGGATAGCGATATATTTGCTCTATGCGATATTTCATTTTTAATTTCGTTGCGACACACCTCCAAAATTGAATCTAAAATGTCATTTTGAATTGTTTTTGAAGTTCCCTTGAAAACACTGCTGCTCTCTAAGTGCTGTTTCATTGCGATGTCAATCTCTGAGAAAATCAATAAGCCCTCGATAGACACTAAATGATTATGGGAATCTGCAGTTTCATCGTGTCCCCTTAAAGCTAATTCAAATGTACTACAGAACTTCACACAGTCAATTAACCTTGATAAAATATATCGATTTTTATCTACACGCTCATTAATTTGTTTCACTGACGCACGATACCCAGCATCCAATTGGGAACGAATATCTAACGATCCCAATACCGCAAGTTGCATTTCATTTAAAATGTGATTTTGAGAGTTACCTTGTGTTTCGATTTTGAATGATAGGTGAACCAGGTCCTTAATTCCACTCTCAGTCCAGTTAGATTCACCTCCAAACAACAGACACGGAAAACAGAATACTGTATTAAAACTAGTACAGCCACATAGCCATGGTGTTTTTTTTATACGTTTCTACATTAAACTCGAGTAAACACTTTATTATTAAGCGTACACTTCTGAAATAAATTTAAGCTTAAGCATAGGACGACCTGCTGCTTTGAATTTCCAGCCTTTTCGAAAAATCCCGACGATTTTCTTTAATGTATGAGACAGAATATGCACTATTCATTATTGAAGCACGTAAATATTAGACGTATGTTAAAGAAAGTAAATAAATTTGATGGCATAAAATGCGTTTCTTTGTGGCAGGCTCAATACACTAGAGGGCCTTTGACGCACGAACAAAAGCATATGCGACAGGTCTCTGCGAGTTTGAATACTTCGGGAACAGTCGTCATAACGGCTAAAACTTACTGGCAGCAATGATCCTGAATAACTTTAAAATCTTATTACTCATTAGTCTAAATAGTCAAGGAGCTTTTGAAAAGTTAATTACGGAATCCCTTAACACAAAACAAATTAACCAAACATAACATTATCTTTTACGTATTATTATTAGTATTTTTCTGGCAAATACAACAAGGGATCTTTTTGAATATTTAAATATCGTGATGTAATTTTTTACGGGAACATCAATTAATACATTTTCGTGAAACTATATTGAAATCGTTATTTCTGAATGAATAATAATTTGAATATGGGAGCATGTTTTCAATCTATTTAAATAAAGGAAATCCTTTGATAGATAAAAATTGAGTGATAGTTAAACAAACAAAGTGTATCTGTTGGAGATTTAGGGAGGCAATTCATGGAAGAGACTACAAAGAATGCTAGCTTGAAGCGCTAAAAGAGTAAAATAAGTATTTTCAAGTCTGCATTTATTAGGTCAGTAACTATTTCAATTTTTGTCAATAAATTTAATAAATGATGAGTATTTGTTCTTCAGTATACACGTAGTCAGTTAATAAAATAAAAGGTCAATTATTTATATAAAATTTTCAGTTATTAAATTAAACAGTCAGATATTTATATAAAACGGTTTTTTAATTAAGCCTTACTCAATTTAACTTAACCTAACTTTAATTATTTGACTATTATTTTCTGAGCAAATATAATTAATAACTGACCATTTAAGGAATTAGTTACTGACCAAATAACATGGTGCCTTCAAGATTCACTGTCATTTAAAATCCGTCAAATTCATCGAATGGATAATATTTGAAAGGTTTTCAGTTCACTGGAATCCCAGTGGACGGATAAAGTCGAAAGAAGTTTGTTTTTACTATTCAAACAGTTGACGTAACAGAGGGTTTTTTGCTTTGTTTCCAAATCTTAGATTTTTCAGGATTTTTTCCAGTATACATCTAATATCAAACGCACGCATTTCATTTGATCTCAATGTAGTACATTATAGATGGATAAATCGCTGAGTTAGTCAACACAGCCAACGTCAGTTATTACATATGTTTTTTTTTTTGGGTGATAGTTTACTTATTGATTTTATTACAGGAAATGTTAATTTCTGGGTTTCATCCTTTATCTAGTTTTTGGTCAATATAATAAATGGATTAACTGAAATAAAAAAAATGTTGTTATGTTGCCTTCGCAGGACGTGCTAGAGGTGTTTCCTTCGTATGTATGAATAATTTTTACATAAAAATAATCAGTTTGACGTTTTTAAATCTACACCTTTTATTGTAATCACAGTTTGATCTTTTAAAATATATATTTATATCTGAAATATGCATCCAAATCTAAAATCGTTCACGCCAAAAAAAGGCATGCATAAAAAGTCAATGAAACTTTCATCCGAAACTCGGAGGAAAAACATCGCATCAAAAATATGAATGAAAAGTTCATTTGAAATCCCAGAGAGGACGCGCCGCGACGCCTGAAAATCGTGAAAACCCGGCGCCGATTTCATTCCACCCTGAAGCCTAGTCGCCGAAGCGCAGTGGAGTGATTGCGAGGTAAACAATCGCCCCACCCCCATATTGGAATATTGGATCAGGGATGGATCCGTACAGGACATTAGATATTACCATTTCTATAATATTATAATTTACTTGAACCTAGAGGTGTACATTTTATAAATTCTTTTAGTGTGGATTACGAATTTCGTATTTAAGTCATTCTTAATCTTAATTTTTTCTGTGTAAAAAACGATGACTTAAGTTTTGATTGTGTTTTAGTTTATAATGTTTTTTTAGACAAGATGAAGTGTTTAGAAAGCAATGATACACGCTTCTGTTGTAAATAATACAAATTCCTTATAGAATATTAAAATAGTAAATGTTTTAGAATATCGCTAAACCAATTATTTCTTATACAAAGAATATCACAAACAAGATTTCTTTGATTAAATATATGTCTTATTGTATGTGAGAGCAATTAATTCTTTTATTGCAGCGTTTCCGATACCCTTTTTACTAAAGAACGGCTACTAAACCTAAAGATATTTTATCAAACAATTTTTACAACTGTTCACGCCCACTAAAGAAGACATTCCACAATTGAATATACTAGTGGATGGAGGAGTTATGTTACAAATCAAAGTTTTGAGTCGTTTAACGTAAAGCTTTTTTGCTGTTATATTTTTCAGTTGAAGGAAATTGCTTAAATATAAACTAATGATTATATAGTTAAGAACTTTTAAAATCAATTTGTTAAAAGCTTTAATGATGAACTAAACCACTGTAATGATTATTGTGGATGCAAATCTTAACATCCCATGACATAAACCCATCATTTATTGCTACTATTAAGGATCTTATGCACTTCCGATTCACCTTTTGTACAGAGGATACATTTCAGATACTACCGTGTAAAAAAGATAAGGTGCCCGTATAAAAATGGGAGATAAGTTTCATTACTTAAAATACGCCCAAAACATAAATTTGTCGAATCCAAAAACACTTCAAAATTATTTTTTATTTACATATAAAAATAGATTTATTAGATACGGCTGCACTAATAATCTATAATCAATTTGTAACATATCAAAGAAAAAACAGTATTGGAGGGAATCCATTAAACAGGCATCAACAAATAAAACCAGAAACGGGATAAAATCTAAATATAGCATAGTAATATAAATATGTAAAAACAATAACAAGTTATGCATGCGTATATTAAAATTAACCATATGGCAAAAATGATGATTCCAATATTCACAAAGAACCGAATTGTTTTTAAATATAGTAAATACGTATACTGTATTTAATAATTAATACCTTTTGTTTTTGTAACCGTATAATGCAAGCAAAAAATTACTCTGTTTTGTTAGACCGTGCACAAAGAAAATTGGCTATACGTCCATGTATAAGGGAGTTTCATAACATCTTCTACCACTCATGCTGACAATTGCTATTTAAAACATGGCCGATTTCGCTTTGTTATTGATTATTTAAATCGTTTTCAATTGAAGTTCAACGAACTGACGAACGGAAATAAAGTAGCACAGTCAATTATGGTTTAATTTATTTTCATAAAAAGTATAAAAAGAAGCTATTGGATAGTTTGGCACTGATCTAACCGTTTTCCCATATCAAGTGAGCCCGGAACTAGTATGGAAACGTACAGTGGCTGGAGAATATTTTGAAGTAAAGGCACAAGGATTGTTTACCTGTAGGTAGACATTGTTGATTGTAAAACGTTCAATAAGGTAATCGACCATATTGTTTTTGAAGCGTATTTATACATTATTTACAAATTCATGAATAGCTTGGAATCTAACGATATATATGTGAAGTCATCATTTCTTTCTGTAAGCTTATTTGTGAATTTGAATTAATAAATTTAGTATTAAATAATATATACTCTTAATCATTACATTTTGACAACCAGCCGATACCACTTAATGGAGTACATCAGGACTAAAATATTATGTCCCAATTAAGTGAACATTTTTATTTATATGAAGAATAGTTAACCTCATCAAATTTTTTTTAGTAAAATGTTGACTCTACATAAATAAATTAAATTTCTAGCATAAGTGCATAAAAAAATATTGGTGAATAACCAGATCTGTAACGGAATAATCAACGTAGGTTCACTGGCTCGAATCCCAATACAGACAGTTTTATTATTTCATATTTTGATAGTTCTTTGAATTTGTCTTCGAACGCATGATTGTCTGTGATATCTAAAGTCCCTCCCATCCATCCCATCCTAAACATCCTAAAAACAGAACTTAGCAAGAATGATTAACACGTGTTTTATCTTGTCTTAGCCACATCATTATATTAGTACTGTCTTCAAAAAAGGGAAAGGTGAGCGTCGAAATAATAAGCACTTGTAGTATAAAAACTTCTGTTGTAACTTCTATTAAAAATCATAAAGTTCCACATTGGAAGCCGACAAGGTTATTAAATAATAGTTTGACAATCTTTTTATTTATACTTGGTTTAATTAATTAACTTTCAAAAGCATGAGTTTTCTGTCTTACTAACTTCATATAGCTTAGTATACATAATATATGTGTCTATATGAAAACGTTCGCTGAAAGTCAAAACGAAAACGGTCCATTGCTACGCGGTTTCTGGCGTAGACGGCGTATAAAAAATGTAGAGCCAGCCGTAGCCGCTCTGAAAGCATAAAGTTAATATAAAGCAAAAAAAATATTTTTACGTAATGTTATTTTCATTCTAAAAGATCTATCATTCATCGCTCTTTGATCAACAAATTGTTTGAGCGATTCTGATACAGAAATATCTTTTCAAAATATAACTTGGAAAATAATGGTTAATTATGATTTATATTCTTTTATAATCTATTCAAAAAAAACGTTCTTTTTTAATCTTTATCTTAATCTAAAATAACTTTTGATTTTTCATTTAAATCATTTGATTGTGAGTTTGCCTCATTCATGATTTAGGCAAATTATCTGCCGAGTTTATGAATGTTTCTGACTAGTTCATTTTAGCAATATAATAGCGCTCCGGTGGTATTTTTTGCAACTAAACTAAATGTCATTGAATATTTCAAAATATATCAATTATAACTGCAATGACGTTCATTCCCATTAACCATGCCCCAAATATCTAGAACTACAATATGACGACGCACGAATTTTATTAAATGGTATTTTCGCGATTTGCATTAGGTAATGATTGATCTTTAATACCTTATAGTGTTCTGGTATCATATATATATGATAATTTTAACGGTCTGCCTGAAATTTTCAAGACTATTAACATGCTCCCAAGTTCTATCTACGTGGCCGAAACCATAGGCAAACAATTATTATTCTTAAAAATTCTTCTTCGTGTCGGTAATTTGAGTCACCAGTTGCAAGGGACGTTCAGCTGATCACTGAACGCATTGCCTAGAAGGGTGGACATTTTCTACAACGAACTCTGGGTACTGGTTTCTGAAAAATAGTATTTTAATAATATGTCTTGTTCTTTTTCTATTTTCTAATTTTAAAAATGTTATTGTACTTCATAAATGCATGGCGCATTAGCGTCAGCTGTAATGCCATGTATTTTATTTTTTAATTAACTAATAAATAACATGGTGATCGAAGTCTAAGTCGATTTATTTTGTTCAATGTTTTGGAATTTTTTTCAAAATGCAATATAGTGTTTTATTCAATAAAAAATAATTGAATAAAATTATAAAACAAGACCGTCGTTCAACATAGCCACAAACGCTCTGGTGCTGGAGGAATTAATAAATTTTAAATGCCTAGCGAATTATGTTTTTTCGATAACACAAATATTATCAACAGATTTCACAGAAACTCAGGTTTCAGGTCAATAATTATGGTATTATTACGTTACATACATTTTGACATAAAATCATTAATTAATTCTATAAATGGTTAGTTTTAAATAATAAATGGTCAGTTTATAATTATATTAAATAATTGCCAAATACAAACAGGTTAGGTTAGGTTTAATTATAAAACTGACTGTTTTATAAATATCTGAAAATTTAATTTTACCTGAATTACTGACTATTTATTTTATTAATTGACCAAGTGTATACTGACCATTTATCATTTCTTGCTGATCAAAAATTTAAATAGTTACTGACTAAATAGGTCTAAAAAAACTTTCTTAGATGCTTTCTACGTTTGATTTGTATATAGGTATACTTTATTGTTAACCCTTACTCTTTTAATATCAAATAAGTAAAAGAAACTTTACTGTTATAAAAAAAAATAATGATTCAATATAAATCTTAAGAAAAGTTGAAGATATTTGTTCATTTAGAAGAATTCTAGATCAAAATAAATTCATCACTCATATTTCACTTTGCTCAAAGTTCTGTGTTTCTACAGTGGATTTGAAATTGTATGCTTTAAAGTAAGAGAATCAGTAATATGATAATGATTTAGCCAATTATTTTTATAAATACTATAGTAGTAAATATCTGTGAAAATTTCAGCTATAAAATAGTTTTGCTGATAACATGCAAACAAAGCTTTAAAATAAATTAATAAAATTCGAAATAAATTAAATCTGAATTAAATTACATAAAGATACCATTGCAATAATTATAACGACGACATTATGGGCTTTATTCTCTTGTAGTAAGTGAAGTAGCACTTGGAAGAACTCCATTGTATTATGGCAAAAGAGCAATGTTTTAGTTCCACAATTATTGTGAGATACAGTCGATAGACAAATCGGCATAATTTCATAGTCAGAACTACGCTTTTAACCAATTAATGATAGCTCTGACAATTGCGTTACATATAATATATTTGATAATTATTGTGGAGGTTAATAGCTTGAGCGTATTAATATTTTTTCTTGGTTGCTATAAAATAAACAAAAGAAACGAATGGCCGAAAATTATATAAACATTGATTCTACAAATAAGATATATTTCTTTATTGTTTCAAACTATCCTACTAAAGAAAACTGAATGTTGTGGAAAACACTGGAAGTTACAAATTATTTGAACAAACACCCCTGTTGATCAATTAAGTGTGTCATTGTATTTATATGGCTTTCTTTGCAAGAAAAAAATGTGTTTCTGCTCAATTATTTTGCTCATATATAACACTTAATAAGGAATATAAACAACAGTTGACAACCTGCATTATAATAATCTGTGTACAATCCCTCGTGGCCTTTCTTAAATATTTTTCACTGGTCAACAATACGTAATGATTAAAATTTAATATTTTTAATTTAACACTGCGTTTTAATAACATCGTACCAGATGTTTTAATACGAGTATTAAATGCTGGTACACATTTAAGCATGTATATGTAGAATTCATAAACGTCTATAAGCGTTATAGTATGAAATAAACTGTTACACATCAAATCCTTTCATCCAGCTTACTATAGTGAGAGGTATAATAGTACCTACAGAGAGTTGATAGTGGATTCGAACGTAGAGGCAAACCAGCTAGCGTCCCGACGGGCGCCAATAACAGGCGTCTGGGGTGTACATCAATCAAACGCAACTGAACTATAACTGAATACATATTTTTTTACTATGTCCACTCCCAATGTGGAGCATATGGCCTCCTAGTGGAGGTATCTCGAGAGAAGTTTTTTTACTACTCAGTTACTCAGTAACTCAACCTATCTTTTTTTTTGAAGATGGTAGGGATAGAAAGAAGTATAGGACTAGGACAGAACTAGTACTTAGTTAATCAAATTTGGATTATTGAGATTTTGTACACTTCCATGTATTTTTTCACTAACGACCCGGGTTTTGCCTTTCGGCATCTTCAGGCATTCGAGATCACGAATGGACTCGAACTGACAGACAGTAAACAGTGTCTAACGTTTATATAGAAGATACAAATACGACAAATATTATTTACGAGGTAAAATATTATACGCCTGAGAGCCACACTGATACCTGAGTTAACATTTCGAGAATTGCTTTAATCCTTATTTTGTAAACATCACATTAGCAGAGTGGCGAATCGCCGCTTTCCAACTTCTTTAAGAAATACCAGTGATTTTACAATTATAATAGCATTGTGGGTTTTGACGGGATGCAATTCGACGAATCTCAATAATTCAAATTTGATATTGAAATTCCATCAAGCACCCTCAGTCGATGTCTTAAATTATACTTAGTCAATCGTTTTTGTTACGCTCCGTTTTTAGTATCGCACGCGTGAGAGGGAAATTTTGGACATTACAAACAGCCATGCCTATGAACAGAAATTAATTAATCGATTGAAAAATCAATTTATGAAACTGTCCGAAACGGGGTTTGAACCTGAGACATCTGTAACCGTAGGCAACAATGTTGACCACTGCACCACGGACCCAACATTATTCAGATTTGGCAGAATCGATGGGATAGTTCTTCCAATGATAGGTAGACTTACAAATTTATTCCGAATACTATAAGTTTGAATCCTGATTTCTGGACCAGCCAATTCAAAACTGACCAAAGTCACTTTGCCCCGCAAAGCGTTTTACAGCCGGTTTTGATATCTATCTACGATCACAAACGTATCTAAGTAGTCATATTTTTAATCTTCGAGCTCTTTACAAAGTCAAACCAGCTCAATCCCAATACGCAAGCTTGTATAATAAATGAGTTTTAAGAATCACTTGAAGAATACAATCGTTCAATAAATGAAATTCGGTTTTAATCGAGTACAGTTGCATAACTCAGGCTATCAGCATAGACGTAAATGTGGCTACAGTCTACAGCTATTCCTAATTCCTAAGCAAACAGCCAGTCCATTTTGGGTTATATCATATCCCGCGACCAAGGTCAAGGTAACGATAAAGATGACCTGCTCACTACGAGACCTTCCTTAACCCAATCCTTATATCCCTAATCTAAAAAACCAAATGTTTTAACCTGATAGATTGTCTCATTTATTTCACTTCAATTGCTGTGTTTCAATAAAACATTTATATATCAATCAGTCATGTTATATCATTTTAAATAATTATCATTACCAATTTTACATGATTTTGTAAATGTTCATATCAAATTATTAGATGAAATTCGTTAGAAAATCATTTATCAATCAAAATTCTAATGTAACCATTATCACAATTAAGTTTTCGTTAATAAAAATTAAAAAAAATTATTAAACGCTCTCACTTTGTGGAGCCGACTACAGCGGACCCTCTACGCGAATAGGTACGCTACGCTTTACAGCGTGCTACGGAATTATTCAAGTGTTTTGTGACCAGATGAATTTCACCTACACTGTGTTGTAGATAAACTGTACCCCGTTATGCTCAAATGAAACCATTTTCGGATGATATGATTGGTCTGGAATTTTCAGAGAATTTATAAACAGTTAACAATTCGGTTTGGGGATTTGGAATAGGTATGATTTGATTTAATAATAACGTTTCAACCATTTTTACCCTATTTTGAACTAATATAATATTATGCTTAAGGGAGCACTAAATAATTTATTTAAAAAATAATATTAGCCATTTTCTATAACGATACTGTTTCTTGCTAGATAATTGAAATTTGTAATATGTTAGATAATTTTGCATTTACAACTCAAGTTCAAATAAAAATAATTCTCTAGTACATATGGGTCACGATCCTGCGCTCTTAAGGCTACATGCAGCCTTATAGGATCTCAAGTGGGGCCTTTTGACTGAAATCAACAAATACATAAATAAATAACCTTCATCGTTTTCCTTCGTTTACAAAATAATGTACATACATTTCCATGTATGTTTCTTAAATGCAGTCTTATTACCCGGTCTAGTAAGTCTGCTAATAATTTGTAATTTACTTAACAATCTATTTGAAAGTATTCGTTTTTTGGAAACTAATCTGTGAATAGTATTCTCATATTCAACAAATATTTACCAAGAAAATACTTCTGTGAACTAAACAGATGCTTAGTAACAGAACAATCATAACTTTTTAAATTACGTAAAATCTGCCAAACAGATATTGTTATTTTAAAATCTCATATCCATCTTTATCGTACAGATTTTTACAGCGTTTAAGAGAGATGTTGTAAAATTCAGCGGTCTATAACTAGGTAACTACTTGATTAATTGGCAGTTGGTTCACACTAAATTTTTTTACATTTTACCCATATTATATATCAGTATCCTCAACATTTATATGTACTATTTCTCATACGATAAACTGAAACTGAGGTGATGACTGAGTTTTTGGAAACCGTTGGTATAATCCATAGCGACATACTTCAATATTTTAAGTCACTGTTTGAGAATATGATAATCTAGTACAAAAGAAATCTTCCCATTTTATCAACTCAACTATTTCAATTCTACATTTTACCGTTCTATTAAAAAATCTTACTTGATAGACGTACACAATGAAGGACTTACAGTTAATATCATTTTATTAAATACGTCACCGTTTTAAGACATACATTTTTTAACGAATCAAACTAATATTATTAGGATTGATATAATAAATTTATTTGGAGGAGTAAAAACGCGCTTTGATGTTTTCGGCAATTGAATAAATATATTTCAGAAAAATATTTTTTAACAATGCGAAATCTTTACGCATATAAAAGATATAAAACAGAAACGTGAAAGCATTCTTGCGATGCTTCAATATCTCCCCTATTTCCAATACTGCTTTACCACCGAGCGAGCTCTTTGTCCGAAGCGGGATTGATATAGTCTTTTGTTTCGTTTTCGTCGAGTATTTTGAGAGGGATGAAGTGATCCAGAACTGCGATCGGACATTTTGATTGCATTGGGGTGAATTATACGTAACGACCCACCTGTGAGTGGGCCTTGTTCGACGCGCCAAGATGTGCGTATAGAGAAATTCGTAAAAGATGATATCTTGTTTTTATAATTATTTTTGCATTTCCTGACTACAAATATCTAATCGCTTACACTATAGACAGATATTTACTATATTTCAGGAGTTAGACAGCTTATTTTCGGTGTAAAATATTTAAAGAAGTCATTTCTTTTATTGTTAGAAAATTTATTGCAAAATTTTTTTTTATTGATTTGTTAAAAAAATAACAATTTCACTCTCTTTTACTGTAATGTGCTGTGTTCAACAGAATAAATCGATCGTTCAGATCATTACTCTGACATCTCTAAATTACACATATTAAGATAATAGGAAAAGCAATATTCAAATGGTCACCATAAATCAAATATTACTGATTTTGGATTATTGAGATTTTGTACACTTCCATGTATTTTGTCACTAACGACTCGGGTTTCACCTTTCGGCATCTTCAGGCATTCAAGCACACGAATGGACTCGATTGCTGAAAGGCGAAACCCGAGTCGTTAGTGACAAAATACATGGAAGTGTACACAATCTCAATAATCTAAATTTGATATTGAAATTCCATCAAGCACCCTCAGTCGATGTCTTAAATTATACGAATATTACTGATTTGTATTCTAGTTGTATACATTTTATAAACAGTTGTTTACCAACTGGGTACTTCCCGCGTATAGTCAGTAGTGTGATATTTATAAATGCCTCTTTACTGACCCAGAAATATCAACATTTTGTTTATTTTTTTTTAAGATTATCTGTCATTGTTTGGTGGCATTTGTGAATTATTTATTTGTGAGTACTCAATCAGATAGAGTGAAAAATCTTAAATATAACTGCATATTTAACACAAATTTTATTTTTTTTGAGTTGTCTGACCAATGATATGTTGGCAAAACGACAAAATTGACAGCGACAGAAAATTAAATATCACCAATCTCAATAACGGCTGAATACCAACCTTAAATGAAACGTAATTAAACAATTTAATTAGCAGGCACACTTAAATCGTACCATTTATATAATAAATATTATAGTTTAGACGAAAGTGAATTGTAAAAATAAGAAGAAAGAAATTACCATGCTAATAAATAATTAAATCTTCTGTCTATTTTTACTTTTCAAATTTCCTTAGCGTTCTTCGTTTTATAATATGTTTAACAAACTTCACGTTAAATTAAATCATTCAGATTACTTATAAAAATAAATTTCTCGACATATTTTCTGGGCTGAAAATGTGATTTCGTTTTCTCACGCTAGATCGTGCTGCTATCCGTCCGCGGTTCGCTTGTTTTCAAAGATGGGCTCGTCTGCTGTCGACAAAATTAGTTTGCAGTGATAAAGAAACGTCATTAAATATTTTATTTCTTTAGAAGTTGTAAAATGGTTGGATACATGAACGAATATAATATTCTTGTCATGACATTTTCTCTGGTATTTTAGTTATAGCCGCAAAATATATTAAGCTTTATGAATTTATAGTTTTTAAAGAGTAAAATGAAAATTTTACATTTCTTTCTTTCTTTTGCACCACAAGCCGTGGTTAAAAGATCGGTCACGTCTATTTTTGTGTTTAAAAAATATTATCAAATTCAATCGTTACTTTGTTTCACAAGACTAACGTGAAATTTACTTTTTTAAACACATAACGGTTGGTGGTGGATTTGGAAGGCAACTTCTTATTTAAATCGACTTTGTGGAATATATCATTGTTCTTGGTAGAACTAATTAGAATAATTTAAAAAAATAAAGTGTTCAGTTCCTCCAGAATTTTATAAATTACAAATGTTTCCGTATCATGCTTTCGCCAGAACAACGGTCACTTCACGATTCTTGACAATTTGACCTTCTCTTATTTATGGTTTGTATGACAAAATTTGATAAAATGATAATAAAATTGTCACCGAGAGAATATTTTCTACATATATAATTATGTAGTAATAGTATTGATTCTGACTATGACGTGATACCGCAACAGCTATCAACTGTATATGTTATAATTCTTGTATAACTGACTATTTTGATATTTTGACTCTACATCTTTCAGCCGATAATTAACAGTTAGTACAGTTGTATTTAACAAAGAAAAACTCTATGAAGTCATGTTTGATTTTGGTATTCTGTGGAAGACGGATACACGCAGGTTTGAATCTCAGTATGGACAGTTTTGTAAATTGATTTTTCCTATCGATTAGTCAACCACCAGTCTAGATCTAACCCTAACCTTCTATCCGTACTGTCTTTGAAAATAAGGGTTTAAATAACTAACATTAGTTACGCTATGAAACTTCTGTTGAGGTGTCTTCATTAGGAGGCCATATGCTCTACATTGAGAGCGGACATGGTTCAAAAGGAAAAAATGATTACCTTACCACTTGATCTGTCATATCTCGTAGAAAACAATATGTTACGATATCTCTATAAGGAGGCCATATCCTCAAATTAGGAGCAAACATGAACATAGTGGGAATATACGATGTTGAAATAATTTGAAAAATATGTAAGCCAAGAATAAAACAATCCGAGAAGAGGCATAGAAGCTAGAATTAAAAGCAATACGTTTCTATACGACAATTCGATAAGTAAGGCGACGATGTACGAGTATCTCAGAATCTATCCAAGCCATATGTTTAAACATATTATCCCATAATGCGTTAGCAAAAGTAAAAATAAACGAGATCACCATAATAAACCACATAGTGAAACCTTTCTTATTAAATCTCGCAGCATTTTATTGGGAGAACAATTCATGTTTACCGGTACGGTCCCGCTTGCCAGCACTTCGAAAAGATATACTTACCCTCGCATACCCTCCAACAGCAATGCAAACAGTTTGCCACAGTTTTATATGAATGTATGCCGAACTATTTTTTTTTTCACACAAGGCATGAGAATGATGAGACTGCCTAAAAGATAATTATTCGCTCGAGTAATGCCGACTGTCAATAATTTATATAATGGTGTAATATTTATAAAACATAACACTATTTGTATTATTTATAACATTGTTTTTTATACTTCAACTGCGATCGATTTGCCGTTAGTAAAAATTTGCTTCGTAGTGTAGTGTTCAACGTCGTTGTCGACGGCTACGGATGTCTTGAGTTCAGGTCCCGGTACGAACAGTTTCATAAATTGATGCTTCGATAAATTTCTGTTTATAGGAATGAATGTCTGTGATGTCTAAAACTCCCTCCCACCTATCTGATCCTAAAAACGAGGAGTAGCGATGGCGATTAACTAAACACTAGTCCTGTCCTGGCCATATCCTTTTATCCCTACTCTCATTGAAAAATAGAGGTTGACCAACTGAGTAAAAAGCAGTTCTCGTAAAAAAATCCTGTCGAGATACCTCCATTAGGAGGCCATATTCACCACATTGGGAATGGTCATGGTAAAAAAAAATGCTTAGTGAAACCATACTTGGTCGTATTATAAAATTGTGTTATTAAGATAATCTTAAATCATTTGACATTTTTTAAAAGAAAAATGTTTTAAAGAGGAATATATCATTTAAAATACAAAATATTTTAAATGATAAATAAGTTACAGGCGTTAATTGAGAATTTTGATTCGTTCGGAAACAAACTACTCGCTGTTAAGCTCTAACTGAATTCTCCACCAGTTATTTGTTTTCGCATTCTACCTTCTTTTAACTAAAAAATATAAAAGCAGGAAATTGAATGATTCGTAACGATTCTAGAAGTTCAATAGAAGAAATCGAATGGCTCAAGTTCACTACACAGGTTATGTAATTTAGATTTGTTTTTTAGAGAATGCTATCCTTTTATGTAATATTTGATTATTCGTCAGAAAAAAGTCAATAGATACAATTTAAAAACATGGTTACACCTAAAAAGCTGTGTAATCTGATTCAATATTAATTCAATGTATTTCATAATTGTATTCATAAATCCCTAAGCAAATAAAATTATAAGTCAATTCCTGGTATTAAGGTTTACCAAATTTGATCTTTTCAATCGAATTAAAGGTTTTTTTACTTTACATTTACAATAAATTCAAAAATGAAATAGATTTTGAAAAATATCATTATTTATTTGATTCATTTAGTTATATAAAATAAAACAATCTTGTCAACTGACTAATTGTTGGTGAATCCAAGCTCCGTAGTCCCCTACGGTAATATCTTTTAGCCCCCAACCCAAAGAAATCAACCCTGCCACCTTCGAAGAGTTTTTTACTACAAAGTTCACAGTTTTCTAGCATTTGCCTTGAAGGTATTTACTTCAAATATAAAACCAGTGATAATTTCAGATAGGTAATTGCATAGTAACAGAGCAAACCAATTTATGTAATTGGAATATATATTTTACAAGCGCTGATCTAATATTTGTGTAAGGCGTAGGAAGAGATTGCTTTAGTATCAATGAAGCTTGAAGATATAACGGTTTAAAAGTTTAAAAAAAATACAGAAACGATTTTTTTTCAAATACCAAAAGAAAGCGAAAGGTTTTTAAAATCAAACATAAAGCTCCAATTTAAAAAACAAATTAGGTGAGAATGAACTATTCAATAGGTCCCAAAACTGAGGCTTCTACGCTACGGTGCGTTGACCCAATTTGACTGCGGGATGGAATATAATCCTGGAACCGGCACATTTCACACTTTGATGTATGGATCCCGGCCATCAACTATCCTAGCACTGGAAGGAGGTAGTCAGTGAGCGGCGATGTCGGTGCCTGTCCGAAGGAGACACGTTGTCCTACATGCAAGCGCGCCACCGCGCGAGTTAATGCAATACAGATGTCACCGCGCTGCATGTGCCGCATATCTCACGTAGGACACTCCCATTGACGAAGAACGATTGATATTTTCAAACTACGCTGTACCGCCTCACGTTCACAAAGAATTTCTTCACCTAAGACGGCCCGTAACAGTGTGTAAAGAGAGCGATTAGCCAGCTATGTTTTTCCTTTCCAAGCACTATCATCCTTTCTTCACTGTTTCTAAAAAAATAATGTTGAAGGATTGATTGCTTATGACTTAAAAAATTGACATAAACTTTGTTTTTTCGCTATTATTAGATAATTCATAATTTTAGACAAATTTTAATGTTGATTTTTGTAACCATATGACAGTTTTCGAAAGAATAATTAATTTAAAGAGAAATCAAGATTTCGACCACCCAGGTTGGGCTCATTCTGCCTACGACAACTCTCTCCACATCACAAAGTAACTTTCCTCCAGCTTTGCTCCCACGGTTAGCAACAATCATTCGCTTCGTTCAGTCAGCCTTAACCTTATTTTAATAATCTTAAATAAAAAGCCTTAAAGAGGTGTACTACTCGCTACCGAATTGTAAACTTTGTCATCAAAAAAAATCAAACAAATTGATTTATTTATTAAATTCATCTTAGCTACGGAGATTATGTTGCTGAGAAAAAAATGTCTGTTCGAGGGAATTAATATAGTGCGTATTAGTTACGGAAAAAATAATCTACACTTGAATAATTATTGTATAAATGTATATCATTTTTTTGTTTAATAAGTAAGCCTATAAATTGTAAATTTTTTGAAGAAAAAAAAACGTTGAAGATCTGAGTAGCAAGCAGTTCTCGAAGAAAAATTTCCGTTGTGAATAGTTCTACTTTGGGAGCGGACATGATAAAAAACGATGAATATTGCACTGTATCAATTCTTTGCCCGTGTTATTTATGTTGAAAATTTTTCTACAAATCTATATGGAAATTATCAAATCTGTTATTACTATTATGGTAAAGTAGCTGTTCACATGTAAATTGATTAATTCAATACGAATTAACCCTTTCTGTGCTGATGTAATAGTCATCAACCAATTTCTGAGAACCGTTGAACAAACTTGTGCGTTTCGAAGTTATTAGTAAGTAATACATTTCGACCGATAGACGCCTTTGTGTTGGCGTCTCTTTTCTCCATTACTTTGCCCCGTTTAGACTGTGTACTCTTAGGGCAGAAACCTTCCACCCTTATGTTAGCTACGCACGTTCTACGAATACTTAGGCATTTGGAATTGTCTCGGAAATTCGTCGTCGGAATACTCTAACAGTTGCTTTGCGATAAATAATAACTAACAAGCTAGTTTACATTATCTTTTTTTACATACCCGATTTTTTCAATTATTTAACATTTAAAAAAACAGTCCACCAATTCTGAGAATAGTAACAATGGGTGTTTCCAATCTGTGTTCAAGGATTGAAGTCCAACTGGGCATTCATAAACACATGTGGTTTTTGGAGTTACATGTTTTTTATAACCAAGGACCATTGAGTAAGCAGCACTTTAACTATTTATTTCCAAGTAAATTAAAATTATAAGAATACTCTGGTAAATAAAATAACAAAGACTTTCTCCACTTAACACAAGTAATTAATTTTGTAATCATTAGTGTTAGAGTAATTAGTACTACTATTTTTTGTATATGATACCTCTCCCCCTATGTTCAGTAGAAAGAAATAATCCAGCCCTTAATGTTTGTAATGTACATGTAAAGAATTAGATTCAATGAATGGCTACAATTAAATACCCTTGAAATTTAATTAGTCTAAAGATACTTCATCTTAAACGTAGCCAACGACGTTGACCACTCTACCACGGAGTTTCATAAATTGTTTTTTTAATTGGTTTGTGAATTTATTTTCTTAAGCATGAATGTTTGTGATGTCTATTATTCCGTCCCACCCATCTAATTCTAGCGAGAGCGAATAGCTAACCACTAGTCTTGTGCTTTCTCTATCCTTCTATCCCTATTCTCTTAACTGAGTAACAATCAGATTTCGCAGAAAAAACTTCTGTTGAGTTACCTCCATTAAGAGACTATATGTTCCACGCTAAAAGCAGCCTTGGTAAAAAAAAAGATACTTCTCAAAATCGGATTTGGTTTAAAAATATACGGAGGTGAAAGTTTTGCGGGAAATGGTTAGTTTCACACACATTTATATGAAATACAACCTTTACAAATACATTGATAAACTTCTTACCCTAAAAATTCATTCGCATTAAAGAAAATTGCGAGACATTCATTTCGATTTTATATGAGTACAGATTTCTGAATAAAAACGCAATATTTCTCAATAATTGATACCATAATGAGGATTACGATCAAAAGAAAACACTTTAATGTATTTGATTGTGAGATAGACTGGTTACCATAATTCAAATAGGCCAAAGCCCAAACCCGAAACCATTTCTTCCATACCATAGAAAATGTCATCATCAAAGTCAGTTTGTTTAGCCATTTTTGCGTCCTGCACGAGAATTTTGTTAAGTTTCTACTTTAAAATCACTTTTATTGAATTCATAGTAATTATTGTCAATTAAAGTCATATTACGCAGGTAAAAATACATTGGTTGTTTGGCAAAAAATGAACATACGAATAATATAAACTTGATCGAACGTATTCAATGATAAACTATGTTAGAAATATTATTTAAAAAAACAGGCCTGTTTCCTTTCGTCATAAGATATTAATGTCATATATTATTGATTTTTTTTATTAGTCAATGACTTATTCCGTAAGTGGTTAGTAGCTCATTCCATAAATGATCAGTAACTAATTCTATAAATGGTCAGTAAGAAAGAATAAATGATCAGAAAATAATTATGTTTGGTCAGTAAATTATTGCCAAATAAATAAAGGTTAGGTTAGGTTTAATTGAAAAAATTAAACGTTTTTATAAATATCTTACTTTTTTTTTTTTTAAATAAAACACAATTCATTTGTACTACTTCCACATATTTATAATGATCAGGACCGGTTTCGCTCATAACGAGCATTATCAACTGATCAGTTCATAATGCTCGTGATGAGCGAAACCGGTCCTGATCATTGATCATTATAAATATGTGGAAGTAGTAAAAATGAATTGTGTTTTATTTTTTAAAATATAATGTCTTTCCACCAAGAATTGACAATTAACACCTTAAAAAAGTTTATATAAATATCTTACCGTTTATTTTATTAACTAACCATTTTGATAAATTATTGGTCATTTATTATTTTTTACTGACCAAAAATTTAAATAATAACTGACCCAATAAATGGAGGCCTTCTTTATTCAACCATCATTATTTCCAGCCAAATAAATCAATAAATATTTTATTTCATGCAGATTTCAATGATCAAAAACCTCCTATGTCAAATTTCATTCGATTTCAACTTTGAGGTATTGAAAAATCAACTGACCAGTTACATTTTATGTACACTGGCAAAGATAAATTATATCCATTTTTTTACTAATGATCTTATTTTCATTTCAAATCAGCTTTTATCTTGTCAAGTCGTTATTTTTTTAAATGATTTGTATTTTTCATCATTGATATGAATTTGAAATATACGATGAAGAATTTCAACAAAGAGACGTATCTTTTTTGTAAGGAGAGAAATATAAACTTAAGAAAAGAATCACTCCCTCTACGACAACATTGGTTAACGTGGGTGTATAGGGAAGCAAACATTATATACATCTTTGCTTTTGAAAGACATGTCCATAAGTCAATTGAAAAATAAATATACTAATTAAAATATTCCAGCTAACTCCTCGATAGAAATCCTCAAACGCTAGCAATTCTCTACGGCATACGACGTTACTATTTATTTTTATATTAGCAAACTAAGTGTGTTATCAATTTTTAATGATAGCGATTGTTACTGCATCCACGAATTTGTTAATGTAAGACTTGGAAATATAAAATAAAAGATTTACGTATCATATTCTTCATTAATTATTTTAATATAAGCTTCAAACAAGCAACAATATGAACATATTTACATAAAAAAATTATGCATAATTCAGTTGGTTAGAAATGGAAAAAATCAGAGTTGCTTCAATTCCTTATTGTATTTTGAACACCGAGACATTAGGCTGGATAATTAAAATAGACTTCGATTCAGATTAGTAAGTCATAACGCCAACTATACTATTTCTATAATCAACTTCTCTTTTTGAAGAGAGTAGGGATAGAAGGATAGGGCTAGGATAGGACTAATTGTTAATTAATCATTCTCACTACGCCCTGTTTTTTTAAGGATCGGATGAATGGGAGGAAATACGAGTGAACATCACAAACATCCACGCCTACGATCTGAAATCCATAAATCGATTGAAAAGTTAATTTATGAAACTGTCCGTACCGGGAATTGAGCCCGTGTCATTCGTAGCCGAAGTCGACGACACACCACGGACCCGATACTCTAAAAGTGACTTAATAGGTATTCGTGTGTGATATTTTCAGAGTTTGCATCGTGCCGTATATTACATGAAAGGGTTCCGGGAATCAATATAAATTTGAAAACGCTGATTTAACAATACACTATGCATAATAAGTAAGGGTTAATATTTACACTGATTTAGCCGATCAATTATTAGCTACAGTGACAACTATGTCGAAATCGTATACTTCGATGTCTACTTTAGCTTATGAGCTTATATGGAAAACCGTATAACCAAAATGTAAACCTCCATTTAAACCGATACAGAGCTCAGTTTACAGGGTCACTAATACCCTTATAAATATACCGTTCGATGTATAGACAGCAGGGTGAACTACCCTCTTATTATAGAACTCTCCACCCGGGTATCGTGTAACCGGGAGTAGGCCATGAAATATCGAATACTATTCGAGTAGAAAGTTCCGGTCTTGTTGCCGACTGCTCAATGCTATTACGCTTTCTCGGTGTCAGGGTCACAGTTTAATGTAATGAATTGTAATATTTCCATACTTCCTACCCACCTATTCGATTGTGAAAACGAAAAGTGGCTAAAGCGATTAATTAGCTTATAGTAATTTCCCCACTCTTTACAGACTACTCAGAAAGGGGTTGATTGATTTAGTTGCAACCAGTTTTATTTGAACAAGCTTTTTCACAATGTTCCATTAAGAGTTCCATATCGACACCATCGATATAAACACGTAACTAGCCACTTATACGAAAGATCTTTAACTAAAATCCAAATTCCATTGTCGTATATGTAATATCTCAAAAACTAAAAACTTTTAAGTAAAACTTTATATAAAATGATAAACTAGATTTACAATAATAACACTGTCCCAATTTTATGGATGCAGCCGTTATTTGGCGTTTTGAATCTTTGAGACGCTCTTTTGTAAAATGTCATATTTGAAGATACGGAACTATACCTACGTAAAGAGTGTTGATATTGTCAGCCTAATGCAGAACAAGGGTAACATTTCGTCAATTGTATATGACTACAATTTAAAAACTTCAATATTGAAAATCAATTGAAATATTGAAATTAAAAGTAAAACCTTTTTGACACACTATGAGTTACCGCCTAATCTTAAAAATATGCCGAAAAATCACGTTTATCAAAAACATACTTGTTAAACTAGTTCTGCATCCAACTGACCATTATGCTAAAACTGCATCCGAATACGATGTACAAAACGACTTATCAATAATCTGATTTAAGGTAATTTTATCGTACTGAATGTTTATGTTCTTGGTCTGTACAGATTTATAGTGTATTGGTTTGAATGTCGTTAAATTATGTTGATAGTATTGATAAAAGATTTAGGATACTAAAGTATCGAACATCAAGTTTTCCACCATCCTTATACGTGAAGGGTGTAGGGTTGTGTGATATTGCTACTAGCACACACTCAATTTGGGTAATTTATCGTTTGTCTACGATTTCAATAAGCTGATTGCCACGTTACAGTAAATGTAGGAATGCCTGGTAGCAAGTGAAAAATTGAGATTAAAAGCTGGGAAAGTAACGTACAATGTATTAAAGAAACAAAGGGAAATATCACTTTTCCGGAAAGCAGGGCTCTTTGTGATATTTCTTTATATTTTCTTTGTGTGTGTTCGTTTCGTAAATGAAACGAAAAAATGAAAAGGAAAAGTCTTTCTAGAAGAAAAATGTATTGTAAATAAGAATGTGCTTATATAATAGAATGAACCAATTATAACATATGTATGTCAGTATCTATAAGGGCTTCAAATCCCGGGATCCCGGTCAATTATAAAATCCAAATGTAAATGCTAAAAAATAATTCAAATATCAAATTAAAACTTCCCGACTAACTACAACGTACACCTCGGTTTGTTCATATACACAGTTTTTTTATAATACCTATAAAATTAATATATGTAATAATAAATTAAATGAATGAAGGATAATATTTTTAAAGTCCAATTGAATGACAGCTCTTATTGAATACCATTTGGTAAAACCTATCATAATAATGCAATAAATAAAATAAAAATATAAAATAACTTTGGTCATTAGATTTATTTTAAATATTTTACTTTTTTTTGTAAATGACTGTCTGGTCTTAAATCAACAAAAAAAAACATTCCAATGCCCAAAAAAATATTTAATCATATATGCATTCCAATTGAAGCGATAATGAACACAAATTAAATTTTAAATGTACAATGATATTTAATAAATTTTAAACACATGAAATTACCAATTGAGATATTCTTAATCCCGTTAATCCTGGGATCGTAAAAGAGGTCCGGGATTGGATGCCCTAGTATCTAAAGTGTGCTTTTCTAGAGGTTTGTTTTTGCAACTGGCAGTACTTTTTCCAGTGACTGCAAATTTGACAGTTGACAGCTGATTTGTGCTCAGTTTTGTTTGCCATTTCATCATGAACAGTCCGCTTGACATCCGTGTAAGTCGGAACTTCGGTGAATGGGGCAAAACAAAAATTGCATCCAATCCTGACCGAAAAATTTTTTTCAGCCAAGTGACTCATTACTGGTTGAATGGCTTCGTCAATAAACGAAATTGCCGGATTTGGAGCGACGAAAATCCACAAGACATTTTTGAAACGCCGTTACATCCAAAAAATTAACAGTTTTGTGTCCTTTATGGGCTGCTGAAATCATTGGTCCATATTTTTTCAAAGACGATGCTAGCCAGAACGTTACTGTCAATGGAGAGTGCTATAGATATATGGTTGCTAATTTTTTCGTTCCAAAATTGAATGGTCATAATATAAACGAGCTTTGGTTTCAACAAGACGGTGCAACATACCATACAGCGCACGCCACAATCAATTTGCTAAAGGTAAACTTTCAATGGGCGCATAATTTCACGGAATGGACCTGTGAATTTGGCCACCGATATCATGTGATTTACCACATTTGGACTTCTTTCTGTGAGTTGTGTGAAGTCGCAAGTCTACGTCGATAAACCAGCAACGCTTAATGACCTTGAAAAAAACATTCGCAGCGTTAACATTGATATACGGCCGCAGCTACTTCAGAAAGTGCTTGAAAATTGGACATCGAGATTACGCTTTCTTCGCCCACATGTCGGAAAATATATTTAAAAGCTAATGGCATTTAATAAACTTGTCAATAATTCCAATATAATGAACATAACCACTGGTAGTAAATGTTTTATTTCATTTTTAAAGTTCTATACCCCTAAAAAAACACCTTTATATACCTGTAACACAGAACACACTCACGTTCGCATAGTATCTTAAAATCAGTATTGGAGTGTAAGGTAAAATCGGAGTCTATAAATTATTCAATAATGATCATAGTCCTGCTTTAGGCAATATTAACTTTGATTTATTTAACCCCATTACATCCGAATTATACTTAGTAAGTACTTTAATCGCTTTACCAACAAAACTATAATAACACAAAGGGGAATAATTTTGCAGTCGCTTAGTTGCTATTGACCTTTTTCGATTTATTGGCAGCAGAATAAGTTGTCTATGCGGAGTTATTCAGAATCTATATTCAGATTTTTAGAGACCCTTCTCAACATCGACCTATTTTGGAAACGGCCATGAAACGCAAAGAAAAGCAGAAAATATGCGAGTACTTTGAGAGAGTATTTTCTTTTTAAAAATATATTGTATATCGTAATAGTTTTCAACCGCTACCTTAATTATAATAATATTATGACTTAGTTCAAGGGTTTGTTTTCATTTTTTAACCGATTCAGCAGTAACAATACGGTTATACGAAAAACCAAATAAGCCATGTATACCCAAATAAAAATGATCATACTTGATACTTTAAAAAGTCATACTTTGTACTAAAGCTTTTATACTAGGAACTTGTTTGCACGGTCAATATTTCGAAACACTTAATGGATACATTCAGTGATTTTTCAATAAATTTTCATTGAAAGGCATAGGAAGTTATCATGCTGTATCTCTAACTACCCCTCTCTTATCCAAATATTTACTCAAAACAGTATATAGCGAGAACAATTAGCTAAAAACTGTCTTTTCCTTAATTCACCTTTTTGTCTTTATTGTTTACGAAGATAAAGTTTGATTAACTAGCTGACTTAATTTCTGTAAATATTCTCTCTTACCAAACTAAATGACATATGGCACGGCCATATGATTAAATATACATATATGAATTTAATAGCTTCAGTTATGTGAAATAGACATTAAATATTGAACATCAAATTTGTAAAGCATTGTTTAATCCTGAAAAAAATAGCCCGTGTCTATTTAACTCGGCAATTCATTTAATATTTCAAATCATATATTACAGAATGATATTATCAGTATTACTGACTCACGTGTTTGCTTTTTGAAATAAAACGACTTACCCATTGAATTTATTAGTAAAAAAATAGCAGCAAACACGCACATATAAAAAGAGTTGATTATGATTGACTAATTAAGAATTGTAAAACAGCAACGGATTTCACTTGCTTTGACCATTGAATACTTGAATTTGATATAATTTAAATAAATACTTTTTCCTGAAATGACGTTTTATACTATGATCGAACTACACTCACCTTAACGCTCTCAGTCTGTAATAAATGCTTCACAGCGACGATATGTCGAAATTTCAATTAACCATATTAAAGGCAATGAATGACCCATAAATTATAATTTCTCAATATCGATTTAAGTTTCGGCTGATAGATCAACGATTAAGTACTGTCAAACCGCTCTATATAAATATGAGGAATTATTAGTTGTATAAAACTTTAGTTGTTTGTGATCCTTGAAATAATGTTTTTTACATTATCGAGGCCGTCCTATATTTTTTTAATCTTTGTTGTTCTATAAAAGCGTGCGTTTTTATTATATGCTGTGCTTCTTTAACTAGGTCGAATTTATAACAAAGTAAATTATTCTATACAAGTTTTCCTCGATAATTATCACAGTATAGTCATACTTATATTACAATATTATTTTTATCTTTAATAAGATAAATAATTTTTATTTTACATTTGTTTAAGAATAGTTAGTTATATGACAATTTCACGGCTCTATGTTATGAAAATACCACAAAATTTACATTGCATTTCATTTAGCATCATAAATTATAACTAGGTCAAAATACGTATCATCAACTAAAGCAACTTTTATATATCATAGTGCTTATTTTGCTCAATGTTGGCCTTGGTTGACATCAAGTTAGCGTGGCCTATTTTTGCCCGTCATCAACGTACAATGAAAATTTCATTGGCCGATCAAATCATGAAAGAGGAGGCTTCAAGACGTAGCCTATACACCGATACATATACTAACGTGATAAACGAGATAATCATAACCCATTATTGTTTTATTTTTCTAAATATAATTCAATTAACATAATTGAAAGTGATATGCACTATCAATTATGAAAATTGATACACCTAGAATTGATTTTATGTTTACAGATTCAGAAAGAATAATGTATTTTTAAGTGAAAAAGAATTTCGGAATCAATCAACAGACAACCCATCCTGTTTGTCAACGTAAGTCTAAAAAGCGTTACTGGTAATCCATTTGATCTCATTTCCGTTACGATTTAATATCGCATTATTTACAACACCTCTTTCTTCTAAGCGCACCCTACCCCTTATTTCTCCCTCCCGCGCAACAATTTTCTCCCATTAGAGAGCTTAATATTTCAAAGTGAGCTTTCCATCCCTTTCTCGTCCCTCTGTGCCTACCCTCCTACCCCGCCGTGGCCCGCTACTGCCGAAAAGCTCAGTCGAATAAAGGCCTACGCTAAAGGTTCTCAATATCACCTAAAATTTTATGATTATTATGAGTTAACCTAAAATTTTATGATTATAAAAATGAGTTAACAGTTTTATATTTTTGAAAGCTTTAAATATTTTGTAATTTTTTATAATAATAAAAATAACGAAATTGTTCAGCAGGTAAATACTGTTCTTATCGAAAACATTATATGGTAAGTTGCGTTATGAATCTTTGAAATGCACTACTCTAAATTCTCATGTTTGCAGATACGCGATTGTACGTAGGGAGTGTCGATATAACAGTGGCTTACATCAAATAGCCGGGTCATAATTTTTGAATATGAAGCCAATTAAAAATGATGTTTCCTTTCATTTGTGAAAAAATGGTCAAAATTTATTTTTCTAATTTACATCATTTGGCTGAGACCTCCTTTGTCGTCTTTAGAATGAAATCCAATCATTAACTGGCATTCGTATTTTTTTAGTGTTACATCAATTAGCCAAAACACATTCGACAAAAATAATAAATAAATAATTTACAATATTTAAGTATATAATTTTAATGTATAATTATTCTAGACTATTTCACTTTAGGCCTGAGTTATTATTCTTAGATTACACATGTATAAAAGTAATACACATAATTTTATAATTTGAGAATCACTATCCCTCACCAATGTACAGCATTGAACCTCCCCGTTTGGGCAAAACAACCCTCCACTTCGACCCCGAAGCTGTCTACGATGCTACGCCACCCCTTCCCCTCGTACCTCTACGCCGCTCGTAGCTACCTGCTTCAAACTCGTAGACTTCAAGCCAACAGCGGCAGAGTGGAAAACATTGTTTTTTTGTTCGAACTGTGAAATATTTCACATTGATTACGATATAAGACGAAGCACTGAATGAATATTATCCCTAGTAATTGTTAATGCACACAAAATGTAGTTCCCATTAAGCATTGCGATAGATATTTATGGACACTCATATATAATACCCCAGACCGCTCTTGTAGACGTTTTATTATTATCACATATCACATGTAAATTTGAAATTTTCTCATGAACTAAGCGTTCACGATGTATTTATAAAATAAAATGCTATTCATTGCACACACAGTTCCGACGTACTAGCTACTTAAGACATTCAGTATATCAATTTCAATACAGTCATATATGACGGATACGGTTATACTAGTATATAAATGAATTCCTTTACAAATAAAACGATGAATTATTGATCAAATATTCAAGTCACCAAATGAAAATTGTCATACATTGATTTCGCAATCAATTCAAGGATCTGCATCCAAAAGTTTGCTTATCTGTGATGTTTTCACCTTTATGGCATAATTTTTTTTAAATGCCTTACAACTCTCGACGTCGTATCCACCACCGCTCGCTATGGTTTCACCCTCTTGCAGGGTATATTCCACAGTGTAAAATGTATGAACTGGTTAAACAAACAAATGTATTTTTTTTAAAATGAATTCCATAATAGAGTTGAGAGCTATTTTCGCATCACGTTATCATCATTACGTAAACAGTTTTGACGACGTTGTGATACTGGAATAGCTATTAACCTCATTAACTTGTGAAAATGAATAACTTGATATGTTGTACCTTTAAAGTTCTCATGTCTTTCCAACCACACTATTATATTCTGGCAATGTGGCTTAAAAATATTGATTAGGTTACAACTTTAACGTTCCCTGTAACGGAAGTTAGACTAACAAACAAGTTATTAATTTTATGAAAACAACATATGTTTGAAATGCTCCATTAGGAGTCCAAATGTACTACATTAGTTGTGTCGATTGGATTTTATTTGTTGAAAAAATCGATTTAGAATAATTAATAGCATTACATTATAAAAATTTCAATTTCAATACAGTTCCATTGTATTACAGTATTTAAAAATTGCAGCTACGTCAGATTACTACAACGTTATGTTATTTCTTCAATTCTTAGGGCGAGGTTTAATGGTTTTTTTAGTTCCGAGTTATTATATTATATTATGAAGGCAAAAAAACCACTACCTGAGGGGTATTCGTTATTTTTATTGAAATTTTCGAGAAACTGTTATGTGATCTTGCGTTAATTGTGTAAAATATTTTATTAAAAAAATTTATGAATACTAATCTTATGGTTGAACAAATTGAATATTTGTATTTGCGAGTTGGAATACCTAATAAGTAAATATTACGTGTGTACCTAAACAGTAAGTAATTCTGTTATGTATCAAAATTAATTAGTATAAAATAGATCGATCTCTATCTGACTAAATATTACTGCTGCAGAGTAGTTATTAAATCGACTACCCCAATTTCCGAGCACTGTATACCCTCACCGCTCGGTAACAAGTCGGTAAACCCCTTAGGTGAATCAAACGCAAAATAGCTTCCCGTCCAGTCGCAGCCGCCGTTTTGCAGTTACGTATTTACGATCTCTACCCGTCGCGGCCAGGGGGTTAACTCTGATAAGCGACGAGTTTGTTCGGTTAATTTGCAGTGTGCTCGCCAAATAAGTTGGCAGTTTATCGCGCTTCAAGCGAAAGGTAACCAGCTTTAAGACGTTTAAATAAATGTTGTATTAGGCCTCACTTCTATTAAATGAACAACTTATTACTTGTAAAGATAAATATAGAAATTCTACAAAATGATACAAATAAAAAACGTCTGATATATTATGGGGTTTTTTAATTGTTAAGCTTTCACACAATGCAAACGGGTTCCTAATAAACACTATCTATCGTATCTATCATATACATAATTCAATTGAAGACGTTGGTCTAAAAACAACAAATATTTACTATTTTCCATTTTCATTTTGTGGCATTTCTCAATTCCTTGTTTATGACAAAACAACTGTGCAAAAATATATTTAAAAAAAATCTAAAGTTCGTTAAATCAGGTCTTAAAAATATACTGGTTTTCTAAAAACATACAATATTTCAGACCATTTTGTATGGAGACAGTAAAGGTCTTTTACAACCAAGATATTATACTTTTATCTTTTCCTGAACAAAATGAGTTTTGCGACATTTTCTATTTTCAGGCCAAGGTCTTCAATTTCACAAACCACTGTGACAATATCAAAAACAATGAAAGTTTCAAACATAGGTCACTATTGGTTTGGCTCATCGCGAGTATTATCATCACTTGATACCAGTTGAAACCAGTCCTGATCATTATAAACATGTTGAAGAAGTAACAAACCAATTCTGCTTTATTTTTAAAATATTAACTTCTTTCCACCGAGAATTTTTTGACAGTTAACACCTTAAATGTGATATGTCACTGTTAACGATACAATAGTGTAAGTGATATTAAAAATTCTTTGTAGACACTCTTGAATTATTATTTTTACGTCTGTCTATTTTTGCGTTAAATATTTGCGGATAAAGATATCCATCTATATTCGTACAAAAAATTGAACAAATACAGAGAACTAATGAAATTATTTATTTGTTTTCAATACTTACGCTATTTACTTTGAAAATTTTTAAGTCATTTACGTCTCCAAGTTTTCGAAGAATTTTTTTATGTGTTAAGCGATTTCGATTACGGCATTTGGATCAATACGAGAGGCAGTGTGCGTGACCGATTTTATTAGACTAATAGCATAATAAAACAAAATATTTCATTACAAATTAAAGGACCGTATCAAAAAACCGATAACAATGGATATTTGGAAAGCTTTCAATATGGCAGTTGGATTAACTATGCCGTGGACTAACTAAGTGATAATAACAAGCTTTCAAAATATAATTATTTAAAAGTCTATTTCACCACTGATATGGTTGAGCGTAGACATCTTAAGTATATTTTAATAGTATAATAGCCCAGACCGCTCTGTTGGCGCTTTAGTATTATCACATGTAGATATGAAATTTTCTCATGACATAAGCGTTTGTGGTGTAAACAATGCACACACAGTCATCTATGACGGGTACTGTTATACTAGTATTTTAATGTACGAAAAAATCATCTTTTTATAGCCAATATGTGACGCTCTGATACATTCATTAGTAGTAAGGATTCCAACTATTCAAATATTTAAATAGTTTCTGGATTGTAAGAATTGTAATTGTTTGATTTGTTAAAGGTCCTTAATAGTGTTAATTATAGACTATTTTAATTGGTTTATATATAATTTGTTTGATAATCAATAATTTCTTGTCTTAGTTCATGAACCAACTGTTTTATATATCTTAATTTTTAACACTCAATTTTATATTTTAAAAAATAAAACACAATTTGTTTGTACTACTTCCACATATTCAATCGCGAATGCATTCGCCGCAGAATTGTGCCCAAATATGTGAATTTAAAAACCAATTCTAATTCTCAAATAGCCTTAAAAGCCCTTAAGTTTTTTATATTTATATTTTTTTAAATATGTGGAAGTAGTACAAACAAATTGTGTTTTATTTTTTAAAATATAATGTCTTTCCACCAAGAATTGACAGTTAACACCTTAAAAGTACTCAATTTTATATAAATAGGCCTGTTATGTTTGTATTTTTACACTTGATAATGCTCGTGATGAGCGAAACCAGTCTTATCAAACATGTGGAAGTAGTACAAATGAATTGTGTTTATTTTTTAAAATAAATGCCTTTCCGCTAATAATTGACAGTTAACACTTTAAAAGTTTCTGAAGCATTAAAATAATATTAAAAATTGATTTGAATAATTAATAACATAAAATTATGTAAATGCAAATTCCAATAATGTTTGAGCTGCCAAAATTTGCAGCTGCGTTGGATTACTACAATGCTATTTCTTCAATTACTAGGGTTAGGGTTTAGGAATTTTTTTAGCTCCGAGTCATTCGTCAAAATCAATTATTATGATAAGATATAGAAAGCGCAATATATAGAAATGGATAAAAGAAAAACAACCACTACCTTTGGGGGGAGGGGGGGTATTAATTATTTTTCTTGAAATCTGGAGAAATTGTTATATGATGTTTCATTAATTGTGTAAAATATTTTATTAAAAAATTTTACGAATCTATTCGAATGGTTGAACAAATAATCGAATCATGAATAGTTAAAAAAAGATATTGAATATATGTATATGCCAGTTGGAATCCCTTAATTGTAGAGTCAAATTTAAGATATTGGTATTATGATATTTATTAGATAGAAATTCAATTCGCTAAGAATATAAGTTATTTAGCCAGTCAAATTCATATATTTATATTTCAAACTGCTTTCATAACGGTAGGTACAGATATTAAGAATTAATTCGATAACTGTGATGAAACCAAAGCGATTTTTTTTAATTTTTAAGTGCCGTATAAAAGGGAATACTTAATTTTATATTCCTTTGTTTACTTTTAATTTTATTTAAAATATTATATTATGCTTAAAATTCACGAAATCAAAATAATTTTTCATTTCACTCTCAAGAATAGTTAATTGAACCTACGGCCTTTTTCGCGTTGATATTATAATTAAATACTCGATGAAAAATGATACTATAATAATTTTAATCTTTCATATTTAAATTTTATAAATTGAAGTGTGTGCAAGCCGTGTTCTCTAGATAAGAGCGCAAATAATGTTTTTGTTGACGTGGTAGGATGGCTTATGGCGTATTTGTGTAGTCTGGTATCAAAAGTGGTCAAATCCCTTTTTATAAAAAATAAGATAAATAGAAAAAATGTTTTCTAAATTAACACAAGATTTAAGAGAAGTTTTATTTATGTGGTCTTCAACATTTTAAGTTAAAAAATCATTATTTACACTTTAAAATAAATTAATATTGAATACTTTTTGTACTGTAAAGCAAATTAATTTTGGATTTGACCATTTCTAATACGAAATTGAGGATTTGATCACTTTTGAAAGAGGATTTGGTTACCTTTTATACAATTTTTTTATTCGCCCACTACAAGTCGTCACGTGTTACTGACGATTCTCATGAACTAAGCCCTTGGTGTAAGAAGTACAAGATGAGCTGGATAAAAGGTGACATTCGTCATTTTTGTATTTATTGACGTCACTAAGAGCTTATCCAGTTACAACGGTTTAATGGTGACAATAAAAATTTGGTTCAACAAAGTGACGTCACATATAATACAAAAATAACGATCCAGCTCACCTTGTACTGATTACACCATGAACTAAGCCTAGGTCGTGTTACAACATTGGTGAATGTGGTTGGTCGATTCAGATTTGACTATATTTGTTACGAAAAAAATATTTTGACGTTTTTTTAATAATTTTGGATTTGTTGAAACTTGTTAAGTTATTTCTTTAAGTAGACGGTATACCAGAGGTTCACACTCAGTTGAAAAAAAAACGGATAAAAATGGATTTGACCACTTATGATAACACATTTTTTCGAAACGTCGTTTATCTATGCCTTAAATTTTAAATTATCAACGAGTAAATCACAAAAAAGAAGGATTGAGGATATCACTCAAATACTTGCCTCTGGGTTTTAAAATTAATACAATGCAGAGTTTAGTCTTTTCCCAATAGTGGCTCATGATATAAAAAAAAGTGTTTGAGGTAGGCTGCGTTCTCGTAATTCCCTTACAAATTCACTTGAACAAGCTCAGGTACGCATCTATTTCATTTAAACGATTCTTCTAGAACTAAAACTATGGCTGGCTTCATTTTGAAGGATTTTATAATACAATATCGACCAAATGGTGTGACAACAGTCATTCATAAAAAGTTGTATTCCCAAAACAATACTACCGTCCGTAGGATACTCATAATTGTATCTATCGCCAACCACTTGGGCTTTAAACCCTTCTTACAGGTGCTTTATTTATCGTCACAAACTAAATTTAATAAACAATCAAAAATTTTAAGTAGTGAAATTACAACTGTTTTCGTAAATTCGATAGTAGTTACAACTTTTACAAGATTGATTTGTGATTCATTTTAACACCGGTATGATGTAGTTTCAAAACCGGTATTTCATTTTGAAAAAAAACAGCCAAAATACCGGAATCCCGGTATTGAAAACCCTACACCGCAGAATTTTTGTTTAAATTCGTTCGCATCGGTTGTTTGCGGTGATAATTTTGTATTGCTCATAAATATTAGAGTGACGTAGCGCGGCAGGAAGTTAGAGTTTTATTGATCGATCGACGTGCGACGGGCGCCATAGAGGAATTGAAAAAATGCCCCCCATAGAGAGGACGTGTTTAAGATTCCCAAGCAGAACTGAATGGATGTATCATGTAAGGGGGAATAATGCGCCTTGGAGGGCTTCTTCTCTCGTGCATTCACAATATGATATCGTAGCATCCTATTCGCGTTGCGAGCTATCGAAACAATAGCAGTAGCTATTGTGTAAAATTTGATAAATCGAGACCTAATTGTTGTTTCTGTCTGCTCTAATAGGTATTAAGAGCAAAGATTCTATTATGATCTAGAAAATCTCACAGTTAGTGAACCTTGAAGGAAAGTTTTTGCATTCACCATAAAGGATATAATTTATATGAAATATTTTTCTACAGAATTTACTTTATAAATACATGCGATGAGTGAATTCAGTCCCGATCTTTCTAAAAAATGAAAGTAGTACAAATCAAATCAAGGTTATACTGACAGAAGGCATTAAGTCACGAAAACAAGTTCTGAAATAATCACACTTAAAGCATTATCTTTTTATCAAAGTACTCTCTATCTCAAGTATAATTGTTTCTGATCTTAAATGATTTCTTGTACACTAAAAAGAATATTTCTTTTGCTATACATCATAAGATTTAGTATCGACGAGTTTAAAGTCATTTTTTTTGTCAGAATAATTAAAAAATAACAATTTGACAATTTATTCTATTTATTTCAAAGGCATTACATCTTATGACAATACGTAGAAAGTTGAATTACCAACATTTTCACATTTAAAAAATCGTCGAAAAATGACATAATGCGTTTATTCAATATTCCCTCGACATAAGGCCTTTCCACCAAGAATTGACAGTTAAAACCTTAAAATTGAAAAATCTTTTAGTGTCGTTTAGAACTAAATAATTTGTTATATTGTACCATGAGAGTAAATAGAAAAATTTGATTCTGAGAAAGTGACATATATATTAATAAAAAAATTGATGAAATGTACCTACCTAGAATTACGAAAAAATTTCAGTTGAATAAGGCATTCCTAACAGTACTAATTTATTAAACTTTTTCTGTATACCAACACTAGTATTTACCTAAAACAGTAACATATTTATTCAATGATTTAGTTTATCTCAACCAAAATTCAATATATAATATTACTTTGAAAAAAATATTATAAATTAACGAAAGGAAACATATTAATGTCAATTAATTCTTTTTATATTGCAACAGAGCATTATTTTTTCGCAATTTTTTAACGGTTTTGAGTAAAACAATTTCTATACACACTTGGACCCCGTATAACAAGGTTTTATATGACACGGTTGATGAATTGTGTTATATTTTTGTACAACACGCCTTATGTAACACGGTTTCAGCATTTTTTTATAAAAAATGATCCTATAATGGAAAGAAATTTTAAGTTCAAGAGAAAATTACAACAGATCTTGACCCTTTATCTCGAAATACGTATAGATTTATATGCTAAAAGCAAACAATATACTCAACAATACTCCAGAGTCTTCCGATAATGAAAACTCACTACCAATCTCGAAAAAGAGTTGAATATACAGAATTTTAAGTTATATCGATGATGAATGAATGATCTGTTATGTGTTATTAAAGTTCTTTTCTCAATAAATACGAAAATGTATATTTTTTCGATTGTTTATTAAAAATAATAAAGGATATTAACAAACTTACATAATTTTTTGGAACGCATGCTCTAATTTTGTATGAACTTCGAGCCTCGTATAACACGGGTTTGTGTATGTGGAACCATATGACCGTGTTATACAAGGTTTAAGTGTAGTTTATTTTTCCAAAAGCAGTACAAATTATATTATTACGCGTATAGCATTGTCTGTTAAAAGTGTTCACAGGTTAAAATAGGCCGCGGCTATCATAATAATGAAAATTGAATACTTGAAAAGCTCTATTTACAAAAATAGGGGCTGGCATAATTCTAATCAAATAATAATCATTCATGCGACAAAACCTCATCAAGTTGCCGTTATTTTTAGAATTCTTTATCACACAGGCCTAAAGGGTTAGCGTAAATTTGTATTAAGCTCAACATATTTGTGTGATAGTAACCTTTGCGTGTTTTGAAATACAATGAAATTATTAACCGGGGAAAGTTTGACTTGTGTGACGTAATATGTTTTGAAAATAACTGTATTACTTAGCATTAATTATGACAACACAACGCTGGCTGTAAAACTCTTGACGGTAAATTGATCGCGACATAGGACATAAGCAACGCAATATAATGAAAAGTTACAAGAAATTAATATACCTAAAACATGCCTACATTTTAAATTTAACTTTAAATTATTAAAGTTTTATACAATATAATTAACTGGCAAAGGTTATAATTGAACGTTATGTTTTTACGGATATCAGATTGTCAATAAAAGTGGTCACCAACCGTTCTGGTATCTTCTTAGACCATATCTGCAGCCTATGTGGAGCATAAAATTCACATTGGTGGCTAAACACATTTTGTTTCAAATTTTATTAAAATATTGATGACCTTTTAACTCAGTTATCAGTACTCACTTTTTACAAAACGACTGAACATTTATAATGAAACAGTTTTAGGAATATATTTCCAATTGTTGAATGCGTGATACAATTAATATGTAGGTATGGAATGACGATTATGCAGTTCAGAAGAGTTGTGTCCAGTTTGGCGGGCAATGACAGAATAAATCCGTTACTTCTTTCATATAACATACTGTCATCGACAGTCCGTGTCCTACTTTAGTCATCATGACTTGTATTTTCACAGCCTTTACCTTTATCGCAATGTATGCAGAATCCGTGTCATATATTGGTCACCGCTTGATTTCGCTGAATGCATTTCCAAGTGCGGTTAAAAAATAACATATTATTTGCCAATAATTATCTCCGTCTATATTGCTGATGAATAATGACAAGTATAATGTTTCATAAATCAGAAGCGTCATGTATCACAACATAGTTATGTTCAATAAATATTGTATTGAAGCGTATAATATCATGGGAATTCAGTTTCTTTTATTAATAGAACTATTTCATTATTATCACTTTGACTTGACAGTAAAACGATGATCTGAAACAATCGCCTTGCATGAAAATTCGTCAGACGATGATGATAAAAGAAAAAGTTTGTAAGAAACAATAAAGACAAATGAAGCAAAAAGATTTTCCTTTCTGGAAAACTGTTCGAGCTGAATTTTCCCTCCCCCTGTTTCACTACTGTCGGAGAAATGTCAAACTTTATAAGCCGGCTTCTAAGTATACCCATTTTCCATTTGGTTGCAGCGGACTTTGCTCTCTCACAAAGAACCTTTTGAATTTTCTTCATGTATTTTTGTAACAAAAGTGACTAGTAATCACTTATTAATACGGAATTATTCCTTTAATATTTTATATTCCAAGCGAATGCAATTTTACAGTGAGTTGCACAGTAGATTGAAATTCGTTTTGTTTAATCAATTTATATTCGCAGAGTGCCGTTGCCGAGTGATAAAGGTTTCGTTCTAATTTAATTCACGTTATCAAAACAAAAGTTTTGATTAATTCATAAATTTCAGTCCAAACATAGATACCTGTAAATTGGTCATCGCATTCGAATTTACCCAATCGTACTTGTTGACTTTTAACTTCCTTACATGTCTTTGCCTTTTTTTTCAAAAGTTATATTGAATACCTTGTTCCTGAACCTGGTCCTATTGAAATATTCAATTAAGAATACGTGTCTAAAAATGGTTTTGGCTTAAAAAAACGTGTTATATAAGACACAATATGTACGGTTATATATCAACAAAAGAAATACAATGACATTATCATTGTGGTTTACATGAGGCACACGAACACACGTTAAAAATTGTGAATTTAGGTCAAAGCAGTAATACACAACCCAACTGATTGTCTTAAAAAACAATATATTTAAAATCTTTAATTATATTTATCATCGTCAAGAAATCAGTCATGTGTAATTCTGCATCGGTTGGTAAAAAGTGTGTTATATAATTCAATTAATTGTAATTAACAATTAGAATTTTTAATAACTTCGCTTTATTAACTGTTTGGCAATAAATTCATTCACAAATAATCACACTATTTTTAGTAAGACTAAAAGTAATACAGTGTATACAATTGTATCGATATTTCTTTATTCGGCAAAAAATCGCAAATAAATTTCATTGCGTATCCTCGGTCAAGTAAAAAAAAGCTTTAGTATACGCACTCGGTCAATTTCGAACACGCACTTTCCCCATAAGGATAGCTAAACGCGTTTCCACAGCCCCGTGGCCCTGATGGGCTTCCCATAATGTTTTATATCCCACAACAATTTCCTATCGAGAGACAAGTGTCCTTTTTATCCATCAGATGTCAGCGTAAGTAACGGACAAAGCTTTTGCGTCCATTTTGAAAACCTACAATCTAATTAAATTAAATTTATCTTTTGCACATATTTTACGCACATTATTTACGGTATATACAATAAGGGAATTCAAGATTCATTATACCTTCAAATAAACTAGTTTTAAAATCATTTATAAATAATTTGTTTGATTACTTGTAAATTACATAGTTATTGAGTCAATTGTTTGATATACCTTGTAATTATTTACATCCAATTTTTAAATAATGTTATGGTTCATATTTTATCACTTGAAAATATTTATATGTTGAAGTATGACAAAAAAAATGTGTTTTATTTTTAAAATATAATATCTTTCCGCCAAAAATTGTCATATAACACTTTAAAGATGAATAAACAAATTCCTTATATTGCATTCACATTTTCTGATTTAGTTGTTCGATATTCGTTTCTGGTGAGACACCTTTTTTGGGCAAATATTCTGATGATTGAGCTTTGAATAGTTATTTTAGATCATTTTTGTGATAAATAACTTTGGTCAATTTCTCTTGTTTGAAGATAATATTTAATCGCAATAATTGATAAAATCTGGGTCGCCAGAATATTGAAAACGTCTAATTTTATTAAGGTAGGAATTTCGTATTAAACTATCTTTAATCAGTAGATAAGGCACGAGTTTTTCTACTCATGTTTACTTCCAGGTTGTGGCACATGTACCTATAATGAAGCATCTCAATAAGGTTTTTAAGCGAAGACAGGTTGTAACAGAGCCAACCTTTCTCTTTGGATAAAGATAAATAAAGAAATTAAAGATAAGAAAATAATGGCAACTACTTCTTTGGTTAGTAACTAATTCGATAAATTGTCAGTAAGAAATAATAATGAATGATGAGTTCATAATTATGTTTGGTCAATAAATAATTTCCAAATAAATAAATAAAGTTAGGTTAGGCTTTTTTAAAAACTGAACATTTCATATAAATTACTGATCATGTACATACTGACGATTTATCGAATTATTTCGTGAAGATTTATTATTTCTTACTAACCGAAAATTAAAAGAGTTTTTTTTTTAATCCATGTCCACTCCCAACGTAGAGCATATGGCCTTCTAATAGAGGTATCTCAACAGAAATTTTCTAAGACAACTGCTTGTTACTCAGTTGCTCAACCTCTATTTTGTTGAAGTGAGTATGGATAGAAGAATATTGCTAGGACAGGACTAGTGGTTAGCTAATTGCTCTCTCTACACGCCACGTGAGGATCGGATGGGTGCGAGGGAATTTTTCGGACATCACAAACAAACAGAAATCCATAAATCGATTGAAAGATCAATTTATGAAAACCGTCCGCACCGGGATTTGATCCCGAGACATCCGTAACCGTAGCCAAGGACGCTACCAACTGCACCACGGACGCCGTCAATATTTACCGACCCAAAAAACGCAGACCGAAGAGAATTAGATGTTTACTAATCGCCATCTTAACGCGACTGTGTGGAAAGAGTGTAAAACAACACACCCGAATATCAGTGGAAATGGCTTATTATTTCTTTGTTAAATAAGTTATTTTTTATGCTTGTTTTTAACTATTATAACCGACTGTTTATAAAAAACTTTTAAACTGGCAAATAACCAAGTTTTAATAAGATCACAATTTGCGTCTTTATCCCATTCTAAAATAAGAATAATGGGTCACACATAGTTTGACCTATTTCTTGCAAAGCCTAATGTAGATTTAACTGACTGTGCTTAACGCCAAGAGATTCATTATTATTTATGACACGTGATAATATAAAACGTAATTTTCGTAATCCACAATAAGTTAGCACGTAATACAATAATAGATACGGTGTTTTGATAAGTGGCTTTGTCACAGTCCCCTGTCATGGTAGAACGGAGGTGACATCACAACACGCGACCCTCAAGCGGCAACGCTTTTGCAGCGGATTTATGGGGTTGACCGGAAACATGTATCGTTGGATCCACCTCAAACTATGCCAAGTCGTCTATATTTAAAGACACAAAAGGAATAATGAGAGAAGCCTCTTTTGTGAAGTGTGTACGTATATTTTTCTAATTTAAAATATTCTTTTTGCTACAGACATATTAATACTAGTTTTGTCTTGATTCTTTAGTATTGATACTATGACAGTATTTGTTTAGTGTAAAGTTATTATAAGATACATCGAATATTACTATTATATCGTTGATGTTCCGAAAAAAATACTAAATCGAAAAAATTACATATTGAGTCAGTTATACAAAAATGTCGATTATTTCGAACTCTACCTTATGGAAGAACACACTTATTTTTATAAATTATACTTTTACTTAAAAACAGTTTTGTAGAAACAAACCAAATGAAAAAGTTTATGGCATTTCAAACATTTGAAAAATTTCAAAGTCCAATTACTCAAAACCAGTATTTTTAGTTTATGTTGTCTTCCAGAATAACGATGATATTTACCAATTTAAATTTTCTGTACATCAGATAACTTTATAGATTGATTACATTTTTACTTTTGACATACCCAAAACTTTTGACAATTTTCTCTAAAATGAGTGTTTTTTTATGAAAAATCGCAGTTTTACGATAAATTATTTATATATGAAACATGGATATGCTTTAAATCTAAAAAAGTAGCTAGTAATATTATTTTTTGGCTCTAATTAAAAAAAAATTTGAGGTACGACTCTATTATATCGGAGGTGCGACATTTGTGCACAAGCATCATTTTTTTTTAATTTTAATAAAAATAATAATGTAGAAACACTGCGTCGAATCAAAAATAAAGAAGTTAAAATAAATTGTTAAAACCATTGGAATTGGCTCCTGTTCTATTTAAAATGTTATTTACCAATAATTGATTTCTGTATTTGTATTAATACATTTCATGTTTTTTGAAATTGGTAAAACCATTAACAGAAATCAATTATTAGTAAATAACATTTTAAATAGGACAGGTGGCTCACGACTTTTCATTTTATTTCCCTCAGGAGTTTTCCATCCAAACACTAGTAATTAATTTGGTGAGTAATTATGAGTGTAACGGTATTAAGTACTATTATTTTTTGTGTCTTATTCCACGCCACTTTTCATTCTTTGTTATTTATACGTTAAAAATTAGAAACATTGTTTACCTTTTGAAGAAATAAACTTACGATACAGTTAGTCTGAAGATGTTTCCGAAATAGACGAAGCACCTGTGACAGTTAGTTAAACAACCAGTGGAATAAATAAATAAACAAAGTCATTAATTTTATTTTACAATATTATTACTAATTTTTGTTCTCATTTATTTGAAATTAACATTTCTTTCACAGCATCGAGTATATGAGCTCCTTATAGAGTATTTCAACATAAATATTTAACGAAAACTGGCTTACAGCAGGCACTTCACCACATTTTCTGAAGAGTTACAAATAGGTGAGTGTAAGAGAAGCCCAGTTGAAAATTAGTATAAATGCGACGAAACCAACTGCGCCCGTGGCGCAGTTACGCTAGCTACGGTTACGGATGTCTCGGGTTCAATTCCCGGTGCGGATGGTTTTCATAGATTGATCTTTCAATCGATTTATGGATTTCTGTTCGTAGTCTGAGTCCTCCCTCCCATCAATCCTATCCTCACGGGGCGTAACGAGAGCGATTAGCTAACCACTAGTCCTGTCATAGCCCTATCCTTCTATCCCTACTCTCTTTGAAAAAGAAAAGAGAGGTTGAGCAACTGAGTGACAAGCAGTTCTCGTAGAAAAATTCTGTCAAGATACCTCCATTAGGAGACCATATGCTCCACATTGGAAGCGGACATGGGAAAAAAAAAATTGGTAGAGTTGTAATGGATAAAAGTATCACAAATATTCTTTAGTTTGGATGCACATGCATAATTCAATTTAAGGACCAATGTATGAAATTGTCTTTTCGGGGATTTATCGCAAAACTGAAAGGATGGAATGGCAATAAAATTATACCAAGTAAATACCATCATCATTTCAATTCATAACATAAAGTGTTTATTAATATTAAGTACCGTAATAAATAGAATCCTAGCAACCCTTACATATGAGATTAGCTCGTTTCAGGTGGCAAGCTGTACACTTTATACCACCCTTGCCTCATTGCAAACAACCCTATAGGGATGGGGAAAATATTTCGATTTGGCAAAACTTTGTTCAACATAAAATAAATCTAGCTGTTTACTTAACTTCATAAAAGAATGAATTTGTTTGAAAGAACTCATTTATAAATTAATAATAATTTCAGAATTCTTTGAGTTTTTCACATTTTTCCGAGAATTGAAAAATACATTCTTCATAATATTTACACAAAGCTTTACTTTTTAAATATAAATTACGCAAATTATAATGAACTTCAAAAAACAGTTTTTAAAAATTATGGTGGACTAATTAATGCACCTAATTAAAAGATGAATGTAGTTATCTCACGCAAATTTGGTGCGAGAGTGAGTGACATGATCCAGGATTCGAATGATGACTTATGACGTCAGAATATTACAGATAATTTTACTGTGTTATGATGAGTGATTGGTTAGTATTTTTTTCTAAAGAAAACACATGTATGTATAAATAAACTTTAGTAAGAAATATATGAAATACTACCCTCAAATACGGTGTCCATTTTATGATAAAATTTCGACCAAATATAAAAATTATTATATATTATTTTCTGCCCAACTCTATGAAGCTCCTTCCTCCCTCACCATTCATCCCTCCCATTCCCAGTTTCTCGTCCCTTCTGGCCGCATCTACGGTTTCATTTCATCCCCTTAAAACTTCAGCTTATACTACGTAAAGCCACTGTACAGTGAAAGAGAGCCTTTGTACATTTTTCATGTTTCTAGTTGGGATGGAAGTATTTTCGCAATTTTTATCAAAATCACATCATTGTGGGATTAGACTATTGACTGTCATTTTATTAAAATATTAAGTATATTCTTATATGTATAACAATGACCTAGATGGAACTTAAAGCATCGAAGAAAAATATGCGCATTCTTACTATTTTCATCGGAACTTTGTACAACACCATTATTTCATCATTCTCATACAACTAAATAAATTACTTTTTCTAATGATCGACTTTCATTGATTTACTAATAAAATACCCTTCTATATTTTATTACATTTTTCAATTTAGGCCGCTCCTCAATGTGGAGTATATGGACTTTTAAATGAGGTATCTCAACATAAGTTTTCTAAGAGAATTACTTGTTACTCAAATGCTCAACTCAGAGAAGGGATAGAACGATAGGACTAGGATAGGCTAGTTAATCGCTCTCGCAACGTCCCGTTTTTAGGATGAAATGGGTGGGAGGGAATTATAGACATCACACACATTCCATACTTACGAACAGATTCCATAAATCGATTGAAAAATCAATCTATAAAATAGAATAAGAGACATCTGTAATCGTAGCCAACGATGTTGATCACTACACCCCGGCCCGACACTATATTATACTATTACTAACATACCCGTCATAGACGGTATTGAAATTGAATCGTTGGAACTGGGCGTGCATTGCATAGCATTTTATTTTATATAAACACCGCGAACGTTTAAGTCATGAAAAAAATTCATATACCTACGTGTGATATGTGATAATAATAAAACGTCTACAGAGCTGTCTGGGTTATTATAAATATGATTTTACTGCACAATTAAGGTACTGAAGTTGGGATATTGTCATGGTTAATTCTATAATGACCCAGACTGACCCAGTCTGACCCCCCCACTTGATGAAAGCCACTATTATATCGACATTTCCTACGTATAATTTCGTATCTGCAAACATTATAATTTACAAGAGTGCATTTCAAAGATTTATAACGCCGTATAACGTTTTCGATAAAAGCAGTTACATCAATTGGCCAAAACACTGTCGACATGTAGTATTTTATAAATAAAAAAACCATAGTTTTATTATTTATGCCTCTTCTCCCTACCATTAGCCCAAATAATCGGGAGTCTACTGTATGTAGAAATAAATACAAAAAAGTTAGATTAAAACAATTAAAGCAGCGACAGATGACAATCAATTTGCTTTAGAAAAATGGTTACCCATGTCTGCAACAAATGAGAGTCTACGTTATAAAATATGAAGTTGTCTACGAACCGAATGAGAACCGTTTAAAGATCAGCGGTGCCCAACGGGACCTTATCATACCCTGTCTCTTCCACATTAGCATTGAAAAATATTTAATCCCGTTTTCGGTTAGATGTTTTATTAACAATTTAAAACATTAAACACTCAAGAGAATTCAAACCGAGTACTTAAATATGTAAGCAAAATATCCAACGCTAACTTCAAAAGGTTTAAATGAAACTACTCTAATTTGGTAAATTCGGTTGAGGTTCTGGGCATGAGTCTTCGTATGGCGCTAGTATGTAATGGCATGTATGTTAGATAATTTTTTTGACCTAGATAATCGTACATTTGAATTTAATGGAATTTAACCAGGTAAATGCCTATTTGATATTTTATTTTTGAGTGTGAAACCTTTATACTTAGCTCACTCTTGGAAAGGGTAAGAAACAGATTGATTAAACACTTGTTCAATTTTTTTCTCTTCATTGTAATTATACTTATTACCGCTCTAAAAAGAGAGATTGACCAACTGCCACAAATCAGTCCTCTTTAAAGTCAATATTTGGACGTACGCATAAACTTTCTTTTCAAACAAGGTTTTCGCATTTGCGTTAAGATCAATCTCAAAATTCAGCCAGGAACCGTTCAAGCCAAAGTATACTCTTCAAGATTATTCAAAGATAACCAAAATTTCTGACAACAATCTAACTCGATTGATTAAACCTCCATGATTATTCGTAAGGGGTGTTTCTCAATCAGTTTTCGCTTAGAGGTTATGGAATACCAGCATTTATCAAAAAAAAAAACTACACAACTTGTTTTCATATGTAAACACGATATGGGTCAATATTTTCAATGGATTCGACGGTATCTTTTTTCATACGCTATATTAATTATTACAGTGACCTATATAGTAATATGAAATGACTGCCCAATAATAGTTTATTAATATCATAACTTTGTACATAATAATTTAAAAACCGCAGTGGGAAATATGCAGATGATCAATGGATAATAATTCGAACCCGGATCAGAACTTACAATCAACTCCCAACTTTTACCTAAAAAAAACAGTGATGACATAATTGATTCATTAATGTGAAGGATGTATATTACGTGCATTTAATTATTTGAAAATGTTGTTTTTTTTAAATATTCATTATACTTACAAAATTCATAAAGTTTGTTGAACTTCGTTTGTTATTAAATTTGTAACATATGAACTTCAAAACCGTTCTAAGGTAGTTGTACAACCTTCCTTAGACATAGAAGATAGGGATGAAATAATGTGAAAACAAAATGACTAGTTGTTTGTTAATCGCACTATTTATGCGACATTCAGGATCAGACAGAGTTAAAACCACCATATTATTTATGCGTGGCATATTAAATATGTACTGTTTGACACACCCTGGTTTTTTTGTTAAGTTTAAGTTTCATTAGGGTCCATAACTGAAATCGCCCAGCGGTAACGACAAGGATTCGGAGAAATCGGCCCGACTTTTTTACGGAAAGGGGTGGCTCCGACGATGCAGAAGTCTTTTATGATTTTATGTGTTAATAGTCGATTACGGTCTTTCGAGTCAGGCTAACCGCCTCGTGGCCTGGCATTAGTGTATTTTAAACCACTACATCTTCGATTAAAAATAAATAAGTGTCAAACCGGATTCGAAATGGTGTTTGTTTGAGATCCCAGCTCTTCCAGGACGTTCGATAACCAGCCATTCGCCTCTCTTCGATTCAGGTCTTCTCACGTTATGTAAATCTGTTAAAAATCTACAAAAGTATTCAATTGGAGATAAGAGTTCATACTCACTAGGCAGAGTTGGACAAAAGCTTTTCTTGTTAAATTATAAAATGCAGTAATGATTTCTATGTTATTTTAAAGTATTATTAATTCAACACTAATTAATGATATTACTTTGGTTAAAATCAAATTCCGCAAAGGCTTTAGTGCTCTCTTACAAATAGTATTTAATTAGTATATATTTTATTGATTGAATTGGAATTTACTTGAAATAACTCAGGTATAATATGACGAAATATTAAAGTATTCAGTTCGACAACTTTTTATTAGGGAGTTCATAGTTATTTCGTTATTTCGAAGTGTACATTTTTATTTTCAAATTAAATCTACTCAAATCGCAAAAGCTGTAAAGTTAAATTATGTTTTTGATGTGTTTCTTTTAACAAATTGAATTTCAGCTTTCTTAAAACTATGAATAAAATAACGAAATATTCATTTTGCTTACACATCACTTACGTCAAAGAAAGGTTCACTATTCAGATCAATAATATTATTTTTATTATTTCGCTGTTTTAGACTCGTTTATATATGAAAAAATAGTAAGAAATAGAGAGCACAACAATTGGATTACTCTCTTAAACAATCTGAATATACCCTATAGGCAAATGAAATATTTCAAAGGAAAATGAGTACTGACAAAAAGCTTTCAAAAAATTTGTAGACTGAACGTAATCCGATATGCTCTGAAATAGTTTTTTACGTTATCAAATCTCGGATCTTTTTCAGTAAAAATGTATACATATCGAACTTGATCATTATATTTCAGATTACACAAACAAATACTTTATGTACCTAAGGATTTTAATGAATTGTTATATACAATAAAATCTTTAGTTTAAGTTTTTCAATAAACATTTAGATTCACAAGAATTATGAAGTATATTAGAGTTGACGGATATTTCGGCATCACGACATAAACAGAACTTCTGACTATGGCGTGATTCACAAATCAACTACTTTACATACCGAACGTGGAAAGGAAAAAGGACGTAACCCACATCAAAAAATATTGTATATAACTCACACAAAACGTGCTAATACACTGTATTTATATATAAAAATATAATATATCGACTGTATAAAGTCAAAAATACTTATCCCGTTGTCTTCTCAAAGATTTTTTTTTCGATAATCACAATCTATACAATTTAAAAAACTTTTTGTTTGTGCTATAAATAACATTTTTTGAGTGTGGGTTACGTCCTTTTTCCTTTCCACAGTCGATATGTAATTTTCATTTTTTTTATTATAGTTGTTTGAAGTCTTTTAAAATAATTTAACTTTTGTTTGTATTATATTTAAGACATTCAGGTACAATGATTCCCTCTTTCATGATGGGCTTAAACAAGGGGCGACGAATTTTTCCTGTTAGAATGCTGCGTTCATTTACCTTGAAAACAAATAAGGCCGCATTTCAGAAACATAAATAAATATGTATGTCCAGTATTTTTTTAAATGAACGATGAAGATTAAATTTATTTATATAATTTAAGACATCGACTGAGGGTGCTTGATGGAATTTCAATATTAAATTTGAATTATTGAGATTTTGTACACTTCCATGTATTTTGTCACTAACGACCCGGGTTTCGCCTTCCGGCATCTTCGGGCATTCCCTCTTTTCACTCATAATGCGTTTGTTGTGATTATTCAAGATGCTATTTTCTTAGATTCAGGGATAAGATTTGTAGTGTTGTATCTTGTATATAATTGTTTTAAACTGTTTACTTGTGTCAGTTTGAGTTCATTTGTGTGCTCGAATTCCTGAAGATGCCGAAAGGTGAAACCCGGGTTATTATTTACAAAATACATAGAAGTGTACAAAATCTCAATAATTCAAATTTAAAATTTATTTATTTATGTATTTGTTTATTTCAGCCAAAAGGTTACACTTGAGACCCTATAAGGCAGCCTGTGGTTTTATGGTCAAAGATTTGTCACCCCTGGCCTAAACCATTACCACTTTTAGCGAGCATAGTATAATTTTAATTGAAAGAAAATTGTATCAGTAAACGGGGAAATTTTGGATGTAAAAATAATCACTTTTAAGGTGTAACTGTCAATTTATGATGAAAAAACATTGCATTTGTAAAAATAAAAAACTTTTTTTATACTTATTCCACATGTTTTTAAATGATATGCACTGGTTTCGCTCACCACGATAATTTCCAAATCAACAATTGATCCTGATTAGGGCTTCCAATCTCGGGATCCAGGTCAATTATCAAATCCCGCAATAAATGAAGAGAAAAAAAAGGATTTGATCATGGTGTTATTTTAATTTCGTTTCTCTTTTTTCTGCGACTGCCTGATATTAGATAAAAAAACCATTCCAAAATGCCGAGTATAAAATTATATCATAAATTCGTTCCAATAATGGACAGAAATTAAATTTAAAATGTACAATTCAACACATGAAATTAGTGACCAAGCCCGGGATTGATAAATTCTGAATCCCGTAATTCTGGGATAATAAAAAAGGGTCCGGGACTAGATGCTCTAGCCCTGATGAAATGTTTTTTATTTTTATCACTTACTTCATATCATGTCAAATTAATAAAACGATGAATATACCTTTTTATAATTATCAATATAATTTAAGACATCGACTGAGGGTGCTTGATGGAATTTCAATATCAAATTTGGATTATTGAGATTTTGTACACCTCCATGTGTTTTGTCACTAACGACGTGGGTTTTGCCTTTCGGCATCTTCAGGCATTCGAGCGCACGAATGCCTGAAGATGCCGAAAGGCGAAACCCACGTCGTTAGTGACAAAATACATGGAAGTGTACAAAATCTCAATAATTCAAATTATCAATATATTTTTAATTTTTCATGTCTTTGACATGATTTTAAAGTGACACAAGTGGCAATTACGTTTTGTTTAGTAATCGTTACGAAATGATTCTAAAAATATTACACCCTTTTTTTTCAAAGCGCACAAGAATGTGGGCGTTCTTCTTTTGTAATATTAACTTCGACAACGAATCTAAAATGTTTTTCTTTACTAAGCGCAAAACCTTTTAGAGTCAAACCTAAATTTAAGCTTTCGTTTGGCGAAGAACAATTTGTATTCATTTTGAATATTCTACATTTTTCTCATGAAATACCTACAAATACCTTTTTTGTAATCTTCATGTTGTTCGTATTTTTTACTTTCCCTGGATAACTCTACTTCGTTCTCATCACACCCCTTCCGTTACGGCCTCTCATCATTCTTACAGGGTAGGTGTGTTCCGCGGCGTGATAACGCCATTAATATTGTTTCAATTTTTTCACAAATGTCACATATGGTCTTCGAGCAAGCATACAAAAATTAAAAGATGATGTAAATAATTTAAGGACTTCCATAAGTGGAGAACAACTTGCTCTTAATCGGATCCTAGGAATTTGTTGAGAGATAGTAATTTTGTGCAGCCATGTCGCAAATCAAACCATAACAAGGTTACTTATATAAAATTTAATGTGTACAATTAAAATTTATATATCGATGGCTAATTTCCATTATTATACAACTAGAAGTTGGTAGTTTTATAGTAGATGTGGCGGATCAAAGTTTTGAACCGGTTTATTATTTATATTACCTTTTTATTCAAATAGATTTATAGTTTTAGTATTAAAGGTTGTTTCTTTATGGAATGCCACGACTCACAAAAATATTTTTTCACATGATATTTTGATATGTATGTATATGGAACTGAGAAATTTATGCTGATTTCCATTTACAAATATCTGCCTTTTGAGAGAAAACCTGTAAATTTTACAATCTTTATTTTTGTGGAACTGTAGAAGAGCGGTGTAAGAATACAATGGCTAAATTAACTAAAAATATACGATATTTGACTTATCGTCCTATAGAACTGGGCCATCGACATCAAACAATTGTTTCAAGAACTTACAGGTAATCAAACAAATTGTATATAAACGAAGTTAAACAATCTTCAATTTAAATTTTAACGACCTCTTACCAATCAATAATTACTAATCTTAAATAAAAAATAAGCCATATTAAAAGTCAATTATATGAGAAAAATACAATCAGTTTTAAAATAATTCGTAAATATTCATCTGTTAGCGAAAATATAAAATGGGAAATTCAAAAGAAAGCCACTTACATATTTTAATACAAATTAATGAAATATGAAATTCACATTGACACTAAGCATTTCATTGTAAATTGGTAATAAATATATCTGAAAAACCAATTGAAAGTAACCAAAATCAATTCGTGTACTTGTAATAAATTGTGTTTTATTTGAAATAAAAAAAATGTATTTTCATTGTTTTATTGCACCTTACAGCTAGCTCTCCAGAATAAGACCTGCATCTGATTAAAAATAATATATCGGTATATAAATAATAATATTAAATAAATCTTAAGCTTTATATGTAATAAACTATACATTAAATAATTAAAAACTTCATCTTATCTCTCAAAATCAGGTCCTGTTTCGGTAGGGAACTTTTCACAAAATACCTTAATACTAATTTTATTAAAGTTTTGCTAATCTCTTTTAAGAAACAAGATCTCATGACAAAGATAAGTTTATATTGGCCTGGCCTTTCGATTTAAGTGTTGCCTCCTTGATTTTAACCCCTGGCAAGTGCTTCAACCCCTTCTGCCACCTTCTTTGGCCCTTAACGCTTTAAGACCCCGAAAAGCATCATGCTTAGACGTATTTACAGACTGCTGCTCAGCCACTTGCTGGGCTTACCGCAACCAGAAATTATCATCTGCATTTAAACGTTTTCATTATAAATTGTGTCGTGTATTATTTCTTCATAGTATAGTAGAACGAATTGCATAAATTTTATTTTTATCAGAGTTCGCAGGTGATATGTAATAAAATATTATTTATTTTAATAACTTGAACGGTGATCAATCTGCCACTTCTTGGGAGAATGGATTGTATTGATCAAAATAAAAATATATTTTTACTACTCTAAATATATTTGACTGTTATTAAGTTATTTTAATATATTACATACATATTATTCTTATGAAAATTCCCTTTTATTAATTCCAGAAATTTATGTAATGATCAATACCGGTCTCACTTATCGCGAGAATTTTCAGTGGTTCATATGCTGCATATGCATAATACTCGCTATTCGCGAAACCAGTCCTGGTCATTATGTCAAATAGAAAAACTAGTACAAACAAATTGTGTTTTATTTTTATAAATAATTGATATACTCCACTATCAAACTTCTAGCTATATTGGTATGTTTATTTTATTTAAATAATAAATATTTAAATTCATGCCATAAAAACTCTATATTATTTTTTACTTTTACTTCACAAAAATTGACACAAAAAGGGTTAAACTTGTATATCGATAACCTGAAGGTTGCCAGACACTCAATTTCTGATAGGAATTAGGTTAGCGAGAGTTAGACCATAATAATAATATATACGTATGCCTCCAACCGAGCGAAGAGGGCGTAATGATATTGCTTTTATCAAAAAAATATTGCTTTACCTGTAATACGGCAAAATGCTTTCGTATCTCTGGAAAGATTTTAAATGTTTGAATTATACACGATCTATACCAAAACTCACATCATAGTCATTTTAGCAAGTATCTATCAGTATGACATTTATTCTAAAATCATAATGGCTATTTCGTGGCACACATACAATGTAACGTCACGCATGTGTTTTGATATTTTCTCTGCAAGATTAGGTCCGTTTTGAGCGCTTTTAAATTAAAAACTATTTTACAATCTATATTTTAAGTCGATACTCTTTATTATTACTGCGAAAATGTTTGCGATTTTAGTATGATATTTTATTGTTTGTCAAATTTGTATTATGTATTATTATGACTAACAACAATACGACTTCAAAATAGTTTGCGTTGTTTCGATGACATCACAGATTTCATATAATGAAATATAAGCTATGTGTTTTTGGATAGGTATACTGCTAATACAAATGATGCGTCTGTGGTCTTCATCATCATCCGACGGTAAAATCCAGTTCCTAGTTTGACTGTGATTAGCAACAGCTTATGAGCAGCTGCACAATGCGATGTTTTGTGATCTTTCAAGGAGTAGTACTGGGCAGCTAGTATATTATTAAAGTCAATAGAGGGACTTGAGCTATATGTGTGCATGTAACATTTTATGTTATAAAACTACTTTTTAAGTTTTTTTGATCTTTTTTTCATATTTTAAAAAAGGACGTTGAGGGAAAATAATCTTCGCCATCTTTCAAACCACGTCATATACTGAAAAATACTAAAACTTTAAAGCACAAACAAATGAACATCGATTATGTGAATCAAATATTTCCTATTATATTGATGCACTTAGCGCTATGAATTGTAAGTTTATTTGAGATCAACGAAAGGTTGACAGATGCGGAGTAAAATCTAATTTTTAGTTATTTAAATGTGTAATATTAAAAAGTGTCCCATTTTAATTTTCATATATGATTCCATAGCGAGCTAAACCGGACAGCTAATTAGAAAAGTAATTTTATTGTTATTTGTATATATTGATCATCCAGCGAGACAACTTCTAAAAAAAATAATTTGAGTTAAATATACAGCTATATGTAAGAGATAGCTCAAAAATGTCACTTAACAAATACTACAGCAGGTAAACTAAAGAATGAAACAAAACGTTAATATATTTCTAGGTCAGTAAAAGGACATTTATAAACATCTTTCTACTGACTATTCTTGGAATGTGCCTTATTATTGAACACCTGTCTATAAAATGTTTAAATCTTGATTACGAATCAATTATATTTGAATATTGCTTTTACAATTTTCTCAATATGGATTATTTGGAGATGTCTGAGTAATGAACTGGACGATCAATATATCAAGAATGTTCACTTCTCAATCTAAAGCACTTTTGTTTCATCATATTCGCTTTAAAAAATGAGCAACTCGTGGTAGAGCATTTTAAGAGAATGTGTTAAAATATTTGTTGTTGTAAGTAGATGATTCAACTGTATTTTTATTTAGAGTAAATGTACCTTTCAACCTGGTTATCAAGATGAAAGAAGTGAAATTAAGGCATAAAAATGTATCAGTGAAACCCAGTTCTGCTCTTAACAGTTTTATTTAATAAATTAAATTACTTATGTATAACAAAGCGTCTTCTACAAAATATTATTTTCGTTTATAAGAGTAATTAAAATTTATAAATTCTAAAATTTGTACATGATTTTCGATCGAGTTATTTGGGTTTACACAAAAACTTTGTGTATGTAGAAATATTACATCAATTAAAAACATATTTCGACAAAGTACGAAAAGCTTCATTGAAAAATAAAGCTCGGTTGAAAGAGTCCGACGTCATTTTTATTCCATTGCTTCAGCAACGAAAGCTACCTGTGTACGGAGTCCTTGAAAAACAAACACGGCGAAAATTAACGACGCACCTGTTAGCAGTGTAGTAAAAATGAAAAAATCGATAAAACGAATGAACCGCGAAATTTCGCCACCTAGCGACGAGATTATTAACGCCTCAGTAAGCGCCCGGATATATAAACAATCTTGTGTTTATAACTATGAGAAATAAAAAGTACAATCTCCAACCGAGTGGAGTAAACTAAACAAACAACGAACTTTTTTTGTTCTTATGTTTCAACTATATTAAATTAAGATTGTAATTTATATTTTACATATGATAATTCGTGTGTGTGTACAATTAGTACGAGCAAAACGGCGTGAAAAAAGCGGTAGGAACATTAGAGTGAGAACTATTTATTCTAGATTTAAGATAGCAATAAAAGCAGTAATAATGCAGGTGGTTAGTGGTTAACGTCGGTGGCTACGGTTACGCATCTCTCGGGTTCAAGTCACGGTGCCGAGAGTTTCACATATTGATTCATCAATCAATTTACGGATTTCTGTTCTGTATGCATGAATGTTTGTGATGTGTAAAATTCCTTCCCACTCATAGCGAGAGCGATTAGCTATACATTAGTCCTATCCCAACCCTATTCTTCTACTCCTACTCTCTTCGAAAAAGAAAGATTGAGCAACTGAGTAACAAGCTGTTCTCGTAGAAAAACTTCTGTTGAGATGCCTCCATTAGGAGGCCATATGCTCTACACTAGGAGCGGACATAGTAAAAAAAAACTAGTGTGGCTCCATTACACATGTGTATCATAGAAATTCCATACTAATCAATAGGCTCATCTAAAACAACTGGCTCTCAGTTTACGGGCTATACACAAGATACTTAATATCAAGCTGATTTAAGTGACAGTGCTCAAAAAACTTTCTCTTTAAATCATTGTTTTTCTTTTCTTCTCAAGCACACTCAAGTACGGAGTTGTAAAGCGTTATCTATTGTATATACTCTTTGTATATATTTTAATAAACAAAATTAAACTGACCTCAACTCTTAATCAGTTTTGGTTTTCTCAATCATTAGAATTGTATAGCTTGATTCAAGCTTACCTTGGCCTGACTGTAATTTTAAATAGAGGCAAGCTTGTTGACTTGTGTAGGTGAAACAGGTAAATAAATTTGTAATATGCTTTTTTCCCGCTTGTAAACTTGATAAGCGCCGTGACAAAACCTTTCACATTAAATACTGCGCGGAACAAGTTCAGTGATGCGCAATGATTCAGAATCCTTTTGACAAATTTCACAAATCGGAACAATAACAATAAATGAAATGATTTATTTTATTGAATAACATTTTAATCACGCGCGGATAATTCAAAAATTTAATTTACCCGACAGCCATAAATTACTATTTAACAATATTATTTGATATTTTAACTCTGATTTTCATTTAATAGAAAATTTCAACACTGTATATTGTTTTCTTTCGCCACAAAGTGATTTCAGAGGTAAGCAACAAGTTTTTCAACGCAGCAAATAAGAAACTAAATTTGCCACACTTAAAATTGCTCAATCACGTATTGTCCAGGTTAACAAGTTAAAATATAAACACATACATGTATAAGTATTTACGGTACGTAACTATACTATTGAAAAAATTATATAAGATTTTTTCGCATATTTTTAGGAATATATTTCCTATGTTAAATGCTTATGTAGGACGGATGATGACGATTATGCAGTTCAGAGAGGATGTTTCCCGTTCGGCGAGTGGCGACAGAATCACGTTCGTTGGGTGATTACAGAAAGATTCCGAACCTTATTTCTTTGTTCGTATGTATACTGTCGTTGACTGGCTGTGTCCTATTTACGTCATCATGACTTGTCTTTTCAGAATGTTTACCTGTATCACACCGTATGCAGAATCCGTGTCGTACATCGGTTAAATAAAATATTATTTGCTAATCAATTATTCCTCGTCAATAATCCTGACGAAGATGACAAGCATAATGTATCGTAAATTTGCAGCGTCATGTATCGCTATATATTTCTACTTTCATGATCGAGCATACGAACCATATAATATATTTATCAAATGAATTATGTATTTAAAATTCAAATGTGATCACGTCAATTAATATAAGTTAGATGGTTGATTAATCTCCTTCTTAGGATAAAGGAACGATAGGTGGATGTGGTCAAAGAACAACCGATAGTTAGCTAATCGCCTTCTCTACACTCCACTGCTCAGGCTTTTTATCGCACAGGGTTTTTTGTGAAAGAATGAAACAAACACTATTCAATCTTAGCTACAAAGCCACTGCAACAAAATTATTTCCATTTTTAAATTGAAACTAATTTTTGCAAAGAAACCGTCAAATTCATGAAACTATGGTTATTTTTTTGTAAAATATATATTAATTTTAGGGTAAAAATACATTTATTTATACTCTTCTTCATATCTATCTGCTCTGACCAATCAAAAAAACAAATTGGGAATTTATTTATTAAAAGACAACACCAACAAATTATTATATGACAGCAAAGACATTTTTTTAACTAAGTCCGCTTTCAATGTGGAGCATATGGACTCCTAATGGAAAACTGCTTGTTACTCAGTTGCTCAACTTATGTTTTCCAAAGAGAGTAAGGGTAGAAGAATAGCGCAATGACTAGTCGTTAGCTAATTGCTCTCACAACGCCCTGTTTTTAGCATCGTATGAGTGGGAGAAAATTTCAGACATTACAAACATCCATGCATTCGAACAGAAATCCATAAACCTAACCAAAGCCAACAACGTTGAACAATGTTCCGCGGATCCGGAAAGGTAATTTAAAAAGGCAAAACGAAAACAACATAGGTAATAACATATAACACAAAAAACAGATGTCTTTTAAAAAAATGTAATATTTCTTGCAGAGGGACATTAATGTAAAACAATACTTATTTTACGATAGAATGAAACACAGATCTAATTAATAATTCGATTAAAAAATAAAGATTTAATTACAAAACAAATTTATGACATAACTCATTAAGTGCAAATGTATAAATAATACTGCTTGCTTTTTATTATTATATTTATATTCTTAGTCTATAAGTAAATCTAATTGGATGAAAAAGCTTCAGTGAATTTGAAAGGATCATCAATATGATATTCAAAAGGTCAGTTTTTACGTGGCTATATTTAAAAATATGTTAGCAGGAAATATTTCAATTTCCTTAAATAGTGAGTTCACCTTTGAGCTTTTAGGTGAAGGTTCCAGGACCTATAAATAAAGTTCGCTTCGTTATTAATAGTATTATTTTGACAAAAGCTAATATCACTAGCCTTTTTCAAACGAAATATTATTTACAATAATAATAATTCAAAAATAGTTTCAACTTTTTTTATTCTACTTAAGGATTTTAATTTTATCCTTGAGATGGGTATCTTTAAATAACTGTTTTAAAGCAGTGGCGGGCGTAGGTAAAATGAGGAAGGCATTTCAACAACGAAACGTCAAAAAAAAACGTAAAAAAAAACACACTCTTTTATTTGTACAACTTTACACATTTTTTATGATGATCTAGACCGTTTTCGGATAATAATATTTCCGATAAGACTATTCTTTTGTTAAAATAAATAAAATAAATCATAAACTAATATAATGCAAGGATTACCAAAGCTTTACGATTGAATGTGTTTTTCTGCTTGGCAATACTAACGAAAAATAGTTCAATAATTAGGAATTCCAATATCAAATTTGAATTATTGAGATTTTGTACACTTCCATGTATTTTGTCACTAACGGCCCGGGTTTCGCCTTTCGGCATCTTCAGATATTCTTGTCGATTCGAGTCCATTCGTGCGCTCGAATGCCTGAAGATGTCGAAAGGCGAAACCCGGGTCGTTAGTGACAAAATACATGGAAGTGTACAAAATCTCAATAATTCAAATTTGAGTTCAATAATTAATCAACAGTCACCCAGGATTCCAGTATCTCACTTGTTGGAAGAAGAGGCAATCAGGTTTATGTCTCTCTGGAGGTATCCGCAGCACGTGACACAGCCGTTACCAACGTCTCTCCATGATCACTGCCATAACAAGCCGCTGTCTGGTACATTCTCTAATCTCTAAATTCCTCACGAAGTCAAGCCACTTCGTTCCCCATTATCCGGTCCTCCCTACAGGATGAGCTAGGCGGAGTGCGCATTTGTGCGCTCGAATGCCTTAAGATGCCGAAAGTCGAAACCCGGGTCGTTAGTGACAAAATACATGGAAGTGTACAAAATCTCAACAATCCAAATTTAATGTTATTTTATTTATTGCATTAATATGGTAAGTTTTACCAAATGTCCTTCAATTTGAGATATTACTCTCCATTCATTTAAGAAGCGGTCTTAATTTGTCCTCCATTTAAAATTATTTGAAAACGACTGTTAGGAAATATGAGAAGGAAGAAGACTACAATAAACACATTTTAATTCTATAGGTTTTTTAAAAAAACTACTATGTACTAAGTACAGTCAGGAAGTTTTGATTTGGTAGATGATTTTTTATCATTTACAGTGAATTCTGAAATCCCGGGATTGTTTGAATCTCAATCCCGGGATTACGGATTTGAATAATTGAGTAGGATCCCGGTATTGGAAGCCCTACTACCAACCGACCAAGCTGGAAGAGCTTGGCAGCGAAGCGACCATGGCCAGTTATGAATTGAGAAGAGATAATTATTAAAAATTCTAATATCAAAAAAAAGGCGAATATATTCGATTGGAATCCCTGGTTATACACAACTCATAGCCCAATAAGTACTGATGCGCTGTCACTGTCGTGACCAGTGTTAGCTTTTTGAAACCTTTAATAAAAACGCTATGAAATTTTTTACTGTTTATTCTTCGCATAAAAGCAGCGAATTTTCAGCGCACAAAACTTTTTTCCCATTCAAATAAGCGTTAATAATTGGCGATAAAGTTATCTTAGGAAAAGTTACGGCAAGTAATGCAAAGTCAATATTTTATTCGCTGAGTCGGCCTTATGCGATATTAAAACTTTATTTAGCGAGTGATTTACCTATCCATGCATACTAAATAATTTTGCTTTGCCGTAATGAAAGGTACGGAAGTAATATGGACTATGACACACTGCTTAAGTTTTTCTTTTGTTCTAGAAAGCACGTTAATAATTTTTAATACGTTTTGATCACGCTATCGTTGATTGCATTTGTATTTTTTGAACACAAAATTTCTTGAACAAATAAATATTTCAACGGATTACAAATCTACCAACTTTCATTATATACTAGTATTATAATTAAAAAGTTAATAAAAATAGTCGGCAGCATAGCCGAGCGGTCGATGATAATGAGCATTCGTACACTTGATTGCGATCTCAAGGGCTTGAATATTCGAATGAAAGCTCTAATAAATTGATGTTTTAATCTATTTATAGATTTTTGAGTATGGTTGTTTCTGATGTCTTTATCCATATTTATAAATATACTAATTAGTACCCGGCACGCGTTGCAATGCCACTCAAAGAAAGAAAGGATTTGTGTTTTAACTCTGTTGAAGTGGTTCCGGATAAGAGGTCTGCACGGGCCAAAATTTCATAAAATTACCGGTCCGAGCCAGTCATCTTCAAGCCCGTCCCGCCCCAAGCCCAATTCTCAATATCACAGTTGCTACCCGAACTCGACCCGAAGCCCAGATTTATTTTTCTCAGCACGAAACAAGCCCGATTTATTTCTTAATATAGTAATTCATTCATACTTTTCAAACAATATATATCATGTTACTGTTTCCATATTTTCAACGATGTTCATAGTTCGTGTAAAATAAATTATTTAAGTTTGAATTCCTCACCCGTACCCGGTTGGCCCGAATCCGAATTGTCTTTACTTTTCTGAGCCCTGGCCCGTGCAGACCTCTATTTTGCACATATAATTGTTTTTTTTTAGTTTTTCCGTCTGGTTCAGAGATTGTACGTATTTTATTCTATTTTTTAGATTTTAGATTTTATTTTTTTTTCTTCTGAAACTTTCATGGGCGTGCGCACAACAACTCACCAAAGTTTGATCGAAATCGGATGAATGGTAAAGGAATGCATAGAAGACAAACAAACAAATAGACAAAAATTGAGTATTTTGACAGAAATGTTTTAGAGAGAACTGTTTGTAAGTTTGTTACTGAAACCCTCTCGTAAGTAAAGATGTGCAATGAAGGACTTATTAGTAAATCATTTATATTTAGTGAGTCACTATTAATACTCTTTATAGTATAAGAATAGATTGCAAAGGAACAGACCATCATAGGCATTCGTGTCTTTGAATAGAAATCCTTAAATAGATATTTAAAGGTTTCTCTTCGACGATTGGATTTTGGATGGATTATATTCTGTATCTACGGAGATTCCTTGACCTCGTAACTGATTTGAACAAAACCCAACAGTGTTCACCACACTACTATGGGACAGGTTTATTTTTGTATAGAAAAAAGAGTGGCAAATTTCTCTATTTACAACAATAAAAAATATGTCCAAAAAAAACATCAATCCAACCATCATTTGCATCGATTGGTCGCAAGTTTGCTGGTGGAAATTATCAACAGTATCCTAAAATTCTCATCACTTAATTTAGATCTGTAAATATTTTGAAATGAATTATCCTTGACACTAGCCCGTAAGTACCAACCGAGCGGAGTCCACCCCCGCGCCCTACGCCATTGATATCCCAAGTCTCAATACGAAAATGTACTCGTAATTGTCGGCATCCGTGGCGCAGTTCGTAGCGTCGAGGGCTACATTGACGGATGTCTTGGGTTCAATTCCCGCTGCGGACAGTTTTCGTAAAATGATATTTCAATCGATTTATGGATTTCTGTTCGTAGTCAGAGTTTTGTGTTCTCCAAAACACCCTCCCCACCCACCCATCCCATCCTCACGGGGTGTAGCGAGAGCGATTAGCTAACCACTAGTACTGTCCTAGCCCTGTCCTTCAATGCCTACTCTCTTCGATAAAGAGAGGTTGAGCAACTGAGTAGCAAACAGTTCTTAAAGAAAAAAAAATGTTGAGATACCTCCATTAGGAGACCATATGCTCCACATTGGGAGCGGACATGGAAAAAAACTACGTTATGTTAGTACGATGAGCTAGCTAGGTCTTAGCTCTTAGGACTTAGTGCATTAGTCAGTGCAGCCCTTAGGCTTAAAAGTTTGGAGACCCTTGATCTAGAGTAATCGATTTTATGAAAAGTTGCTCCTGAGACTCTCACGGCTAAGAGAAAAACTGTAGATACTCATTTCGTTTGTTACACCACTGGATACTACCGTATAATATAAATATGGTTATGGTAAAGCAGTGGTGTGATTAAGAGGGCTAGAAAACTAAGAGAAACAATGAATCTTTAGTTTGCAAAATGCGATCAAAAATATATTTGAAATAGTTTTTATCAATTTGCTCTTATGAAAAGTTAAGAATTGTGACATACGTCTTTTTACTTTCCAATTCCAATACTCGCACTGTATTTATTTATTGCCTTAATATACTACACGTTCTACTAAAGATACCAAAAATCTAATGACACATAATTATATTAAAATATCATAACCGTTAATTTGTAAAGCCTAATGAAAAGCAATGTAACTTTAATCAAAGCGCAATTCATTGATTACCATTACAACGGCACACAGCACAAACGAAGTAATTATCCCAAACGAGGTTTGAACAATAAATGAGTAGGTACTTGTTTGTAACGGATTGCTCCGTTAACAGCTCCGTTGTGATCCTAGCGGCGTTAATAAGGCTGTAAAACAGGGTAACGAGGGACGAGTATCGAGTATCTGTACACGAGTATTTTTGAGAATAAGTGAAATTATTCTATCTTGAGGCATGTGTACATAGGTTACATTCCTTAAGGGCATGTATTCTAGCTTAGTACTTTCAACTGTCGGCGTCTGTGGTGCAGTTGGTAGCGTCGTTGGCTACGGTTAAGGATGTCTCGGGTTAGATTCCCGGTGCGGATGGTTTTCATACATTGATCTTTCAATCGATTTATGGATTTTTGTTCTTAGTCTGAATGATTGTGATGTCTAAAACTCACCCCCACCCCCACTAATCCGATCCTCAGGGAGCGTAGTGAGAGCGAGATTAGCTAACCACTAGTCCTTTCCTAGCCCTATCCTTACATCCCTACTCTCATCAAAGACAGAAGAAAAAGAGAAGTTGAGCAACTGATTAACAAAAATTTTCATAGAAAAATTCTACCATATGCTCCTCGTTGGGAGAGGACATGGAAAAAAACTGTCTAACTAAAAATTCTGACAGCTCAAAACTTTGTACGGATTAAATAATTTAGAAAAACTCTATTGCCATGTCGAATTCTAAAGCGAATCATATGGAGTCTTGATGGCGTTTATCTGAACAGAACGTAAGCGATTATTAACCGTACTATATTAATTCAATTATAAGAAAGGTTATTTGTGTTTTTTATCGTGAAAGATTCACTTGAACTTGCACAGTATCTAATTGATTTTAGGGCGTGTTTTATTTTAAGCTTTGACCACTTCCAATATAAATATACTACAATTGATATAGACAATGTGATATTGATCTAAAAAACATCGATTTGGCTCGGTGGATGGTTTAAATGCTTTCAGGGAATTGTGTTGTGATTTGAACTTCAAAGTAGTAAACTTTAAAGACATCGGCTTTGACTCAAAAGTCATATGTTTAAATTGTCAATTTTATGCATGGCTATTAATTACATCGTTAATTATTTTTGTCAAATCTTATTAAAATCAACATTGACCATATAATTTAAAAATATCCTAGAACTTCTCTGATTAGGTTTCGAACAACCAATCCCATAGCGTAAGAAATAAAAGGTTTCGTTTGTTGTCATTCAGCGTTTCAGCTCAAAGATCAGCTTAAATTTTAATAAACATAACATAATCCCTTGCTATTCAAATAATACCTACTAATGAATTTGACACCCATAAGTGGTGTACCAGATGACATCTTGAGGTTTATACATATCTTTTTAAAAAATCTGATGCATTTAGATGTTTTACATCAATATATACTTTATTATCGTTCGATAATACTTTTTTTGATTTTGCTAAAATAAAAATTTTCGGATATCGATTTTGTAAATACCTAAAATACCCGGTATTTATTTGACACCACTAAATGTTGCACGTTGGTCTGGCCGATCTCGACGCCGCCGACGTAACTCATTTCCGCGACGCTGGAAAAATGCGGAAATGGAATACGTATTTTTGTACAACCCAGCAGCCTCCTAGTGTTTTTCTACTGTGGACTACTCTATTTAGAATAAAACCGATTTATAAAAACTGTTAATGACTTCACGGATAGAGCTTCGAAGCTTATATACTTGGAAGAGGATATTCTTTGCCGACGTTATTATGTTCTGTAGCTTTCAGTTAATAGTGATCGATGAAAGGGTTTTAAAAATTATATTTTAAAATATATATTATTTCAGTTTCAATCCGTACATATGCTTCTTAAACACAGTATTTATACTTATCATTTGATTTACTTGGAATCTGTTTTACGCAGTCATATACAGAAAAAAAAAACTTTTCAAACAACAACGCACTTGGTTTCACACGTGTGGCGCGGTGAATCTCAAACCCACCCCACTGAGTTACACCTCAAAACATATTCAACATATACACAAAAAATAAATAAAACAAGTCGAAAATTGCATACTTTAAGTTATGAATGCAGTACGATAGATTTTAGAACGGTATATCGTCTGAAAAAACAAGCTTAACCATACTTCATGTATTTTTTACATGTAAAGAAATCAATATGAATTAAGTCAATTTCATTCACAGTTCTAGTTGTAAAAACTTTAAAAAAGAAACACTAATACAATTGAACTCATAAATGATTAAAGATTCTCATCAAGTGGTTATCTTAATAAATAACTGTTGAGGTATGTAAATAGAAAGGCTTAAATTAATTTCATGATTTTTTTGAAAGATGATTATCTCAAACCAAGGTTTTTCAACTTTACGCCTATAAATGATATATCGTCGTTGTTCTGGAAGAAGACACTAACTAGAAAATACTAGTTTTGAGTAATTGGACTTTGAAGTTTGCCAAATGCTTGAAATGTCATACGTTTTTCATTTTGTTTGTTTGTGTAAAACTGTTATTAATTAAAAGCATAATTTATAAAAATAAACTTGCTCTGTCATACGGTAAAAGTTTGAAATAAGGAACATTTTGGTATAGCTAACTCAATAAGTCATTTTTTCGATTTATTGTTTTTTTTTCAGAACAGTGACGATATTATATAGGTAAGTACTACACAAATTGAAGTCTTGACATAGGTGGATTTTTATTTTCTGTAGTCTGTATCCCTTTTTCTTATAAGTAATAATATACCTTGATTGACTCGATTTTTGTTTACTCTATATGTAGATAAAAATGAGTGTATATCTTCGCTGCGTTGATTACTTTAACTTCCTCAAATAATGTATTTCTACAATAAAAACAAAATTGTATCGAGGTTCATTTAAGGCATCTTGTTTTTTTTTTAAATATATCCACTTTCAATTTTAAACAACGTTTAATAAAAATGCAATTCTTTTAGTCGACTTGTCTTACTCTTGATTTGGGTTTTAAAATTGGGTTGTTAGTCAGTCATTCAACCTTTATGTTTTAACGAGGCTACGGATGGAAAGATTGGGTTGGAAAAAGAAGATTTTTATAAAAACATATTTTTTTTTAAATATTTGGCATTACAGCTAACAGCCAATGCGCCAAATATTTTGAAAGTTAGAAAACGATACGATATAAACTCGATAAGAAGAAGTCAGTCATGTCCAAGATCACAAATTTAAATTGAAAAACCCCTGAATGGACACTTTCATTATATGATTTTTCAATCGATTTATGAATTTGTAAAATTTGAATTTTGTACATTTCCATGTATTTCGTCACTAACGACCCGGGTTTCACCTTTTGGTATCTCAGGCATTCGAGCACACAAATGAACTCAAACTGACACAAGTAAACAATCTTCCAAACTCCCTTCTATTGTAGCCTTCACGTGAGATGAGTCCGTAAAAAATAAACTTAAATTAACAATCAAAATTAAACATAACTTAACAATCAAAATAATGAATTTCCCATATTAATACATCGGTATATGGTCACCCTGACAGAGCCCATTGGTTTTATTTGACCATTGGGTAGGTTGTTCTTCGAATTTCATTTAAAAACTCCCTCTTTTCACTCATACTGCGTTTGTTGTGATTATTCAAGATGCTATTTTCTTAGACTCAGGGATAAGATTTGTAGTGTTTTATCTTGTATATAATTGTTTTAAACTGTTTACTTGTGTCAGTTCGAGTTCATTTGTGTGCTCGAATTCCTGAAGATACCGAAAGGTGAACCCCGGGTCGTTAGTGACGAAGTACATGGAAACGTACAAAATCTCAAAAATTGAAAATCATAAATCGATTGAAAAATCATATTATGAAAGTGTCCATTCAGGGATTTGAACCAACAGAATAAATTGAATGTCCAATACCGTTGAACGCTGGGCTAGAAAACCGACTAATTATTTAATAAATAATTCTTTTTTTTTTAAATAAAAATAGCAAACTTTAATAATGTTATATATAATAAGCTAACGTTGTTGGAAAAAATAATTTATCCACTTATGACCTGCTTTATACTCGAGAACATATTGATCATAGAACCTAATTTAATTCCAACTTCAATCGTCACTTCACCGAATTCATCAAACGAAATGTCACTTTATACGTTCATGTACGTAGGTACATGAGAATCAACACTAAGCCATGAGCTTTGAAGATATCTCCCGGTATTCGGTGTCAATATAATCGGAGTCGCCCTTTCCCTGCATGGCCCAATATATACCCCTGCTAATAAAAGGAAGACCTTATTACTTTGCATTGATTAAGGCTTAAATGGTTGGTGGATGTCCGGAGACGATTGGCGCCTTGAATCGGCGCGCGATATTACCTTCGCACGTTGCGACGTCTTTCTACAAAATGAGGCGCCGATGCCGACGTCTGGGGAGAATTGAGCTTTCGTAAAGTGGCAGCTACACTTTGAAAAGCTCTAGTGTGTATACTCGACGATTTTTTACGTTTGATATGAACTTTTATATGAAGTCTAATATTAAATGTTTCTAAGAGTATTTACGATATGGATAAATAAGATGTTTTGAAAGAAATTAACATAAAAGCAATTATTGATCTGACATTATTTCACAACTTTTTTTGTGACACACTAAATGAGCCATACAGCGTTTAACATCCATAATAAAAAAACATATAAGCCTTTACTAATAATTAAACTTCGTAAGCGCAATTCAGATGCAGCATTTTGCTTACAATTAATTGTGGTTGTCAAAAACTTGTTTCGTCTGATCCGTGTTGTAACGAGAATATATTATAACGAATTTATAAAACCAACATGTAAAGGTTATATATATAAACAAGTTGGTAGCCCCACCTCCACCGGTTATGTGTACGCAGCTGCTGTTACACGGCCGCCTTCCATAGCACAATAAGAAAAGAAAAGATACACAGCAAAAAAAAAAAAAAATTTGACTTGCTCAGCCACTTAGCTTACGCAATACTAAGTAACAATTTACTGAGAATCCGCAGTAGCGCTAGAGTTTAATCTAAAGAGGAATCGAAAATATCCCGCTTCCTATATGACGTTGCAAATTTATCGAATGCTTCAAAGTTGGCCTTGGTTGAGATCAATTCAGAGTGGCCTATTGGGCCCGTATGAGGACGGACCATAGCAAACAGCTCTGCCCGTTCGGCATTCATCTCGGGGTAGTCGTAGATTGATCATCTGTTGAAAAGAAATGAGATTATGTGAATCCAGTATAAGCTCTTTAAAAATTATTCTAAAATTCAATCGGCCATAATATAAAAATAATGAAGAATTCTCAAAATGACACATATTATTAATAAAGTGTGAGATCTACTATTTTAAAGAATACAATTGACTACAAAACATCAATTATGATGAGGGAAAGATTGGTGCATGATTAAATTAATCGTATTAAAAGGAATGTAGTTTAAGAATAGTTAAAATGCCGAACCATTTTCCGGGATTATGGTCATATTCATATATTGTGATTCGTCGCACAGATGCAGAAAATGCAGAAAACTTTCAACAATTTATGAAAATCTCTCGTTATTTTGAATTGTGTGAACGGTGTTGCCTGCATTTAGCAGACCCGTGTAGACAAAGCGATAAAGTTGTTCAACTTCTAAATATAATGCAACGTCCGGAAAATGTGGAAGTATTCGAATACCTACTGTTTGTAAATTTTCATACACAATGTATGAGAAACTGATATCTACAATGCTAAAGACATGCATATTGTATCTATATTAAATTTTAAATACAATTACTTTAAGAAGTATGAAAAAGGTAACCGGATAAATCAAAACCGTGACACAACGTAAATGTATTACTGATATTATAGCACTTTACAAATACTTAAGTGTAATTAAAATTTTTGCTTTCAACACTATTAATAGAAAAATTGTGATTTATTCTATGACGAATTAATTGATAGATTACTGTGAAATATTCCATTTTTTCTCTGCTGACTGAGAACTGTTTTTTTATCAGGCGCTCAATATCTCTTCGGGAAGTAAAAAAAGAGACATGGAGTCAGGAAAAGAAAATTGGTTAATCGCGCTCTCTCCCTCTATCTCTCTCTAGGCCTCGTTATCAGGATGGGATCTGAGGTGACTGAGAAAGTCTGTCTGTCACAAGAACTCCTCCCAAACGGTAAACAGTAGCGACGTGAAATTTGCATATGTTATTCTGGATTTCCGACTTTCAACATCCAACTTTCAACTTTATTTTTAATTGATGAACTATATTCTGTCGGTTATATGAGGTCCGGTCCACGGTGATATTTTTAACTTTAAATTTCAAACAAAAAATTAACGCCATAGTAATGTCAACGTCTAATTGACCTAATGTAACTCCACTATCCTAGGCAAAGTCGGATAATAAAGACTAGTATTCCATTAGCTCTAGATAATTAATTCTTATAGTTTTTACACAAAACAACATTTAATTGTTTTTTTATGGATTCGGTGATAACTCATTTTCATTTAAGAACTAAAATCATTGTTTACCTTAGAAATAAATATCCTTGCGACAAAGTTAGTCTGAATATGCTTCTTGAAGAGGCAAAATGCGTTACGTTAGTGACAAAGCCACTGGAATAACTAAGTTACCGATTTTAATTTTATATTACATTTAATTGCTTTACAAAAAATCCTCTTCTACCTATTTGAATGCCTTAGCCCTGATGTATTTAAATTAATCAGAATTGACTGTATATCAAAACATAATCATCAAGAATATATATTATTGAATGTTAAATTTCTTTTCTAACGATACAGTCTGGGTTGAACCTTGGCCGCCTCAATTATTCTCCTCCACTCCGCTCGGTTCTCCGCCTTCCTACGCCAGTCACCGACCTCCAACGCTTGTAGGTCTTGTGATACCCTGTCTATCTATTGAAGTCGCAGTACAGCAACATTCGTCTTCCCTCAGGAGTAGAACATGTGAGGCGTTTATTGGGTTTCCACTCAATCATGCGTGATAAAAATATGTCCGGCCCAGCGTACGCTTTGATAATTTAGTTTTTAATGATTTCCAAAGAGTTTATTTTATTTGCTCTTATGTGTTGTGCAATATTTTTCGAAAAATTCCACTTATTTAATATGACTTATCGATATATTGATCATTACCAGGCATAGACGGTTCACTTATTCCTAGAAATACTATGTTTTAAAATTCTAAACACTGGAGATGTCAATTCTTTTTTGTCTACAATTGAAAATAATATAAATATTTTCCTTGTTGAGTTCATATGCTCCACATGGAGAGCGGACATGGTTAAAAATGTATTTATTTAATCGTTCGAAAAACATAACGATTTCGTTATTAACAAAATGATAAGAATAACTGATTTTCAAATCACCCCCAACCCCACCTGCTGAAAAAAAGATTGAGTACAATAATAAAACTGCTGTAGACATTGTACCTACACATCCCAACCCCTACAAATTTCATCCCTTATTCCGGCTAGGGGCGCAATCTGCTCTTGACATCGCTTCCCCCGTTTTGCCACCCTTAGTCGAGTTTACCGCTTTTCACAAATTCAGTTAATGTATAAGGATCGTGGTGGAAAGTTTAATTTTGAATGTATAGATTATTATTATTACTAAAATACGATATGAGAGATATTCGGTACTTGTCTGTTTAACGCGCTCGCATTTCAATAAAGATTCACCGGTATAGAGTTTTTAAAAACAGCTAATAGAAAAACACAAGTTTTGAACAATGAAAAATTCAAATCGTTATTTCAACTTTTGATTTTTCGATTCACAATGATATCGTCAATCAAATCCAGAAATAGTCGGATCCGTGGTGCAGTGGTCAGCGTCATTGAATACGTTACACATGTCTCGGACTCGGATTTACGTTGGTAGGCATGGATGTTTTTTATGTCTAAAACTCACTCACAATCATCTGATTCTAGAAACGGGGCGTAGCGAGAGCGATTAGATAACCACTAGTCCTGTCCTATCCCTATCCATCTATCCCTAATCTTTTTGAATAATAGAGTTTGAGCAACTGTGTAACAAGTAGTTCTCGTAGAAAACTTCAGGATTAGGTGGCCGTATGCTCCATATTGGAAGAGGATATGGTGCATAATCCATGAAACGTTTCCATTATCTAGAATATGCGTTTGGATGTGAGCTGTATTTATAGTTATGACGGCTTTATAATATTTATTTTAAAATTTTCTAATATACATCACAAAATAAATGCAAATTAAAAGCTTACTGCTTTTGGATTGTGAATAATAATTTGAGTCACTAAACACGCTCCTGGCGATTTTTCACAAAATAACTTGTTAATGAATATAAGTGTTCTATCAATTTTTCCAGTTGGAAGTCTACAATTTCTATTTCGTCCCCTGTTCAAAAATGAAAAATGACGTTTTTTTACACGATCTCGATCCTCGTTTTGCACGATTGACGCACTCCGAAAAATGACAATGTAAAAGAATATTTTAACAGTTTTTCCTGATTTACTCAAAACTCTAAAAACCTTCGGGAGCGTGTTTAGCGACTCAGCAGCTCATTTAATATATTTTTTTTAAATTAGGCATCGGAAATAATTGGCAAGGAAGTTAACCGAGTAAGTTCTGAAAAAATCTACTCGTTCACGTCCACACGGAATATATCATACGGTAAATACGCACAAAGAAAAGTACTTAAAGTGAGGATGAAATTTGATTGATTGAAATGGCATTTATTTGGTAGAACTCCATTATAATAGGATAAAATAACAAAGTATTTTGTTCTACAAAATTCAGAACTAGATGAAATTTGACTTTTAACCCTTTCCCTGCTGAGCCGTTTAAAGGATATTTCAATACTAAATATTACAAAAATTAGTTTAGTAGTGTTGGTGTTAAGCAAACTTATGGAGGTTATCAACACAAATCAGGCTATATCTTAATACAATAATTAGCTTGTACACAAACGTTTTAACATTGTTAACACTCATATATTTTTGAGTATCAGCTATCAGCACACTGAAATCTGCCGTCTCAAAAATTTGGACGTTAGCAGTCAGCAGGTTAAATCAGACAATGAAAAAAGCTACTAGTTCTACAAATAACTAGTTACAAATACCCAAGCGAAATAGAAAATATCGTATTATGTTTTTCGGCACTTTAAAAATATGCATTTGATAAACTTTCATGGTGATTTTAATGTATCATTTTGTTGATGATTACGTTAAAATATTACCACAGGTTCGTATACAAGGATGAAACCATTAAATATCTCCAGATTATTACTTCAATTTATTTCATCCACAACTTTTATAAGGGCGAAAACGAGGACAAAAACATTTCTCTATTTAAGCGATCGCTTCGGCGTACGCGCGCAGACTCGTCCTACGTTCTTGTTTGCTTTCGGGTATATACCTCTAAGTAGACAAAGAGGGAAGATTTATAGCCAGTTCGCATCCGAGAGGGTAAATCGTTATGTTTCATGAGCTGCTTGTGACAAGTCATTTGCCATATAACAGGGATCAAAAAACCGACGAAATATTTTGTACGCGGTGTTCGTAAATGTATTTGATTCATCAATAATAATCTAATAAGGTTAAAAATAACAAAGTATGCAGTTACTCGGGTGAGTACCTGAGACAGCGGACGAGTACAAAAATCCATAGAGGTAATGCTGTTACTGTTTTGAGAACGCTGGTACGCTAGATGTGTCAATGGTCTTAGAAGTAGTTTTGACAACCTTAAGGTGATCTACACCCTTGAAGTAAGACTTTTTTAGTCAGGTTTCCATTAGGGCATCCAATCCCGGACTTTTTAATGATACCGGGATTTAGGGATTAAGAATTTCTCAATTGATCATTAAGTGTAATTTCATGTATTCCATTTAAAATTTCACCTGTGTCTATTATTGTTTCAATTGGAATGTATATATTTTATGATTCAATATTTTTTAGAGCATTGAAATGATTTTTTTATTGATTAAGAATCAGACAGCCAATTAGAAAAAAAGAGAAAATTGAAAAATAATAATAATAAACAATACATTTTTATATTTTATTTGTTGCATTATCAAGGTAGATTTTACGAGATGGTATCCAAAAAAGGACATTTTCTTCAATTTGACTTAAAAATATTGACTTTGATCCGTTTTAGAAGCAGTCTTCCTTTGCCCACCATTTCAAATTAGTTAAAAACGGCTGGTACGAAATGTAAAAAGGAGGGAGACCTCAATACATTTATATTAATTATATGAGTATTATAAAAAAATATGAACATGAACTAACCGAGGTACACGTTGTAGTAAATCAAGAAGTTTTAATTTTATATGTAAATTACATTAAGCATTTACATTGGATCCCGAAATCCCGGGATTGATATTTAGACAATCCCGAGGTTATGGGATTGAATAATTGACCGGGATCCCGGGATAGGAAACCCTAGTCACCATACTAATCATCTTTATATTCATACCTGTTTTCATTACGTGTTTTGCACTTTGTTCAAGAATATTATTTTATATTATTACTTTTACTCTGTTATTAGCTTGAATAAAAAATATATTTACAAGTTATTCGGCACAATTATTTATTAATGTTATATTTTAATGTCTCAATTACATTATACATTTTGATACATTTCACAAAAAACAAATTTATTTTGTTATCATTATTTTATAGTATGGACATCATTTTCCGTATATCGTCTTGGGTAATATGCAATTCGCTTTATATAGGACAGACAGAAAAGAGTATATCAATAAAAAAAAAATTGTGTGTGTGTATCTATATCCAGTGTATTTATGTCCAGGGTATAACTGTCCAGCCCAGAGCACAAGAGAGCACCTAATATTAGAATAAATGACAATTTAACATTAAAAAATTAGAATTTTTAACTACTATAAAGATATTTTAAGCAATATTATTTTGTCTGAGGATACTTTTTAAAGAAGCGAAACAAGTTACGCAAATGATAAAGTTATCAATACTTTATCAACAAACTGTCTTCTGAATGTACAATTCATTGTTTTTATAACCCATAAGAAAGTGTTTACTCTCAGATATCCATGCTGGACTCCGTTCTTTATTCATCTGCATTTGATACCTCTGTAGTGATACAGATTAACGCTGCAGTCATGATGAATAATGTAGCACAGAGACATTCAACGACACTACATATATAAGCTCAAAGAAGGAAGGACCGGATTCATTCTGTAATTGCCCTTCGAACAGGAATTCTGTCACCACTCTACCAACTGAATAAAATCTCCTCTCAACCGCATAACCGTCATCATCATCACCGTTATTCCATACCTACTGTTTACTCGCATCAGGCAAACAACATTATAAATATAATTCCCAAACCTCTTCCACTCGACTGCACCAGTTAATTCTAAGCAGAATACTTTACTTCCAGTATTTGGACCAAGCCACGAGACTAATGATTGAGTCGCTTCTATTTTGATTTGTGTAATAACACACAACCTGTTTTTTTACTATACATCAACGAAAACTGATTCTATCCCCTGACCTACTTTATAATTATTCTGTATAAAAAGTTATGTTTAATATGTCATCACAATTTTTCAAACACCGTGCACTTGTTTGATAGCAGATTAATTTTATATCATTCAATAATGTAACGACAAAAACACGCTGTCAAAAATACTTTGGCATGTTTAGTAAATGAATAAGTTCCGATAGATTTTCATCCATTTTATCAAAATGGCAAAATATATTTTTGTATCCCAATACTTCAACATCAAAAAAATATTTTCGCCCCAGCTTTTTTTGAGTTAAGTAGACAATGTCAGGTTAGGGCAGGGGTTGGCAACATCTTGGACCAAAAGAGACAAATGTGAGTACCAAAATGATTTAGAACTATTTGGGTGCCAAAAAAATATCTTTATAATTACTTATTTATTTGTAATTATGTGAAGAAGATTTACTGAATAAAACTAATGTAAATATTTTAAAAAAATCTTTTTTACCATTGAAACTTTTTTTTAATCTTGTAATCTTCGCATAAAAGATTACCTTATATTTATTATTGCTGTCCTAAAATAGTCAGTGCTAATGGTGACTTTACTTTTTTGGTGATATTTACGTAATCCTTCGAAATGAATCAGCGATCCTTTATGTAAATCGAACATAGAAGGCGAAACTAGCCCAATCGATCTGCTAATTAAAAAGCTAAAAATAAAAATTGTGAATTCGGCTAAGAAAGAGCCACAAGAATTACACAAAGAGATACGTGTGGTTCGCGACCCACAGGTTGCCAACACCTGGCTTAGGGCATGCATGAAGTGAGCTACATGAGGTTTAAATACATTACTGGAGGAACATTATTGAAGACTGGAACGATTCGTGACATAGCGCTATAGAAGAAGAAAAGTATCAAAAAATTCTGAGTGGTTTTCATCCGTTCCTTAACTTACTATGTCACCTTAATGAGTTAAGGTAAATAAAACACAACTAGCTGATAACTAGCCATCTCCTCACCACACTCTATCCGCATAATCTCTATAAAGATTTGCCGAGCGACTGAATCGCTTAAAGAACTGTAGTACAACAATTAAATTTTTGCGAATGTATTTTCAATTCGGTTACCAGTAATTATGTAATGTAATAATTTAACAATATTTGGAGTTACAGCTAAAATTTTCCAATGCAGGAGATATTTAGAATTTTTTAAATCACTCAAATCAACTCGAGCAGAAAATAAATCTCAAGACCTACTAAAATTAAATAATCCATAAGTATACATCTTGTCAGAACGTGAAACAGACCCATATTATATGTAAGGTATAATAGCTTTTATTGCTAAACAGAGGTGAAATAATTAAATGTCGTAATCACTTTTAAGGTGTTAACTGTCAATTCTTAATGGAAAAGCATTATATTTAAAAAATAAAAAATAAATTGCTTGTACTACTTCCACATGTTTATAATGATCACGACCGGTTTCGCTCATCACGAGCATTATCAACATTTTTTTTTAAATCTCGTACGATGACAATATAAAAACTTGAGATATCGCAACGACAAATAATATAAAGGTGCGACTATCATTTAATATTCAAAACTATTTCAAAAATAATTTTCAATAAAAAATTAAAGTCTGTCAATTGACGGATATTAAATAATTTTATTTGCTGTCAATTTTTTCTGTTTTTACAGAAACGAAAAACCGAAAATCCACCGATTTTAAGTAAAAAAAATAAACAAAAATTACATAGCAACGGTCGACAATTTTAATGATCACTTACTTATAATCAAGGAATAAGTATTCACTGGCGAATCCAGTTTCCTCCGGTTCATAAATCACGCTCACGTTCAACCGTGCCATAACTCGTAGATGGATATATTCTTTGAAGATCCTTGTCAGCTTAGTGCGTAAATTTTCTCGTAAACCGGAGTGTTAAAGTTTTATTTCACTGAATACACCAACACACAGTCAGCGAAGAGGATATATTTGAATCAATGGTTGTAAAAACACCCTATAACCAAAAAGGTTACGTAATGAAATAACCCATGATAAAATTACACGTGTAAAGTGAAAAAAATACAGACGCAATAAATTTCAAACTGCAATAATTTCGAATTATCCAATAACATGTTTCAACCCTTTTGCTGTGCATATAAAATATCAGAATTATATTGTTATATCTATGTTTGAAAAAAACGAATGGTTTGTAAAAATCACACTATTTTTTCCACTCCTGAAACGTGTAACAAACACGTCACTTGAGAATGTGTAATTATATTAGTGTGAAATGAATGTGTTGCTATATTAACTTTGCGTTATTTCTGCTGTGTAATATCGTCACTGTTTTGGAAGAAAACACTGAATCGAAAAATGACATATTGAGTTAGTTGTATCAAAAGGTTCCTTGTTTCAAACTCTACCGTACGAAACAATACACTTATTTTTATAAATTATACTTTTACTTAAAAACAGTTTCGTACAAGCAAACTAAATAAAAAAAGGTAAAGCATTTCAAACATTTAACAAACTTCAAAGTCGAACTATTTAAAACTAGTATTTTTCAGTTAGTGTCTTCTTCCAGAGCGACGATGATATTATCTCAAACATTTTTTCCTGTGTAATTTCATACAAAAACCATGTAAAAAACGTTTTTATATTGTTATTTTATTTAAAAACTTAAAATAAAAAATCGTTTTTAAAATCCACTGAGAATAAAATTCCTGTTTTCTTAGATATTGGATGATTTTAAAGTCACTTTATAACTAAACATTTTAAAAATAAAACAAAATTTTTATGTAATACTTCCGCATGTTTATAATGAATGTATCAGGACTGGTTTTTCTCATCAATCATGTGGAAGTAGTACACACATATTGTGTTTTAATTTTAAAATAAAATAGCTTTCCACCAAGAATTGACAGGAAACATCTTTAAAGTGATGTAATTAAATTTTCATACACTCACACAAAGGTACCAATTGTGTTTTTAGAAAAGGAGTTTAGGTGGTGTTATTAATTAGTAGTTAAAATAAATCTATTGCAATTTTACTGATTATGCGTAATTAAATGGGCTTCTTGTAATGGTTTAAGTAAGGGTGATGGGGTAAACACTATGATGTTTGAATACGTGAGATGACATGATATTGTCTATCTCTTCTAAACAGTATATATAGCTAAGCAAAAATAAGTTTAAGTATAGTTCTAACGATGGCGTAAAGCCGAAATAGCTATCAACTACCTGATAAAAAATTTGAAGAACTAAATACTTTGTTATGTTATCCTATTATAATGGAGTTCTACCAAGTAAATGCCAATTAAATCAATTTAAAAAAACTTTTTATCAATGGATATTTGACGTTTTTATAACCACTGATTCATCTACTTGGCAGGTAATACCTCGTAACTATATGCATACAGCTTCATAATGAAAACAAAGGCTATAAAATTTTATTAATAATCATATTTACTTATTTTAAGACGACTTACTTATCCTAGGTGAAAATTTATCATAATAAATAATGAAAAAGAACAGTGCATCGTTCATATTCCACGATTTTAATTTTAAAAACAAACCAATTTTGGTTAAACAAATGATAATTTTCAACTGAAACAATCATCAACTTGATGTTCTTCACCCATGACTGAACCTTCTTCCTTTTAATTGTATGTATCTCAGTTGCGACTTCGTAAGACATACCCAAGTGTGCAGAAAATTAATTATTGTAGATAAATGGAAAGCTTCTTTGAATTCGTTTCTACTGTATGAAACGCTGATTTGTTTAAAGGGCGTGATAGTTTGCATTATTTAACGATTAATCATTTGCTAAAATTATCACTTTCCACTGTTATTTCAAATACCATCAATTTGGGTAAGTTTGCCCAGCGGTCTAAGATTGGCCCACTACATGTAAAAAGGTGCTGTTATAATACCATGATAATTCAAATGCCATATGAATATTTTTTACTTAAGCAAAGTATTGAGTAGCCCCTGATTGTTAAAATATGAATTAATATGAAAAATAATTTGTTTTATTGTTGAATTTGTAACCTGTCAGCTTGGAAATGATAAAACACAATTTAAAAACTTTTCTTGAAATGAATTGGAATAGCCATATTTTCAATTTTTATTACTAATACATATTACATCGTAAGGTAGCGTCGTTGGATATGCTTATTGATGTCTCGAGTTCAATTCCCAGCGCGGACAGTTTCATAAATTAATCTTTAAATCGATTTATGGATTTCTGTTAGCAGTCTGAGTGTTTATAATGTGTAAAAACTCCCTCCCACACATCCGATCCTCAAAAACGAGACGTAGCGAAAGCGATTAGCTAACCACTAATCATGTCCTAGTTGTATTCTTCTATCCCTACTCTCTTAAAAAAAAGAAAGGTTATGAAACTAAGTAACAAGCAGTTGAGATACCTCCATGAAGACCTCTAGGTTGGGAGCGGCAATGGGAAAAAAAGTAAAATTATCTTCGACAGATGTGATAAAAACTTTGAAATTATAGAATATGTTGACTTGAGATCTTTATCAAATATTTTTGATCAAGTATTTTCATTGTAGCACGCAACCGTGATCATGTAATACAACGCTCAGCTGCAAAACAAGTAACAGTTTGCATCTTACCCACTCGTATTATTTACAAAGCAACTAATGTTTGGTTTCATACTGAAACGAACTACTACAAAGCAATCACCAAACAAAATGAGTGAATTATTCAAATTTACAAATAATCAATTTCGTATTGGTTGTACGGCGATTCCCCAAAGTCGCAAATAGTTAATTAACCCAAGAAAACGGTGAGTCGCGCGGCTCCAACGTTCGGCGGCGGAACCCTCTAACGCCGACTTAATTGTCTCAACCGGGCGCCCCTTTATGCCTTGCATCTTATTAAACGAGAGTGGGGATGAGACTCAGGGGGTGCAAGTAAGGCTCACATTAATAAAGAAAACAGTATTTCAATTAGGTGTTAAGGGTTGAACAAAACAAAATTGAACAATTTGTTCAATTTTAACGAAGACACTATGAATTACCAAGTCATATTTAAATATATATACATATATGTAGTCATGTCCACTCCAAATATGGCGCATAAGGACTTCTTATGGAGCTTGCTTCAGCAAAAGTAGTTATACGAGAACCGCTTGCTACTCAGTTACTGAACCTCACACTATTTCAGAGAGAATAATGATAGAAGGATATGGTTAGGAATATTTCGTTACGCTGTGTTTTTGGGATGGGATTGGTTACAGTAAATTTAGATATAACAAACATTCATTCTTCCTAGCACAAATTCATAAATGGGTTAAAAAAATCAACTCATAAAACTGTCTGTATTGGTATGTCAGCCCGTGACAACCAAACCTAACGACGCTTACTACACAGCTACACGCATGACAAATATAAATGATATCGACTGCAGAAAGACAAAACGATGTGACCCTCGGTTTTTACAAAATATTTTTTTATCTATAATCACAATGTGTACGACTTAATACACGTTTTTGTAGATTGTAAACAATATTTTTTGAGTGGGCTACGTCTTTTTGCTTTTATACAGTTGATATAATATACAACCCTATCAGGCGCGTGCAGCTATTTTCTCTCTTTCTCACTTAATCACATGTAAAGTGAAAGGTGTAATCGAGATATAATAACATGCTGGCGTTGCTCTTCTGTTCAACTATAATAAAACGTTAGCAATTATTATTGAAAAAAAATCTCTGACCAACAGTTTCCATCTTGTTTTATTTTTAATTTAAAAATGGACGCATATTATTGGCAGCCAGTCAACTAAAAGTTACAATAAATATAAGCGAAATAATATTTAATGTAACGGCATTTGATTGTTACTATAAAAGTTATCGGGTTCTGCATGCCATTAAAAGTTTAAGCATTTTTGTTTTAATATACATATTTTTTGTTGTATTTTAACAAAATGTGAACTTATCGGTGTTTAAATTTAGATTATTGAGATTTTGTACACTTCCATGTATTTTGTCACTAACGACCCGGGTTTCGCCTTTCGGTATCTTCAGGCATTCGAGCGCACGAATGAACTCGAAATGACTGAGGCAAAACCCGGGTCGTTAGTGACAAAATACATGTATTGTACAAAATCTCAATAATCCAAATTTGAATTTGAAAATCCATCAAGCACCCTCAGTCGATCAATTAGAGATGGCAGTTTTAGCTATCTCATATCTTTAATATGTGATATAGATTTCAAAATAAAATATGTCGCCTTAGTTGAGGTGTACTTATTAAATTTATTGAAATAAATAAATAGCTCATAAATAAATTAAAGATGCCACTGGTGCCATATCCCCCATTTATATTAGATGGTTAGTGGAATAATATTAATAAGTCATACCTAGTAATATCAAGCTAGATGTATCACGAAAGATTGTAAAAATACATTAACTAATAACACCCGATCCTCTTTTTGCACGGGGAATACGTTCCAAGCAAACCATGCAAGAAAAACCGTGTTAAAAAAGATGAAATACCCATATGAAAACGGGAGATAAGTTTCATTACTAAAAATCCTTCGAAAATACAGTATTACCTAATTCAAATATACTTTTTATTTATATGTTTAAATAATTTCATAAGATACATACATATTAATTAATAAATTGACGTTTGCGATTTAAATTACACATAAGACATTAAAAAATGAAGACCAGAAGAGGAATAAAATCGAAGAGCAGCCAATATAATTTTGTCAAAACAGTAACAAGTCATGCATCAGTCACGAACATTTGCATTTTAAAATTCGACAAACGACAAAATTTACGTTTTTTAACATTGTAAAAGCAAAAATAATTGGTCAGTTTTCTTAGACCGTGCAAAAAAACCGTACAAAAAGAGAATCAGGAGTCCTCTCATTTATAGACGTCACTGTAAAATATGTCTCGGCATTTTCTTTACCCTTAATTTACGTCCCTTAAAATATATCTTTATATATATATACATGGTATTTAAACGTTATTTTTATTCTTTTTCATGCAGGATTAGCGTAGTTTATGTAGTCAAAGGTTGAACAACATTATTACACTGGTTTGGTACAGTTCACGTGATTTAATTCAGTTTAAGGGTTTTACATGTTTTTTTATTGGATGTAATCCAACCCTTCCGTGAATTTTATTGCAGGCAAGTAGGAACAAATGTTAAAAACGGTTTTTCGCGCTTCTTTGTCAAAGACACAATGCTGTACTCGTCACAAAACGTTGGAAGCTTTTGTTATGATATGATATTCATTATCAGCTGTCACTATATAAAATTAGAATCTATTTTTTTTATTATTCCTTCTTAACTTCCTCATAAATATTATGAAATAGATCCAACGGAAAACAATATATCACATATAAATAGCATTACCGTTCAAACGAAAAAAGATGGATCATGCAATTGATTTTTGAATTTTCAAGGCAAGTCTTGCAGCCAAACATTATTCTAACCACTTGTTTTACAAGTCAAATAATAAAATTGTGCTCATAACGTTTTTTGTGTGTTTTATTTATCAAAAACAGAAGATCGGTGAGCCAATTTTACAACAGTTACAATACAACATTTGAAACGCGCGTTTTGACATGTAAAAATTAATCGGTACCATATTTGTTTGCAGCTACCTTATTTCCACAAATGAAAGTGAGCTAAACAATATTTTATTTGCATACTCTGTATGGAATTCGACTTACGAACAAAAATTCAGGATCGTCAGTCGTAAGTCAAGGACAACCTGTATTCCTAAAAATAAAACTAAATCTTTGATAGGTAACCATGGCAAAGTTGTTATTGTATTTCCACGGGACTAAATGCCTTGGAAAAATAAGAGGTGAAGAGTTATCACCATTGTAACTTAAACAAATCTCACTTACGCATAATTATTATAATTTGAAAATATCTGTTTATAAATAAATGCAGCGATACATGACGCTCCAGATTTACGAAACATTAAACTTGTCATTATTTGAGTATTATATCAAGTTATTAACATGACGCTGCAGACTTACCAAACGTGATATTTGTCAAATGCAATTATAAATAAATAATTATAAAAGTGAACGCAGTGAGCAAAATCAAGCAGTGACCGATATACGAAATGGATTCTGCATACGTTACGATAAAGGTGAACGCTCTGAAAAGGCAAGTCATGATGACTTAAGCAGAACACAGACAGCTGACGACAGTATATGTGAACAAAGAAGAAAGGACCGGATTCATTCTGTCATGACCGACGCATTTCCTTAGAACTGCACAATCGTCATCATCATCATCATCCATACCTACACTTAAATCTCGTCGATCATGCCACAGTAAGAATTATATTCCTAAATAAATAATACTAAAAATGTTAAAGACTGTAAGATGATACAATGCAGCGGCTTCCAAATTGTGTGCGTACTAGCACCCGATGGTAATAAGTTAAACATACAAATGTTTCTACATTACTTTACAAAACAAAGGAGGCGCCAAGATGTTTTATAAATATAGACGTAGAAGCATAAAGTTAGGGAGCCACTGATAGTGTCTATTTCCTCTTAGTTAGTATATATAGATAAACAAAAATTGGCTGTGATGTGCAATATACATATGGATGGATCACGTGACGCCGATATATCTATCGACTAAATTTTACAATATTTGTGGGCTTCATGCTTTAATATTTTTATTGTATAATATAAAGGTCTACAAAGTAAATTCCAAATCAAACTGTACATAAACTTTGACTTTTAAATTAGCGATTTCTTTTTAAATATATTTCTAAAAATACATACATATAATGAAGGAGTCGAAAAAATAATTGGATGCATAATATTGAAACAACACAAATTATTTTTTTAATAATTCCAATTTTTTTATAAATATAAGAACTGGTGTTGCTCATCGCGAGCTTTAGCTTTATAAACTCTGATCTTTCAAAAGATATGGAATAAGTACATAACAACTTGTTTCTTTTTTTTTTCAAATATAACGCTTTTGCATCAATAGTTTACAGTTAAGACCTTAAAATTGACCGTATAGTGGCGAAATCTTGTCGACGAGCGAGGATTGCAGAGATAAAAAAAACTTTAATCAACTGATATCGAAGCAAACAAAGAAGCAACTCCATGTTATTGTTGATAAGTAACAGTATAATAAACCTCAGGCGTGTCTCACCCCTGAAATCTACAACTGCACACACCAGTGCATTCGTGCATTTATAGTTAATGCAATAAACATTGCACACAGCGTCTGTGATAATGAATAACATAACTGACTTTTAAGTCGATTTAAGACGGATACTAACAATTACGTTTTGATATGTGATTTTAAGACATTTGTGATTTTAAGATTTGCATTAAGACATTCATTATACCATTATTACCCAACTGTTTCATTGTTGAAATAAAATACTGTCCTAAATTATATTATATTTGCTATACCTATAACTGAGTGATCAACGCTCTTGAGCAGGAGTTCCCAACTAGATTTTAAGTGGGAAATTGCTGCCGACTATTAAAGATTTTCAAAATTACATACATGCGTATTTGAGCAAAAGCACATTTGAGTTAAAGTTAGATGATCTTGGGGAATAGATAATTATATTGTTAGCATTGGTGAAATAGGGAATGAAGCAAAAAAAGTTTGGGAGACCCTGCTTTTGAGCATTGTAACATATCGGTCCATTGTTTAATAGATTTAATGTCAAGTTGATATTTCTTCCCAACTACCACCTATCCGATTTTGAAAACCCAGGCGTTGAGAAAGCCAAGATAACCATGAAACTAAACAATAAGTACTCTTTTATCCCCGTTCTTATGTTCTTAATAACCTCCAAAAGGAGAGATTGAGCGACTGGATATTCGCATATTCTCATATAACAACTAGTATTGTTATGTTCCATTAAGATTCTATATGCTCCACACTGTGGACGGGCATGGTTTTACAAAATCATGATCAATTTTAAATTCACTGATAAATTTATTCCGAAGACGTCCTGTGGTGCATAACATAATAATTATCAGTCGCTCAATCGATCTCTTCAAAGAAGGCAAAAAAGCGGGATGCGGTTAGAAAATAACAATTTAGTAACTGATCGGTCTCCCATGTCTGCTTTTTCAGGATATAAGGTGAGAATTATATCCATACCCTCTATTGAACACAAATTCATTAATCGATTAAAAAATAATGTTTGAAAATTTTCGTACGGGGACTCGAACCTTTGAGTAGAACGAAAACCGAGTGCAATGACCACTCGGCCACTAAGATGTAGTCGTATCGCATATTTTAATACCTTTGATATACAATGGATGACCAATCAGTTAATCGAGTGGCAACGATTCGCGATTTTTTTTTTAATGTAATCTCAATCTTGCGAGAGCTAGGGATTGCAATGACGGTATTGAGATACCGGTTATCCCTTTATTTCAGCTGTTTTTTTTTAATTTTTTAACGCAATATACCAGTATTTCGTGAGCAGAAATTGAGTAAAGGTGAAATATAAATGTAATTTTTTACTTCAAAATGCAATGTTGAATGATCGCAGTGTTTATGAACTGCCAGACTGCCACTTTCTGTCTAGTTGTCTTTGATGGTACAAATCAGTATCGCTATTGAAGGCACTCGTATTGATATAAACACATTTATCAGACAGAGTGTATTTTTTTGTTCATATTTCGCCTTCAGTCACGCTTTCGTCTTTGCAAAAGTTGAACGAAAATCAAATTCACGATAATTTCTAATTTATTGATATTTTTTAATACCTGTAATAATTTTTCGGTTCCGTGGTGCAGTGGTCAATGTCATTAGCTACGGCTACAGATGTATTGAGTTCAAGTACCGGTTCAGACAGTCTCATAAATTATTTTTTCAATTGATTTGTGAATTTCTATTCGTAGACATGAATCTTTGATATGTCTAAAACTCTCTCCCACCCATCAGATCCTGAAAATGGGGCGTAGCGAGAGTGATTAGTTAACTACTTCCCCTGTCCTAGCCTTATCCTTCTATCTTCACTATCTTAAACATGAGAGGTTGAGCAACCGATTAAAAATCAGTTCCCGTAGAAGAAAACATCTGTTGAGTTATCTCCATTAGAAGGCCATTTATTGGAATCGAACATGGTAGCTTTTTTTTGTAACATGTTTGCTCCCAGTGTGAAGCATTTTTCCTCCTAATGGAGGTATATCTACAGAAGTTTTTCTACAAGAAATGCTTGTCACTAAAAAAAATAATAATAATATGGAATACCGGAATACCGGTAGTTATGTATTAGTCCGGTATCGCAATCCCTATGCGAGTCACGAGCGGCAGCCCAGCGACGCGTACGATAAATTCGCCAAGCGTGCTTACGGTAACATGTCAATGGCAAAACCTGCAAAGCGTCCAAATGATAAATTCACGGATTTTATACTATAATACAACGGAATCTACAGCAGCTGCTTACGATTAAAAATTCTGGCTTGACTCCAACCAAGGTCAACTTTAAGGTGTTAAATAAATTGACAACATCAAAAAATAGGCAATGGAGTTTCCTTGATTTAAAACTTGAGGATTCTCAGAACAATATTACACAGTATGCCGCATTGCTTAAATCAGTGTCAGTGATGAACAGAAAACAGAAAGATTATTTTGGATTTGGCTAAACAAAAAATGGGCAATACTTATACACTCAACTTAGCTTCGCTAATTTAAAGTAGTTAAGCTTAGTATTTTTAGTCACAACTTTTACATTTTTTTTTATAATGTATATATATTTTTTTTATGTTAATTGTTCCATCATTTTGAAAAGGTGAAAGCGTTTTATCGGCTTTTATTAAACACATAAATTAGCTACTATTAAAATTCATCAAAAAAAAATAAAATTAATAAATTGTAAATTTTGGTACATTTTGCCACGTGGTGTGCAGCGAAATATTAATGCATTTTCCATGTAGAGGGCCAATAATTAATGTTACGGTAACACAGAAAACATGTAACTGCTTGATTTTGCATTGAGTATGAAGCATTACACCTTTTACAATAAAATCGACGATGTTTTGGCTAATTGATGTAACCCTCAAAAATACAGAAATGAGTTAATGATTGGATTTCATTTTTAAGACAACAGAGCAGGTCTCGGACAAATGATGTAAATTAGAAAAAAAAATTGACAGCTTTTTGGAAGAACAGCATCATTTTACATATTTTTTAGGTTTAAAAATTCTTATCCGGCCACTACAAACATGACAATTTACAGTAGTGCATTTCAAATATTCATAACGCAACCCACCGTATAATGTTTTCAATAAAAACAGTTTTTACTCTCCATGAACAATTTCAATTTTGAGGGTTACATCAATTGGCCAAATCAACGCCGAATATTTTTGGTATCTTTTTCGACATCACGGTAGATATTATTATTAATATTTGAAAGTAATTTTAGAATAAAATACATAGTATTATTTTAACCTGTTTTTGTGGTATTCTTACAAATAAATTTTGTCCTGAACAATTTCTACATTAAGGGTTACATCAATTGGCCAAAATACCGTATATACTCACCTTCTCACAAACTAGTACGAATACATCACTTTTATATGGTCACATTTAGTCTACGCCTAGGGTGGGGAACCTTTTTGTGTTGGAATGCCGTATTAAGTTAACTGTAAGCTAATGACAGTAAATTCAAAGCAATTCAGTTAGGTACACGTTAAAATGTTGTAAAAAGGTAACTAATTTTTCCATGCTAACTTCAAACGATGGGCAGTAGGTTCAAGCATCATTAAAAACTTATTAATATATCGACTGTGGAAAGGAAAAAGGACGTAACCCACACACAAAAAATATTATGTTTAGCCCAATCAAAACATGTATTACATTGAATACATTGTGATTATCAAGAAAAAAATATTTTGAAAAGACGGAGGGATATGTCTTTTTGCCTTTCTACAGTCGATATATTATATATAGATATGCTGCATTAGCACGGTTTGTGTGAGTTATTCACAATATTTTGTGGCGTGGGTTACGTCCTTTTTTCTTTCTTCAGCATCGATATATTGTATTTGAACTTTAAACCATTCAAATAATTACTATTTATTTGTAAAAATATTTCACTAAATTCATAAATTATTACATAATCTTAAGAAATATATGGCGTCATACTGCAAAAGGACGTATGTCAACAAACCCCAATTGCTTGAAACGCAGCCATTTACTTACTTTTACCATTGCTGTGAAGATATTTAATTTGACTACAATTACGACATAATATCATTTTAATTATTTTTGACATACGACATATTGCAGTACCAACGACCATGACGTATTCTTCCAAAAAAGAGTACAACGAAATGAAGCCAAATTCATGTAACTGTGTTTATTTACTTTTATATTATTATTCCATTATGTCAACGTAAACACTTTGGTTGACTTATTAGCTGACAACCAGTTCTCTTTAAGAAAAATCTCTTCATATCACTGGAATTTTAATCCATATGTTCCATTTCTATAGCGGAAATTGTTTTCAAAAATCAATATATGTGACGCAGTCAATAAAAATAATCTAAATTTGCATACATTTAAAAAATCAAACTAGCTTTACCATATAGTAAGTTGGTGAAAAACAGCATGACTTTACTACATATTGCATTATAAATTGTTCATATTATTTAAAATCAAACTTTACTTCTCATAGCATGTTTCAAATTTGCACACCTCAAATAATGCTCGCAACTTTACGAGCCACCCTGTTCTATATGACCGTCTCACTTTTGGCCTAGCTGACTGACAATAGAAAGAGACAGCGCAATACAAAAGCGCGTTCGAACAATACTGATGTCGGAAAGGGACAACCGTGTTCGATGCAATTCTAACTCAGCGGAAGGTCGTCAACCTCAACTCTTCAACCAAGTACATTCTAATCGCAAAATTCTGCTGGTGTATCGTTGGGAATGTGCACGGGAGAATGTGTGGAAACAGGGCTGAAGAGTGAGACGCAGCTAGACAATTTTGTATGAAAGGTTTTATTGCAACCTACGGTGTAAGGTGAGTGAAATGAGCCATCATTTATTCAATAACTAAAAAACAATCTAGAAAAGTATGGAAAGTATTTTTTTTAGTAGATGGAATTTTCGAAAGTGCCCCTTCCCTGGCAAGAACTTTCAAAAAATAATAAAAAATACTTATCGAATTAGCATTATCTAACCGCATCATAATAAAAAAAAAATTTCTTTGTTAAATAATTATTATGTAACAAAGTAAATATTTATTGTCATCAAACAATTAAGAAAAATTCAATTTCATTATTTATTCTTTATCATTTTTCATACAAATCAATTATTGATATATAGCACTTTAAATAAGGTAAGTAGCTCCTCTCTTTTAAATTAACTCTTTGTACTCGCTACCGCTTTGTATCAAGTAAAAAAGGCAATTTATTGTTTGATCAGTAATTAATTCCATAAATGGTCAATTGATAATTATGTATTTGGTGTGTAAATAATTGCAAAATGGTCTCAGGTGAGGTTAGGTTAGGTTAGGTTAAGATTAATTAAAACACTAACTGTTTTATATTAAAACTGGCCGCTTATTTTATTAACTGCCAAAGTGTATATTGATTATTTATAATATGTACTGAAATTTGGATTAACAACTGATCTTTTGATTAATTAAATACTGAACATTTATTAAATTTACTGACCAAAAATTGAAAAAATTACTTATTTCCAATAAATGCAAACCAAATAAAAACCCTATATTCCTAGTCATTATTTATGCAATATTTATGCTTGTGTTATGACTAAAAACCTTTCAACATAATTGTTCTGAATATGCTGTTCAAATAAATGAAACAAGTGTTAATCCTAGTTACATAACCAGTCGAATAACACACTTACAAATCCAAATTTTATATTTTATTGCCACCGAATTCATTGAAATATGAAAAAATGCTTTTATTAAGCTATTTTATTTAAATATAAAATTAAAATTGGTAATCTTCAGACTGAAGATGTCTCTTAAAAAAGGAAAACGTGTTAGGTTAGTAACAAAGCCAGGGGAATAACTATGTTACCAATTTTAATTTTATATTAAAAATGAATTTTCACACAGTTACCGTCAAGTCCATAGAAAACTATTTTAATTCATTTTTGATATAATTGTATCTACAAGTTGTTATATGTATAGTCACTTACTCTACCCCTCGCTTATAGGATTGCATAGGGGCGGATAGGGATATATAAAAACATCTCTGAATTGGAATACAAATTGAATGAAAAAAATATTTATCACCGAGTTAAGAGAGCATAACAGCACTTGAACACTAGGCTACAAAACGAATTGTATCAATTAAAGAAACATTTGAGTCAATTTTAATTACTATTTTTTCCCATTCATAGATGTCTGTCATAAAAGATTCAGCGTTGCTTTTAGCTTTAAGAATAACAGGTCGAACAGCTCGCCTCAAGACGTTACATTCATTTATAATTTACGTACAAACGATAACTCATTAAGAAAATTACCTCAGCGCAATCTGCAGGACAACTCTGCGGTGACAACTACGACAAGTGAAATAGCAGACAAAACAAGGGGGAGATCAATCTACGACCATTTATTTTAGTATCGCACCGTATTATCACGAATATAAAGCGACCTATATATTATATTTGAATCCAGATCGAAAGATAAAAATGTACTACCCCAGTTGCCCGTCACCAATCCCGCTTCTTGGACACAAACAAAAATTGATCCAAGTCGCAACTTTTCTTTTTGTATAGCCTATCGATTTAATATCACACAACAACAATTAAATGGGTAGTTTATTATTACCATCTGCGGTGACAGCACGCTTAAGAGTAAATAGTAGTGTTTTTCCCAATAAGCGAAAAAATTTAATCGTTTACAGTCGCCAAAATCTCAATAAACGTCCACAAAAAAGTATTTCTTAATAATTGTATCACATGTCACAAAATAATATTGCAATGAATGTCTTATGTACCGATTATAATATTGCCTGATCACTGTGTATACATAAAAATAACTAATGTGTGTGGTGTCGAGGCAGATGACGGACTCTGACTGAATCAAAATGGAAGGTAATAAATACACATCACTGAGAGATATGTATTTACGAGATTATACGTAAGGAGTGTTGATAAACTCTTGCTAATAAGGTTAGCATTGTAAACTTAAATTGTCTTTTTGGTCGTAAAAATATCATAAACTATTCAAAATACTCTAAAGCCCACACCCATAATATTTTCAATCTTGTATAAATAGTATAGTGACGTATGTAAATAGTTTAAGTATAATTTAAGTTTAATAATTTAAGACATCGACTGAGGGTGCTTGATGGAATTTCAATATCAAATTTGGATTATTGAGATTTTGTACACTTCCATGTATTTTGTCACTAACGACCCGGGTTTCGCCTTTCGGCATCTTCAGGCATTCGAGCACATGAATGGACTCGAACTGAGAGACAGTAAACAGTGTCTAACGTTTATATAGAAGATACAAATGCGACAAATATTATTTACAAGGTAAGATATTATACGTCTGAGAGCCACACTGATACCTGAGTTAAAATTTCGGGAATCTCCCTAATCTTTATTTTGTAAACACCATATTAACAGAGTGGCGAATTGCCGCTTTTCAACTTCTTTTAGAAATACCAGTGATTTTACATCACTGTAACATACACCATTGTACAATCACTGGTATTTCTAAAAGAAGTTGAAAAGCGGCAATTCGCCACTCTGTTAATATCGTGTTTACAAAATAAGGATTAGGGAGATTCCCGAAATTTTAACTCAGGTATCAGTGTGGCTCTCAGACGTATAATATCTTACCTCGTAAATAATATTTGTCGCATTTGTATCTTCTATATAAACGTTAGACACTGTTTACTGTCTCTCAGTTCGAGTCCATTCGTGTGCTCGAATGCCTGAAGATGCCGAAAGGCGAAACCCGGGTCGTTAGTGACAAAATACATGGAAGTGTACAAAATCTCAATAATCCAAATTTGTATGTAAATAGTTGTATTTAATAAAAAAGTTGTATTCTCTACTTTGCAATGACAAACACTTCATTGTTTTTAATTATTCGATGGAATAGAACATATTCAAATTTCGAAAATTAAAGTTCTTTTGTCTTTAATATCTTGAAATTTTTGACAGCTTAATCATATTTCATTCGTGCACTATTTTTGGTGGGTTTTAAATGTCATTTTACTTTAAGATAACTGCATAAAATTACTATATGCCGCAACTCAAAAGACGCCGATGGCTATTTTCTATAACCATGAATTCTCAAATCCGAAAAAAAGATCAAGGTCACTGGTAAAACTCAAAAAAAGGTGAGACATAAAATATTTCATCCAAACATATATTTAACTCGAAACAACTTCTAAAATTTAAATTTATGTTGTAATATTAGCTTTAAATGTTTCTAGTTTGATAATTATTTCCACATATAACGATAATACGTGCTACAAATTGTGATTTATTTTCATAAATATATTTGCGTACATTTATGAATTTATCCTTGACTGACTTTCACATAATGTTCATATAATATTTGGTCGTGATACATTTATAATGTTAGATACAGTAGTGTGTTACTTGTTTTTAACCTATTTAAATATTTGTAAATTTCAAGTGTACCACTATTGATAGCACTTTACAATGAATCAATATCGACAGTGCGGAATAAGATGCAGATAGATAACAAAGACTAAAAGTAAGTTAAAATTAATATCGGTTACTGAATCTGTATGAGTGTTCTATAGATGATACGTCATAAATAATTACATATACTTTAAATGCTAATTATTGTCATTGTTTGAATTCCTTTGTTTAAACAAAGATTTCGTAGCCTTTTTAATATTGCTATTAAAAGATTAGGGTACGAATTATGGTCAAAGGATAAGGCCTGAGGAAATGTCTTGCTATAGTAATACCAACATTACTTGGCCGCCGCCGAATTTGGAACTAGAATTGGCAGTCTAGAAAAAATTTCTCCAGTTGCCATTTTATGCAAAATAAATATCTTGTCTACTTTTAATAACCGTCTCTAAAATATCAGTTTTGAAATTTATTGGAATTTCAGTTATGTTCGAGTATGACAACATTTCTAACGCGACAGTGGCACCTTCACTAGTGGCCAAGCTAAATTGGTAGATCTATAGCTTTTTTTTCCATGTTCGCTCCCAATGTGGAGCATATGGTCTCCTAATGGAGGTATCCCAACAGATTTTTTTCTACGAGAACTGTTTGTTACTCAGTTGCTCAACCTCTCTTTATCGAAGAGAGTAGAAGAAGAAGGGCTACGACAGGACTAGTGGTTAGCCATAGGCTCTCACTACGCGCCGTGAGGATGGGATGGGTGGGTTTTTTTGACAACACAAACACTCAGACTACGAACAGAAATCCATAAATCGATTGAAATATCAATTTATGAAAACTGTCCGCACCGGGAATTGAACCCGAGACATCCGTAGCCGTAGCCGACGACGCTACCAACTGTGCCACGGACGCCGACATATAGTATATCACATTAAAATACTTTCAATATTTTGATGGTTAGTTTATAGAAATTCATTTTCAATATACAAGTAATATTGATTTCCTCTTGTTGTGACGCGTTTTGTTTCTTTAAGAAGCGTTAGAAATATGAATTCAAATTTAATAACAAAGTAAACAATTGTGTAACATATTACGATATTGAACAATTCGTTGTGAAAATGAAATGTATTCGGATAATTGCGTAACAACATAAAATTACTTCAGAGAAAAATAATAATCTACTAATTTAATTCTTACACCACTGTTAAAATTTCTCGTATTTAAAATCATCGCAAGGCAGAGTTTCCGTTCATAATATAATATATACCGATATTTAATATGAAACTTTGTGTTTCGTCTTACAATATCTAAATAAACAAAATATTATGTAAAAATAACACTTGAGATGGATGTATCTTAAATAAGGGGCTGTCAATTCATAATAAAAAGAAAACACATTTGTTTTTAACTAATTCCACATCTTCATAATAATCAGGTCATCGCGAGTATTATCAACCGAAAGCTTTCAGTTGGTAATGCTTGTGATGAGTAAAACAAGTCTAGATCTTTATAAAAATGTGGAAGTAGTACAAAACAAATTGTTTTATTTAAAAAAAATATTGTTATTTAAAACTAGCCAATGGACCAACACTATATGATCAATTTCATCATTTACGTATGAGCTTGAGTAGATTATTCATTATAAACCATTGTATGGTTTTTCATATTCAGTTCACAAACGAATTATAAATTTGAATTTTTGGAAATAAGCCTCAAATAACTTGATATTGTATAATATATATATATATGACAATCACTGTTTTGTAATTAACCAACGTCAAATTTCCATTCAGTAGTTTAAATACTGTAATTTACTATGTGGCAAACGGATATTGGTGTAGCTTTTCGGTTTATTTCTAACCGGTGTAAACATTAAAATCTCTCTCAAACTGCAATGGATTTAATATGCACAAATGAATTAAATTCATTATGAATATTTTTTTCCGCGTTCCGTAATAAAGTTATTGTACTGGGAAGTAGATAATTGTGTATAATAAAATTTTGTTTCCAAAACTGGGTGGTTCATTGTTAGCCTGTGGAACTGTCGACGTACTTAAGTTTATTCAACGAATGCCCTTCACTGAATCTTAAGAATTTTCGGATCGACCAATTGGTTATAAAACCACACCAAAAAAATTACGATAAATATAAAAACATTCATTGAACGATGAATTAAAAAGATCTGATAATTATTGTATCATTCAATGTTATAAAAAATATAAACCACCATAAACCGAAGTAAAACCTAGTCAACAAAATAAATGATCAATATATATGTTCGGGGTAAAATTTTAAAGGTGCGTGTTTCACGGAAGACCCTTTGAGTTCCCTATTCATCCCTCGAAGCCTCACACCCTTGCGTTTCGCCCACCGCCCGCCCCACTCCTTGAAAGCTGTTCCGCGAAGCACTGCGGCCTTTGCTTAACTTTACGACGGGAGCTTTGTAAAGAAGCTTTTCATGAAAATAATATATATCTGAAACATTCAATTATCGTCTTATTTAGTTCATGCTTTTTTTTTTAATTCAACAAGTTTTGTTTGAGAATATTTTTAATTTATTCATAATTGCGGTATTTTTTGCGTAGCAGAACATTTTTAAATACAAAATATAAAACGGTTTTTTAACCTTTGGATTCACGCTTATCAATAAGTTTAAAAATATTTTTACCAATCGAGAAAATATTTCAAATACACACTATATCAGTTTTTAAAGTATAAAATACAGTACTAATAATTGTAGTGGTCCTTTATTTTATAACCCGGAGTAATTTTAAGCTGTACACGTGAATAGAATATATCGTCGGCATAGTGGCAGATCAGTCCAAAATCAGCTGTTTTGAGTTATGAATGCAGTACGATCGATTTCAGGACAGTCTATCGTCTGAAAAAATAAGCACGGCTATATTCCATGTATTTTTTATGTAATTTGAAGAAGTCAAGACGAATTATGTCAATTTCATTCACAGTTATTAGTGGCAAAGAGATATAATTAATATCACTTTAAAATAGAATTACCAATAAGTCGAATTCGTAAATGATCAACGAATCTCATAAAGTTATTAGTTCAATAATCAATTGTTAAGATATTTGAATAGAAAAACTTATCAAATTTGAGTTATTGAGGTTTTGTATACTTCCGTGTATTTTGTCACTAACGACCCGGGTTTCGCCTTTCGGTATCTTCAGGCATTCGTGCACTCGAATGCCGTTAGTGATAATTTGATATTGAAATTCTTTCAAGCACCCTCAGTCGATGTCTTAAATTAAAAGTAAGGTTATTTGAACGCCTTTTGCGACTATATTGACGTTATATATTTTTTAAGTAATACATTAACTTGTATCAACGTAAATATGATATCTTCAACTGTTCCTACTCTGCACAGTGTTACAATTAACGAAGCATGATTTGTTTTGGTTAGTTTATGTAAGGTTTATCGAGTTTTCTGAAAATATGTCTTCTGTATTTATTCACTTATCAAAAGTTATAGTCTACTATGAACTATAACCAGTATTTGGTGAACACCCACAACTAAAAAAGTTAAATTATTACGTATTATCAAACGCAGAACACTTTTCACACAAAATTTCAATCTTCATATGTTGTACACAGAGATGTCGCAAATTTTCGGGTCAGTGGTGCAGTGGCCAATCTCAGGTTAAAATACCGATACGGACAGTTTCAAAAATTGATTTTTCAATCGATTTATGGATTTCTGTTCGTAAACATGGATGTATTCGATGTGTAAACTCCCCTCCCACTCATTAGATTCTAAAAACGGGGCTTAACAAAATATATTAGCTAACCATTATTCCTGTCTTGAGCCTATCCTTCTATCAGTACTATCTTCGAAAAAGAGTGATTGAGCAACAGAGTAGTTCTCGTAAAAAAATCATTGTGATACCTGAATCCATATGCTTCACATTGGGAGTGGACATAGTAAGTAAAATGTTACATATTTAAATATACAATGCTTTTTCAAATATTCAGATTGTGAGTCTTGTACATTCTTCTCTTAAAAATTCTGTTTAAAAAATATCGAAGCGTCTGCGTAAAACTTTGGAAATTTTAGTTTCTAACATTTAAATACGATATCTATCGTTTTAACTACACAGAATATTGAAAACATCTTTGACTACAAACTCTTCAAATATTAAAATATATCGTACCAGAAAACAAGTAAACCACCCCTGTTATTATACCATATCTATATACCAGCTCTGAAATTGTGTTTCATTTTTAAAATATAATGCCTTTCCAAAAAGAATAATAAACAGTAATCACCTTAAAATTGATATACCATAGGGTTTTGAAAAATACTGTAGGGCTTAAAAAAAGGTAGGGGTGCAACTGCTTTACCACAGTCTCTATGATCCCGTAATAATACGTTTACTTTTAAGGTGTTAACTGACAATTCTCGGAAGAAAGACATTATATTTAAAAAAATAAAGCACAATTTATTTCTACTACTTACACATGTTTATACTCCGATGCTCCTGGCTGCTCTGCGTTCTCTACTTACGGTGGCTGTTTATTAGTAATATTAATTACATATTTAATATTTCATTGTTTAAAAATGGTACACAAATTTCTTCTCAAAAATATTCCCAATCTGCAATTTGCTTAATGCATCAGTAATGTCATTATTTTTTTTGCTCAGTTAATGGACTTTTAATGTAACTGTATTTGTGATATCAGATTAGTCTTTATTGATTTGTAAGAAGTTCTTAACATTTTAATTGTAGACTATTTTATTTGGTTTATGTATAATTTGTTTGATAATCAGTATTTTCTTCTTAGTTCATGAACCAACTGTTTTATATGTATTTTATTTTGCAGTATCTGCAGAGCATTTCAATATGAAATATTAATCTGAAAGAGTTGTTGATCAATCATTTAACCTATATTTTATAAATTAAAGTAATCGTCCTCTTAACGTCATGTATGGATTGAGAATGCGAGGGGCGAAGGTGTTTAAAACGGTTCCATGACTAAACAGAACATGACGTAACAGAACAGGAAATAAACATAACAGTTTGAAAATAATATTTTCGTATTTCTGTTTTGTCATGTTCTGTTTCGTCCGGGTACCTTTTAAAAAATTACATGCGTCTACAATGTTAGATACGAATTCAAAAGTCGATTGAATATTCAATGGGTGAAAGTTTGCAATAGAAACAGTATGAAAGTCTTAGACCCTTCGGTTATCAGAAATAAAAAACTTTTACTGATAATTCAAATATTTTCCACGCACATAATGAACAATTTTACAAAAGATAATTTCATGATAAAAACCGAAAAAATATATTCATAAAAAAAAAACAATCTTTCACTTACAGTTTGTTGAAATTTGGCTAAATATAAAATATATAATTAGCTTACCAGGTAATAACTATTTATTATAATACGTATTATCAACACTTCAGATGAATTAGTTTGTTTGGGATAATTATATTGATTTAGTTTGTAAAACTCTATCATACTGAAGCAAAACTAACAAAGTATTCAGTTCTACAAAGGTGTGGACACTGTGGAGGTTTGTGGAACTAATGCTTTGATATTTTTACCTCATTATATTAAATTTTTTCGTTTAATTTATTTGATTAATTTTTGAAACTGTTTATGTTGGATATATATCGACTTTAGAAAGGCAAAAGGACGTAACCCACTGATAAAATATTTTTTTATAACTCACTTAAAACGAGTATCAAATTGTATACATTGTGATTATTAAATGAAAAATATTTTGAAAAAACGAAGCGATACGTCCCTTTGACTTTCTACAGGAAATATATTATATACTTAAATATAATGTATTAGCACGTTTTGTGTGACTTATGAACAATATTTTTTGGTGCTAGTTTCATCATTTTGCCTTTCCACGGCTGACATACAATAAATTTATTTTACAATAAATTAATTAAACTTGTGAATGATACTTATTAAAATTTTAAATTACGCGAAATTGTTGGAAAAATATCTGTACATTCATGCGTATTTTTTTTTCATCCATGTTATTTTGTTTTTAGTTGCAATAAAATAGTAAAAATTTACTGTAAAAACGATTAGTTTATTGTAATTTGTACGTGTATTGTATAAATTCAGCACAGCAAGCAGCGTAAAACTAACAAATGGACCGTGTTAGAGTTTCAGGGTGTATGATTTACATTCCTGGATCAACTGGGGACTCAATTCGAGCGGAGCGGAGGGAAGGGGGGCATCGCGGCGCCAAGGCGACGCTGGGCGACGTCGTCAAATGATTAAGTAAGGGCGTCCTTTTGATGAGCCAATTGAAGCGACTTTCTCTTTGCCAGTCGCGTACCTTTTAATGCCTGCCTATTCAAACTTGAAATAATTGAAGATTACTTTCGAATCATTATAACGTAGCTTTTAATGAAAGGCGTAATTATTTACGAAGACTTAATTTATGTTTTTCTTTAATTTTAATACTTTATTATCAAAAAAAGTATTTAATGCATGCCCTTTACTAATTTAAAACATTCAATCTTGCTTGAGTCAAAACCTGGACATTAAAAGAACATACTGTTAAAAGACTGAAGATTTTCAAGGTGTCAGCTACACGTATCGACGTACAATATCGATTTCTTGAGCCGATCGTGTGTTCAGTTTAGATTAAAAGACGAACCAATAAGCAAAGTAATCTTATAGCGACACCACACGCAGAAAAGCTAAGTATACTTCAGTAGTATTTTCCGTAATTAAAAATACGAATTAATTGAACTCATGGTACAACGAAAATATAAGGCAGTAGAGGCGTATGTAACAAATATTCGCTCGGCTATCGTATACTTGTATTATAGATCCTACGTATTGAAATTTGGTCACCGATATTCAATATTAAACGCCGCTTAGAGAGTAAGTATTCCGATATTAATTGCTTAAACAATGCCAAATAAATCTCTTTATTGATATACATCAGGTAAGTACAAATATTACAATAAATAAATAACGCAGATATCATGCCCAAATGAAATAATTTAACGAGGCATTGTAATTTAGTCACATACGCTGTATATTGGCCGCACGCCAATTGTTCTCTACATACCATTATCATGATAGATATTAATCGACAGCTTCATCTACACGCTGTTTTTAGGATCTGATTAAATGGGTGAGAAGAAAGGAATGATGACAAACTATTATAAATATAAATTTATTAATCGATTGAAAAATCAATGTTTTGATAAGTTTTCATTCAGGGATTTCGTTCTTTTATCACGCAATTCAGTATGATAAAATCCCGCTGGATTATCAGGAACGTAAGATTCAGATAGTTAAATTATGTAAAGCATTCTCCACATGTCATTTTAAACAATATTCCAACATTATTACTTAGTATTTTAATATGATAAAAATGTAAAAAGAAAAAATGTTATATTTATATATAAATTTGAAAGGTTATTATTACTATGTAAATAACAAATTGTTAAATCAGAGGTCAGGATAGATTGTAGGGCTAAGAAATCGGTGTCGAGATTTAAATTACTTTAGTTTTCAGAACAAGGCTGACTATTTTTTAATTGATTTAACTTTGCTTATATCGAATAAATGCAGAATAATTCAATGCTTACTACATTTACCAGAGTATTTGGTTAAATTATTGAATAATACACATTAAAAAGGAAATGTTATATTCTTAAAATCGGTATCAGGTGAATTTGGAGTCGAATTATAAACGACTCTACAGCCCTGTTAATTAAATAATGTTTTTTCATCGAAAAAATCTATTTTAGACAAACTTTACCAAATCATTAACAAAACCAATGTTTTCAACAAACACCTAACTGATTTATAAATAAACAATTTATATACTAAGTCAGCGTATCGGTGAAAAGTTATACAGTAAAAAAAGGTCGCTTTAGACATATTGTTACCTCAATTCCAAAGTGCAACAAGTCAAAAAATTGCAGTTATGTGTTAAGCATGAAGAAATGCTAAAAATACCGATATCCAGGAGTTCCAAAAGAGGTAACCTATGGTCATTTATGAAGTAGTTATTATTACTTTAAATCCAAACTGCAACTGCGAAAGTCCTGTGAAAAAATGTGATTACATTTATAATATTATAAATATAATTTTTAAACAATCCTAAAATTTTAGATTAAACCTGCTCAAAATTGTTTTCTAATTATCTCAGAACTACGCTTATTGAGTTGTTACACTTTGGAACTGAGATATTGATATGTTCTGTACAAATTAAATTTTGTACTAACGACGGTGCCATTTAATAAACACATTTGCCCCCTTTTTTGAAAAGTTTTCGACAAAAGCCAGTTATTACAAAACTTTTTGAAAAACAACGGATGGTGTAAATGCAGATGTCCAACTCGTCGCCGAGTATTTTTTGCATATTATTATTTGTGAAAAGTTTCCCAGTCAGTCAGGGAGGCCCTTTGTCCGACTAATTAGCACCTGGAAAAATACCTGCCGACCAAAATAAATGAAACCATTCCGACAGCGTACTCCATTTTTCGTCTGTATTTTTTTTATTATTTGCAAACTGTCCAATATCGTAGTAAATGAACGCTTTTTATTGTTGAATGATGTTGATTATCCAAATAACTTTCAGTGCAATTTAGTAACATGCGATTGTAATTATGCTATTTGGTATTCCATATATTTGTTTGATTAAAAGTGCGTTAATATAAACTCTTGTGTTTAACCCATTTTCTCAATTATCTGTTTGAAATAAATGTAACTTTTTTTTATATAATCAGCACGAATAAAAATATTTTCAATGAAACATCAGCTATGCGCTGCTTATGTGCTTAGACAAAAACGTTTGGAATACTTTAAATTGTTCATAGTTTCTATTGACAAATAACAAAGTATTATTTATAGTATCCTTTCCCAAAACTGGCTATTTTCAAATTATATTTTAAAGCAATATATTAGCACTTAAAAAACCGCTTTGAGTTCCATAAAAACTATTAAAAGGCAATGACTGTATTTTTAATATATGTATTTATCTAGCTCGATAACATGAAGAATCTATTTTTCTAGGGATTTTCACACGCCCTTACCGCTGCACATAAATACAGTACACCCGATTCTCTTTTTTCACGGAGGATACGTTCTAGAGATTACCGAGTAAAAAAAGATAATGAGCAAGTACAAAAATGGGAGATTCCGTTAGTTTCAGAAGATACATGCATAATAAGTAATAAACTCACATGATTCGCGATTTACACCAGATTACACACCAGACATTAAATATGAAAATCAGTAAGAGAATAAAATCGAAAAATAAATGTCAAAACAATAGCAACATGCCAAAATGGCAAAAATGATAATTCAAATAGTCACAAAGGGCCGAAGTGTTTTTAAATATATACATACTGTAATTAATAATACTGTAGGTAGTAAATTTAATGCTAAAACATACAACTATAGTAATTTTGAAGATTCTTCTCAAAGATGCAACTCACAAGCGTGAGAACAAAGGAATTAATTTTTAAAGTAACAAAATTAAAAATTTATGTTTCAGAACAAACATCTGTAAGCAAAGGGCTTTGTTAGAAATGACCGCCGCTTAACCGAGTGGTTATTGGCCAACGCTGGATTTAGCCGCGCTGTCAAGTGTCCGTATCCCGAAATGGCCCCTGCATCTTAAGGCAAGGTTTTCTTTCCTCCCCAACCACCCTCTAACCGATCCGGGAAACGAGGCGAAGTGAGAACATTTAGCTAAAAACTCTTCCTAAGCCCATCATTTTATCCTTTCACACTCCAAACTGAGATATTAATAAATTATTTGCTGGTACTGTACCGAGCGTACATCTTCGTTGCTTTTGGGGTTGCAGTGTCCAGCAATCGATTAAAGGATTTTCTTTCAAAGGTATGCGTTTTCTATATCCCCTTCCACCCATCTGATTCTAAAAACGGGGCGTATCGAAAGCGATTAGTTGGCTACTAGTCTTGTCCCAGCCCTATCCTTACATCCTTACTTTCCAAAAAATAGAAGTTGAACGACTATAAAAAAATAGTTTTCGTAGAACATCTTCTGTTGAGATAAGGTTCATTATAACAGAGCTTCCCAAGCTATGGACCGTGGCTCTCTGGGAGGCCATAAGACTTCTACAGATGGCTGAAAACTGTTGCTCTTTTTACATAGACTATATTCTTTATATAAAAACATATTATTCGTTGATGCGATTGTAGAATGCAGGTGTATGTAAAAATATATAATAATTTACAATGTCAAATAAGGCTTTTGATAAGTTGATTAAATTCATATTGGTAGTGGGGGCCGTGGTTTATCTTTTGCAAATTTTGTGGACCATGGAATGAAAAAATTAGGGAAACACTGCATTAGGAGACATTAAAAGGGACATGATTATAAAAAATATACAATAAAATAAAAGTATTTTGCCATTAATTTTCATTTCCTATTAAACAAACACATAAAGGAAACGCGTTATAAAGAAGAATTTTTTATTATACAATGTTCACTTACATTTGCGGCAGCTTTCAGCCGAAAGGAATTGCGTGTCAAAACCGGGCCCCGCCAAATGGTCGTCAAAATAGAAGTGACGTCCTTAAACGTCACTAAAACACTTTTCCATAGGGTTATTGAAAAGTTGAATTGTTTAGCAAAATGTATCCTGCTCTCCACGCACGCTGGACAAACACAGAAATCCTTTTAATAATAATATAATATCGAATGTGGTAACTCGCGGCGTCAACGAAGGGGAGAATGAAAGGCATCGCCAACGAAACATTTTGAAAGCCGCTGGACGAACAGAATATTTTATAAAACAGCGTAATCTCATTTTCTCGGTATAAACCGATTTATAAATAGTTTCTGTGATATATAACTGTCTACTTGCTATAAACCATTTGCCAAGTCAATGTAGTCGAGTGGTAAAAGTTTTATCTTAGAAATCTGGTTTTAAGCCCCAGCAAGATCAAATCACAATCAAATTAAAATTTTTTCAATCTAATATTTGAGTTTTAGACACAATCGTTGTTCATGATATCTGTTCTCCTCGAGTGGCTGGATTAATAATTTAAAAATATTTCTCGTCTTTGAAACTATTAGCTGAAATGTAATTTTTCTTTTTCATCGAACCTAATGTTACGTTTGATTGTGAAATAATAATATTATATAATGGATAGCTGTCTTTTATATACTTATTTATTTATTGAAAACAGACAATAAGCAGGTGACGCCAATGCGTTATGAGTTCGAAAAATATAATATACCTAGTAATAAATAAAATGAAAAATCAATGAAAAAGAATAAAAAAATAATTTTCTACATGTCCAGCTTATCTAGGCAATGCATTGATATGTTTCAGAATAAATAAGCTTTGTCATTTTCGTAGAGTTTTACCAAAAAAATCCAACTAAGTTATGGAACTCTTTATTTATAGTTATTTTTAATATCAATGTGGTGTAGAAGAATCCTCCGAATACCATGAACGGCCAAACCCACAAACGCATATATCCTGAACGAGTTACAAATACAGGATAAACTGTCGGCCATATATGCATGACGCCTACTCGCCTTTTTTCGCCACATCACCCGCAAGCCTACCGATAATCTCGAGAAGCTCGTCGTCACAGGAAAAGTTGAAGGCAGAAGGGGGTGTGGAAGGGAACTCACTTGAGTGACCAGGAGAAGGACACCACGGGCCTCACCTTACTGATGGCTCTTAGATTAGCAGAGCCTAGGAGCGAGTGGCGAAGGATCGTCATGGACAACGAGGTTGTTGCGATGGGCGTAGGTCGCGAGCCTCACCAGTGAGGAAAACGACTAAAAAGATGAATATCGATATGATGTAATGCTTTAACCTATTTGGCGTTTTTAGTGTCTGTAGCTTTACATCAGAGGTTGTCAAAATATAACGTTTTAAGCTAAAGAATCCTGCACCGTGCGTCACCACTGAGTGTTCCAATTCCAAAGTGTCACAATGCAAAGTTCTGAAATAAGTATGAAACAAAATTTTGGGAAGACTTAATTTTCTACTGTACATCTATTTTTTATAGACTTTAATAAAGTTCAAGGAAAACTTGTAAAATATATTTATATTTATAATATTTTAATCATAATTTTATTTTTGACTAATATTTATAATAGGAGACGATGAAAGATCCCGACTTCCTGGGGCGACCAGGTGGAGGACGCCACGAGCCTCACTTTAACGATGGTCTTCAGAGTAGCGGAGCGCAGGAGCTAGTGGTGAAGAATTGTTAAAAAAAGGAATTGTTGCGACAAACGGACGTCGTGACCCTCACCAATGAGGAAAATGATTAAAAACAAGAAAAAAATAATGAATAATAGAATTCATCAGAGGTTTTTACAGGATTTCGTAGTTGTTACAGTTTGGATCTAAAGTGATAATAACTACAGCCATTTTAAAATAACCACATATGACCACTTCCTACATTTTGGAACTGGTAGATATTGGTATTCAAAGCATTTCCTAATTTTTCCAACCGCAAATTTTTGACTTGTTGCACTTTGTTAATGAAGTAACGATATTATCTTTGAGAATGAGAAATCTTAAGCAAAACTTAATAAAAAAGGTAAGATAAATTTAACAGTTCAACTTTTAAAAATATGCAATATCTAAATATCCATTGGGATTCTACGTATTTTATCCGTAACATGTCAAGTAGATTTATTTGAAAAAGATCCAATTGTTTGTTACATCTTCAGTTGAATACAGAAATACTACCAGGGTGTGGGGGTGCGTAGTAAAGGGTAAAGGGTATGCTAAACAAGTTGCCATTATAAAAAATGCAGGCAGCTTAATGCTCTCCATAATATTATAAATAACGATAAAGAACAATTGAGTCACCCATTTCCTAAAATTCACCTTGTCAATTTTCTTTTGTTTTGAGATATTCTCAAAAAACGTTTTTTTAAATATCTTGTTTTTTTAAAATGTCTCAAAACAAAAAAAATGGATAAAGTGAATTTTGGAAATAGCTGAATCACTTGTTTATATAAGCAATTGAAAAAGACGCATAAGTAAATTATAAAGGAAAAGCGCATGAATATAGAAAATAAAATATTTGTATAACTTGCAGCGATTGCATTGTTTTAAGTAAATAGCTAAACCTCACTCTTTAAATTTAAAGAATTAGATATGAGTGTAGTAAATTAACGGTTGTTAGCTAATCTCTCAACGCTTCGTTTTTCAGGATTGGACAAGTGGTGGGTGACGGCTTCAGGGAGAGATGAAAGCTTGACAGGTATCTATGCTTTTCTTATACTTATTCATAATCCTAACGTACAGTAATTGCGTTAATGGGTCCATTCACGTATTCATATCAATATCCGCTCCTAATGTGGAACATAATATATAAAATAAAGCATCTCAACAGAAGTTGTTTGACGACAACTGCATGTTAATTAATACAGATGTGAACATATGGATTGGGCTAGGATAAAACTAGGAGTCAAATAATCGCTCTGTCTTATCGCTTAATGTCCGATTAAATTTGAACTCTTCAACAGCGTACTTGATTTCTTTAATACGCTAAATGGCGAAACCCGAGTCGTTAATGACAAAACTTATGAATATTTAACGATTTAAATTTGATATTAAAATTTCATCAAGCTACTCGTTTGACACTTTAGCCTAACATTTTATTATTTAGCACCTTGATTCTTGGAAAAGGGGTGCAAAACAATAGGATATTAAGATCCCTAGTTTAATTTTTTTACCTTTAAATAAATCCTGAGTGATTGACTGACTCATCGAACTGCTTATGTACATATTCTTAACCTAAGAGTAAAATGTAGCTTTGCAAATATATTCTCCACAATTATTAAGTTATACAAAGTTGCATAATATACAGTTTTTATTTCCATGTAAGGTGAAATTAAACTGCCATTTTTCATTCACCGAAAAAGTAAACGATAACCAAAACCCACTGTGATCTGATTGATAAAACAAAAGCTACATTTGTAATGAAATAGTGATATATATAATTTCTCATTCTCACGGTTTATCTATTTTAACTTAAACTATTTTGAGTCTGGTTTCCCAACCATTATGCAGGGTTCATATAGTTTGGCATACAAACAAATCTTATTGACTATAGTGCCGAATTCAATAAAAAAATGTTTTAATGAGACATTTTTTTGAACCGCCGCAGATGAAATCTACAAAACGAAAAAAAAATTGAGTTCACATTGGTTTTGATCAATGATTTTGTCAATACCAAATGTCACCACATTTGTGTTTCTGAGGGTATCGAATGTTCAGTAAACTTTATGAATAAAAATCAGTCAGAAGATTTGAGTCATTTTATCACAAAAATTTAAAAGAACACTATTTTTTTTTAAAGATCTTAAAAACCATCGAACAAAAACAGGACTAAATTTTTGACAGCTTAGTAAAATAGAATACCCTTTGAGCGCCAGTAAAGAATGAAAAACGTAATACACAAAATATTAGATATGTCGAGGGGTCGCGGGAGTCAGAATATGTTCATATCTGCCGACTCCTATTTGTACATCCCGGTTATTTCAATATTAAAAAAAAACCTAATTGAATTTATTTTACCCACCTTTATATCCACATTATAAATAATACAAACCATTAAGGTTTTTCAATATTACGAATTATAAAAATTAGCAAAGAATTCAACTGAGTAATTCCCGACTAAATCTATTTTAAAACAAAGTATTCGTCTGATCTCACTCGCGTCCATGTGGAATATGTCAACATACGAAACAATACGTTGGAAAATAATAAATCTCTTCACACTGTCATCACCATCGATCAGTAGACTGGTTTTACACTCAAGCAATAGTCCAAAGATGCCTCGAAACTATACACTCTTATCACTAGTGTTAACAAAAACATCGTTAGTATTTTGCCCACCCTCGGTATAAAATCAAACAGCTTCACACAAAAGACATCATTCTTTAGATTTCATTACTTTTTTGGAAATATTTTGCTTGACTATTGCATTGTAAAATAAGGTTAAAAAGGACATTAATGTAATTTACGATCAAATACATTCACTGAAATAATTTTGTTTCCCGGCTTGAATCACGTGCTTAGACGGAAGCGCTTGATATTTTGTTTGATTAATTTTTAATTAACTAGAGGATTTCATGCGTAGAATTTTATGGGCTAAGTTAATAAAATAAAAATGACGTGCATGAAGTACGCGTGTTCAACTTTTGCTTTTCGCTGAAGATACCTTTTTCCATGTCCGCTCCCAACGTGGAGCAATGATCTCGAAATGGAGGCATCTCAACAGAATTTTTATATGAGAACTGCTTGTTACTCAACCTCTTTTTTTTTTTTTTGAAGAGAGTAGGGCTAGGGCAGGACTAGTGTCTAGTTAATCGCTATCGCTACGCTATAAAATATTTCGTCACAAAAAAAACTCTCAATCTGTGAGCCCTGGCGTCAAAAATATTACAAAGCTTATTGTGTTTAAAAATATATGTAAATATCTTGCTACGTCCGTTCCTTCCCATGTTATAATTTGAAGAATACAAATACAGAATCTTAGCTCAATGTGATTGTTGCCTGTGCTTAGGATGTTTTTTTCGGATACTATAGTTACAATATTAACAACTTTTTTCTTCATTATAAAGAAATAAAAGGAAACCAAGCTTCGTGTTGATATTTCTTCCTGTGAGTAAACAAATTCTTTCGCTGTCACGTTGGATTGATACAGCTAAATATAATATGCACACCCCTACACTTTGAGTGACGGAGGGTCTGCGCAAGGGGCTGGGGGTAGTGTAATGTAGGCTTTGAGAGGATCGAGGCTTGCTTTACGCTGGAATACTTTGTGTGGCAGCCTCTCTGTTTGAATATACAAATTACCAAGTGACCGGGGCGAAGCCTTTTAGAAGGAAACAAAATATATACACATATCTTACTCACTTAGTCAAGCTTTCCACAAAAATAAAAAGCTTCCTTTATGTTGCTAAACGAATGAAAGTATTTCCGTAGTAGATTAGAGTGAGATGACACGCGTTACACTTTTCGCATATTTTAAGTAATCGAAATATTTGTTTTTCAGACTATTTTCAAGCTTTCGTACGAATTATCTGTGATGTAACACTTATTAAATGAAGATGACTCTTATGTCCTTACGCTTACTGGAATGTTGTATTAATTTTTATTGTACCCTTACAAGTTGGTATATTTTTTATTCATGTAAATGAGCTTATCTCTAAATTTCATTTATTTATAGAAAATCCGTTTTCAATATAGTCAATTCTGCAACCCAATTATTTTATATTGAATATTTCCGACGTGAACATCGAGAAAATAAAACGTAAGCCACCATCTTAAATGAACAGTTCTCAAGGAATCTGAAAAAAAAACGTAAATAGAGAGGAATGTGTTTACTTCGGGGACGTAATTTCGGAGTTTCACTGTATATACTGAGAAATAAAATAGTCCCAGGTGGGATTTGAATCAAATATCTTGTATCTAGTATGTATCGATGAACGCCCATTTCATTTACATCACGGTTTCTATACGATAAAGGCATAACGATAGAAAATATGAAAAATAATCATTTACTTGCAAGCTGATTCCTTTGTTAAGATTTGTACAGTATCACAATTATGTTAACTTGTATTATTAAAAGTTGTCAGAACAAAGAAGTATTATACATTCAATGAATTATTTGTTAACTTCTATTGTGTAATTCATTTAATATAAGTATTAAAAAAACTTATGTATCGTACAGACTAGACGTTCTATACACGACGTATATTGTTAACTGTTATCATTTGTTTGTTTTTAATTATAAAAACTATTGGAGGTTAAGGAAACAGTATGCGTATGTATATAAAACAACGATTGACTTTCTTTGTCCGTTAGTAGATTCGAACCATTGATCACACAGCCGAGCAGGACGAATTCACAAGTCCGTTTACCGTTGTCTACTGAATTGTCAAATTTTTTTTACAAATATAATATTAGATTATAAATTTTCATAGCATATGTACCATCAAATATTTTGAAAAATTAGCCAATATTTATTGCGCATCGTTTGTTTTGGGTTATCTGAGTAACGGAAAAATAATTTCGTTTTTTGGAATCCTTTTAATGTGTTAACTGTCAATTGTTGGAGGAAAGGCATTTGAATTTAAAAAATAAAACACAATTCGTTGTGTACTACTTCCACAATTGGTATAATGATCAGGACCAGTTTTTCTCGTATCGAGCATTATCAACTAATGCAATATAAATATTATCAATTTTATATAGATAAAATTGAATGTTAAAAATTATCAGGTATATAAAACAATTGATTCACGATAAGATTGAATAAGATTATAACTTAGTTTTTTTTCATTCGTTGCATAAAGTGGTATCTACCACTACCCGCTACTACTTCATACCTTTATTGTACAGTGTATTCTTGAGTGTAACAGCGCTATTCATAGTTCAAAATTATCCTTGGAAAAATCTTTTAGACATTCACTATAATATGCAGAAAGCAACATAGAAAATGGAGAATCTTTTATGAGTTGAGGTACAGTAGCTCACCATAGAACACCGTGAATTCTTTGAATGATTTCTAATTTTTTTTCGTAACCATGTTCTCCTCCAATGTGGAACATATGAACTCCTAACGTAGCTTCAGCATAAATTATTCTACCAAAGACTTCTTGTTACTCAGTTGCTCAACCTTCTTTTTCGGACAGAGTAAGGATAGAAAGATAGTACTAAGACACGATATAAGATTAGCATCAGATAGGTAAGAAGAAATTTAAAATTCACACACTTTAATGGCAGTCGGATCCGTCGTGCTGTGGTCAGCGTCCTTGGCTACGGTTACGGATGTTTCGGGTTCAATTCTCGGTACGGACAGTTTCATAAAATGATTTTTTTTAATCATTTCCGTTCGTAGGCATGGATTTTTGTGAAGTCAAAAATCCTCTACCACCCATCCGATCCTAAAAACGGGGCGTAGCGAGAGCGATAAGCTAACCTATATCCCAGTCCTAGCTCTATACTTCTATCCCTACTCTCTTTGAAGAAAAATAGATGTTGAGCAACTGAGTTACAATAAGTTCTCGTAGAAAACCTCTGTTGAGATATCCCCATTAGAAGGCTATATGCTCAAAATTGAGAACGGACATGGCTAAAAAAGAAACTTTTATGCCTTTGAACAAATATCCATAAATCGATTGAAAAGTCAATTTGTGAAGCCGTCTGTACTGGAATTTGAGCCCGCGCAGCTGAGTTGAACACTCGGCTATAGACCTCGGCTATAGACTTCGTTTGTAGTTTTTTCGTATTTTGATGTATTTGTAACGTAATTATTATCACATGGAATGATCTTATTATTTATTATTTAAAGGCTCAACTGTGCAGCGACGTGTATACGAAACATCATAACGTTAATAATGGTGGCCAGGGCGGGCGCATAAAGCTCTTTTTTATTCAAACGAACCTGCGGTTTCAGGGGTAAGCGTTAAGTACAGGTATGTTGTACATACTTATGACGACGTTTGTCCCTTTGACATAGATATCGCAATTTTCTAGCTACATTTTCACAATATCATGCTGCTTAGTGGAATAATATAGTATATTCAATGACGTGTCTAGTAGGGCACCCGATCCCAGACTTTTTTAATGTTCCCGGTATTCCTGGATTTATAATTTCTCAATCACCAGATTGGTCTTTAAGTGTTATTTCATGAGTAGAGACACGTATTTTGCGAATCTTGCCATAAATGCGAAATAGATTCTGAAATTCATAATAGATGCGAATAGATTCTAAAATAACAAACAAATGTAAAATTTATTATTTTTACGATTAAATTTTTGTCTATGGTCTATGGCTTTTGTCTATCGTTAATTTATTTAGTGCTATGTCCGTCAACACCACTAAGCTCAAATTAAATATGGAGAGTTTGGTCGTGCAGCTCTAAAATCAATTTGGCGCCTCGTCAATAGTGTAAAGCTGAAAGCTGAAAGGTATTTTAGTAAATGTAATATAATTTTTCGTCGCAGAAATCTCAAAAAAGAATCTGTAGAAACATGTTCCATGCTGAGTTTTAATAAATTTAAATTTTGTCTTTGTATTTTCATTATACATTTTAATTTCAAAATATTTTTAAAAATTTTCTATTATTTTTTTATTGATGTGTTGTTTTTAAATTGTATTGGTATATGTAGATAAATTTTATTAAATTCGTAGACGTTGCTTATTACTTGAAATTAAACTCCTAAACATTTTTAATGCTAAAATTGACATAAAGAAATTCACAATATAAGTGTGTCTATTCATGAGTTAAATTGTACATTTTAAATTTAATTTGTGTTCATAATAACCTCAATTGGAATTTGTAGTATATGATTTAATATTTTTTGCGGATTGGAATGGTTTTTTTTTTGTTTTTATTGGTACAAAAAAGAGACAATTTAAAACATAATTTTATTTATTATATTATTAAGGTAAATTTTACCCGATGGTCTCCAAAAAGAGGACACGTACTTCAATTCTACTTTGAAATATTGTAATCATTTAAGAAACGGTTTCATTGTCCTGCATTTCAAATTGGCTTAAAACGGCTGTTATTAAATATGAAAAAGAAGAAAACCACAATATATCGATAAAAGTAAATACATATTATAAACACTATATATGTACACGAGTTAACCAAGGTATACGTTGTAGTTAATCAGGAAGTTTTAATTTGATATTTGAATTATTTTTTAGCATTTGCAGTGAATCTCGAAATTACGGGACTGATTAATTGGCTAGTATCCCGGGATCGGAAGCCCTACCTCTAAGTTAAAAATAAAAAGCTTATATTATTTTTTGGTCAGTCTCTAATTTATTTTTCGTCTAGTAAATTAAACAAGTTGTCAGTGATACACCGCACCTGCGCTGAAATATAGTCATAACTCAAAAATAAAGATTTTTCAGTACAGCCAAAAAAACCGTCTGACATTTTTTATTAATGCTTACATTTGTATTTGGATTTGTCGTGAGAATGCCATTTTACATATAGAAAAATTTTGAGTTTTGGGTGGGTATTTCTTAACAAAAAATATTCCATTCAAATCGGGTCAGTGTAATAGCGTCACAATGCCATCTAGAGTCTAAATATTGAATTTTATATCTTTTTTTTATCAGATAAAGAATTATGTTGGTATTTACCTTCGTCCGGTCCCAATGTAGAGCATATGGACTGCTAATAGAAGTATTTCGACAGAAGTTTTTCTACGACAACTGCTTGTTACTCAAACTCTCTTTTTTTCGAGAGTAGGGATAGAAGGATAAGGAAAAGGCTAGGACAGGACTGACAGTTAGCTAATTACTCTCACTTCACCCCGTTTTTAATATCAAATAGGTGGTAGGTAATTATAGATATCATAAATATCCATGGTTACGAACAGAAATCCATAAATGGATTAAAAAGTCAATGTATATCGATCATATTTATCAGATTCAGAATGGAGAATTATATCAGTATCTCTTTTTCTACCATTTCCGCTCCCAATGTATCTCAACAGAAGTTTTTTATACGAGAACTGCTTGTTAATCAGTTAATCAACTTCGCTTTTTTTCGAATAGAGTGGGGATAGAAGGATAATTCTACGACAGGACTGGTGGTTAGCTAATCACGAACATCCGCGCCTACAAACGGAAACCCATAAATGAATTGAAAAATCAATTATATCAATTAACCATACCGAGGCATCTGTAATCGATGCCAACGACGTTTACCACTGCACCACGATGCCAACTGCCATGAAAGAACGTGAAACCTAAATACTTTCTTACTCATCTGATGCTTATCCAATAGTCGTGTCTTAGAGCTCAATTATTCATCATCACATCTGCTCCTAATCTTATATATAATAGCACAGATCGTTCTGTAGACGTTTCATTATTATCACATGTAGGTATGAAATTTTCTCATGACGTAAGCGTTCGCGATGTAAACAATGCACTCACAGTTCCGACGTACTAGCTAAATACTTTAGACAATCAGTATTTCAATTTCAATACTGTCATCTATGTTACTAGTATTGATATATGGACTTTTAGCTGTAAATGAGTCGGCTTCTCTATTCTCTGTTTTTTTCAGCGCACGGTAGGAATTTATGAAAATATCACAATGGGTGTTTGTGATATTTTCATATTTGGACTTGGGCAATTCAGACGCTTAATTATTGCAAAGCAGATCACGAAATACAAAAGTCGAAAAATTTTATTTTGTACCACCTGCAGTGAGAAATTCTCGTACGTCGATAAAGCAGACCGCGACAGTGAAATTTTGTCGAATATTAGATTTTTGAAAAACGAACTCTCCGATATTACAATCTCTTTACGCGTCACTGCCCATAAATATGGCGTCGAACACGCACAAACACATACAAATAACGGCACAGTTTACGCTCAAGTCGTGAGAATTGTTTTTATAGATCATTTCTTTGTGCCAGGGCTTAAAGCTGTACACCTACCATACATCCAGCGCCATAGGACACGCTGTAATTTGGTTTTATTTACACAAATAGAAAAATGTGAAGGGACGCTGTTTGAATAATACAAATGAAGACCTTCGGAGAAATTCGTTAGAATGACTGGCAACAACAAAACATGTCTTAAAATAACAAATATGCGTTTATAAATACAATTTGGATGACCCCTCAACACCGTTGTCCACTGGTTTCACGGCCCCCTCCACTTTAATGAATGAAATATTGTAATTGTCAATTTTTTATGTATAATTAAATTCAATTTTGACGCCGGTATATCGGCACTACCGCAGCTTTTTAGCTACCTATGTCTAACACCGTTTTCTTGCCTAGACAAAGTCCGTACGTGGATTTCGGAATCGGTGCGATTTGAATCGATATATGACGAAAAGTGGCGAAGCGGCAACGCTGTCCTGCGTGCAAGCGCGCCACCATGCGAGCTAGTGCAAAACAACCGTCACCGCGGTAGCTTTGCGAGAATATATCAAACCAACTGATCGCGCCTCTGAAGCGGTGCGTCTCATCTCTTCGTCATCTCTCACGTAGGACACTCCTATTGACGGAGAACGATTGATATTTTCGAGTTACGCCGCGCCGCCTCGCGTTCGCGAAGACTTCGTCCACCTAAGAAGGCCCCCCGTAAGCGCTCAGGGCGTAAATGTGCTGAAATTATGCTATATTTATCTATGATGGGCGTACTTATGAGTATAACTTCATGTTTGGTTATTTTACGACAAGTCCGAAAAATTATTGCAAATATAAGATCGCTTCAGTGAGACTAACAGGGTAATAAGTTGCAGATGCTCTACAAAAATTATAATAAATTAATTTGTTCGTTAGACTAATTTATACTTATAATAAATGTGGAAAAAGGATTGTTATTTTTTGATCATAATAGTGTAAGTTTGCTCAATAATACTAGAAGTGTAATATGTCCATTAAGTCTTGTTTTAATTGCTGAAAAAATGACTTAAGAATTTAAATTTTTTTTGCTATCCTGAATAATCGTTTTTTTGGACTTATACTCAGCTAATCATTAATACATAATGTTAAAAGAAGCATAGTATCGAGTTCCAGAATAATTACATTATATTATAATTGATCGCTAGTTCGTCTTCACACTGGAGTTATAATTGAGTTCAACCAGGTAAATACTAATCAATTCAAATTATGGTATTGTTTGTCAGGTCCATGGCCAAGTGGTCAATGTCGTTGACTATAAGTACTGACAGTTCTATAAATTGATTTATAATCGATTTCTGTTCGAAGGCACGGATGTTCGTGATGTCTAAATTTCCCTCCCACCCATCTGATCTTACGAAATGGTGTGTAGCTGGAACGATTAGCTAACAACTAGCCTTGTCCTAGCCATATCCTTCTATTTCTACTCTCTAAAACGTTTTTATACCCATTTCTGCACTGACAATTTTTATTCATTTAGTTTGAACAAAAATAGAATTAATACGCTTTCATTATATAATTATAACCCCTTTTTGTGTCACACAACTAAAATGATATTACTTCAAAAGGATATGTTAAAATTAAACAAGAAGGTATAACGCTTTATCTTGTAGCGAACAAGATAGAATTTCAGACTTTCCAGTCTGAATAATTCACACACGTTCATGCCTATAAAGCTAAACTTTTAAGGGGTAGATATATAGGCAGCCAACTTCCGGGCAAAGGGTCTCATTCGAATTGACTCTGCGAATAGAGCCCCTTTGTTTCACGTTGCTTCGTTTGATGGAGCTTTCATTACTTGTCATTATCGTAGAATTAAGAATATATTTTAATCGAATTGATCCTAGAAATAAACCATACTTATAGAATCATTTATAATGAATTCATTTACACCGTAAAGTTTATTGTATTTACCAATCACAATAAATATTAATTTTGTTTCCATTTCGGAGTCCAAAGCTCAATAAGCAAGGTACAAATAAATAATTAAATATTTTTTTCGCGCTTTTAAGAGTGGATGTCAAATTTAGGCCGCAAAGTAACAATTTCAGAACTAAAAATTGAGGTATATGGCAGTTTCACATCTGTCTTCTAAGCATATCTATTGTGAGCTCTCTCTCTGTTTCCAGTCAATCATACCCCGCATCCATATTAACGTTGTTCATCCAGTTGATATGTACTAAGATTCTGTCATGAACCAAATCAAAAGCTCAGTGTTTCTTAACATTATGAAAGAGATCTCCCCATTTGCCACAATATAACTATTCAACAAACTTTCTCTTTTTAATTCAAACCCGCTTAGATCAAGACTAAAATTATAATTTAAAATGGAAGATTTACTATTTAAATCTATAATGCTTTCTTTTATTAATATTACATTATTTATTATCTATACTGTGCGAGATAATGCAAAAAATTTCAATGTGATAATATTAAAGAAATCTAAATCAATATAAATAAAACACTAATATATTCATCTATAATATTCTGCATCATAGCATTTTCAACAAGCGTAATCTAAGCATGTGTAATAATATTTCATTCTTATTCGATCATAATAAAATATTCTTTTGCTGTTTTAAAATGAAACGTTATCGAGTAAAATAAAATCGCGTAAATCAGTAAAGATGTATTCAACATAAAATACCTATTTCCTCATCTATATCAATGTTTAATCTAAAGTAGTAAGTAATAGCCTACAGTAAACCATTAAGTAAAAGCCTGATTTTACTATTGGATCCTTATTGCTGTGATTTAATATTCGCGGCGTACGGTTTTAAAATCAGTATTAAAAATTCATATTTTCCGGGAAACCTGTGAATACTAAATGAGGTCTTCTTGGTTTTGGGTTTTATAGAACGGTCGTGTTATAGGTATTGACTTTTCAGGGAAGACGAGAACTTATATTAAGGGGTGGTTTACAAGAGGGGAGTGGTTATTTGGCATAATTTTATTTTAGTTAGTAAATTCCTTAATTCTATATAATAATGAGCTAGACGTGAATCAAACTTGACAAACTCGCAATTGAATGATTTATTAAAAATAGCAATTTAACGAATTGTGTTTTCCATTCATATTTATATTACTCAGTTGAGGTTTTTATTGAAATTAAAGGTACACATTCGATAAACTTAAGTTTTCCCATATAATTTTTTCACTTCTTTGAGAATATGATTAAATTCAAACAGAAAAAACGCATTATTTATTGGAAAAATTTACATTTAATATGTCTGTCTATTTGCCTTTTTGGCCACAATACGATGTCTTTCAGATTTTCTTTTCCACGTCTTTGTCTCCAAAGTTATCTCACCGAGCAAATTCTATGAATGTTCATCGGCAGCCTTACAGAACGATGGAATCCATCCGATTGGTAAACGAAAACAGACACCCTTCGAACATATGTCAGAGCGATGTAAATCGTCTACTTCCCTAATTTCACCGTCTAAAAATCCTGATTTTTCTTCTATGATTAGACAGAAAAATTGAAAGATTTATTAATGACATTAAACAATATAAAGTCAGTGTAATTTTAAACAATAAAACACAATTCATTTGTACTACTTCTACATATTTATAATGATCAAGAACGGTTTCGTTCATGACGAGCATTATCAACTGATAAAAATACAAACATGACAGGCCTATTTATATAAAATTGAGTGTAAAAATGAAAGTTTATTATTATGAATTTAATTCTTATTCATTTTATATAACGCGGTGATTTACTGTGTTATAAAAGCAACCTATTGTTCTAGAAATATTTTTCTTTAATACTCATAATAATAATAAGCGCAAACTATACTTCTTAGTAAATATTATAATTATATTAAATTTCCACTACTTTAATATCCCTAACATGTCAACCAATCGTGCTATTCAGTGTTGATAGCTTTAATAACAATGAAATTAATTCGTTTTTTCTATCAGAAACAATTAATTGTATTTTAGGCGATGTTACTTTTAAAACATCTATTTATTATTATTTAATTTGATCTATCGGATAATTCCACAAATCAGCAATGTATTATTACCAATAGTGACTCCGCACTTTTTCTAGTTATAAAAAATCCCGACAAATCAATCTAAACAAAATTATCATTATTACTGCTTCATTTTCGTTTTCATAAGCATCTATATCTTTTTAAAATATATTTGTTCAATATAATTTCAGTAGCAGAGTTACCAGAAATTTGAAAAATAAAATATTGCATGGGACAGCAAACATCGAATAGCCAAACATAGAGCCATTTTTGTACATATATATCGTGCAATTCATTACTTCAACATCTTCAAATAATATATATTGAGATAATGGGAAAAAATATATTCAAATGTTCACCATTTACCATAAATCAGATACTATTGATTTGTAACCAAGTGTACGCAACAATAAGATACTTTCCGAGTACAGTACAGTCAGTAGAACGATATTTAGAAATATTCTTTGTACTGACTGATATAAACACGTTGGTTAATTTCTTAAAAAGTTATCCGATTACTGGACCAGGTAGAGGGGAAAAAATTCCACACAACTGCATATATAACTCAATTTTTTTTTAAGTTGTCTGACCAATGAGCTCGACGATCGATATTCAGGAAAACCTATATTAAAATAGTCACATAATAATCATTTACAGAATTAACAGTTATGATTATAATTAGAAACAAAATGTACCGTAAATTACGTTTTGAATTTAAACAAAATGTGTACAATCATAACAACAGACATACTTTATTTCAAAATAAATAAAGACTCTCTCTTATATACAATAATATACACATTTTTCTACATGTGCAGTTTTTAATGAACCGGAATTTTTAAATGCAATGTGTATTAAACACGTGATAGTCCTCCAAAATCGAGACCACTGACAACCCTAAATATTATTCGTTAATAGCAAGGGCACAAAACCATCACCAACTACATGATTTTAATTTAAAATTAAAATTGATAACTTAGTTATTCCGCTGGCTTGTGTTATATAAATAAATATAACGCGTTTCGCTTCTTTGAGAAACATTTCAGACTTCAGACTAACTAACACGATTTTCTTTGCACTTATTAATTGTACACACGTTTTGTTTATTCAAATGTCTAAAAGTGTAAAAAAACTTGTGTTGAGATAACTCTATTATGAGTCGATATGTTTCACATCGGGAACGTACATAAAAGTTATTATAATATCTCCATTACTTGATTACAGTTTGACAAAAATTCTAGTCAGAACACTCTCCTCTCATAGGAAGTTCCATAAGATTACATCGCCATCGAAATAAAACGATATGTTTAACCCAGATTTTTGTCGAAAAATGTAAACGAATGTATACATACAAATTTTTAAAATATGTGTTTTAAAATAAATTGGAAATTTTACAATATATAATTACTAATAATTTCACTGTTTGTATTACATAAAAAAAATCTTATTCGTATAAAAAATATTTGTAGAATTCAAATCATAATTATATCTCTACTATATAGCACAAAATACATGTAGGAATATGTATGTTTGTATGTCTGTCGGTCACAACAACACCTCCCAAACGGCATGCACTAGCGACGCGAAATTTTCACACGTTATTCTGGTTGCAATTGTTAGTTCAACTGCGCAATTTTCAACTTTCAACTCTCAACATTTAACATAACCTAAAACTGAAAAGCGATATTTTTGACGTTTCAATGCGTGATGAAAAAAGTAATAAAAATAGTCGCCTAGCAACAGCTCAATACTAATATATTCTGCAAGTGACAGTTGAGATAGAAACGCGAACGCAAATATTTGAGCTAAATATTGAGTTTCATTTTTATGATTTGGTAAAAAATGAGTTTGGCGAATTCGTACAAATTGGTGTGCATCTAGAATTGTCATCAAGAATTTGCGTATGACTCTGATCTTAGGTTTAATCTGTGGCGTTGCAGGAGCTATAATTAAATGCAGATCAACAAGCTGTTTATCGAGAAGTTCTGCGGTGCCATAACAATAGTGCAGGTGGCAGGTGGTTTATTATGGTTGGTTTCAATTTTTAACATTATTAACTAGTGAACTATATTTTGTGGGTGTAACAAAAGAGGTACGGTTGACGGTGATATTTTCAAATTTCAACATTAGCTAGCCAACGTCTAAATTTAATAACATAATATAAGCGTTCTCTATTTTGGGCGAAGCCGGGTAAAATATTCTAGTAATTGATAAAATTAGTCTACAGACAGACTGTATATAATAGTTAAATAACAGCTCATATTGTTTTATTGAGCCGAAGACACAACTATACAGATACTTAATTAGTTCGAAAATAAAAAGAACTCTCGGCCGAGTGGTAAATACATTTGAGCTTTCGTTTTATTCGATTGCATGATCAATGTATACAATGTTAACATTCCTAAATCGATGCATGGATTAGCATCTGTGATGCTTTCATAAATACCCACTAACTCTCTGTCCGATTCCGAAAATGGAGCGTAGAGAATCCGACTAAGTAAGAGCTGCACTCTAGCAATCAAATAGATCTGTGGTCAAGTACAGACATGGTCAATATCTAATTTAGATTATTTCAATCCTACCACTTTTAATGTATTTAACTGTCAATTCTCAGTGGAAAAGGACCGCTTTTACGATCCCGAAATTTTGGGATTCAGAATTTCTCGATCCCGGGATTGGTTATTGAGTGTAATTTTATGTGTCAAATTGCATATTTAAAATTTAATTTGTGTCCATTATTGCTTCAATTGGAATGTATGTATGATTAATTTTTTTGTGCATTGGAATAAATATATGATTAATTGCGTTTTTGTTGATTTAAAATCAGGCAGTCATTTACAAAGAAAGAGAAAAATATTTAAAAAAAAAACGTAGTGATCAAAATAACTTTATATTTTATTTTATTTTATCTATTGCATTGTTATGGTAGGTTTTACCAAATTTTATTACAAAAAAGGACATTTCCTTTAATTTGAATTTAAAAAATTGTCCTCCATTCATTTAAGAAGTGTCCTAATTTTTCCTCTATTACAAATTGGTTAAGAACGCCTGTTGAACGAAATGTGAGAAAGACAGAGACTGCAATAAATTTATTTTAATTTTATAGGTATTTTACAAAAACTATGTACATGAACAAACCGAGGTACACGTTGTAGTTAATCTGGAAGTTTTAATTTGGTATGTGAATTATTTTTTAGTATTTACAGTGAATGCCGAAATCTCGGGATTGTCTAAATATCAAATCCGTGATTGAGGGATTGCATAATTGACTGGGATCCCGGATCCCGGAATTTGAAGCCCTAGTGGAAACACATTGTATTTTTAAAATAAAACACAATTTGTTTTGTACTTCTTCCACATGTGTATAATGATCAGCACCAGTGTCGATCAGCGCGAGCATTATCAACTAATAAAATATAACTCATAAAAAGGCTATTTATATAAAATTGAATATAAACAATTACAAGGTATATCAATCAAAACTATGACAAGAATTTAAATGTAATCAAACAAATTATACAAAAACGAAATTAAAAAGTATAGAATTAAAATGTTAAGGACCTCTTAGAAACATTACAAATCTTCTAATATTTCAAAAAAATCAAAATTCTTCTCAATATTATATTCGAATTCTTGGCCATGGGTTTTGACGATGCTTTTTCTCATTTGGTCTCATTTTAAAAATTCTCCTTGAGCCCAACTCATGTGATGTAAAAAAATCTAAATATCTGTAGGAAACATGACGCTGCTGTAATGTAATGTTCGGTGTAATGTAATGTTTCAAGTGTTTGGCCAGCACATACGTCGAGTCATCATTTCACACAATAGCAGTTATGAAATGTATTACTAACTGCACTGATAAGTAAATACGTGATTGTAAAAGGAGACCGTCTGCAAGTGTGACATTAGTCGAATGCCATATTTGGAAAACGCAATACACCGATTGAAGAATATAGAAAAGGGAGCTTCAGTCTCTCGCCATTTTCCGACCGTGAAACATCTAATCCAGACTGCAGTACCGACATTGCCATCATCCGTTATCAGTTCTAATCACGTCAAACAACATATAACATTGGAAACAAATATTCCTAAATATCTAGTGCTATTCTTAGATGTAACACTAAGCATACTATAGAACTATCTGTAATTTCCTAATCCTATCCTTATGTATTTATTCTGATGACTGCAAAACAATGGTCATTGAACTACTTGTTAAAATGCTCTGTTAACTATTTCCACCCAGACATTTTGGCCCAAGTACTTGTAGGCAACTCTGTAGGCCAGTGATTCTGGGCCAGAAAAGGTTAAAGTTTACTCGCCAATTTACAAGCGCGTATGTAAACTCTACCACGCATTAATGTCGATAAATGTAGATGAACATTGAAACATGCTGGATAAACCCATATTTCTGCAATTAAATCAACCGTTAAGCTGGATTAATCTTAGAAAAAAAGATGTATTTCAGATTATTACATATTTGTCATGTTTCAATATTTATGCGAAAGACAACCTAGTAAACCTTGTGTTATAACAGTAACCATATTTTTTTAGTAACATTGAACTTCTTTGTTAGTAGCTCCGCGTTGTTGGTATCGATAATTATTAAGTCAGTAGATTTCGTTATTATAGTCGTTGAAGAATAATGAACAAAGAAAACACCAAAAAATTCAATGGAATGGATGGATGATAAACATTCAGCAATATTGAATGTGTGTTTTTTTAAATATTTAATTAATCCATAAAACTGTATCTTTAAAATACTTGAATATGAGCGTTATTGAGTGTATTATGAATTGAATGCCTGTCGCCATTAGACAGTAGGTACGGATGGTGATGATGAAGAGTATGCAGGTCAGAGGAGAAGTTTCCAGTTCAACGAGTGGTGATAGAATGAATACGGTCCTTCTTTCTTTGTTCATATATACTGTCGTCGACTTTCTGTGTCCTACTTTAGTCATCATGGCTTGTCTTTTCAGAGGGTTCAACTTTATTGCAGAGTTTTAATGCGTCTCGTATATCGGTCACCGCTTGATTTCGCTGACAGCATTTTCAAATGCGTTCAAAAATAAAATATTATTTTCCAAGTAACCTCGTCTATATTGCTGACAAACTACGTACATCTGTATGACTACAAAGTCATTCTTTGCTTCGTCTGTTTATAGATAATGCCTTCTTATGTTGAAAAAAATCGACGGTTATAATTACAGATGTTAAAACATGGATATCATTTAACAATTAAATGAACCGAATGCTTAATATTCTCAATAGAGTAAGCAGAAGGGGTGTCAGCCGAGAATTGTTTGTCCACAGCCCTTGAAAGTTATAGTTGAGCCGCTGAGCGTGTATACCGACAAACCCTATCACTAAAGTTATCCGCCAATTTGATTATCCAACATGTTTTCTGGGGTTCACGTATTATTTGTCCAATAACAGTTCGTCTCCTAGTTTTAATTATTTACGATATTTTGTCACAATACTATGAAGTATTATTAAGTACAAATAAACCTCAATCAAATATATTTTAACAGCAATTTTTAGTGTCTTAGATTATTTTAAATTTTCCTTGTTATAAGTCAATGAACAAAAACTTTTGTAAATAGCTACGAATGGGTTATTAATATTATTAAATTTGGTGCTTCGTATTTGAAATTAAATTTATTTATTGTATACAGTCTGCAACACGTAATATGAACCATTAAATTAAACATTCAAGATGGTCGTGGACGGTGAGAATATTATGTCGAGGCTCTCCGTATGCACATAGAATTGACTAAATTATTTTGCTAGCACAGGTGCTTTGCCGAGTGGTCAACGTCATTGGCTTATGGGATGGTGCTCACGGGTTCAAATACCATTCCGGACAGTTTCGTAAATTGATTTATGGATTTCTGTTTGAAGGCGTGGATGTCTCTAAATTACCTCCCAGTCCGTACCTAACCGATCCATAAAAAAACAGGACATAGCGAAAGAGATTAGCTAACCACTAGTCTTTCTAGCACTACTCTCTTCAAAAAATATTATTCGATTAACAAGCAGTTGTCGTATAAAATACCTCCATTAGAGGTCCACATGCTTAACATTGGAATCGCACATTTTTAAAATATGTATATATTGTATACCGCAATTAACCATACTATATAATATCTTTATATAAAAAAATAATTGCATCACACCTTTTATTCTACAATATTTATAATATGTTCTTTTTATTATTAGTATTCATGTCCACTCCCGACGAGGGAGCATATGGCATCCTAATGGAGGTATCTCAACTGAATTTTTCTATGAGAACTCCTAGTTACACAGTTGCTCAACCTCTCTTTTTTTGAAGAAAGTAGGGACAGAATGATAGGGCTAGGACAGGACTAGCAGTTAGTTAATAGCTATCGCTACGCTCCGTGAGGATCGGATGGGTAGGAGGGAATTTTTTAGACATCACAAACCATAAATCGATTGAAAGATCAATTTATGAAAACCGTCCGAGACTAGAATCCGAGACATCCGTAGCCGTAGCCAACGACACATTCTACCATATACGTTGATTTCAGAGACATATTTTGTTCAATTAGGGAGTTAGTAGTATTCCGGAGTCCTATCCACACATTTTTTTTCATAAATTTGTTTTATATGGTTCTATGAATCGACTGCTTATTATCATCTCACAGAAAAAAAACTACATATCACAGTTTTTTTGACAAGGTTTTAACGTCATGTTGAACATTCTTCGCACAATGGTTGGTGTGTGTTTTACCCTTTAATTCTATTGTTCTATCGATGTGGTATGACGAAAATTGGTTGAGTTTCGTTCAAATATTCAAAGTATATTTATATGTATTATTATTCTGTTGTATTTTATAATATATTATTATTGTTAACTTATATGGTTTAATAAGTCGTGATAATATATATTATTAATAACATACCTCAAAAATCACAACATTTTGTTTGATAAAATTGAAATATCCGATAAAACCTTTTCAAACAAACTATTGTTGTCAGTTATAATTAAAGCTTTAGGTACTCATTGTTTTCTAATACAAAGGCTTCAGTTAAAATAAATTATCTAAAAAAACTAATTAAAAATACATTTTTTTCCTTCGAAATACGAAATATGATCAGTCAAAACATCAAACGTTCGTATCTCAAAACATGGTCAAGTGCAATTAGAACCTTTTCAAAGTAAGGTAACGAATTCATAAGGAAAGATGAACAATAATTTAGCTTGGACCCCGTCTGTCTCTTATTCCACGCAGATGGATTCTGCTGTCTTAAAAAGTAGCTGATAGCCATCCATAGAATGCACTTGGTGGAGCTACCGGGCGATTTCATGACATGGCATTAATCGAATAGAGAGTATCGTGGATGCACCGTGTAATGGTTTACTAGAAAGGTTCAAAAGTTTCCGACTTATAGATAATAAAGCGATAATAGAATCAAAAAAACATTTTTATTTTTCGATATTATCATCGTTTATATCGACACACTTTTTAAATTTGCTAGTTTTGTCCTTTAAATCGACTCACATTTAAATTTAAAAAATAGATTTATTAAATGTTTTTATTAATATCTATTATTAGTATATAATTTAACACATCGACTGAGGGTGCTTGATGGAATTTCAATATCAAATTTGGATTATTGAGATTTTGTACACTTCCATGTATTTTGTCACTAACGACCCGGGTTTCGCCTTTCGCCACTCTGTTAATGTGTTGTTTACAAAATAAGGATTAAGGCGATTCTCGAAATGTTAACTCATGTATCAGTGTGGATCCCAGACGTGGTAATAATTTTATCTCGTAAATAATATTTGTCGTATTTGTATCTTCTATATAAACGTTAGACACTGTTTACTGTCTGTCAGTTCGAGTCCATTCGTGCGCTCGAATGCCTGAAGATACCGAAAGATGAAACCCGGGTCGTTAGTGACAAAATACATGGAAGTGTACAAAATCTCAATAATCCAAATTTTCTATTATTATTGATGACTTAGCGTTTGGTTATTTTATTTTTATTTATGTAATTATTTGTTTATTCATTGCTTTTGTGAGTTTTAGCAATAAAAAATACTAATACGATATTGCTGTAAAATATTTAAATATTCCGGGGACGAGTTACTCCATGTATATTTTCGTTCAAGATTTCGAAAGGTGGAGCGAGAGCCAGCTAACGACCAAGTGGGGTCAGGGTGGGTCCAGTTCTTCTCGTAAACACCCCATTTTACGTTTCCCTGGCTAATTCAACCCTCCGCTCTTTGGCGAAGAAATCTTGCAGGGGCTTCTCATTCTTTTTTATAATATTTAAGTATATCATAAAACAGGCGTCGGTATAATTTTAATTGGTTATATAGCTATTCAACGGCTTTTAAAATATATGAAAGTTTTTTTTGTGAGCCTTCACGGAAAATAATAATATTGCGTCACGATGGATATTAACCCGGTTGCGAAATATTTCATAATACAACATTTTTGTTTATTTTCAACAAAGTGATGGCTTCTTTATTCAACCGTATTTTTAAAGGGTGGGAGGGCAACAAATTACGATATAAGATACAAAAAATCTGAATAACGTGCACGAATATTACAATTATAACATTGAAATCTATATTTGCTTGTATTTTCGCGGCTTCGTATAAAACTATGCACATTATAATATCGTATTCAATAAAACAATTATTGATCACTTTCCAGTCGTCTTATTTTGTTTGCCATCTCCTGGACCTTTTGGGTGTCATATTATGATGTATTTAGTACAGATATGGGAATTCCGATTCATTCTTATTGGATCGGTGATCCGAGTCTAATCACTGCGTAACGACAAAATATTAATCCCTGTTAAATTCTAATTATATTAATAAAAAATCTTACTTTGTTTGCTATTGACAAAGCGACAATACAAAGAGGAATACAATCATTCGCGGTTCAATTACAACTTAATTCTTAGCAACAAAATAAATGGTGACAGTTTAAATCAATTTTTGGTCAGAATAAAATTATTATACTGTCAGAATAAAAGGTTAGGTTAGGTTATAAATACAGACCATAAATTATGTATTCTACCCTCTTTAATTAAAAATTATGACCGAATTTTGTTTCATTTGTTTTCTCAATCTCCCAGATAGTGTTTAAATAAGACAGCAAGTAACTCGCCAGGATTAATGTTATATTTTCATAGAGGTGAACTAGTAACTTTATCTGTTTTTCCGTTAACATTTTTAATCCATGTCCACTCCCGTGCGGAGTACATTATATGTGACGTTGAGCAAATCTTTCGTTGGCCAAACATATCATGTTTCGATAGAAACAATATTTTAACGTTTCAAAATGCTTCAAGCTGATGACGATGTTTATATATATATCGACCGTAGAAAGGAAAAAGTAAAAAACATTGTGATTATCAAAAAAAAAAATATTTTGAAAAGACGGAGGGATTTGGGTGGGCACGTTTTGGGTGAGCTATACACAATATTTTTTGGTGTGTATTACGTCGTTTTTTTCTTTCCATAGTCAATATGTTTATAATTTAATTTAAGACATCGACTGAGGGTGCTTGATGGAATTTCAATATTAAATTTGGATTATTGAGATTTTGTACACTTCCATGTATTTTGTCACTAACGACCCGGGTTTCGCCTTTTGGCATCTTCAGGCATTCGAGCACACGAATGGACTCGAACTGAGAGACAGTAAACAGTGTCTAACGCTTATATAGAAGATACAAATGCGACAAATATCATTTACGAGGCAATACATTATACGTCTGAGAGCCACACCGATACCTGAGTTAAAATTTCGGAAATCGTCCTAATCCTTATTTTCTAAACACCATATTACCAGAGTGGCAATTGCCGAAGGCGATTGCCGCTTTTCAACTTCTTTTAGAAATACCAGTGATTTTACAATTATAATAGTATTGTGGGTTTTGACGGGATGTAATTCGACGAATGGGTAAATATATACAATCATTCCACATTTAGTGAAATCTGTTAGGTGTTTTCCGAAATTTTAACTCAGGTATCGGTGTGGCTCTCAGACGTATAATGTATTGCCTCGTAAATGATATTTGTCGCATTTGTATCTTCTATATAAGCGTTAGAAACTGTTTACTGTCTCTCAGTTCGAGTCCATTCGTGTGCTCGAATGCCTGAAGATGCCGAAAGGCGAAACCCGGGTCGTTAGTGACAAAATACATGGAAGTGTACAAAATCTCAATAATCCAAATTCAATATGTTTATGATTTCACAAGCTTTAAGTAAATTATATATTATTCTAAGCTAAATTCATAACTCATTTAATCCAAAAATGGAGATGTCACACTTCACGTCACGTATGACATAATAATAAACAGCGAGAAATAATTAGTTAATCAGTCAATCATTATTTTCAGAAACGATATAAGGATGAAGCAGTAAAATAATCGTTTTCTCTGGACACGTTTTGAGTGGATGGTAAGGTATGTGGATGGTAATGGAGGCAAGGCTTACAAAACTCTATACCTTTGTATGTATAATTTGTAAAGATTTAACGGTTTGTAAATTTTTAGAGAAATATTTTTCAGGACGACACTTTGTGGTAATAGGATTCATTCTCAATGATTGTCATAGCTTGATATCAACCCTTGAGAATTAAACCTGCGACGTCTTCAAAAAGTTAAATAATTATTTCCATTATTTCCATTCAAGGATTTGAATCTAATCCAGCAACCGAGTACGACGAAAGTTTGAAAACATTCCCACATGACAAATATCGTATTTATTTTTGTGTGCATTCAAAAAAAAAATATTTTTTCTTAATAGCACATACTTTATCGTCACTGTTCTGGAAGAAAACACTACATCGAAAAAATTACATATTGAGTTAGCTATACCAAAATTTTTCTTATTTCAAACTCTATTGTGTGACAGAACACACTTATTTTTATAAATTATACGTTTACTTAAAAACAATTTTCTATAAACAAACAAAATAAAAAACTTATGACATTTCAAGCATTTGGCAAACTTCAAAGTACATTTACTCAAAACTAGTATTTTTTAGTTAGTGTCTTCTTCGGAAAGAAAACAGTAAATCGAAAAATGACAATATTTTCTATGGATTCGGCGGTAACTTTGTGAAAGTTCATTTTGAATATAAAATTTAGTTGAAAATTGATAAAAACCAAGTGGAATAACTAAGTTATCAATTTTTAATTTAATTTTATATCGAAAAGGGATATATTATTGATTTAGTTTTAACAAAACGTTTTATATTTCAAGCTCTACCTTATGGAAGAACACACTTATCTTTACAAATCATGCTGTTACTTATAAACAGTTTTATACAAACAAACTAAATGATAAGGGTACATCATTTCAGACATCTGAAAAACTTATAGTACAATATCTCAAAACTAGTATTTTTCAGTTAGTGTCTTCTTCCAGAACAATGACGATATTATATATATATATATATATTTGATGGTGTACCTTACGGCTTTTGCACGAGATCTAGCATTACTTTTTTTTTCAATAGGCCCGATAGTTTGAAATTTTAAGATAAAGTAACTCGATATAAACTCGAGGTGAAAAGACACATTATGAACACCCATAATACCCTAAATTGACTTTTTCGGGATTTCAAAGTGGAACCGTGGACGTTAGTGAACGTTGGGAAAAGTGGACGTTATTATGAATAAAGTATGTCAGTTTTGTAGTTAATAACTTTACCTTGCAATTAAAATTGTGACCTTTAATAATACGAGTATGTTACAAATAAACTTGGTTTAACACACCTGTTTTTATTATGAAACCATTTAAACTAAACAGTTTCCATGCTCTCAATTTCTACGGAAAACTCTCAAGGGGTTGTTGGCATTTTGCAAAATCACATACGGCTATCATATTAAAAATAACATACTGACTTTGTAGTTTTTGTTTCTAACCACATAACTGTAATAAAAATATTAACTTAAATTCTAAGTAACATTATTAACAACCCATATCGACTTTGGAAAGGCAAAAGGACTTAACCAACACACATTGTGATTATCGAAAAAAAATATTTTGTAATGACGGAGGGATACATCCTTTTTCTTCTCTACTATCAATATTATGTACATATAGTGTATTAACACGTTTCGTGTCAGTTATACACAATATGTTGTGATGTTGGTTACGTTCTTTTGCCTTTCCATAGTCGATATGTAATAATAGCTATCGATTGACATATAATAAATTGCGATATTTTTCTATCATGCAGTTCAGGGTTAGGGAATCCTAGCTCCTTAAATGCAGCCTTTTCAATTTAATGTTTGCCTTATTTACGAGCTAATAATGTTTATGAAGTTTACGGTTCGAAGTTTCTTGTATGTGGTTTTATTAGATTACTGAGCAATGAATAATACCTTCCGACATTAAAAGGTTCCCCACCCTTGCTAATGCTTTATATGAAAATATTTTTTTTAATATCTGGCAATACAGCCAACAGTCAAAGCGCCAGATATTTTGTATTGAAGTCACATGAAATAAGCTCATTTAAGATTAACTAGTCTCAAATTTGATTAATATTATTTGATATTTTACATTATTCTGTTTTTTGAATATCTAGAATTAAAGGTGATAGCCAATGCGACAAACATTTTGAAATTTGGAAATCATACAAGATGTCCAAGATCATAGATTTGAATCCATTTTTTTTAAATTTGATATTGACCTTGCTGGGACTTGAACCATGACCCACATTATCGCTAGAGTAAAGCTCTTACCACTGGACCAAAGAAGCTGACATTGACTTCTTTGGTATGTGATTTCTTGCGATAAATTCTCTGTGAACGAGTTGGCAATAATTTGTATCAGATATCAAAAAAAAACTGACTTTTCTTTTATGTCAGTATGTCGGAATAAATAAAACTTCGACTGTGTAATTTGGCGCCATTGTTTTTGTGTACCTACTTACTTTAACACTGTGCTATATATAAATTCCAGCAAACACTCTTGAGGCTTCATTTCATGGCGGAATCCATTTTGGGGTAAATTTCGTAATAGTAAACAATAACGCTCATGAAAATTAGTAAATTCAAAGTAAAATGGAATCACTTCTCGGTACCCTAAGTAAACAACTTAGAAAACCCGTGGGCGAAAAGTTTAACCCTTGCTCTGAGTACTTTTACGAAAACACGTAGATACTTAATAACTGCCCAAATTAATACAAACTAGAGAATCCAACTCTAATATTCGAATATTCAATACCCAAATACATTACGCCCTTTTTAACTATTCGTTGTTCGAATATTTGGGCAACTATTCAAACTATTTTACAAAATTGACGAAAGGTCAGATGCAAATTTTTCCAGACTTCAAGAAAAATAATGAATACCCTTGACAGAAGTTTTTTTTTACTTTACCCAACTCGGGCGCTTTCCGTATCTTATCATAATACTCGAGTTTGAGGAACGACTTGAGACCAAAAACCCTATAAGCATGCTGTTATATCAGTAAATGAAAAAATACCGTTCGAGTAATTTGACGCAGCTGCAAATTTTAAATATTGTAATATAATGGAGCGATATAAAATCATTAGTTTAGTATATATAATGTTATGATTATTAATTATTCCAATCGATTTTTTCCAGTTTAGTTCCAGTTTTACTATTCGATGTCCGAATAGTTGAAATACCTAAAAGTAATTATACCAATATAGATTTATTGTAATTATTTTTTTACTAGGAAAGTGGAGTTAATTAATTAAACTTCTAAGTGTTGATAATAGATGAACAATGCTTGCGCAATTTAAACCATTTTTAATACTCATTTGTCGGCTCCGTGGTGCAGCGGTTAACGTCATTGGCTACTATATATATTTTTTTAATTAAAATTGATAACTTAGTTATTCCACTGGCTATGTTACTTAATTTGACGTGTTTCGCTTCTTTAATAAACATCTTCAGACCAAGTAAGTCGTTGGCTACGGTTAAGGATGTCTCGAATTAATGTTGGAAAACGGACAATTTCATAAATTGATTTTTCGATGTTTCATGAAAGTTTCCACACATCCGATCCTAAAAACGAAGCGTAACGAGAACAATAAGCTCACCAGTCTCACCACAATTGCTGTCCTAGCCCTATTCTTATATCAATACTATCTTCGAAAAAGAGAAATTAAGTAACTAAGTAACAAGCATTTCTCGTAGAAAAAACATATGTTCAGATACCTCCATTAATAAAAATACTCATTTAGAAAGCCTCATTGTGCTATTTTAATTATTAAAAAGCCCTTGGATTGTTTTTTTTATATTAGAAACATGTTTACCACATCATTGTTTACCCACTTATTTATGATGACTTAAATGGATTTAATTATATGTAAAGTATAAACTGCCAATTTTTGTGGAAAAGTACTGTAATTGAAAAAACACAAACATTTTTTTTGTAATACTTCCACATTATTCATAATGATTAGGACTGGTTTATCTCATCGCAAAGTAACGCAAAATAAATTGTATTTAATTTATTCAAGTAGATCTAACTGCATGTAAGGCGAAAGAAATTGTGTGTCCTTCGATACAGTGGACAGGTAAATCAAGGGAATTATATTGTTTTATAATACGTGTTTTAATGGCCCATAATTTCATACTCGTATAAGTAAACTAATAATATTTCAATAAAAACAATTTTCATATTTCACGGTTTTATACTAAAAATATTAATACGTTACAGACAGAAGATAAATCAAGACTTATACTCATAATAATTGCATTATTTCATTCACATCAAAGCACTTATAGAAGTTATAAGTAAAAAATTTGCACGGTCAATAAATAAATCGGAATCGTCGCAAAAGTTAACTTATAGAACGGTCCCCACGAAGTTCCAACTTACTCGTTGCAATATAACTATTTCTTTTACAATATATATAGAAACAGTATAATTCATTCAGGGGGTATCTGCGAGATCCCTATCGGCAGAACAAGTATCATGAAAACTCTGCTATCATGACATTAAGCTTTTAAAATAAATCACTGAACCCTATTCTTGGTAAATTGTTGCTTAACTATCGCAATAATTATCTTCACGGATATCGATAAACCGGTAAAGTATTTTACCAGCTAAACCATTGTTTGTTAGCATATCCGTTTTGTGGATAAACATAACGTAATCTGCACTAACGCAGGCGATGCCTGTCGTAATAGGGTAATATAAACGTTAAAGCTATGAAGGCTACACAGTGCCTTTCACTTGAATACCAAGAAAGCTCGATCTCTGAAGCTTTCTGGTTTAGCTCTGCGTTTCAACGCGATTTCCGTCACAATTCGGAGACATTTCGTAATTGTATTTGGTTTAATATTGCAATTTGTGTGAATCTGTCAAAACATATTAATAAAATTTGATAATATATACTACATATTACAGTAAAACGTTGACTTTATAAATTGAATGGGAATCAGAATAATATCCATAACGAAATTGTACTGCATATTTGTAATAAAATACACTACATTATTGATTTTAGATTACTACATCCACTATTAGATATTTTGAAAAAAAAAGTTGCATTTATGCCAAGTAAATTATTAGATCGTTAATGATGTATTACAATTTTCAAAGCATTCGTAAACACAATTAAACACGTTAAAGTACCACTTTGTTCAGGGCGGGTATTCGAGGAAATCAATTCTGCATCGAAAACATATTATGTATAAAATACTGAAAATAATCATAATCAAAATAGTCATAAAAATAAATCGTTACTATTTTCTCTTAGATAATTAAAAATGATTATTGTGTGTAAAAAATGTAAATTTAACAAAGCTTTCATTTCTATTTGTAATGTATTGCTCATAATTATTACTAAAGTATAAGTTATATCAACATAATTACTTTACAATGGGGCAATTTCATTTGAATATATATTATAGGAACGTAACAGAATAAAAATAAAAAAGATTCATGTAACGTGTTTAACTAAACAAGCTTTCATAATAGTATGCCTATGTATGTGTAAGCTACATATTTTTCATTACACTTTTCACACAACAGCTTAGAATTGTCTAAATTACTGTCAAAAATATTTGCAGAAATAAATACATTGATTTTTTTTCAATTAATAAAATAAATGAAACTCGCTAACAACTTGCTAACAAAATTATGTTGTATAGACAATTTTACAACTTAACTCAAGCAAAATAACTAACGGCAAGTAGTCAAGGAAGTGTAAGTTAAATTTTATGTTTCGCCCATGCGAAGCAGCACAGCAGTAGTATTATTAAGAAAGCTGCTCTAAAAAAGCTCTGTGAGAAAACTTTACTCTTTGCCGGAGCTTTGTGCTTGGTTTTCGTTTAACTGTGTTTCATCCATTTGCCGACTTTCCATTTCGTACAGACGGGTGTAGCAAATAATCTCGCTAATGAATTCATTGTTTACTTCAACTTTATTTAGGGAGCGAAATATAAAATAGATATAATGTGTACTCATAGTATATATAGGTGAGCTGGATCGTTGTTTTTGTAAAAGACGTGACGTCACTTTGACGAACCAAATTTACAATATCACCCAAACACAGTTGTTAAAATATAAGCAGATAATTACGTCAACAAATCCAAACATTGTGACTGTCATTTTTTATCCAGCACACATTTTCATTATTTTCAATGTATTTGGCGGTCTCTCTATGGAAATTTATTTACATATCGTAGTGTATTATATTATTTAATTCTAAGCTAAGCAATGATTCTAATTATCAACTTAAAAATTAAAGGTTCGGTGGGTTTGTTTCCATCTACTGGACATTGGTCTATATTTCTTACACCACGGTGTGTACTCACATTATTTCATATAAAATCCATAAATAGTGTAGCTGTAATTATTGTCGAGTTGAGATGATTTCTGATTTTCAATCTGTTCAAATCTTTGATAGAACATTAACGTTTTGATTGAATTTACATTTACTTGATTACATATTTATATACATTTTTACAACTTTAGCTGTTCTCATTGTTGAGCAATGGATAATATAAGCATGTCTATAGAACTGATTGTCAATCATTTTCTTGAACGTTGCCTTAGGAAACGTTAAAGAAAAGAATATATGAAAGCAGTTGTTAGCTAATTGCTCGTATTAATCCCCGATTTTTCCATCGTATGAAAGCTGTGCGAGGAGGTATTAAAAAATCACAATCATCCATGCGTTTGGATACAGATCAATAATTTGATTGGAAAATCAATATATTGTTGTTGTTCCGGAAGAAGACACAAACCGAACAATACTTATTTTGAGTTATTTGACTTTAAAGTTTGTTAAATGTTTGAAATGCTATACCTTTTACATTTTGTTTGATTATACAAAACTGTTTTTAAGTAAAAGTGTAATTTATAAAAATAAGTGTGTTCTTCCATACTGTAGAGTTTGATATAAGGAACCTTTTGGTGTAACTAAGTGAATATGTTATTTTTTCGATTTAGTTTTTTCTTCCAGAACAGCGAAGATATGTAATATTCGATTCTAGGGTTCGAAACTATGACCTCGTAATTGAGTGGACAAAAGCCTTACAAAGCCTGAAAAGCCTATGGAAACAAATTAATTCTAGGTAAACTAAAATACATATGCCATTTTTAAGAGTATTGTCAGTTTCTATTATCTAAACGAAAAGAGTGCTGTCTACTGATTATATACATCTATGATTTGATAAATCTAGGCAACGTCAAAATAATATGCCGTTTATTTTTTAATCAAATTTTACATTTCAGTTCTTGTTGAGCTTGTATTACGCATTGTCAATTATTAAAAACCTGGAAAACCAGACTGGTTTCTTACCTGGCCGATCCTGTGCCGACCAAATTCATAATCGCAGATGCCTTCTCCAGCAAAGCAACGAATTCAACAGTTCGCTTGCGTGTTGCTTCGTGGATTACAACAAGGCCTTTGGTAGTCCGCACTCTTACCTATGGTACATATTAAAACTTTACAGAATCCCAACCAAGATTATCGCCATCATCAAATGCACGCACGAGGGCAGTGAATGCTGAGTTAGAATCGGCGACGTAACGACATAATGGTTTGTAATCTCAACCGGGGTCAGACAGGGCTGTGTTATGGCTCCGTTCCTCTTTATAATAATCTTCGACTTCATCTTGAAGAAGTAAATTCCACCTGACCGAGGTGTGACCGTTGTCCCCAATCTGAGGCTATGCCACCTCGAGGAGGCTGACGACTCTGTTATATGTTACAAATCTGTCGAGAGTATTCAGGAAACAATTCACAGGCTGTAGAACAACTCGTATCGCATTGGCCTCAAAGTCATAGCGAGTAAAACCAATGTGGACTGTAACAGTTTCTGTCCGGACCCAGACTACCCTCTGACATCAAGAGAGTCGACGGCTTCAAGTACTTGGGGGTACACATCACGGAAGATGGCAATCCGCGTAAAGAGCTCGCAATCCGATTAGGGATAGCTTGAGCAACTTTGGAAAGTCTGGGACTCACAGTTGTACTCGGTCAGAACCAAGTATGACTTATTCAACGCGTGCATTCTGACGGTACTGCTTTACGGTTGCGAGTCATGACACCCCACCAAGGCACAGGGTAACCGTATACTGTGCTTTGAAAACAGATGCTTGCGACAAATACTAGGGGTACTGTGGTTTGATTTTGTCAGGAACTCGGGGGTAAGAGGGAGTAAGCACCAGCCTCTTAAAAAAAAAAAAGCGACAATGGACCTGGCTTGGACACGTGCTGCTGATGCCCCAAGGGAGCCTGAATTTTGCCCTTCTCTTCTACCAACCAGATAGATCCCGTCACCCTGGAAGGCCGCTGATGACCATCCATAGGATGTATTCTAATATGCTTCATCATATGCTTCGAATACGAAGTGGATATTGTTTTAAAAAAATGTTAAAGAAACCTTACTGCGCAATATATGTTTAATTATTTTACATAATTATTGGAGTAATGTGGTAAAAATATAAAAGTATTTAGTTACACAATAATTGCGTGATATTATAGTTGTATTTTTTTGAAAAATCAATTGACAGCAAAACTGGTCCTGATTATAAACATATGCAAGTAGTGCAAACATTTTTATCTTTCTACCAAGAATTAACAGATGATACCTTAACCCTTTATAGAGCAAATTAGTTTTTTCTGAAATCAACTGCGAACCATATTATTTCGAATTATTTATTGTGTATTGAACAATAATTATGCCATAAAAATAAAAAATACGCTATAATTATTTAAATAGCGTTTCCCACAACACATAATATAACTTATAATTTAAGACATTGACTGAGGATGCTTGATGGAATTTCAATATCAAATTTCGATTATTGAGATTTTGTACACTTCCATGTATTTTGCACTAACGACCCGGGTTTCGCCTTTCGGCATCTTCGACCTGACCGTCATTTCGAGTCCATTCGTGCGCTCGAATGCCTGAAGATGCCGAAAGGCGAAACCCGGTTCGTTAGTGACAAAACACATGGAAGTGTACAAAATCTCAATAATCCAAATTTGTCAAAATATAACCATCAAAAATATGATTTACAAATTGAAATGCTATAGACAAATCTTGTTCCAGCTGTGAACGCGAATGCGCAATGGTTGATTTATGGACCACTTACGTATAATAATTGATTGCGAGTCATTGGTGCACACTTCAAGGTAGATGATCGATAAATACACTAAAGAACTTTATCGACATCGTCTTTAGGTATTAAAGTTAACATTTCTATGAACACCGTATGAATTATAGCCCTTAAAGAAGGTGGTCGATATATCGACTGTTTTTGGGCTTTGCCCTCTAAAGGGTTGAACGAGATACAGTAGTTGATTCACGCAATCGTTATAACTAAGGTCTTGACAAAGCCAAAATAGCTATCAATAGTATCCTGTAATTATTGCATGATGGCATAATCACAATCATTTAACAATGGAATTATACCAAACTAATGTCAATTCAATCAACTTGTTTGCGGTATTGATTAGTGAGAGACTACTGTTTTCACTAGCGGACTGGCAGAGCCGTTTGAATGGATTTTAGTATTACGAACCAAGCGTGAACGGTTCCTCCATCTATAATACAAAACGTCATTTTGTGACGTAACATCTCATCGGCTTCTGCTTAATTAGATTCGTCACTTTGCTGTTAGTAACTACATAGACTATACGCCAAGGCTCTCAAAACTTCTGAACCCATATCCAGTTTAAGATTTTCAATTTGCTCACATTATAAAAATCACACAGATATGGATATAAAACTACTTAAATGATTCTAAAAAATTAGTTTTCGATTGCTAGGTCTGCTAACTAACAAAAAAAATATTTGAACGTCTAATCAAAGTAATACGATAAAAAAAGAAACTTATTTCCCTTAGGCTTTTCACCTACAAACACTAGTAATTGATTTGTAATTAGTCTATCAGTGTGTATGTCTTACCCACTTCTCACATCCAGAGAATCGGCATTCGTCTCTTTTAAAAATATTGAACATAATTTCTACATCTTGCCCTTCACTTTCTGTAGTATATTTTATATATAACTATTTTTTTTATTTGATATCACCCAAGATAGAGGATACTTACGTTAGCTCATTTAGACGTTGGTTAGGTATTATTGAAAATTGGTTGACAGTTGAAAATATCACCGTAGACTCTTGTAACGCCCACAAAATATTGTGGGTCAACTATTAATGATTTTGACTGCACCTTCATTATTCTTATTGCGCCGTAAAACTTATCGATAGATAGCTTATTTACGTGATTTAAAAATGATATTCGCAGTCATTATTTTTGCTGAGCTTGAAGAATCTTGTCAATGTCGTGTTTGTTGGATTGGCCTGATGCTCTTGCAAATGGTCTTTCTTACAATAACTACATTGCGCGTTTTTCAAATAATTATTACACTTCCAAAATAGTGTGTAGAATGCCACAAAGTTTTTACTTTTAAATTTGATTTTGTTATCTATTTATGTATTTGTGAACAAAGTCATGGATCTCGGTGACGTCTGTATTGCTTTACGCCCACCCGATTCTAAAAACGAGGCAAAGCCAGATCAACCAATCATTTGTAAGCTGCATCGTCATCAAAATGAGAATACTTATGTTTATATGCTTTAAAATAAGCTCATCATTTTAAACGAACACGGTCAAAAAATGATTTATGAATACTTCATAATAGTTTTTTTTAATCATTCATAATGATACATTTTTCGTGATAAATATGATTCAAACAGTATTGCAGAAATGATTAACAATTTTAGAATGACTGAAAATTGCAAGCATACACTTTAGCTTTACTTCGGCGCCATTTGATGTCGTTTTAATAATAGAGCCTCGAGTAACTCTCTAACGAAGGTGGAGGCGTCGCGGCGCGGAAAAATCGACGTCGTCTGACACGATGATGATACTCGACTGGGAGCTTACAGCTGACAGCCCAAACTAAAAGCTTCCAAAAGCTCTTTGGATACATTCAAAAATCTTTAAGCAACGTAATGACAATAATTATGCTCGAGTCTTGAGTATACAATTATGACTTAGTTTATACTGTAAAACAGGTACATTATATACATTTAATTGATTTTTTGTGTTAAACTTAACGTTTGGTTCTTTTGTGAGTTTTTTTTGTGGGATAAGTACTGTCGTTTGAAAACACTAATATGTATGTATTGTTTAAATAAGAGGAAAATTAGTAACATTACAAGTGACACTAAACTCGATAATGTGGACAGTACATGAAACGATACGCATTGTTAAATAAAATTGAGAAAAATAATATTTTTATTAAAGGAGATTCAAGTAACAAAAACTATGCACAAAGCTCATCGCTGAATAGGTTTATGATGAGGCGATGCATTGATCAACTCACATTACCACTAGAGTATATAATATTATAATATAAATACAAGGATCAACAATAAAACTTCGGATCATTATACCAAGTAAAATCCTTAAACACTCGTATCTGTAAATTTAATATGCTATACTGAAAGTCGAAAATAGGAATACGGTTTCCAGTACGTATTCCACATTTGTTCATTTGTTCTTTAGTGTCCACTTTTATCATGATACATATAATGTAGTCACTTTTAAAGTATAAACTGTCAATTCTTGTTGGAAAGGCATACTATTTTTAAAATAAAGCACAATTTGTTTAATAGTAAGTACTACTAAACAAATTGTGCATTATTTTAAAAAATGTATGCCTTTCCACCGAGAATTAACAATTAATATTTAAATATGCGATTACATGTAACGTTTATTGAATCCATATATAAATTGAACAAATATTACAATGCGAAACCATATTAGTTTCACTTGGTAGACCATGTTTATTGATTGCAAAAAAATGGAAAGATGGTTATAAATTCTAACATATTTATTTATCATTCAAAAATTTACAAAAATACATTTATATATATAAATTCTATTACCAAATATTATACATATTCATAAAATCACGGGGCATCTTACTGACAATAATAAAAACTCTTATAAGTAGGTATTGTAGATTCACTTATAGGATAAAATATAGCATTAATAATAATAGTACTTAGAAAATAAGATTGTGTACAGAAGAAGATGACAGGAATGCATAATATTATTCATCACATTGCATCTCTTCTCCATTACCAAGGTTATTTGCTTTTTTTTCATTAGAATATCGCTGAATCCAGTATTTCTTCGGTTTGAAGTTTGAATGTTTTAAATCTTTAATTGCAGGACACGTTGCACATGAGTCATACGTGGTGTTTGATTGGATCTGAAACAAAATAAACAAATATTAAAAAAAGGAATTACAATTTTGATTTAAGCAAAAGATAATATTATTTAGCAAGCCGAATACATTCATATACAAGCATTCGATTAAAAATGTGCAAAAGATATTTTAAACACAAATATTAAATAACGTGTTTACCTTTTTCTCAACCATATTGAATGAAGATATCACGAATGAATTTAATAAGTGATACGTGTGAAGTATTATAATATTTTGACAGAGAGTGCCGATGGCTGTGTAAACGGAAGTGAATAATTTCATCCCTTGACTGGCACTATTTATATGAATTCGTTAATGAGATATAAATCACCTGAGATTAAACCACAATCACCCCCCCAACCCCCTTAACATATATGCATATGAATTTTAATTGAACAATTTAAATGTATCGGATTTATAAGATACCTTATTTTGATCATTTATAAAAGCAAACAATTTAGAAATTTTATGTTTTTCTCTTATTTCATTATACCAGCTTCCATGTATACTGAAGTAATACCCTTAAATAGTAAATACATCATTTTTAGAGGTAATTTGAATAGTAAACACACCCGATTCTCTTTGTCAATGGAATAAGGAAACGGATCAACTATTTTTACACTGAAAGTTTTATGAACACTTTCTACTTATAGTCCCGTATCTGCAAACAAGACAATTTACAGAAGTGTATATAAAAGATTCATAACGCAATTCGCCATACAATGTTTTCGATAAAATTACATCAATTGCCCAAAACATCATCGGTATGTTAAATTAAATACCGTTGTATGGTGTCAAAATATTTCGTAATTCGCTTAAATTATCAGTTTTCTTGATTCCAATGTTTTATATTTATACACGTGAAACTGATTGGTGTATAAACTATCTTAACAGTATTGTTTCTATATATTATATTTATATTATTAGTAAGTTCAAGCAGTTTCAGGTCAAAGATTCTTAAAAAGGCAATAGAAACAAACAGTTATGTTTAGTTTCCAACCCATTTTGATACATTTTCACGACAATTAGTTGATATTTTTGAGCACTAAAAATAATCAGAATTTTTCTTAAAACTAGTTTTTTTGTAGCGTTTTTGGACTGCAAACTTTTTAACCTTACTACACATATATAAAATGCCTGTATTTATTGGGTCAGTAATTAATCAAAAAGGTAAGTAATTAATTCGATAAATGGTCAGCATACACGCAGTCAGTTAATAAAATAAACGGTCAGTAATGTATTTAAAATTATCAGTTATCAAATTAAACCTAATTTATTATTTTATATTTTTTAATTAATTAACCTAACCTAACCTTCCTTTAATATTTACTTACCATTTTTGTTTTTCTACTGACCGTTTCTTTAATATTTACTGACCGTTAATTAAATTAGATACCGATCAAATAATAGTTAAGTACTTTTAAAATTAAACCTTTGTAATTATATTTTATTTAACTTGGATCACAATAGAAATAATTTCATAAGTGGATCATTTAATTGAATATTTGTTTATAGGGTATGAGTAAAAATATCAGCACCTACTCGTATATAAATTCATGTCAAAACTGTTTTAATGATTTAATAACATGATAATACAGTTGTAAATGCTAATCTTATATTGCATATAATATTAATTCATATTTGGTAATATTTTCTGCATAACAAACAATTGATTGCAATATCCATTCAATTGATATTTATAATAAGTAAGGTAAAAAACAGATAATAAAATTGTTTTCTATGTACGCTAAGACTGAACATATGAGATTTGACTGTTTTAAAAAACAACAATGGTCAGTATAAGTAAACAAAAAATTATTTGGTATATGTACCACATAAACATCAGTTATATTTTTAATTTAATACATATTTTACCATAACTTCTCCCGATGTGGACCATATGGAATACTAACGGAAATATCTCAACAGAAGGTGTGCGAGAACTTCTCGTTATTCAGTCGCTCAACCACTATGTTCAAATAAATTACGGATATCGATGGGCATAGAACAAGACTAATAGACAGCTAGTCGCTCCGAGTTTACTTTTACGGAGATGATGGGGGAAATGTATTAATTATCTCAGTTCACATTTCGACAGTCATATGTATAATTACAAAATATGGGAATACATGTATTTTGCAATTTGGTTGTCTACGAACTCAGTTCTATGGGTAAACATCAAACAACAGAATAGTAGCACTGTCTTAATTTTGGAGAAGATACATGAAGTTGTTACTTCGCAATTGCCTTATGAATCTTTGAAATGCTGTTCTGTAAAATCTCATGTTTGCAGATACGGGATAATACATAGGGAGTGTCGATTACAACCCACATTCAGCAGAATAGATTTGATTCTTTGTCAGACTTACTATGAAATTAAATTAAATTAAAATAGTTGATAATCGCTCTATCTATCTTACGTTTTCAGGATTTTATATTTTAAGAGAGAGGGGATGAATACATAATAAAACTGCATATCGAAAAAATAATAATAATAATTGAGGGTCTTGCCGCTAACTGCGTAACCGACCGGGGCTTAAAAAAGCCTACACACAATATGGATACAGATTTTAATCAAAGATATTATCATAAAGTGTATGCTTACTATCAAAAATAGCACTCAAATACAACAGGAAATATGTTCAATTAAAAAGTAATTAGTACGGGAAGTTACACTGACATCAATTAGATTTACGATATCTCCTAATAATAGATTTTAATATAACAGATACATAATGGGTAATCATTGTTGAATACTTATAACGTTTATATATAATTATACAAGTTAAGTTTATTATCTGTTTATAACCTTACTTATTATAAATACCTATTCAATGGATATTGCAATAAGAAGTTGTTTGCTACGCAGAAAATATACTTAAATATAAATTAATATTACATGCAGTATAACATTATCATTTATAATTGTATTGTCATGTTATTAAGTGAATTTATATAGATGCCGATATTTCTACACATACCCGACATAAAACTAGTCAATTAATTTAACCCCTCATGAAAAATTCACCCTTATTTATGTCCTGTATCGTCTCGCAACTGTGAGCGAGTTTCAGTATGCAATATATAAGGATAAATTATTAATATAAGTCACATTTATAACAACTAAATAAAATATCATGTCAAAGTTTTGATACTAAAAGTACTTTTATTTATACTTAGTCAGGTTCAAAAATTTCCTATCCCAAAAATGCTACGATAAGTCAGATTATTTTTTATTGCTACAAAATGTCAATAAGCTGTTTTAAAATGTATCAAAATGGGTGGTGCTTAGATCGAAAAACAAACAAAACTGTTCTATTGCCTCTTACCAATAATATAAATAGTAAAAATATTGCTATGTTCGTTTGTACACCAATCAGTTTAGGTGTATCCCGATAAACTGATAACTTAAGCGAATTAAGAAATATTTCAATACCTTATGGTTGAGTTATTTAGGTTTTTTGTTTATGATTAGTTGTAAAAAAGACCATTTGACATATATTATGACCAAATTTTCATAATTATGTTATGTTCATATTAAACGTAAATTTTGTTGATTCCAATGTTCAATATTTTGACGATTTCCAAAACTTTATTAAATTTCTTAAAGACTTGCAATGTTTTCAGCAGCATTAAGTAGAATGCTGTAAAGCGTATTTATCATTTGTTAACAATAACCATACATATAACGACGTTTGAATTACCAATCAATATCGTATTTAACATTTTGATTTTTAAGGAAACTCAATTAAATTTAAATTTAAATAAATGACTTATAAGTAAATTTTTGTAATAACGCTTACCTTTCGTCTCAAAAACTTTAATATATATCACATTAATTGAGAACGGACCAGAAAGATCGCAATAATGACAACGGTATTAGATTCTACCGATGTCTCCGGAGACCTTCGTCCTCGTTCGTCTCTTTTTTCCAACCGCTGGACCTCTGAAGTTTTAGTATAATAATAAAGAAAACCAATAGATGGTAACCATAGTAGGTTTTGGCGTTACTTCCACATGCTGGTAAGACCTGGGAGGCAAAAAGCGGATGTCCTAAAAGATAACTATCTTTGACATACCTCTGTTACCTCTGCTCTTGCAATACATTTAATAACGTTCGCAAAAATATGATGCTAGCGTAAACTATGAGGATGGTCGGTCACTTCATTCAATAAATAACATCTCGCATATATTAGTTAAATCTTAAATTGTTCGCAAAACGAAAATTGATATCTGTTTAATCAAACTTAAGATAAGAATATATGACATTGATAATATGAAGCTACAAGTGTTTTATAATACTTTTAATTTTTTTTAATCGTGTTAAAGCAAAACTTTCAGTGTCAAAAATAATTAATCTGTTTTATTAGACCGTGGACACAGAGCATCGGGTGTATATAATATTCAAATTACCTCTAAAAATTATGTATTTACTTTACTATTTAAGGGTATTACTTCAGTATACATTGGAAGCTGGTATAGTGAAATAAGAGAAAAACATAAAATTTCTAAATTGTATGCTTTTATAAATGATCAAAATAAGGTATCTTATAAATCCGATACATTTAAATTGTTCAATTAAAATTCATATGCATACATGTTAAGGGGGGTTGGGGGGTGATTGTGGTTTAATCTCAGGTGATTTATATCTCATTAACGAATTCATATAAATAGTGCCAGTCAAGGGATGAAATTATTCACTTCCGTTTACACAGCCATCGGCACTCTCTGTCAAAATATTATAATACTTCACACGTATCACTTATTAAATTCATTCGTGATATCTTCATTCAATATGGTTGAGAAAAAGGTAAACAAGTTATTTAATATTTATGTTTAAATTATCTTTTGCACATTTTTAATCGAATGCTTGTATATGAATGTATTCGGCTTGCTAAATAATATTATCTCTTGCTTAAATCAAAATTGTAATTCCTTTTTTTAATATTTGTTTATTTTGTTTCAGACCCAATCAAACACCACGTATGACTCATGTGCAACGTGTCCTGCAATTAAAGATTTAAAATATTCAAACTTCAAACCGAAGAAATACTGGATTCAGCGATATTCTAATGAAAAAAAAGCAAATAACCTTGGTAATGGAGAAGAGATGCAATGTGATGAATAATATTATGCATTCCTGTCATCTTCTTCTGTACACAATCTTATTTTCTAAGTACTATTATTATTAATGCTATATTTTATCCTATTAGTGAATTTACAATACCTACTTATAAGAGTTTTTATTATTGTCAGTAAGATGCCCCGTGATTTTATGAATATGTATAATATTTGGTATTGATATATATAAATGTATTTTTGTAAATTTTTAAATGATAAATAAATTTATAACTATCTTTCCATTTTTTTGCAATCAATAAACATGGTCTACCAAGTGAAACTAATATGGTTTCGCATTGTAATATTTGTTCAATTCATATTCTTTCAGTCTCTTCTGCACACAAAGCTAGAAATAAGCTTAGCTTTAAGTTAGTATCTCCTAAGATCCTACCACACCTATCTGTAGTTTAATTTTTTTTTAATAATACAAAGAAGCAATAAAACAAGTTGTCAAAATTATCTGAACCTGTCTACGGCTGTTACGAACTATGAGAAAGAGGGACACCACAATACATTTATGAGTCATATAGTATCAAAAGTAGAATTATTCCATATTTATCGACATTGAACTAATGCTGCCACACTATTCTCCCGGTCATAGTGTATGGCTAGAAATAAAATCATGTACGTGTGGTATAAAAACGTAAAAGAAAATGATGCTTGCTACCAAAATCAGAACGATTAACAGCTTTGGAAACAGTGAAGTGAACAGTTTGGTAAATCATACTTTCGACCAATCACATAGCAAATTTAAAACCTTAAATAACTCAACGTCAATAAAACGTTTTTCGTATTTATCTCGAAACCTTGAATAACAGATAGTTTTACTTTTGATACTATCCGACTTATATTATGTACCAATTATGTAGGTATTACAAAAAAGTATGAACGTAAAAGTATTTAATTTGAAATTTGATTTAAATTTTTTTAGCATTTACAGTGAATCCCGAAATACTGTGATTAAGGGACTCACTAATTGGAAGCAATAATTACCTACGGTGTCACAAGATGTAATCTTAATAAAGACAGATCCTAAAATGATTTTCAATCGATTTATGGACTTCTGTTCGAAGGCATGGATGTTTGTGATGTCCGAAATTCCCTCACACCCATCCTATTTTAAAAATGTGGCACAAAGAGAGTGATAATCTGACCAACAGTCATTTCGTAGCCATATCCTTCAATCCCTACTCTATTCTAAATATAGAAGTTGAGCAACTGAGTAACAATTTGTTTTCGTTGAAATAACGCTAGGACGCTATATGCTCCACATTGGGAATGGACATGGTTAACAATAAAAACATTTTTGAATTTCTGTTATAAATTTATTTTGTACAAATAGCCAAAACGCTGTTCTGTCAATTATTAAAACTATTAGTCACAATTTCAAGTATCAATCGGTGGTTCTGTGAATTAATGGATTTAAGGCATACAATCGAATGATAATAATTAACTTACTAACGACTTCGGCGTCGAATTGCTTAAAAGAAAGAACTTCTGATTTGTAATAAATTGAATACAATAAATAATATTTGAATTTAAATATCTCAAATAAAATTTGTAACGAATAGTAGATATTCATAAAACATTTTTGCGTGAAATTTGTTTACGCTTAAAATAGAATATTTATTTATTGGAATATTAATTAAAGTCATGCATAATAAAATGAACTAGACCATGGACAATAATACATTTACAATACAATATTCAATATACAAAAAATTCACACTAAATGTCTTTATAACAATTAATAATAAGTTAGGAAAGTTTATAGATGTCTTATAATAACAATCAAACATTGACAAAATAAACTTGAAAAAACTTTACAGTTACATTTGTGAAACAAACACGAAAATGGTACATTTTTATTACGTCATTCTAAGATATTTTTTATACTGTTCAGTATTCTTACTTACAGTTTCTGGTTCACAGCAGGCAAAAACAGTTTAAAAGTTCATTTATATATAATAATTACTTCATTTAAAATTTTAAAAAGTACTTTCTGGCGACGAAACATCGGTAATAAGGAATTTTGACCTGAATTACTATGTTTTTTTGAGATTCTTTTTGTTAGAAATTCTCCTAGATTTAGATGACTTCGGTTCATGGTTTGATTTTTTTGGTAACTTCGAAGTGGTGCACCAATCAGGGTCGTTTGATTCGGATACACTTTCTGAACAATTAAGTTCATTTTGGAAAGCACTCTCTTCTACTTCCTCTTCAGATTCTTCTATTTTTATTTGCTTATTACGATTTCGCAACTGTCTTTTAAATTTCGTTCTCTGAATATCTTTATGCGGCCTATTTTTTCTTGTAATACACAAATTATTGTTTATATTTTTGTCCATTCTAATTTTTGTTTTCATTTTGATCCTTTTTAACCATTCGTCTCGCTTTTTAAGTATCTTTTCTCGGCGTTGGTTTTGTATATGTATAGTAATCTGTTTTTTGGGTTCATAGTCTAAAAATGAATCGTATAATTCTTGACTAAAGTTTTCCTTTAGAGCTTTGGTCCTTGCTTCTATCTCCGCCAAGTCTTGAACGCCAGGGTGAACCCAATTCTTCGGCCGCATTTTTACTATTCAACAGTTGTGTTCTGAAAAATTCAAAGCACATTATCAACATATGCCCGTTTTTATTAGTCTAAATACAATCACGCATAATAAATGTATGGTGTAAATAAATCCCATCAACGATAAGTACGTATACTGAAAGACGATATAATTAAGATTAACTCTACCGTACGCATGGTGTAACAACTAGTTACTTCAGCGTATAAATCTTTAAATTATCTGTGAAAATGGCTAAAATAATGAAAATTTTGCTAATCGTAAATAAAATAGTTCTACATATAGTATAAAATTAAAAATACATTAAATTTTACGTTTCTTTGTATAATTAGTCGTAATTTGAAAACTTCGTCAATTTTACCATGGAAAAATACAATCCGTGATGCATGACGTATCGTATGCAACCAATTTGTTTTAAACGACACAAAGACATATCTCAAGCTTGTTCTCCTATGAACAATTTCGATTCTTGCGCTTTTCGATAATTTCGCTTGGTTTGATATGTATTTCAGGTTCTGCACACAAAATTTGACGTAAAATAATTACTTAATAGTACATAAAACCTTATTTCACTTTTTGAAATTGTCACTTCGTTTCGTAAATGCGTTTATATTACAAAACCAACACGGTAACGAAATGACATCCGAACTGATTTTTAGCATTAAAACGGGAAGGTTAATCAGTCAATATATGTGTCACTTTTACAAAATTATGAAAAATGAGTATATACCTCAAACACATTCAAAAGATGATAATCATTAGTTTAATAATGGTGCATTTTCATGTATACTCATAATTTCTTTAAAAACCGTTTTATGTTTTTATATTCCCATATTTAACGATATTTTTCAGAATAATAGTGAAGTAATGTCCGGACATACTTCACTACTAGACTGACGTTTAAGTTCTTCAGTTTTGACAGATAAATCAGTCGTGTTACTCGTGTGCTATTTTAATAATACATTTCTGAAGTATATTAAAATAAATCAAATTATTCAAACAGAACTTTACTTCTCGATATCAGTGAATTATGTCTCTAATATAATTTACTCTTTTATTTTCATAACTTCGATTTCTTGAATCAAACAAATTTTAATTCAGATATGAACAGGTTAGTATTTAGTTACAAAAGAATTATGTAATCATGTATAAATTGATATCACTTTTAATGTAACCCATTTTATCATAATTACTCTTAAAAATTCTTGTATAAATAAACACTTCACTATTTTACATTTATAATGCAGCTATGCCAATTAAATCGCAATTCAATAAATTAAATAAATAAATGTCATCTTTTCACTAAAAAAAATAATAATCAGTCAACTTTCAACGGCGTATTATGTAAATTAATAACGTTTATTCACTTACCTTAGAATGGATTACAATATATGTTTTATAGTCGGTCAATTTTTGCGTATTCAATATAAAATTATACAAAATACTTTCTTTAATTTACACTTCTAAAATGTCGTGTCAATCACGACCCAAAACCCATATTTATCAACTGTCAAATACTATTGTTAAGTGTAAAGTGTTAAATACAAGACATGCGCATAGCTAGCTAGCACTCACGCGCAGAGATTTTTGCGACAATAACATGAGTATTAATTACGTAATACTAATTAACTATAGTATACAAAACTATTCTTGTAATAATTAATGTACTTTATCCAAACAATGGGTGAAAATAGATGTTTGTTGTTGAAGACAATAATTTTCATCATATTTTTTCTTATAACAACAGGTTGATAGATATATTTTGCAAAAAATATTTAACCTGGTCGTAGATCAATTGGATGTCTTTTAACGTTTGCAAATAGGGCAAAATAATCAAAGCTGATCAAAAAAGACGTCATTTTTATATTAATAATGGAACTTTAAATATTACATATGTATATTTATTGTAGATGCTCCAAATCCCATGGACTGCCAAAAGAATCCATCCTGAAGAAATAAGATATCCAGGATAGACTCTCGGCCGTACACACAAGACACAAGAATAAGAAACGAAAAGTAATAAGAATTGAAAAAGAATATTTTTCATTGTAGGTTATAATTGTGCCAGATATTTTAAAGTCATGAAATGTCTTGAGAAAACTCGATGAGAACTGATATATTCTAAAAACAAAACGATCGTCCCGTTCATTTTTAGCATTATCTGATTACTAATCATTTATATAACTCATAATGAATTTTATTTTTAAAATACAATGACTTTCCATCATGAAGGAACAGTTAGTTAAGATAACAATTATCTCAATTTGGTCATTTTTTGAAAACAAACAAAGAAAAATTTATTGAAAAGAATGAAAATCAAATTTAAGATAACAATTATCTTTATTTTTCTCTTTTAAAAATGTACATGCTTTATAAAAAATATAACTATGTCAAACACCAAACCAAACCTATGTCAAACACCTTTTTTTTGGTATAACGTACTGCATTACAAATATTGGACGACACTGCAATGTAAATAGAGTAAAACTGCATTGACAAAAATAAACATATCATAATATGCTTAACCTCATAAGCATGATTTTGTTCTTTGCCCGACTTCTTCGCGAGGCCTCGTTGTTGATTCGCCTCTTCTCTATCTCTTCTGGTGTCATGGTCGAGCGATCCTTTTTCACGCGGATCATATTGGGATTGTATTTCTTCATGATATTTTCAACCGTCATAATCGGGCATAATAATCAAAACTGATCAAAAAAGACGTCATTTGATAATTGTGCCATATATTTTAAAGTCATGAAATGCCTTGAGAAAACTCGATGAGAACTGACAGACTACGATTGCTGTGGTAGATGTTATGAAAATAATAACTATGATCATATCCATTCAAATAATAATAATATATTCTGAAAATAAAACGTTTGTTTTATACGACTTCCGAATTTTTGTAATAATCAGTTTCGCCCAATCAATGCCGTCCATACAAATATAATGACTGCCATCAAGAATTGAGAATAAAAAGGGACAAAATTTATTGGAAGGAATAAAAATCAGACTTAAGATAACAATTATCTTTATTTTTCTCATTTTTTTGGCTGTCGATCATGTCCTTATCGCATTACATATATTGGACTGAATCGCAATGTAAATAGCGTATAACTAACTGCATTTACAACAATAAATAAGTGTTCATATAATAATATACTTCCATATAAAAAATAGCTAAAATATTATATAAATAATTACCCTCCACCTGTTACAATTTTTTGCACATTGTTAATAAAAGTCACAGTTTCTTTTAAGCACACCGAAATGTTTGTCACCACAATTGAACAATTATTCAAATTATAAACAGAATATTCCACTTCAACCTACACGGTTTCTATCCGTTTCTCTTAACCTCATAAGCATGATTTTGTTCTTTGCCCGACTTCTTCGCGAGGCCTCGTTGTTGATTCGCCTCTTCTCTATCTCTTCTGGTGTCATGGTCGAGCGATCTTTTTTCACGCGGATCATATTGGGATTGTATTTCTTCATGATTTTTTCAACCGTCAAATTAGCATCGTTGTTCGGTGTTGGTCTCCTCTTACACACACCTACCGTGCGTCGAGGCTTTCTTCTTGTGTTGCGTCGTGGCAACGATGCCGGCAAATCTTCGGGGGCTGGCGAAACTTCTACGGGCGAATCGATCTCGATCATATGGCTCAATGGTCTTGGATGATGATTATATTTTTCTGCCTCTTTCTTTTTCTGTTTTTCTACCTCTAAACTGAATTGTTTTTCAGCTAACACGGCAAGATACACCCTCCTGATTGTCTCGTTCAAGGATTCATGATATTGTGATACTGGACCACGATTACAATGCTTGTACACCATCTTGGTACAACGCTGATTGCTAGGTGCCTGTAAGTGAAAACAGTTTTATTAGTGTAATGCTAGACTCTCTTCTACCGCTTCATACACTTTGATTCACGTCATATTGTAATATATTGAAGATGATTTAATGTTGTAAATACTTTTTCAGAACAATAAGTATTTCAAAATGAACGTATTAGGCTTAAAATTTGTATGATATAGTTAATATAACATAGAACAAATCACTATATAATGAAAAACGTGTAACTTACCATTTTCTATGAATCCTAGTAAATGATCGACAATTGTTTTATTGGATATGTATTAAGGTATAGCTTCACAAAATCGGATTTTTTACTCAGCAAGAAAATAACATGTCGAATAGCAAATTTTGACAGCGACACTTAATTTATTGGACAGGTATTTATTTAATTATTCAACGACAAAATTACAATCTGAATAGTCTGCACCCTGTTAACTTGGAAATCGTAATGTTATCAATTATAGCGTTGCAGCCTATTTATGGCAAAATTGCATCCCTATGACGCGTCATTAATGACATATTATTAAGATTAGAGTGAGACAGGAAATGTTTGATAACAATTTATTTTCACATTTAACAACAAATACAATATGAAAATTCTATCATGAGGAATATATTTGAATCATGTTAAAAATTCACACAATTTTTCTGATTTTAGGATGATCTTTATTGATTAACGTAAGAAAATCATACACCGAAAAATATTTTTTGTGTGCCAGAAAATTACATGACTATTCAATCAGTTTAAACGTATTAACTATCAATTCTTGGTGAATTCATAAAGACATTATATTTATACAAATAAAACACAATTTGATCTGCTAATTCTACAATTCGACATAATCATCACCACCTGATAAGTATAAAACCCTCTCGTTGTGCGAAAATTTCATTGCAAGTACATATTCTCATATAATCCTGTAATTAATTTCCAAAAAAAGAAATTTAGTGTAGGTAAATTTGTAATGTTCTCATTCAGTTGTAGGGTTATTTTTTATTATTTTTTTAACTGATTAATTGGTTAAACCAAAACGCACGCATGTGTATGATTTTTATATTCTTTGTCACCCATATCCTATCTCATCCTAAAAATGGCATGGAGAGAGAGCGATCAGCTACCCACTCGTCGTATCCAGACCCTATTCCTATATATTCACCACCACCAAGATGAAAGGTCGACTAACTGTAAAACAATCACTCCCTAATTTTAAAAAAAGCTGTTATAATAAGCCATCTTAGGAGATCAAATCTTTCAAATAAAAAGCGATACACATGAAACCATATTGATGATTTTCTTGATTCTAGAGTTGATTAGTAAGACCAACTAATGCATCGAATTATTTTACATAAGTTTAATTAAAGAACTAAAGTTATGATGTTTTGAAACGTGAAGTAATAAGCGCTCCTTTCATATGCATCCTAATTAGTATACATATATCAAGTAAAGGTGTCTAGAACTATAGTTTGTACGAGATCAAACTATGGCGATGAATCAATTTATATCTCACTCTTAATGAAGCTTATCTCGAAAAAACTACAATAATTATTCGTTGATCAGATGCTTCACGCCTGTTTTGTCAAACATAGTAAGGATATAGCTAAGGCAAGAGTGGTGACTAATCACTCCCGCAACGCCAAGTTTTTACGATCTCATATTTGGAAGGCTTTTTAGATAATTTGAGCTACGCAAGCCAATGACGTTGACTACTCGGCTGAAGGCTCGGAATTTATTTAACTCATTAAATACAAGCGGTTCCCAAAGTGGTTCCTACGGACCACAAGGGGCCTTTGTGGCCGCTGAGGGGGTCTGTGGCAAATTACAAATAATTTGTGACACAATTTCATTCTATTAAAAGTTGAAATAAATAGCAATAAATAAATTGATAGCGATTGCTTTTAAGGTGTTTTATATTTTATATTCAACATTATGGGCAGAGACTGTTGACCGTTTTTCCGTCTTCTTATTTAGTAGAACGTGGATTTAATGCAGTTATGAACCTCAGCATATTTTAAATATTAAAATGTTTTATTTATCACCATTTACATTCAAGCCATCAAAATTTATTTTATAATTTTTCTATTATGCATTTATGTACTTGGGGGATCATGTTCACATGTTTGCTTTAAGAAGAGGTCCATGGGCATAGAAATTTTGGAAACCACTGTTCTATACACTTGCCAAAACGATTGATTATGTAAATATATAGCAATAAATGAAACCTTATTAGTGTACTTAAAGGCATAGATCCCAAATGTAATTTGTCTCAAGCCAGATAATAACAGTTAAACATAAAAACATATTCACTTACTAAAATTCGTCAGCCCTATATAATATTTTTCTGCGAGTGGCATCTTAGGGGCGATGCATCTATTACGGTTTCATTAAATATCAATTAGAAGGTAAATTATTTGCTTTTAGTTGTATAATTATTAAGGGTATAATAAAATACATTTTCTTTGGAAATACCACTGTTGCTTAGAGAAATGCACAAGTATTATTCAGTTTGTATGTGGGTATTTTTCGTTATTCAGGTAATGAATGAAATAAAGTTTGTGATTAATATTACACTTAAATAGTTTACAACGCATTACCTGAATTGTCCTATATTATTTTATGATCTCTATTGTCAAAAACTACATATTATAGTATCAACGAAAAAATTTAACATGAACCGTTTATTTTCTTATCGCTCCTTATTGTCTGTGTTCAGAAGCAACATTCAATTATACGAATTTAATGCTTTTAATTATTTAGCCAAGCGATCAACGTCGTGCTCTTCGTTAAGTTTCCACGGGCTTGAATTTGAGTACGCTAAATTTCCTATTATATTTTTTCTGATGTCTAACATTCTTATTTAAAATAAGTAGCCCATTTTTTCAACCATTGCACTCTTCATCAAAGAAAGAAGTTGAGCGCCTGGATAACAAGTAGTTTTCATAAAATAACGTCTGATGTCCATACGTAAAATTAAACGTCCATATGCTCCACATTGGATTGGACAAAGTACACCTATCTTTGCAATTGTTTATTTTTTTATTGAATTTAATGAACAATTTTTATATATATTATTTTACTGTATCCGTTTTTCGACGTGAAACATATAGACGCTTGATTAAAGATCTCAACAGAAGATGCTTAACGACTACTAGTTGTAAGCATGGGGGTTTTATGATTATTACAGCAACGCATTGTAAGTTAATTAAAAGGACACCTATTTAGACCGGCTTCTTTCAAACAATATTTGTTGTTTCATAACCAGTTCTATCAAAACTTGGAAAATTCTTTTAAATTTACCCAATCTGGGATTGCCTACCAAACAGCACTCGACAAGTAAAAACTATTTTAAAAAAATATTACATATCAAAATTATGGACCATGACAGATACTTTCTATTCGTAGCTGTTGATTAATTAATTAAACGATTGAAATTATTGAATTCCAATTAAGATTATATTAATTCATCTGAAAGTACATTTGAACAAGTAACTTTCTTGCTAATAAGTGTCATTAGTATACTTTTACAATAACTGTATTTCCTGTCAATAGTGATTAGGTATTTTATAGATTATAGGTATTCATTTTCCAAAATTACACTTTTATATATGTTTATGTTATGTTATGTAAAATAGATTGATTGAAAAACCTTATAAAAAACGGCACCGATTCTATAAGCCTAGTGTAAACTAGAATATTTAGTGGACAATTGTTTTCCTGGTTAATTAAATACTAAGTAGTATAGACAAACATTAATTAATGCATATCCTATTTATATCGTCTTCTGAATGTATCCGAAATCCTAAGTCATACAAATATTTTATTTTTTACGACGATATGATTAAACAATAAATGGCGCTTATTTATATGGAAAATACATAATATTTGTGATTTTTCATATAAAGATTGAAATTCTAATGTTGTTTTGTTCAGTGTTCACAAGATAAACTGCTTACTTACGGGTTAATTCAAAATCCAGCTTCTTATTGAATTCTGATTAATTTTGAAAAATAAATATTATATGGTAAAAATATGTTTATTAATTTATGAACTTAGGTGTGATATAACAGATAACGTGATAAATTATTATCTGTAATGTTCATTATAAAACTTTATGACTATAAAAAAAGCATATATTTCTGAGTTACATTCAATTATTTACAAAAAATTTATACTAAATATACTTACTAAAAGCAGACATTACACTTGAGGTTAGCGTTTGAGCAGAGAATAATTGAGACAGCCAGGTATTTATGATAAAAAAGACCATCATTTAACTTCAGATAGCAATCAATGCTATAATTAAGAAACATAATATTTCTCCTTAATTCAAACTATACGAGTTTTACTAACTATAACAATGTGTTTTAATTCAAAGCTTTAAAGGTATAATGGAATATTTTTGATTTGCCCAAATTATTCAGAACAGTACTCGTTTCAGGCTAGTTTCTCTTGTCTTAAATCGTTGTGCATATTGTATTGACGAAAGCAATAAATATCTCCAATAATTATGAATGATAAATGGTATTTTTTAAACTGACATTAAAATAAGCAGAATGCTGCAAAGCTTCCGTCCACTATCAATTATTACAACAAGGCGTTGTAGAGGTAATTAATATCGTTGACTCCAATTACCCCTCGACTACAGATCAAAAATTAAGTAATTTAAATCAAAAACTTATACATCTGCATGCTGGATATTATATACAAAGAATCCTTATTTCAGTGTTCTAACTGACAACGTCTTAAACGTAAAAAATATATATCATGCAATTTTGATTGTATTCTAAATAAATATTCAGAACATTAGAAGAGACTTTGTTCTGTTAAGTAACAGTATAACCCAACAAAAGCTCACTTCGTGGTCAAAAGGTCAAGAATGCATAGAAATGTTTTCATGTTATACTTGATCACATGGCCGAATCAATACTATTTTTCAAAAAGTATTTCCCAAACTTGAATGAGTATCAAAAGTGTAATTGAATAAGAAGACCATTTGCTAAATCCTTAAAATATGTGAGTAGCTCGACTGGAGAGAAGTGGATCGATAATTTTCTTGAAGTGGAATTGATGAATAAAGTATTTCAGATATTTGGATAAGGCGACAGCAAGAATATGTGTTTATTGCAAAAGAAGCCTCGGTAATACCAATTCCTTTTGCGACTACTTACCGCATTTTCGTTATTACTCTTAACACAAAATAAGCACAGATCATTCCTCTTCACACAGACT